>CM041526.1:6848571-8066428 GCA_023091065.1 Dianthus caryophyllus | reverse complement strand
GTTTTGTTATGTTTTCCACTTATGATTAAATACATAAATAATATAAGATAAATTAGTTGTTGAATTAGAAGTATAAAAATCAAAAATCAAAATTTATGAACATATATATATATACACGGCCAAAATAATTTATATGGACCAATTTTTAGTTTTAATTTTCCTAAATAACATATTATGATTAGTATAGTTAAATTAGACTTGTAGGAAAAATTTGAGAAAATTATATAAACATATAAAAATTTGACTAATCGATGTTCATTTTAAAAGTATTAGGGTTCTTCAAATAACCATGTGTTCTTCATTTATATAGTTAGTTTGATTCATAATTTTATAAGTTTTTAGTTATTTATTGTTTATGTTTACTAGTTTAAATCACCTTAAGTTAATATGAATAATTAGTATATAAAAACTTTAAGTTAAAAACCGATAAAATTAGAAAACGAAAATAAATTGCTATGTATGTTAAGCCACGGTTTTGGAGTCCATTTTAGACCTAAAATGAATTTGTCACTTTTTATTTTTATCACTTAAGTAATTAAAATAGTTAAAGTAATGATTTATTAATAAAAACAACAAAAGAAATAAATAGCTTATATAAATAAAGGCACACGGCATTTAGGATATTTTTGGGTCAATTTTGGTCAAAATGAATTTATCACTTAGTCACTAAAATTGAATAGTAATTAGGTTTATAATTGTTTATATATTAAATCGTTAATAAAAAGAATCAACGAAACCGATAAAAATAAACGTTACACGTATTAAAATGAATGTTGTCGAGTGTTACTACCTTTGCTTAAACTGGATATGGACATACGGACTATTTAAAATGAACTACGACAACCTCACTAAAAATGGAAACCGCTAAAATCTTAGTTAAGTATACGACTAAATTTAACCGAGTTTTACTTTTGAAATGTTATTAAAATTGACCAAGTACAAAATGAACTTAACAACTTTGAAATTAGATTTTATACTTAAGTTAAAATCGAGTTTCACATTTAAAATAAATTCTCAAATCGCTAAATACAAAACGAACCTAACGACTTTAAAACTAGAATTTTGTACTTAGATTATATTAAGTTTTGCTTCCGAAAACATTTTTCAAATCACTAAATACAAAACGAACCTAACGACTTTAAAACTAGAATTTTACACTTAGTAAATAAAAAGCTTAGTTTTATTTTCTAAAATATCCTTAGTAATAAAAAAATGTATAAGAGTACTAAGTATAAATAAAGTCAAATAATAAATACTAAGTATAAAGAAAATGTAATAAAAACACTAAGTATAAAGAAAATAAAATAATAAAATACTAAGTATAAGAATACATATACGTATAAAATACGAATAAAATACGAAGTATAAAAATACGTACAAATACGGAATACGAAAATACGAATACGTACAAATACGAGGAATAGTAAATACGATGAATAGTAATACGATGAATAGTAAATACGATGAATAGTAAATCTGAGGAATAGTAAATACGATTGAATAGTAAATACGATTGAATAGTAAAATAATGAATAGTGAAAAATATTTTAAAATTCTGAAACGGACTCAAAATAAATAATTAAGTTTTTCTATGTGTTCTGTTTTACGAAGAGCTCATTGTTACAAAAATTTCGTTATCTGAGTTCGACGTTATATTTATATTACAAGTTAGTCATTATTATTATTTATGAGCGAGAGAATGAGAATTTGAGAAAAGCAGGCTACTTGAATAAAATACTAGGATTGTTCGCCATGTCATGCGACTCTTGAAATTGAAGTTAACGAGGTAGTGTATATGGGGACTTGGGCTCCCTCCCGAGTTGCCCAAGGCGATTAACAATCTTAAGATTTCTTTTATTGTGAGTATCAACCTCGGGGATGGGGCATACTTGATATTACCGTGGGCCCATATAGCGATGGTGGAACGCATGACCCCATCAAAGTGCAGTCTCTGGTGATAGTCGAACTATTTCGTCGGTGATACCTTTTGAATAGCGAATAAGTATGATCCTCGATAGGTAGTGTATGCATACATTAGACAAGGGATGTAGCCATCTTTATTACCTTAGATATCTTTGAGCCTGGCAGTCATGTCCAAGTGATGTTGGCCCTGCCGGCTACTGCGCGGATTATGTCTGCATGCTTCCGCCTTACTAACGAAGATTCATTTGTTAACACACGCTGAATGCATTTCCTTGATTGTTTCGTCATTATCTGAATGACCTGGCTGAGTATTGGAATGCGATTTGTTGAGTATGATTATTTGTGAGCGTGGTGTGTTATTTGATTGGTTTATACTCGTATTGAATCATCATGATCTCCTTATGTGTTTTACTTGCATGCTTGCTATTTGTTTTCCTTGTTTATTTAATATTCATATTGCATATTGTTTTAGAATTGCATGTATCGAAAGAGTGTGCGGGAAAATGATGAGAGTTTAATGCAGGTACTCCGAGTCTTGACCGTTGATCTATCTGGGAATTGAAGGCCTTATTTTGTAATCTATTTTGAGAGGATTGTAATCAAACTTATACTCTGTTATTCTAAACTCGTACTATGTATTTAGAGTTTTATTACGATTAACAGCTGGTTTTGTAATATATAGACTTAATTAATTTTCCGCCTTAGTTTAATTAAAGTCACGAAAAACCAGGTTGTTATATAATTATTTTAAATTATTAAGTAGTAGAATCGTAGAATCAGATCGTAATTCTGATAACAATGTATGAAAGTATTAGAACTCCGTTAACCAAGACAATTGTGCTCAAGCATTGAACATATTTTACTCATTCATGAACACCTTTTTTCCAAATTAGTCGATCGGCCTAACGGTGCTTGGGCTTCAATTCTTCGGCTTTTTAATATAAAAGTAATCTTGAGATATTCGCTATTTCCTCCGTCCTAATCAAAATATTACTTTTTACGCAAAAGATATTCAAACAAAGATAAACATTTATTAAGAAAAAAAAAGTGTATATTTTCTCATTGTTCTTTGACAAGAATCATGTGGATAATAATTACTCGTTGTTTACCTGTTCATTTAAGTGTACTTTCTCTTTCGGCAAGTTTATTTAATTGGCTCATTTTCACATGAGTACCCCATTATTTTTAACAATGAAAAGAATTTTATACCCCTTACTAATACATTAGTTTTTCAACAAATTATTAATACGGAGTATAATACGCACTAAAATGATCACTTAACTCTTTACTTTTTTCATTTTTTTTTTTTAATAATAAACATATTGAATAATATAAGAAAGGAATGTGAAACTATATTTACAATTAAGTCTATATGCGAAATATATAAATAAAATAAAATATAATATTTTAACATTTAAAGTCACAATTTATTTACATTATAAATTTTAAATTTTGATAATATCAATCCCAAAATTTGAGTGAAAAATGGAACTAGGATTAAGAGATCCAAACTCCAAGCCTAGAATCTCGAATCTATAATCAAAAACAAAGATCTCGGGTCAACAAAACCGGGTCGAACCCCCCAAAACCCCAAATCACCCGACACATAAAAACGTAGACGAAGCTGACGTGGCATCAAACTATTGGTTAATAAACTCTAACTGTACTATGATTGGATGCAAAACACTCAAATGACAAAACCAAACCAAAAACTCGAGACTCTTCTTCTTCATAAATAACAAATCACCTTCTTTCGCAACTAACTAAAAAACTCCAATTCAAATCTCATCTTCTTTGATTTTGATTTGATTTCAAAATTATTTCTCCATTAATGGAGACTAAATTAAGCTTCAACAAGCTTCATTTTCTAGGATTTCTTCTTCTTTCGTCCTTCGCTTTTCTTCTTCACGCTTCTGATCCAGTAAGTTTTTTGAGTAATTGTTAGGGTTTTGGTTTTGTCGATCGTTTTCGATGATTTTGAATCTGATTTTGTTTGTTTGATTGATTGATTGATTGATTGACGCAGATCTTTTACGAGTCGTTTGATGAATCGTTCGAAGGACGATGGATCGTTTCTCAGAAAGAGGAATATAATGGTAAAATTACTTGTAATTTCTAGCTGATTATTTTGTTAATAGTTTTATAGATCTAGTATGTTTGACTCATAATGTTGTTAGAAATTGCCTGAATTTTGTAATGCAGTTTGATCTAATGTTGAGTTAGTCAGTGATTACTTGATATGTTTGTGCAATTAAGTTCGATAACGAGGTGGATTTAGATGTAGTTGATTTCGTCGTGTGATGAAAAAAGGCGGTGAATTGAATGTTTATGTTGTTGGCTTAGGTACTTGCTACATTATTGATTGATAAAATGTTGTGCCTAAATGTGTTTGTATGCTGATACGATAACGATTTATTTTCGCATTTGATGAAGTCGAAGGTGAAATTACCAATTTCTCGTAATAAAAGTGATCTACTCAGTCAATTCGCTCTAGATTTAGTCCACTTAAGACCTAATCTTACACCCCATTTGAAATGTATGTCGAAATCGATTAGATAATTTATATGGAAGGTATTTCTGAATTGTATTGAATAGGTTTCCTTTTTCTCCTGACTATTTAGGCTCACCTTTGATATTTGTATTTGATCATGTTACGAGTGTACCGTTAAAAGCGGTGGTAGTTAGTCACTTGGTAGCCGAATTCCCTATATGATGCATAGAAGTCGCGTCCATAAACCCGATCTTCATAAAAGGAAATATGGTTTTACAATAGGCTACTCGACCTTTGTAATTCATTGCTTTCATATGTTGTAGGTAATTTGTAAATATAAGGTGCATTTTGCTGTTTCATCTTGACTTTTAATTTGATTGTGTAAATATGGGAACTTTGTAGTCGTGTCGCTTAAATTGTGGTGTAAGAGTTTAGTGGTCCGTCAAGTTTAGGTTTTTGTATTAACATTTCTTAGATGTGGGTTTTAATACGAAGTCAACAATGTCTTCCTTTTGTGTAGGTGTTTGGAAGCATGAAAAAAGTGAAGGACACGATGATTATGGACTTCTTGTCAGCGAGAAGGCAAGAAAGTATGCCATTGTGAAAGAACTTGAGAAGCCTGCGATCTTGAAGGACGAAGCGGTTGTTCTCCAATTTGAAACCCGCTTCCAGGAAGGTCTGGAGTGTGGTGGAGCTTACTTGAAATATCTCCGTCCTCAGGATGCTGGATGGGTACCAAAGGAGTTCGATAATGAGTCTCCTTACTCCATAATGTTCGGACCCGACAAATGTGGGTCCACAAACAAGGTTCATTTCATCCTTAAACACAAGAACCCTAAAAGCGGAGAATACGTTGAGCACCACCTTAAGTTCCCTCCGTCAGTACCATCTGATAAATTAAGCCACGTGTACACTGCCATTTTGACCCCTGATAATGGGGTTCGTATCCTGGTTGATGGTGAAGAGAAGAAGAAGGCCAACTTCTTAACGGGTGACGACTTTGAACCTGCGATCATCCCACCAAAGACGATTCCCGACCCTGAGGACAAAAAACCTGAGGACTGGGACGAGAGGGAGAAGATTCCCGACCCCAAGGCCACCAAACCTGATGACTGGGATGAGGACGCACCAATGGAGATCGAGGATGAGGAGGCTACAAAACCCGAAGGATGGTTGGACGACGAGTTGGAGGACATTGACGACCCCGAGGCAACAAAGCCCGAAGACTGGGATGATGAAGAGGATGGTGAATGGGAGGCACCCAAGATCGCAAACCCGCTGTGTATGGAAGCGCCTGGTTGCGGTGAGTGGAAGAGGCCGATGAAGCCAAACCCAGCGTACAAGGGGAAATGGTATGCCCCGTTGATCGATAACCCGGCTTACAAGGGCATTTGGAAGCCAAGAGAGATTCCTAACCCTGACTACTTCGAACTGTCGTCTCCGAACTTTGAGCCTATCGCTGCTGTGGGTATTGAGATCTGGACCATGCAAGATGGCATACTGTTTGACAACATTTTGATCGCTAGCGACGAGAAGACGGCTGAGTCATACAGGCGAAGTCAGTGGAAGCCGAAGTTTGATGCGGAGAAAGAGAAGCAGAAGGCCGAGGAGGCAGCTGCACAGTCAGCTGAAGGTTTAACGGGCATCAAGGTGAGAACCGAATCGTCTTTGAAGATAATGTAGGTCTTATTCACCCATTCTATGATTGTATTTGACAGTCTATGCTCTCCATTTCAGAAAAACGTCTTTGATCTCCTATACAAGGTTGCAGACGTTCCATTCTTGGAAGCTTACAAACCTAAAATCATCGTAAGTGAACTCTTTCTAGAAAGAGTACTTCTCCTAGTTCTTGTTAATGTTTTTCATGGTATATTTATTCTGTTATTTTCTCTGTAGGAACTTATTGAGAAGGCCGAGACACAACCCAACATCACCATTGGAGTCCTCGTCTCTATCGCAGTTGTCCTTGTTAGTCTTGTGTTCAAGGTTCTTTTTGGCGGCAAAAAACCTGTGAGTAAACCACCTTTCCACATCTCCGCTAAGTAACACCTTCACAAGAAGTGTCGCCTTTGTTCGTGAATAAACATCCTTTCACACAAAAATTTTTATGGTCTTATTTGGAGAACACGATTTGACATGGATGAAACTCAGTTTATTCATTAACAAAGGCGATATGGGTCACCGACTATGATCACTAACAAACTATGATCATCATTAATAGCATGTACGGACATCAAAAAGGAGAAGTTCGTTCACCTATGAACTCAGGAATAAACCTATAGGAGATGACTGATTAGCGAGCAATATTCTCTATTTTCATGGTTGTTGCTCTTGTTGATTAGTGTTGAATTGCACATGTGCCTTATCATTTCTGAATAAAATTTTGGCAGGTGGCACCAACTCCTCAAGCAGCGCAACCTGCGGCTTCAGACTCTTCAAAACCGAACGAAAACTCCGATGAAAAGGAAGGCGAAGATGAGAAGGAAGAAGCTGCCGCTCCACGCAGGAGGACAAGGCGTGATAACTAGAGATATGCTCTGTTTTTATTCCCCTCGTTGCTTCTTGGAGTAGTATGTTCTGTTCCAGACTTCCAGCATCCGGGTCGCCAAACAAAGAGAATTTTTGAGAAATGCTCCTAATCGTAATTTAGCTGTTTGTAGGAGTGTAAAGGTTTTATCATTACTTCATCGGATTGTTGTACTTTTTTTGATTAATCTGTAGCATTTTTTTCATCCACTCTTGCGGGATAGCTGAATTTTTCTGTTCCGGTTTAGTATAAATGAAAATCTGAATTTTAAGAATCGTAATTGGTACGCTTAGTATGTTTATTTGAGTCCTTTCTAGTGCATTCTTGCAAATCTTGAGCATTTCAGGTTGCATTTCGGGTTTTAGCATACCCGTTCTTAGCAGATTGTTTGTCAATCTCTAAGAATGGTACGAAGATTATCCGGCGGAGCGCCGAAGATAGTAATAGTGGTGAAAGGATTCCCGTACTGGCTGGCCAATCAGCGGTTCGGTTAGCTTCCCGATATGTATGCTCGATGTGAACTGTCCATCCAGTTTTGGCTATGAGATCCTTACATCTTTGAACCAGAGGGCGAAGATTATTGCTTAATAGATGTTTTTCGTTTGAAAAATCCACACACGGCTTGTTGTCCAAGTGAACCAGAAGTTTACGTATACTAAGGGACCATGCGTGCTCTAGTCCTGTTAACCGTGATTGCTTTCCATGTTTTGAAACCACAGAGTCACGAACCGAATAAATTGATGAAACTGGAGAATATTATTCTAGCTACCTCCCGTAAGAATACAGGTCAGGCTAGGCCTTTGGAGAGTCACGTCCGGTCAGTCAAACATGGGCCAACAACGAGCGGAATTTGGTCGCAAGTTATCAGAATGGAGCTTTGAATTTAAAAAGTTGCTACAAAATGAATTTTGTTGTACCGTGTACTTATTGAGTCCATGTAATATCGAGTGTAACATGGTTTAGAGGCTTTAGAGTTTAGAGCGTCAAGAACTGAAAAATTTAAGTCGAACCCAATCCTATACTGGGCAGTTGGATGAGTTAGATCAGTGCTTCGAGTAGTTGGGTCAGGTTGGTCAAAATGTGGCCCGACGTGAGGATTTGTACTGAAACGGTGAAACTACTAAACAACAAGCTATCATCTCATCGAAGTACTATTTAGTTATTTTGCTTTCATGAAGTCAATTGGCAAAGAGCGGATATAATTGTCAAATTATTTTGGTGGTTTAAAAATCACTATTTTTATATGAAACAGTCTTATATAGTTAGTAATAATTGTGATACTATTGTAACCATTTTTATATCTATTTGTAATTAATCTATTGATAATCGTAAACAATTTTTTCAATTCTCATGTTAATAAATTTAGTATTCCGTAAATTTACCTATCTAACTGTAATTTATGTAATTTTACTCGTACATCATTTATTTATTTTCTAGAATGAAAATATTGACCAGTACAATTATCACACAAATCATGGGTCAACTAACCGGGTCGAACACTCGAAACCCAACACAAAAAAAACTAAAAAAAACGTAGACAAAACTGACGTGGCAACCAACTATTGGGCAATAAACTCATACCGTATTATGATTGGTAGAATCATTCAAATAACCCCAAAAAAAAAAAAACAAAAAAAAAAAAAAACTTGTTCAACTGAAATAACAAAAACCCTTCGCAACAAAAACACTTCTTCTTCATAAATATCATTCGATGCACTTCCTTCGCAACTAACTCAATTATAATTTCATCTTTTATTTAATTTTGTTCCTAAATTCCTCCATTAATGGAGACTATATTAAGCTTCAACAAGCTTCATTTTCTAGGGTTTCTTCTTCTTTCTTCCTTCGCTTTTCTTCTTCATGCTTCTGATCCAGTATGTTTCATTTAGGGTTTTGACTTATGATTTTGATTGATTGATGTGAAATTTGAACTTGTTTGTTTGATTAATTGATTGATTGATTGACGCAGATCTTTTACGAGTCGTTTGATGAATCGTTCGACGGACGATGGATTGTTTCTCAGAAAGAGGAATATAATGGTAAATTCATTTGTTATTTTTAGCTTTCTCTTTCAATTACGTTGTTGATTTTGTTTGTTTAGTTTTGTAGATCTCTGTTTTTGACTGAATTATACTGCAGTTTGATTTATGTTCATTTAGTCAAACAATTTTTGACAATGTTTTGCGTAATTAATTTCGATAACGAGGCGGATTCAGATGTCGTTATTTTCATCCTGTAATGAAGTAATCGGTGAATTGAATGTTTATGGCGGCGTATTTAGTTGCTACTTGATTGATAGAATTGATAGATGTTGCGCTTGAATGTGACTGTATGCTGGTTAGATGCGATGCGATGCGTTGTCGAGCTTAGGATTTACTTTCGTATTTGTTGTAGTCGAAACTGATGTTAACGATTCTCGTATTACAAGCGATCCACTCAGTTCATTTAATTTAGAGTTAGACACGTCTTTTGAATTCTATGTCGAAATTGATCAAGTGCTGTATATGGAAGGTATTTCTTAATTGGTTTGTTTGAACATGTGATGCGACTGCAGTATAAAATATAGCTGTTCAATCGAGATAATTGATAGGCTACGAAGCTAGAATTTGCGGTGATTAGTGTGGAGAAAATCACCTAGAATTCAAGCTAAAATAATAATATAATGGAGAATTCAGATGAAGAAGATGGTGGAAATTGATACGGAGTATTTGATAGTGAGTCAATAATAACTTCCACCAAAATGCAAATTTTTATGAAAATGAAAGATTTTTTATTTTTTTTTAATTTTTAATATATCCATTACGAATGTACTATATCGTTCACCGAAATTCAAAATATGAAAAGAAAAAGAGAGAATTTAATGTTTTCAAATAAAAAAGGTGAGAGTTTTTAAAATGAGGATTTGAAAAGGTGGGAGTTCACAATAAATCCTTATATATCCTTATATATTATAGTTAGCTCGGAGCATAAGCCACTACCCTTGCGTAAAATATTGGGATGCATCAACATGTTTCCTTTTTCTCCTGACTATTTAATTACGTTCTGGTTTTCCTTGTTTGCACAAGGCTCACCGCCGACAGTTAGATTTTTGTATTTCATCATGTAATCAATGTAGATTTAAAAGTAGTTGTAATCTAGGAAGCACCGATACCGATACGGACACCCGATACGGATACGTATCGGACACGCGATACGGCCATTTAAAATTTTACGATACGCGATACGGCAAAATAAAAGTCAAAATAAAAGTCAATATAAATTTGGCCAATTGAAAGACCATAAATTCGTCAAAATGATAAATAACTTGTCTTACAAAGTTAATATAAATTTAGAAAAAGTACAAAATCTTACAAATATACGGAGTAATAGACTAAACTAAACATCACCATCAAATTCACCATACGTATCATCATCAAAAATGACCATTTCCATGTCGGGCTCATCAAGGGAAAGGCTAGCCACATCAAGAGAACCAACATCATCAAGGTTATCATGCTCATCTCCACCAACATCCCACATCTTCGTTCTCCCTTTGATGTACTCTTCACTATTTCTAGAAATCAAGCGCAAATTATTTTTTTTGCTACTAGAAGAGTAAAGGGCTTTTTTTTTTTTTTTTTTTTTTTTTTTTTTTTTTGGTCTAAATGAATTAGTCGTGCACTTAGGTCTTAGGATGTTTTCTTTTGATATTTTTAATTTTTTTATTGGAGTATCGGTATCGGTGGAGTATCGGTAGAGTATCGGTGACGTGTCAAACATCACAGAAGTATCGGAAAACATCCGATACTTCAAGATACGTATCGGGACGTATCGGAGGAGTATCGGGAAGTATCGGAGGAGTATCGGGTATCCGATACGTATCGGACACGGGTACGGCATATTTTAGAAGTATCGGTGCTTCCTAGGTTGTAATTGCCTGGTTGATCACTTGGTAGCCGAATTCACTATTATGATGCATACAAGTCACAAGTGCTGTGTGACTGGTGAGTCGGCCATACGTCTCTGTAGACACGTCAGTAAACCCGTTCGCTATAAATGGACATATGGCTTTACAAAAGGTTGCTGGACCTTTTTTATTTGTTTTCATACCTCGTAGGAGGTACAGTTTGTACATTTCGACTTCTGATTTAACGGGGCGTAATCAAAATGTTACTTCCATATTTGCGCTTGGAATTGTATTGCCTAAATTGTAATGTAAGCGCTTTATGATCACCCAAAGTCGCAATCTTGATTTTTGTATTAACATCTCACGAGTGTCGATTTTACTACATAGTCTATAATATATTGCTTTTGTGTAGGTGTTTGGAAGCATGAAAAAAGTGAAGGACACGATGATTATGGACTTCTTGTCAGCGAGAAGGCCAGAAAGTATGCCATTGTGAAAGAACTTGAGAAGCCTGCGATCTTGAAGGACGAAGCAGTTGTTCTCCAATTCGAAACCCGCTTCCAGGAAGGTCTGGAGTGTGGTGGAGCTTACTTGAAATATCTCCGTCCTCAGGATGCTGGGTGGGTGCCAAAGGAGTTCGACAATGAATCTCCTTACTCCATAATGTTTGGACCCGACAAATGTGGGTCCACAAACAAGGTTCATTTTATCCTTAAACACAAGAACCCAAAAAGTGGAGAATACGTTGAGCACCATCTTAAGTTCCCACCATCTGTGCCGTCTGATAAATTAAGCCACGTGTACACTGCCATTTTGACGCCTGACAATGGTGTCCGTATCCTGGTCGATGGTGAGGAGAAGAAGAAAGCCAACTTCCTAACAGGCGATGATTTTGAACCTGCGATCATCCCACCAAAGACAATTCCTGACCCCGAGGACAAGAAACCTGAGGACTGGGACGAGAGGGAGAAGATTCCCGACCCTAAGGCCACCAAACCCGACGACTGGGATGAGTACGCACCGATGGAGATCGAGGATGAGGAGGCAACAAAACCCGAAGGATGGTTGGACGACGAGTTGGAGGACATTGACGACCCCGAGGCAACAAAGCCCGAAGATTGGGATGACGAAGAGGATGGTGAATGGGAGGCACCCAAGATCGCAAACCCGCTGTGTATGGAAGCGCCTGGTTGCGGTGAGTGGAAGAGGCCGATGAAACCAAACCCAGCGTACAAGGGGAAATGGTATGCCCCGTTGATTGATAACCCAGCTTACAAGGGCATTTGGAAGCCAAGAGAGATTCCTAACCCTGACTTCTTCGAACTGTCGTCTCCGAACTTTGAGCCTATTGCTGCGGTGGGTATTGAGATCTGGACCATGCAGGATGGCATACTGTTTGATAACATTTTGATCGCTAGCGATGAGAAGACGGCTGAGTCATACAGGCAAAGTCAGTGGAAGCCGAAGTTTGATGCGGAGAAAGAGAAGCAGAAGGCCGAGGAGGCAGCTGCACAGTCAGCTGAAGGTTTATCAGGCATCAAGGTGAGAACCGAATCGTCTTTGAAGATAATGTAGGTCTTATTCACCTATTCTATGATTTGTATTTTAAAACTGTATGTATGGCTCTATTTCAGAAAACCGTCTTCGATCTCCTATACAAGGTTGCAGACGTCCCGTTCTTGGAAGCTTACAAACCTAAGATCCTTGTAAGTAAAAGCTTTCCAGAAAGAGTTCTTCTCCTGGTTAATGTTTATGCTATTTCATTGTATGTTTATTCTATTATTTTTTCTGCAGGAGCTAATTGAGAAAGCGGAAACGCAACCCAACATCACCATTGGAGTCCTTGTCTCTATAGCAGTTGTCCTTGTTAGTCTCGTGTTCAAGATTCTTTTTGGCGGCAAGAAACCTGTAAGTATACCACCTTTCTACCTCTCCGCCAACATCTTCCTGCGGAAATTTTCCTTAGTTCATAAATTAACCTTCTTTTTGTGCAAGAATTACGCACTTATTTTTTTCGGTCTTATTTAGAGAACACTCTTTGACTTGGATGAAACGTAACTTGAGTATATATTTGGCCATGTTGTCACTAACTACGATTATCAAAATCCTGAAAAAAAATCGATCAAAATGGAAAGATTAGACTTTAGAGAAAGAGCTATTTTCCATTATCATAAATGTATGGATTAGAGTAAGCAATATTCTATTTATTTTTTCTCGTTAAGTACACGTGCCTTATAATTGCTGGATAAAACTTCGACAGGTGGCCCCAACCCCTCAAGCAGCTCAACCCGCTGCTCCTGACTCTTCAAAACCGAAGGAAGACTCTGAGGAAAAGGAAGGCGAAGACGAGAAGGAAGAAGCTGCCGCTCCACGCAGGAGAACAAGGCGTGACAACTAGAGATATCACAGAGAATGGTCTGTTCTCTTTGCCTCGTTGCTTCTCGTCTAAGTATGTTCAGCTCCAGCATTGTTGTTGCCTTGCACGAGAATTTTTGAGAAATGCTCTAAATCGTAATCTAAGCCGTTTGTAGGAGTGTGAAGGAGGATTAACATTATTTGATCGGATCGTCGTAGCTTTTTGGTTGATTTGTAGAATTTCTCGTTCACTGTTGTGCGATAGTTGAACTTTTCAATTCTGGTTTAGATAAAGCCAAAATCCGAATTTTCACTAATTAGTAGTAACATTCGATGGTTTTCTGCATTATTTATAGTTTAATCTTGTACGGAGTAGTATTTTGGCCTGCGTTGATGATAGGATCGTCCTCATATTTTAAACCTTCATACCGCCTTTCGGCTTTCAGCATAGACAAATTGTGAATTGCAGGTATCCCTGGGAACAACTTTAATTCTAATGTTAAGTCGTTTATCGTCTCTGGGGCTGGTGTCATGCCTGATAACAAGGTGATCAGTGTACGATTCTAAGTACGATTCCTGACTTCCTAGGATTCGATCTTCTGTCCAGCTTGAAGAAAGGCTGGTACATTGAAAGGGAAGGGGGTAATTAGTGAGTTCAGGGTGTTAATCACTATTTTTGCGGTTATTTTTAATGACTGAAGTATTCGATTGGTAATTCGTAAGTTAACGGCGTTAATCGCAAGGAGTTCTTAGTACTCATCATCCTGGCGTCATAGGAGCCACGCGACAGAGCTTTCAGTTACGGTCACCTTGTACAACCAACATCCAAGAGGTAACCTATCTCATTTGCGTGTGGCAGTAAAATATTGAGGTACAATAATACGGAGTACGGAGTATTAGAAAACTCCTGTAACATCGACGGCCGCTGACTCGTAATCTCACAACTGCAATTCTGCAACTCTTAATAATAGAAAATCGTACCATTTGAGTACATTTTCCACCATAGCACTGTTATAGTGCTCGTCAAAACCTCTTTATGACGTGCAAAAAGCAAGAGTTCGTACAACATATAACTATCTAATCGCCGGGAAACCTGAAATGCGAACGATCATAAAGAACCAGTAATTTTTAGTACAAAATACTGCGACGGTTGTTGTACCAACATGGTTACTCACCAGACCATGCTCAGGGACTTTTCATACCAATGTTGACAAAATCATTTACTTACTCGGTATGTAACCGAGTTCTGACTATTTTACCATTTCTGTTGCCCTTGTTTACACGTTTTCAAGAGTTGTGCCTTTGTAATTCTCTGCTGCAATTGCATCCGCAAAACCCAAGGCAATGATAAGTCCATTGTTTGGCTCCATAGAGTGCCTCAAACCCCGGAGCACCCTGCACCGAGAGTCAACAATAGCAGAATTAACTCGCGTCAAAAACTAATGTGGAATACACTGATTATCGTAAAACATGACTCCGCGGGAAACACATTCAAGTAATCGAACTATGTAACCCAAGGCAATATCAGATATGTTTAAATTCTTACGACACAAATAATCCCGTGGACATCTAATCACCCCTCAATATGTGATCTTCACTAGCAAATAACTAGCGTCTTTCACACCCTTCAGCGTATTCCAGGGACACTTACATGTTAACCTCGCAACTGTCGCGGTGGATACGTCGTACTTGGTTCATTTGAAATCGAGTCGTTGGGACCAAGATCGTCAATGGGTGGACGCTGTTTGTGATGATCTGTTTCTGATTGATAAGCCATCGCCAATGCCAATGCCTACAAGAGTCGAGGGAGCAATAAATACGGCACACTTAAAAACGTCAATTAAACTTTACCTTGTTTTACAATCAAAGTCAAAATGTCCGATATAAATGTGATGAAGAGGGTATTTAACCATGTGTTAAATTAAAGCTTACTATATGATCACAACCATGTGTTAAATTAAAGCTTACTATATGATCACGGTGAGGAGGAGCATATATGCCAGTTGTTATCGTTTTTCTCCTTCGAGTGCCACGGGAAGGTGGGTTGTCGATTTGGTCGAAACCAACGGGCACTACAATCACCGGCATGCCAACAAGGTTTCCCATGCAGACCTTCTCCCAGTCGGTTGCATTACCAATGAACGCATCGACAGTAAAACTTTTTTGCACTTCTTGAATCAATCTTCCCCTTGCCCTTTGAGCCTGGAAATTTACCGAGAAGTTCAATTCGATGAGACCTTTCTTCCCAGAGATAACGTACGTCTAAATCAATTTAAATCACACGAGTAACATTTTCAAAGTAGAATTCGCCATTCCAGGCTCAACTATTATATTGGTAGCTTGATTATGTAGACGTAAATTAACAACAAAACAGAGAATTCAATCTCAACTTCCACTTAGGAGCTCTCGGTTTAATTCTCAACAGTCGAAATATTGAAGGTCCCTCTATTTTTCCTGGAGCACTTCATAGTTCATACGATAATAGGATGTTACAAGAAATGACTAACCTGCAAATAATCGACCGCTGTAATGACTCTTGCCCTACGCAACTCGTATGGCCATTGATCCTGAGCTTCATAAGCGTCAACCAGCCCAGAGCGCTGCCACTCGTCAAAGTGAGATAACATATCAACATCCATTGTGAAATTTAAGATTCCTTGGACCGAGTCAACTGTATAGTTTAGCTTGAAAGGAACCATGTTAACACCCTTATGTTTAAGAATGTTAACGACCTGAATTTTCACAAGGCAACAAGGTTAAAATTGGATCGTGAACTCTCTCGTGAGTCTAAAAAGTTGCGAGAGTCTTTTATCTCTGACAAATAACAAACTTTAAAAATTTGCCACACCTCCATTTCAGCGTCATCAAGATATCCAACTGTGAGCTTTGTAAGATCAACGTGGAAAGGATCGTCAAATGGCATATCTCGTGAAGACAGGTCATCTGGATCCTTCCCTCGAATAATATCCAATATGACGGCACAATCTGCAGCAGATCTGCAGAAAGGACCCAACTTATCCTGTATAGAAGACAACAGTCGGATAAAAAAAATCAGCAATTCTCCCTTAAGAGCAGCATTTTTCGTCTCAAGTTAAGACGGATAAAATGTGACTCTTTTATAATAAAATGTTAAGTACTTTTTGATAAAATGTTACCATAATAACAATGTGCTTGTAACAACAATTTTAGGCGTAATACTAACAAAAACATTTTGTAGTTAAATGGTCACATTATACTATAAAATGACAAATTAATCCCGTCTTACATTAAGACGAAAATAATCCGTCTTAAATGAGATCTTCCAAAAAAAATTCTGTGAGATGACTGTAAGATGGATATCAGCAGGAAGCTTGTGAATGATTCGTGACATCACAAGAGAAAATCGAAGTCTTACCAAGCTCTCTGATATGCTCATTACACCTGTTCGACCAACAGTGCCGAAAGTTGGACGTAAAGCTGTTACACCACATCGAGCAGACGGATAGGTAATAGACCCTGCGGTTTCAGACCCGATGGCAAATGGCACCATGCCTATCATCAAAGAAGAATCACGACTTCAGAAAGTTGAGGATTAAAAAAAAAAGTAATTTTCTTCCCTAAACGACATTTACTAAAGAAATGCACGGTATTTTTTTCAATTTAAAACCTGCAGAGGTGCATGCAGCAGGACCAGCAGATGAACCCGTAGAGAACTCCTCGATATTCCATGGATTTCTTGTTCTTCCCCCAAACCATATGTCATCATAAGCCAGTGACCCACTTACAAGTTTCGCAACAAGAACTGCACCTGTTGACTTCAACCTGCCACATAATACGATTTGTTCACAAGACGAATGGGGCTTGAATCGCCCTGACGTATCAGGAGGTGGAATAAAATAGTTGTATTTTTCAAAGAATTTTTTTGATATTTTGACTGTTGAGTACCTTTTATAGACCCAGGCTTCAATATCAAGTACTTGATCTTTGAAACTGCCTGAACCCCACGTCGTCTTATAGTGAGGTACTGCTATTATATCTTTTAATCCATATGGAATCCCATGGAGCGGACCTATGAAAAATTAATACGTAAATGCCGCGGAAATACTAGGCCACTATACAGTTCCAGTTCAGGAAAATACAGCTAATGATAACCTTAGATGTGCAAGTATTACACTCATCCTCAACAATGATCAAGAAACTATAAATTCATTTGAAGATATTTTACCTGATGTCTCTGTGTTTTTTCTATCTTCTATGGTGTACCCTCCTTGTTAGATTCAAAGAAAAACGCAACTTTTTGAACTCATGGCAAGAGACAAGAGCTATCGTCAGTCAAAGGTTTTTAACCAAATAAATTATGACCAACCATATCTCTTGACCGCGAGCTCTCAAAATATATATATATTTTTTTTTTTTTCGCAAAAATCTTCAGTTTATAAAATAAATCGTTGCTTTGGGTGTCCAACTACTCGTGGCCAAGAGTTAAGGCAAGTCGAAGTTTTTATGTCCAACATAAGCAATACACCATAGAATACTAAAGAACATAGGGGTACCATATCGAATATCCCATTTATTATTTTTAACCAAACACTACGAAAACTTGTCGAGTGTTCTCTTTCTTGATTTCTGTGAGCTACAGCAATGACATACGCAGTACTATTTCAAAGGACTAGAATCTAACTACTACTCACTTTTGTAAATTGAGAGCATTCTTAGATAAGTTACAGAATACCAACAGCAACCACAACAACCAAAACAGTGCCGACAAAGTCTTAGTCCTAAAATCATTGTGCTAACGAAAGAATTTAATTAGATTTACCTAAATACTTTCCCTGAGAAAGAAGATTATCAGCTTCTTTGGCTTGCTTGTATGCCAATTCTTCTGTTATAGTGACCACAGCTTGGAGAACATGATTATACCTAGATTGCAGGGGCAAGGAGAAAGTTCAGAAATGAAAGCGAAATTATGATACGGTGAGATAGGTGGTAGCAACAGTGGTCACCGCCTCAACAGCCCCGAAATCAATTGAGTACTATAAAATAAATTTAAGTCTTTAGTAGAAGAGTCCTACTTAAGTGATTTGGGCTAGACACAAATCTTCAGTTGTCATTACAAATCAAACTTCAACTTGAACCTTAAGAGGTCAACCATAAGAGGTTAATCCCAAAATAACTCGTTGTTGGTTAAATTTAGCAAGTAAAAATTGGCGTAACTAATCAATGGGACAATAACTTCAAATGTCAACAAAACCTTACAGTACGAAAAATAACTCAAAGCATTCTATCCACATGAACTTCAATAAAACAAAAGTTATCATTCTTCGGCTTCCAAATTCAAACACATGGCTCATGAAAAAACGCTGCTCTTTTTTTTATTTTAATCGTGAATGCATACTCATTAAGGGCACATCAACACCTAAGGAGAGCTTCACTAGTGGTCCACTACTCCACTGGGGTTAACATTGAACCCGCATGAACAATATTTATCGTAACCACCCACACTAATGTCAAAGAGGGATGCAATCTTAAAATACGTGTATACCTTTTCAGCCTACGGAGAAAAATTTCAGTAAGCTCAACAGAAGAAATCTTTTTTGTCTTGATAAGCTGGCCAAGTTCAAGAATCTGAACATACGAGACAAATAAAAAAAATAAATAAATAAATAAAACATCACTAATGAAGTACACCGATGAGACCCATCAACAAAAGTCACTTTAATGTGGATACAGTACAGAAATCTCACGTTCATGAAAGCAATATCTTCTTCATTGGCAGGCTTTTGAATGTCCGCTGACGAAGGATAAGCAAAAGTCTTCTTTGTTTCTTCCCGTTTACCACCCCAATCGGGACGGAAAGTCAAAACAGATGGATATTGTAGTCCACCATTCTTCGTAGCGACCAACTTTCGATCTGCTCTGGCAGTAGGGAGATTGAATTCTTTAGCTTCCTTCACTATATCCACCATCTAAGTAACACAACAAAAAAACAAACAACCACTTACGCATTTTACAAATCAAAAATACCAGTCTATAACAATGTACCATCTAGCACAAAAACACTGATAAAGACAAGGGAGAATGACCTTTTCTTTACTGAAAAAACCGGCATCAAGCATGTGGAAAGCATCTTGTATCGTAAAATTGACATCGCTAGTTTTTGAATGGTCGTTGCCAACCTCACAAGTAAATTTCTTGCTGTCCTGGTTCAATGATACGGTTTTTAGTACGCATGTCATCAAACAGATAGAAAGTTAATGCACTTTTTATCACGAAATGCTCCCAACTTCACCCCAAACACCCCTAGAAAGTTCTTCGATTCCACAAATATTCTAGAGCCTGCATATTTGAGAGAGTCTTTCGTCTAAAAAATAATTCGTGTAGCACCCAAGAGTCATTTAAGGGTCACTAGATGTGTTCAATCAGCGCAACATAAAGTAAACATAATCATGATTCATGACTGATGAATCTGATGATCCAATTCCGGTTGAAAATTTGAAACCTACAATACATTTTCCCTTAACACCAATCACCCAAGTGAAGAACATTCATTTTATCTTAGGTAAAACAATGATTACCAAACTCATGATTGACAAATTTCCTAGGGCTTTGAAGAAGTTATAGCAGTTACAACATTAATTCAATGCCTCAAGAGCTAAAGGGTCGGGACTCGGGAGTTGGTTGTACGCAACATTGTTCTCAACTCAAACTGTTTACAGATGACCCAAAATGACGACCATTGTATCGATTAATTGATATTTCACAGCAAGAAGAAATGCAGTCACTAACTCACTATAGTTGGCCATTTGACTCCCCCACTAACAAAACTAGAGGGCGTAGCCAAGATTCGTCGTTACTCGTTACTCGTTAGGGTGGCCAAAAAATTTCAGGTGGCACGTTTACCCAAGTTAATCTGGAAAGGAAACACAAATGCTAAAATGGGACCGTTATTTGTGTACGCAAGCGCTGTTTGTGCTACAAAGGTCACCACTTTAATGCGTATTGTGACCATTACTGACTAAAATATGACCACGTAACACGTTTAAAAATGGTCACAGCAAACGTAGAAAGCCCACCAAAAAATCGAGTAGACGTCTTATAGTAGAATTACTCAATCACCGAAACTGAATACCTAAAATTAAACAAAATTTCCAATTTTCCCCACAAAAAAAAAAAAAAATCGAGATAATGCCCACAAAACCCAGAAAAGTCAACTGAAAAACCCACCCACCAACCAACACAAAAACAGTAAACAAATAAAACAGCAGAAAAGAAGGAAACTTTACAGAAAATGAAGGCTTGGAGAAAGAAGAGCAAAGTGACGAAGGTGTAAGAAAGAAGAAGAAGAGTGAAGTTGGAAGAGAGAAGAAGAAGAAGATACCATTTTAGGGGTGAAATGTGAAGCAGTAGTTACCAAAATCAGAAGCAAAAACAGTAAAAGTATGGAATAACGTGTCATTGTTTCTGAATTTGAACAACACATGTCTCTCTTCTTCATTCTCCACGCTTTTTTCCTGTGTTTTCAACAACTACACTTGGGTTCATTCATGTCTAACTAAAGTGTTTTGAAAGAAATTCATCCTTGATTTGGGTCCCTTGATTATGATTAAATTATCATTTTCTTTCCTTTTGTTTCGAGTTGATGGAGTTAGATAGTGTTTTAATTCCGCTCAACTCTTATAGGTCCATCTTTCATAAGTGTAGTTTCTATAAGTCTCACTAAATCCATTAACTTCAGCTCAGTTTCTATACGTTCAGCTCTAAAAAGTCGAAACGAACAGGGCCTTTGAGTTGATCAAAATGACTCCTAATTCATAATCACTCATTCACTCGTTTCAAATTTTATTATAATTAGCTACGTACTACGGAGTATGTCTCTTACGAGAAACCATCTTATACGTGAGACAAATGTAATAGGGGAGCGAAAACCATCTTATACGTGAGACAAATGTAATAAAGGAGCGAAGAAAATTCTTGAGGTGCCAAATGACAAAAGTAAAAGAGTAAAAACTTAAAACAATTAAGCAGTACCTTAAAAAGGTCATTACACAGGGCAATAGTTAGGATGTGCCATTTGCGCGGGGCAGTTTGGCCGAGTTTGGCCGAGTGGACTGTAAATTCGGTGGCATGGCCCTGTCTTCCATAAGTCCAACCCAACCCGGCCAAACAAAGGGTTGCGCCATAGCCTCCCTTTTTCTACAAACTTATAACCAGCGGGTCGAACGCAAACTTTAATTCTGGTGAGTACATTTCAACCCAAACCCAACCCGCCATCCCAAAAGGGTCAATTTTGGGCCTTGCAAAATGACGTTTGGCTCGTAACTTCCTGACCCGGCTCATAGTGAGTAAATAGATGTATATATTATGTATATACTTTGTATATACTTAAGTATATTTGTACACTTGTAGACATACCTAGAGTATACTCACATACTCTTGTACATACATATATATATATATATATTGGTGTGTAACAGTAAATAATAATACAACACACTATTCTGTTTAGCTTCTCTCTCTACATTTTATTCTCTGATTTCTATCTCTCACTATAACAAACTTAAGCTCACAACAATGGTGATGATGAGATCCATGGAAGTCTGATACCAGACTTCATATGGTATCATTCGCCTAGGTTTTCGATCCTTCACCGCGTTCCTTTCCGCTGCGTCTTGTTTTTCACTGCTTCTTTCTTGTCACTGTTCTTCGTTTTTGATCTCGGTATTATCTTCTCCTTCTTCGCTTCGTTTTTTCGTTTCGATGCGAATTCGCTATTGTTTTAAATGCATTTCTTCTTTGTTTCTTCCTCTTTTGCTCCTTGTTCTTCTTTTCCCCAAATCAATTTCTTAATTAGGTCTTTTTCTGTGTTTCCTTCGTTTTTCTGTTGTTCTTCAATTCATAACAAAACACAAAAAAAATTACAAAACAAAACCACATAAACATTTGAATCTCT
This sequence comes from Dianthus caryophyllus, assembly GCA_023091065.1. Lineage (NCBI taxonomy): Eukaryota > Viridiplantae > Streptophyta > Magnoliopsida > Caryophyllales > Caryophyllaceae > Dianthus > Dianthus caryophyllus. The sequence continues at coordinate 8,044,317 of CM041526.1, read as the reverse complement.
TTCATTCTTCTTACAATGCCGGATTCTGAGATTGCACAATCGTCTTCTGTTTACGATCATCTCGATGATCCTTTGTACCTCTCTGCTTCGGATCAACCTACACTTCAGCTTGTTTCTCCTCAGTTTTCTGGTGACGATTTTGTGACCTGGAAACGTGACATTTATCACACACTCCTTGCTAAGAATAAGGAAGGTTTCCTTGATGGATCTTGTAAGCTTCCAGCTAAAACAGATAAGAAGTATCATCAATGGATCCGTGTCGATTTGACTGTCAAGAAGTGGATTCTTAACTCTATTGTCAAGGACATTCGTATTCACTACAATTTGCTGCAAGTGCTAAGATCCTTTGGGATGAGATCATTGATAGGTATGGTCAATCCAATTATATTGAAATTTATAGAGTGAAGAAGCACATCAATTCTCTGGCACAAGGTAATTCTTCTGTGGTTGAGTACTACAGTGGTCTCGAACGTTCTTGGGAGTTACTTGATGAATTGGATCCATTACCATTGTGCAATTGTGGTGCTATTGATGCTTGCACTTGTTCCATGCTTAAGAGGCAAGTCACTAGAGAAGTGAATGCAAAGTTGATTCACTTTATGATGGTATTGAATGAATCCTATGAATCAGTTACCACGAATCTCCTCTCTTCTGATTCTCTTCCTGCTTTGAACAAGGCCCTTGCCTTGTATCAGAAGATTGAGTCCAAGAAACTCACTCCACACTCTCTTGATTCTTCTGAAATCACTGCTTTCACTTCTTTCCAGCCCCAGGATCCTGCCTCTTCTCATAAGAAACCTAAATTTTCTTCTGGTGATTCTTCTGAGGTCAAAGAATGTAGCTATTGCCACTATCTTGGCCATACAAAGGCTGAGTGTTTCAAACTCAATGAGTGCATTAACTGTGGAAGAAGGGGGCATGCTAAGGAGAACTGTTTTAAACTGAAGTATGGCTCTAATTTAAGAGGAGGCTACAGAGAAAGGGGCAGGAACAATTCTTATAATGCTAGAGGGGGTTCTATTCCTAAGAGAGGTGCTAACACTGTTGATGTTCTAGACTCTTATGTTTCTACTGATCCTCTGTGTGAAGATATGCAGGATTATACTCCTCAGGCTGATGGTTCTTCCTCTTTTGATCCATCCATGATGAGTGGACTTGTGAATTCTGTGGTTGAGCAAGTCATGAGGGTGATGTCAGACAAGAACAAACCTCCTGCTTCTTCAGCTAACCTTGCAGGTACTATCACTGCACCTGTGCTCTCTGCTTTTCAGACTTCTATTGTGAATGATTGGATTATTGACACTGGGGCATCAGATCACATGACCTCTAATATTTCTCTGCTTTATAATCTTCAATCTTTTTCCAGTCCTGTACTAGTTGGCCTCCCTGATGGTTCAGTTAAGTCTGTTCAGAAATTTGGTGATTGTGTTTTGACACCTGCTATTATCCTCCATAAAGTGCTACTGGTTCCTGAGTTTAAATATAACCTACTATCTGTTAGACGTTTTGTGGCCTCTTCTCCTCAGACTGTGGTGTTTAATGATCATGAATGTGTGTTCCAGGACCCTTCAAGTGATAAGCCAGTGGCCATCTGCAGGAAAGAGGGAGCACTTTATTGGTTTAGGTCCTCTCAGCATAATACTAGTACTATTTTTCCTACTGTTGCCTCTAATCTTTGCAAGAACTACTCTACATTTCATACTTTACATGCAAGGCTAGGTCATTCTTCTGTGGCCAAACTGAGACATGTGCTAGACTATAATGCTAAAGGAATTTCAGATTTTTATTGTGAAACTTGCATTCTGTCTAAACTTCATACTTTACCTTTTCCTAGAAGTACTTCTTATGCACCTACTCTCTTTGCCCTGGTTCATATGGATGTTTGGGGTCAGTATAGGAAGGCTTCTAGGACTGGTGCTAGATATTTTCTCACCATTCTTGATGATCATTCTAGAGCCACTTGGACTTATCTTTTCCAAACTAAAGATCAAGTACCGAACTTAATCAAGGGTTTCTTGGCTTATGTGGAAAATCATTTTGGTACCACTGTTAAGACTATTAGAACTGATAATGGTTCTGAATTCTTTCAAACCACTTGTCATGAGTTGTTTAGATGCAAAGGCATTCTGCATCAGAGATCTGTGGTTGAGAGACAACAACAAAATGGCAGGGTTGAAAGGAAACATAGGCATCTTATTGAGACTGCAAGGGCCTTAAGGATTCATGCAGGTCTTCCCATTTTTTATTGGGGTGATTGTGTGCTCACTGCAACACATCTCATCAATAAGATGCCTACACCTCTGTTACAATGGAAAACTCCTTTTGAACTGTTGTTTGGGGTGAAACCAGATTACTCAGAGCTTAGGGTTTTTGGTTGTCTTTGTTTTGCAAATATCCCTGGCAAAAACAGGGACAAATTTGCTCCTAAGGGCAGGAAGTGTGTCTTTATTGGGTATCCTTTTGGTCAGAAAGGTTACCTATTATTGGATATTTCCCAGAGAACTACTTTTGTTAGTAGGGATGCAATTTTTAAGGAAAACATCTTTCCTTATAAAACTACAACTCCCACAGTCTTAGATGACTTGTTGAACACTTCCTCTTCTCAGCAGCCTACCTTCTCTGATCCTTATATTCCTCATGTGGAGCCTCTCACTGTCACTCCACATCCTTCTCCATCCACAACTCTACTCACTGATCCTTCCTCCACTTCCTCTTCTGATGATTCTCCTCATACTTCAGGAGGTACACTCTCTGCTTCCCCTTCTCAGTCCTCATCATCACAAGGAGATGATTCTTCCACAGATCCACATCATGCTTCTTCTCCTATGGATACTATTTCACATGATTCCCCTAGAAGATCAACTAGATCTAGGGTTATTTCTTCCAGGCTCACTGGTTTCCATATTCCTGGAAACTCCCTGTGCAAGGAGAAGCTTCTCACTCCACTGTGCTTCTTTTTTACAAAAACTCCATTCCACACTCTCTCTCTGATTTTGATTCTACTTACATTGCTTCCCTGCATCATGTTTTGGCTGAGTTTGAACCAGCCTCTTATTCTCAAGCTCAGTCCCACCCTTCTTGGGTTCAAGCCATGGCACAGGAGATACAAGCCCTAGAATCTAATGATACTTGGGCTTTGACTGATCTTCCCCCTGATAAAAAGGCCATAGGTTCTAAGTGGATTTTTAAAATCAAGCACAGGGCTGATGGCACAGTGGAAAGATACAAGGCTAGACTGGTGGCTAAGGGATACAATCAAGTGAAAGATAGAGATTATAAGCACACCTTCTCCCCTGTGGCAAAATTTGCTACTGTCAGGATTGTCTTAGCCCTAGCAGCTTCAAGAAATTGGCCTTTGTATCAGCTTGACATTAACAATGCTTTTTTGCATGGTTTTCTTGATGAAGAGGTGTATATGACACCACCTGAGGGCTACACTAAAGCTTCTCCAGGCCAAGTGTGTAGACTCAATAGGTCTCTGTATTGCCTTAAACAGGCCTCTAGACAATGGAACTTAGAGCTTACTAAATTCCTTCAATCTCATGGTTTTATACAGTCCAGACAGGACTATTCCCTGTTTACAAAAATCTCTGCTTATGCTACTACTTATACTTTGGTCCTTGTCTATGTTGATGATGTCCTTCTTACTGGCAATGATGTTTCAGAAATTCAGCTTGTGAAACAAGGGCTTGATAAGGCTTTCACCATTAAGGATTTGGGTGAGTTGAGATATTTCTTGGGTCTTGAAATAGCCAGAAATGAATCTGGTATTCTTTTGAATCAGAGAAAGTACATCTTGGACATTCTCACTGATTTGGATATTGAGGATTGTGGAGTTGTGAATTTTCCACTGACTAAAGGTCTAAAACTTTCCCCAGATGTTGGTGATTTACTTGACAGACCAGAAACTTATAGGAGACTCATTGTTAGATTATTATATCTCAATTTGACAAGACCTGATATTTCCTATAATGTTCAACATCTGAGTCAGTTTCTTGCTCAGCCCAGAAAACCACACTTACAGGCTGCCATCCATGTTGTTAAATATCTCAAAGGCACTGTAAATGCTGGGCTCTTTTACTCCTCTGCTTCTTCTTTGGCTGTTATGGCATACAGTGATGCAGATTGGGGGCAATGTGCCTTCACCTCCAGGTCACTTAGTGGCTACTGCATTTTCTTGGGGACCTCTCTGGTCTCTTGGAAAACAAAGAAGCAGAAAACTGTTAGCAAAAGTTCAGCAGAAGCAGAGTATAGGAGTATGTCCTATACCACTTCTGAGATTGTGTGGATTGTGAATTTGTTGAAGGAGCTGCGGGTACAGGTGGACACACCCATTCCCTTGTATTGTGACAATAAGGCAGCTGAGCATATAGCACACAATCCAGTTTTCCATGAAAGAACAAAGCATCTTGACATTGATTGTCATTATGTTCGAGACAAACTCCAAGAGGGCCTTCTTCTTCCTCAACATGTAAGATCAGCCAATCAATTGGCTGACATTATGACAAAGGCACTTGGAGGTCAACAACACCATTACATTTCTTCCAAGCTTGGTCTACATTTCCTCAATGATAGTCAAGCTTGAGGGGGGGATGTGAGTAAATAGATGTATATATTATGTATATACTTTGTATATACTTAAGTATATTTGTACACTTGTAGACATACCTAGAGTATACTCACATACTCTTGTACATACATATATATATATTGGTGTGTAACAGTAAATAACTAGTTTAGATCCCGTGCATTGATGCACGGTTACTATAGATTTATATTATTTCTAACAAATATAAATATAAGTAATAAATTAATAGGAAAACAATATTATAATCACTTTAATGATATTTTACTGTACATATATATTAATGAAAAAATAAAGATTCTATATAAAATAGCAAAAATATATGAGTTGCATAAATTTTGTTTTAGGGACTTTATAACATTTATTTTCAATTAGAAAATATAAATGATGTAAATATTAAAATAAGCAAGTAATGAATTTAGAATAAATATATTGTTAAAAAAAAGTTAATTAGTTATTCCAAGTACATATTTAGAACTTTAATATGGAGCTATAAACGAAATAATAGATTAAGTTACTTAATTTTATATTTTATTATAGATATATATTATGAAAATTAATATATTAAAATAAAAGAAGTAATTAATTTTAGATACATGTTACTATATATTGTTAATAAAGCTAAACTTTTATTATTTTATATATAACATAAGTGTAAACATGATTATTGAGATATGATAATCATAGATGATGAACCTAGACTTAAAAACGTAGAGTATGATGAATGATGTCAGCATTGCATTTTTGCGGGAAAAAATTGCACAGAATCGCGACATGTGGCAATGATGATGTCAGCGAGAACTGTCATTTAGTATAATAAAGATAATACAACACACTATTCTATTTAGCTTCTCTCTCTACATTTTATTCTCTGATTTCTATCTCTCACTATAACAAACTTAAGCTCACAACAATGGTGATGATGAGATCCATGGAAGTCTGATACCAGACTTCATACATAGCCACCTACTACTAGTCAACAATAACACCATAAATTCATAACATACGCCCACGAGTAGTATAATAAGCATAAGGAAGAATGTCAGTGGAGCGTGTCAACGTGGATACCGCCTCATATCCAGTGCATTTAGGGTGGAGGTAGGAGACACTTCAGTGGGTCGTAGAGCGGTGGTGGATCCTAAAAGTGATCTCTGCCACGGGTCGTGGAGCAGTGGTGAATTTCATCAAAACACCGCTCTCCCCCGCCCCGCGCCGCACCCGCCCCACCTATACTCGCCCCGCCCTTACTCGCTCCGTCTATACCCGCTTTATTCATATTATTGAGAATTTAAATAAAAATTTAACATTTAAGAATAATAAAATTTAAAATTTAAATCAGATAAAAAAATGTACGTAGTAGCTCAAATAATGTAATAGTTGTAAACTTGTAGTACTTTAATTTAGTATAGGGTGACGAGGGTGTGTCGGATGATATTTCTGTAATTCATAAACTTTAAATGCATGTCTTACGTATTTAATTTGGTATTCACAATATTTTGATTGATTATTTGAAATGTAGCTATATTGTTATTAGAAAATATTCGGTTAAGAATTATTTAAGTTTATGTTGCGATAATGCTATTGTTTGGGGCCGGTTTTGGGCGGGTCTGAGGCGGAGGAGGCGGGTCTGACGCGGGTGTAAAAAATCCCCCGTCAGACAGGTAGTAAAAGGACGCATGATCATCTGCCATGGATAATTAGGCTAATAGGGCAAAGGTAAAAATGAATTTTTATTAATAGATGCGGATGTGGAGGACTCTTCGCCTGGACGCCTGCCCCGTCCCAATGATATCGTAACTCGTAAGCATAAGAATGATCATCATTTTAGACGAATGAAAAGCATGAGAAACCGACACGACAAGATATGAATCACAATTCACAAACCATAACACCCACGTGTATTTCCTCCCCCTCATCCCTTAAATATTAACGCCATCAAATCTTCTTTGATTTTAAAATTTCCCCAAAAAAAAAAAAAAAAAAAAAAAAAAAACAAAAACAAAATAAAAACTACTAATCAAATTCCTCTTTTACCGCCTTCTATATATCAAGTATTTGTTTTAATTTAATCAAATTGTTTCAACTTTCCTCAATTTCATATCAATTTTAGGGTTTTGCTTTTCGATTTTCAGCTATGGTGATTCGCTTCGTCGACCACCTCATTGCAATCACCAAGGAGTATGTTTCTTTATATTCTTCCTTTTTTTTTTTTTTTAATATTTTTTATAATTTAATTTAATTTATTGTTTAGTTTTTGCGGTTTATTGATTAATTCATTGTTTCATTTTGATGATTACGGTGATATTGACGATGTAAATGTATTGATTGTGAACTTTGGAGGATTAATTATCATGCATGTTAGCTTAGGTTATGAGTTTTGTGTGAAAATGCTGTTTGATTTTTGATTTGCAACTGTCGTAAACAAGAATTTGTCATTAATTAATGAAGTGCTATTAAATGATTAAGTGCGTTGAAGAATTAATATGATTTTATCATAGATGATGGTAGATGACATTTGAGTTTTAGGTTTAATTCAGCTATGGTAATTCAACGAGCTGATTGCACCATAGAATTCGATGTTGGCGATAGAGTTGGTAGTTGTTACGCCGCTATTAAATGCTTCTGTGGATCGCTACGAAGGATGTAGGGTACAAGTAAGTGGTTGTGGTTGTAAAGATACATGTATGGTTTTGTTTTGGTCATTATCTCATTGAGATTTGTCAAGACCAAAATCACGAGTGAGTTTGTTCTTGCACATTAAAAAAAAAATATTATGGTTTTGAATAAGTAATCTTGAAACGATAATTTATCATATTTTGGTTGAGATTAGGTTTGTGCCAAGAAGGGTTTTGGCTATGGTTTTGGCCAAGGAGGGTTTTTGGCTAAAATTTTGGTTGTGATTAGGTTTGTGCCAAGGAGGGTTTTTGGCTATAATTTTGGTTTTTGGTTGGATGCAATTCTGAGGTGGTGGCAGCGGAAAAGATGTAGGTTTTGGCCAAGTAAAATTTGGTTTTTGGTTGGTGGTTTGGCCTCAGATCTACTCCTAGGTGTTACCCTCTATCAAGAGTACGAGGCTTTGATACCATGATAGAATTATGGAGAGTAAGAAACGTTTTATTAAATTCAGAATTGCATGGTTACAATATCAACGGATGATACATATATATATAGGTCTACATGATAAATCTTAGCTAGAATAAAATCTCTAATTACAAAGATATGATTTTATTTACTTTCTAATTACAATGTGAACACAATTATATTGATGAGTTGATTGCTTGATTGAGAGGTAAGTAATATTTCCTTAACTAGAGTAATATGGCTAATAGGTTGAGGGTTGAGGATTATGTTTTCATTACCAAATGTGACTAGTGGTATGTTGAATCGGTGGTTTCAAGTATCGTAGATGACGTTTTGAGTGTTTTTTAGCTCACAAGTTTAAGACGGGAGGGGGCCTTGTGATTATACAAATACATCCGTAAATCATAGTGTGGAGACTTGGGAGCTATGTTAGTACGACAGTTCACTTAATTGTCGTGTGGCGTGTCATTGTGACACGACACTTCGACAATCGACACAATATTTCAGACCAAAAAGGTTTGAAAATTTAGCACAAAATAACGGTGTCTGACATGTATCGCAGAGACGACACCATGTTGAAGAGTCTGACTAACATAGCTTGAGATTAATGTGTGAGTTGGTTGACAAACCCAAATTCTAGTGTGGATGATCGATGAAGGAGAGTTGGGTGTGTTAAAGAGTAATGTGTGGTTTGGTGTTCTATATTGGAAAATTAATGTGGGTGGAATTCGTTTGTAAGTAGACGCTCAACTTTCTGAGAATTTCCTTACGTTTTCTTTTTATCAATGGTTTATGCATTTGTATTGGTCATAATAGTTTTTTTTAGAAGGCTTACACAAGCTTCTCTGAAATATGCGTAGTGAGTTAGTTGCAAGGAAATGGATCATCTTTATTTCAAGAGGAGCGCCATAAATAAAATTGTCATGATCTACCACTAGTTACTTGTTTTTATATTGTGCACTTGTTATGTTAGAAACAAATTTTGGATGTGTTTTTGAACAACTCTATTAACTATGTTACTGGCCATTTTGTGTCAAACATGACATGGAGTGTGTGACACATCATGTAAAAAATTCAGCGATCTCTTATAAAATACATGAATCCCCGCTTATCTTTATTTTATAAATACTTCAAATGTGAGTTACTTACAGAATTGCATTATGATATGATAAACTGGCTGTCTATTTTTATTAGTAATGAAAAAGAGTCACAGTGGTCAAAAGAAGTTTGATATTACTCTCAGTTATTTAGATTTCTACAAAGTATCCTATGAGAATGTCTTATGCTACAACTGGTTATTTGTGATCATTATCACATTTATGGAGTAATCGCTATTTTACTATGGCTGATGAGGTAAATGTTCATTAATAATGGTTGCAGTTGCGTAACAATGGTCACAGATAGACCGTTGAAAGCATACAAGTGATTGCTTAAACTTAAAATGGTTAAACGTTTTCAATGCTTTTAGTGTTTGAAATCAAGTTGGTTTCTTGGATCGTTTTGTCCTGGTTTGTTCATTCATGTTTAACATTTGCAGGTCAGTGAAGACATTTACTTATGAGTCCTTAAACAACATTTTGAGATATATAAATGGTATCTCAGCTATTCTTCTAGCCATTTTGCCTGGGAAGGCTACTATTCTGGAAGGTCTTCATGGTTGGGAACTAAGGCCAACTTTTCGTGGACCTCGACTTCCACGTTGGATGGGGAAGTAAGTGCTACATGGAATCATTGACTTCCTATAATTTGCATTAATCGGTTGAGAATTTGCTTCAACTTTTAGCTTTACAGTTTTTGAGTTTTCTACTTTTCTTTATGTTGCTTTTGCAGTTTTCTTATCCCCCTTCGTTTCTCGACAATCAAAATTGTCGGTGTGTAATTGGTGGTCATGACAAGCTCTATTGAGTTGGTTATGCAATGTGGTTTTGTTGGTAATTTGTTGCTAAGTGACATTCAACTTTTAATTTTTTGTGCTATTCTACATGTATTCCTGGGTTTTCCCAATTTCTACATGATACCCAATTTTCAAAAACATCAATGCTGGCCTGAAATCCTTTACTTATTCTACACCATAACCTTAGTTTAAATTTTCGTCAAATTTTCTCGTTAGTTCTAATTTTTTTTTTTTCCAATCCATCTTGTTCATCTAACAATCTTCATTTTCTTCCTTATCAATCTCCATCTTCTTCTCCCATATCTTAACTTTCCTACACTTGTATTCATATTCTTCGGTTGTTTATATGTTTTTCCATTTTTTTAGCTTATAATCCTATAATTTCTCACATTCTTCTTTATCTTCTATGTCTTTCAATTAAGAAGCCCCTTCTAAAAAAAAAAAAGTAATATCATCATTTCATCTTATTTCTTACTTACTTTTGTTTCTAAACTTGCTAAGGGTATATTTATCCCAATTTATATTAAATTTCTGTCTACCATTGAAGTGCGAGGTTTTCAAATTGAATCTCAAATTTGTCTGAAATGTTAGGAAGTTTGTATTGAACAGAAGTTATTCTTATCTACCATTGAAGTGAATGCTTTTTAATTGAAATCTCTAATTTGCGTGTGAAGTTCGGAAGTTTGAATTTTAAGAGAAGTTATTGAGGGTCTTTGAGTGATTGTCGGATGTGAAACTTAGTTGTTTTTTCTTTTTTCTTTCTTTATTTTTTTTTTTTTATTTTTTTTATTTTTTTAATTTTTTTTTTTGTTTTTTGCTTTTGTTGTTGTTGTTGTTGTTGTTGTTGTTGTTGTGGTGGTCGTCGTCGTCTTACTTTGGGGTACCATTGATAAGACTTTCGAGTACCATTGATATTCTTAAAAAAGAGGGGTACCACATTGAAATTGAAAAAACACCCGGATACCACGGGGAAAAACCGTAATTTTTTTCCCAAGTGTTTCGTGATTACAGTTTTCTTTTCCTTGGTTGGCCACATTGAGAATTTAGGTTAAATGCTTTGGACTTTATGATGTTTGGTTGTATTTTTAGAATGAATCCCCTTCACTTGAAAAGGGAGTAATTTAGGCCAAGAGCCTTCAAACAACTAATGACACTTATTTTTTTCAAACACCTACCTATTAAAAACTATTTCATACAACTACAATAATTTTTTCAAACAACTAATGGTACTTATTTTGACCAGAATGCCACCAACTCGTATGATACTTAATCCATTATTTTTTTATTTTTTTTTTGTGAATTGACCGTTTTGTCCTCACGTAATTTGTTTCCCCTTCCTCAGACTTATACTTCTTTTTTACGTTCATACTTCATCATTACAGTCCCTAATTCATCCTTCATACTTCATCATTTCCTTTGTTTTACGTTCATATTTCATCAATCTCCATTACAGTCCCTAATTCATCCTTCATCTTGCTACAATAAGGGGGAGGGAGGGAGGGAGAATTTCTAGCGCTGCGATGACGGGGAAAAAATGAAGTAACAGTAGAGTATTCTATATATATAGGGGTTTGATACTGCAAACAAAAGAGCAAAATGTTCAAAATAATTTCAGTAAAGGTAGAATTGGAAGTTCATGTCAATTTTATTACTAAAAGGAGGGAAATTTGTTTCTTTAGCTGATAAATTTGAAATAAAGAACATTTTAGTTGACTTGGTAGCGTTTTGCACAACATTATAACTTTAGCTAGTTTTTGAAACACATGTCACGTTATTAGGTAGTTTGAAAAAAAAAATGGTATATTAGGTAGTTGTTTGAAAAAAGCTGCTTTTAAAGGTGGTTAGACATTTTTTTCCTTAATTTTATACTCCGTCTATAATATATATGTGATGTTTTGCTGCTGTCAGCTAAGGACTTTGTCTATATCTTGTTTTGGCAGTGGTGTTTCTTCATTCAACCAGTTGATTCATGACTTGTCCGTGAATTCTGATACATCAAGTGTAGATTGCTCCTCCGGGGAAGAAGATGATGGGTATTCGTCACCTGTCTCTCCTAAATCTGAAAGTTCACAACTGTCTTCAGCTGGCACTGTGATGGAACCTGATAAGCAGTGGACCATGGTTGGTTATCTGATTTCATGGGTTTTCTTCCCTTTAGAATTGTTCTTAGGTTTTCCCTTCTGGCTATATCATCTTCTCTTCTTAAGAGGAAATAGCTCGACTCCTATACAGCGTCCTCGGCGTCTTCAGTCTCCAAGGAGACTGCAAAGCTTGAAGGAACAATTTGTTCATCGTGCAACAGATCGCAGACGGGGAGTAATAGAGGTTTCTGCTTTGCTGCTTCTCCTTCGAGGAATCTGTATTATTTATTAAATTTCTCTCCAAGGAAAGCTATTCTGTGTCCTATAGAATACTTCATTGACCCTCTATTATATATCTCAGGATCTTCATCTTGGCATTGAAATCTTTATAGAAGCAATATTCGATGCCGTGCATAAAGTGGCCCATTTTCTTCTTTCACCTTCAGAAGCTTTCAGAGTTTTGTCAGAATGGGCTTTTCCTCATCAATACTCTCCAGATATTGATCATATCCCGGAATATGAGGAAACAGTACCGACAGCTGTACTTGGAGAGAACGAGCCTGCTCCTGTTGAGAGGAAGGCCACTTTTCATCCATTGAATACTGATGCTCGAACTTGTCAGGATGTTATAACGGAACTTGGGTAAGATTGAGTTTTCGTGTCTTTGGCTCATTCTGAAGCACCTAAAGGCAGTTTCCCCCGGTTGGAGATTCAGTCTTAGCTTTTGATGGTTGTTGATTGTGCACTTTTTTCCTTTGATTTTAATAATCCAGGTATCCTTATGAAGCTATTCATGTGGTTACAGAAGATGGTTATATCCTTCTTCTTGAAAGAATCCCCAGGTATTGTTTTGTCATCATTGACTGTTCAAACTGCGTCCACTTTTATCTCATTCTTTCCATTGTCCTGTATCCTTTTTTTGTCGAGAAAAGGGATTGTTTGGCAAGGTTATTGTAATAAATGTCACCATCTGGGTTGCTGAAATCTATATTCCTCCAGGCGTGATTCGAGGAAGGCAGTTTATCTACAGCATGGAGTTATGGATTCATCCATGGGGTAAAGTTCTTTTTCACTATTTTTTTTTGTGATGAAGTTTATGACATGTACTACCCTGCCTTCAATGATATAGAAAGATATATGCAAATATAAGGTTATGGAATAAGAGGTACTGTGTCGTCTTCTATGCCGCCTCTTCTTATCAGTCCTTGAAGTCAAGGTTTCATTGGCATATGAAGTTTTTGTTGACTTTTGGAAGGCCATCTTATGCAGTATAGAGATGAGAAATTGTGTTTTAATGTCTGTCTTTGCAAGTTAGTCTATGTTTCTGAAAACAATCTTGGCTGATTTAAGGACTCTGAGCTGGTACAAAAATACAAAATAGCAGTCCATGCTTGTGAGAACAAACTAAGCTGATTTGAGGACGGTAAACTGGTACAATGTATAGTTTCAAGGGATAAAATACGTATTTAGAATGGGACATCATCTCTCTTTCTCTTGCTCCCCCTCACTTTTTCTCCCTCGTATTCATGGTTATCTTTTCAAATCAACTCATAAACTGGCTTAAATCTTTCAAATTTTTTGTAAGTCTTCTTATGTCTTTTCTGATTTGTGTTTTCTCTGCTGAGATACATGCTGCGAACATTTAAGTGACTCGGGATGTTAAAACTTTGTGTTGCATGGCTCAATGTGGTGACACAAGTATATATGTTTTTTTGTTCAGCTGGGTGTCCAATGGTGTAGTCGGCTCTCCCGCTTTTGCAGCATTTGATCAAGGTTTGTTATATGCATTAGTACTGTTTAAATGATGTTAAATGCTTCCTTTTATTTTTCTCTGAAACCTATTATGCTGTGTTGTCCAGGGTATGACGTTTTCCTTGGAAATTTACGTGGTTTGGTTTCAAGGGAGCATGTTGACAGGACTATTTCTTCAAGACAGTGAGTGTTGCTTGTCTGGTTTTCGTTTAAAAAGTTCGTTATTGTTGCAGACTATGATTTTGTTTGATCAAGTGTTGGCCCTTAAAACTGAATTGCAGTTTATACTTTCTTCTAAAGGAAATTAAATAGTGCGTGTCCGAAGATTCTGTTAGATCTTTACGATGAAAGCTTAACTCAAATGGGAGAAAGACTAATATGTCTATATCTGCCATAGGTATTGGCGTTACTCCATCAATGAGCATGGCACAAAGGATATACCCGCTATGATAGAGAAAATTCATGAGGTGAAAACTATGGAGTTAAAGTTGCGTGACCCTGATCTTGATGAAGAAAATGGCGATAAACAACCTTATAATCTTTGTGCAATCTGTCACAGCTTAGGGGGTGCTGGAATTCTCATGTATGTCGTTACACGTCGACTAATACAGGAGCCCCATAGGCTTTCAAGATTGATCCTACTGTCACCCGCTGGTTTCCATGACGATTCCAATCTCGTCTTTACCCTCATCGAGTATATGTTCATTGCTTTGGCTCCCATAATGGTGAAGATCGTGCCTGCCTTCTATATACCTACCAGATTCTTCCGTATGCTCCTGAACAAATTGGCTCGAGATTTTCATAACTACCCTGCTGTGGGTGGCCTTGTTCAAACTTTAATGAGTTACGTTGTAGGAGGAGATAGCTCCAATTGGGTTGGGGTCCTCGGTTTACCTCACTACAACATGAACGACATGCCAGGGGTGTCATTCTACGTTGCTCTTCATTTGGCGCAGATGAAGAGATCGGGCAAGTTTAGGATGTTTGACTATGGAAGCTACAGTGCCAACATGCAGGTGTATGATTCTCCTGAGCCACTGGATTTGGGCGAGTACTACGGTCTGATCGACATTCCCGTTGATTTGGTTGCTGGTAAGAAGGACAAGGTCATTCGCCCATCAATGGTGAGAAGGCATTACACTTTGATGAACGAAGCTGGTGTGGATGTATCGTATACCGAGTACGAGTATGCTCATTTGGATTTCACCTTTTCTCACCACGAAGAACTGTTGGCCTATGTGATGTCGAGATTACAGCTTGTAAAATCTACCACTACGGAGAAATCAGCATCCCAGAATAAAGATCTACATAAGCATTCTGACTGATTGGTACCATCACTTGCTCTTTTTTCTATATATTTGGAGTTACTCCTGTGTACATGTCGCGTCGATATCGCAGTTTGCCATTACATGTCTTATGGTCGCACATCAGCTTCCCATCCTTTTTTGTGTTATGGGAAAATGAAACCTTATGGCCACACTCCATGAACAGAAAGAGTGTCGGCAACTTTAGTCTGCTCGGTAATTGTCTGTCCACTTTACGAACATACATTTCCGATCTCAAAGACGTAGAATCTGAACTGTTTAGCATGTGTGGTCTGTTAGTTTCGTACTAAGTTATCTCTTCCATAGAAAACATAGATAGTTTAGCAAAAGACGATATGTACCATGTAATGATGTAAACTTGAATGTTTATCTCCTAGTGCACTGAACTACGTTTATTTTTTCATTTGGCTCTATAGTCGCTGCTTGGAAAGAACAATCAACCTTTGCTCTTTTAGCGTGCTCTCAACTTTGAGAATTGAGATCTACCTCTTTTAGCGTGCTCTCAACCCGTCTCTATGTTTCACTTCTCTGGTTTCGTGGTGGGTTTTGTGTTGGGTAAGTTGATTTTAGTGAAGTTTGGAATTCTATTTTGCAAACATAATGAATCAAAGTCCATGAGCTTGTCGTTGATTATAACTGAGATGTGCTTATTGGAGTACTCTATGACCCGTTTTATGAGGATTAAAGTTCTATTTTCTCTAAGTACCGGAATCGAATCTGTTTCCGGTGTATACATCCTTGTCTTGTCTCGTCACTGCGACAGCATGGTACGGGCGTCAGTCTTCGAGGCAGTATGTATAGGTTTGAAGGGGGGGTCATTCAACACAGAAGCTGGGTAAATAATGAAACCCACATGAATGCACGTCACTTCACATGGGTGAGAGAAACTTCCATTGTTGTTGCAGCAGAGATTAACCGTGGTCAGTAATTCTGTTATTTAATCAGTTTGTAAGATTGCTGTTATTCCAACTTGTGGATTGGTCCCCTTTTCTTTCTTTTGCAGCAGCCATTAGTGAGGCTAATACTCCCTACTCCCTCATCCAATAATTCTTCTTTACATTTTCCTGTTTAGAATATTCATCGTTACCGACGTAGGGATGTCAGTGGCGCAGATGCAAGGCCCCTTTTGGGTCGGATATGAGTATAGTTTTGGCTTGTGGTGGGGCAGGTATAAATCTTAAAATTGTACCCGCTATGGGTGATGGCGCGGATGTGAACTTTACATACTCGCATAATAATCGGTGCTTGCTTAATCGGTGCTGACGGTACGCTTTCGGCCGATTAATCGACTCTCAACTATAGACAGAAGACAGCAAGTGGATAATTTGGCTTATGTTATGAGAAATGAGTTGCAGAAATGCTGTGCATTTGGCAAATAACAGTCATTAATACATGGGCTGTTGCAGATTTTCAGTTTTGCTGGTACAAAATTATCCTTAGCAAGCTGCATTATCCGATCGTATCAATCCATACTGTTGAATTGAAATTCCGCTTGCCACCGTTTTAAGAAGCGTAAATGTAAGTTTAGTAAGAGGGATTATCGATACTCTCTCGTTTCCACTAGAAGTGTTCACTTTTGCGAGTGTCGCAATATCTACATAATAATATTGAAATTCAAGTGTATGTGACATGTTAGATGGTTAGGCAGTTTCAGTTTAAACGTTAAAGTGGACACTTTCGGTGTGGAGTACTCATATTTTGTACTCCGTATTATATTATGTCGGTACCCTTTGGTTTACAGTAGCCTTTTTGTTCAATCGAATTTTCTCTTGAAGTGGAAAATTATGTTGAACCTGTGGTCGCCGGGTAAGCCTGCAGTGATGGACTCGACAAAAGGTGTTTTGACTTTCGTGGCTTGATTACCCTTACTCTCAAAAGGCTATACATTTAGGTAGTTATCCGGTGGAAAAACATGCATGAATGACTATAACCAAACCTGTTTATGAGGTCTGCAAACCTCGATGTCAACAAGACGTAGTTTTTTTTTTTTTGCAGTGACGTTCAGTTTAGTCTGTATTTGAATCGAGCAAAAGCCTAAAAAAAGTAGTTGCGCTTCCAATTTTAAGTTTAAAGACGCTGATATATCCTCAAACATTAGAAGCTATTTCCTCCAATTCAACAGATTCTTATGATTGACCATTTTCGTCATCCGATTCAACAGATTCTTATGATTGACCATTTTATGTGGGCAATTTTAATCAAATGATAAGAATATGACCAAATTGAAAAGTGGAATAAAATGTTTACACAGATAGATGTTGAAGAATTGGACGTACAAATGTGTAGCAACAAAAAAGGGAGAGTAAAAGAGGCGTAAATTAGGGGGAATTTTGTCAGAGTTTGCTCAACAATTATTCAGGGAAGTTTTTTGCAGCGCAGCTTGTGTGACTTGACTTGTGATCCCCCCACCGCTGGCCTCACCCTTGTATTAACTACCTTGTCATACATATCCGGTATCCCTATTATTTTCTCCATTACATTTTATATACGGATCGAGTACTACCCTCTAAAATCGTTAAGTATGTTATCTTCGTTTTAAATTGTTTGAAATTTAAAATTAATGGCTCACATGTCTTTCAGATCTAAAAATGAGCTTGCACCTTCGTTGCAGATAAAACTCAGAGAAAACAAGCTTACTTCTCACAACCGCAGTAGGGCCAGTAGCTAAATCCAAATTGAATCAGATATAAATATATATAAATTTGTCAATTTCGAATTCAATCATCGCCTAGCTAGTCACCTCACGTCACTTACAAATTTAGTATTTCACTTTCGATATTTGAAATGATGTTTTTCAAAAGAAATGATATTGTTTTGAAGTAATTTTGAGTTGTATGTGGCATAGACGCATAGTAATTGACTTGACAACAAGTTAAGATATTACTCCCTCCATTCCACCATCTTCTTCCCCTTTTAATTGGCTCAAAAATTAAGGTGAGTAAATTGTGCGAGTGAGATTAAAGTAGAAAAATGATAAATAAATTGAATGAATGAGATTAGTTGAAAGTTGACAAAAATAAAAATGGGAAGAAGATAGTGAAATTTCCTTTTAGGAAAAGTGGGAAGAAGATAGTGAAATTTTCTTTTAGGGAAAGTGGGAAGAAGATAGTGAAATGGAGGGAGTACATATTAACATCAACTGAGCATACTCCTACAATCTTTATATTTTATGCTCCGTTATATTACTCGTATATTATACTACTCATCAATATCATATTATAGCACCAAAAACAGTGTAATAATAATAACATAATATGTTATATTGAACTAACGGACTCAAATTGGTCTAACTTGAGTTGAATTGAATCGTTCTGAACTTAATTGAATTAAAATTAAGAATATCTATATTATTACGGAGTATTATACTCCGTACATACTATCTTGAAATCGTTCGTAGAAATGAAATATTACCTAAAATTCTACTTATGGTATGAACAAATTTCTAGAAGACCATGGTCAACAAATTACACATAAGTTAATGTGGTAGCAAATTAGCAATAGCATGGTGTGATCGGAATTATATTACTCCCTTCGTTCCAGTGAATTGTTTACCGTTTGACTTTTTTGTAAGGGAGATTTGAGAGAAATGTAAATAAATGACTGAAACAGATGGTGTATAAAATTTAAATTTAATTTTTTTATGGCATATGCATGCATGTGCGATGTGAATAACACTCCGTATATGATAAGCTTTATGCATACATTGCATAGGAGGCCATATCTCAAAGATATGATGATGGAATTGAAGGTAATTAGTAATTACGCGTCTGTGCCTTCTAAAGTGATTATTATTATTATTGATCGATGTGGTCCTTGTTTTACAAATTGATTATTGCAATTGCAATTTTGATAGCTTATTGACCACTTACATTATCTAACATCATGTGCTCGCTACTTAAAATTACGACAGAACATAATAAAGTCTAAAATAAAACTGTTATATGCGTACAAAACGATTAGCAAGAAGCCTCAGCGAGGAAGGTGCCAGTGGTTTGTCATTGCCGAGGGAATTTCCTTGCTCGCATAAGAATGAGAACTAGCGGGGACAAACAAAGAGTATCCGTCATACTCTTGAAGAGTATGAATATCAACTAATTTGAATTGGTGAGAACATTTCCATCGCGAGGATTCTATGGATGATCAATAACTGGTCCGAGAGGATAAATTGAGTTTTTTTTTTCTTCCTAATGTATTGTTGACTCGACCACGTCGTTATGTTTTGATGATGTCTTTGATTTTTGTTACTATACTATAATCCGTTGTTAGTGTTTATGATACTTAGTAGGTTGTGAAGTATTCAAGTAAGAATCAAGGTTCATTATTGGGAAACGCGAATCAAATCAAGGCTACATAGCATCTCATGAAGCACTAGTTCTTAATGTATACATATAGTCCTTGTAATGACAAGGGTAACGGTAAAACAACAAGAGAATCCTACGTTTCACTCTAAGGTTGCAGTGTCGTTGCTGGAAACGCACGTTTCCACAACAAGACACTAGAACCGTGAGTACATGCTGCGTTTCCTGTGTCTTTGCTGGAAATGCACAAAATGACCATTTTCGAAAAACTGTTTTGGAAAAGATATTTTCACGAAATATGATCTTTATAATTATTATCTTTTGAAATATCTTTTACAATATTTTGAGAATGATTTTAAGCTTGGTTAGGAAGTAAAAATATTTTAGGAATATTGCATTTATCTTTTTAGGAAACAAAACCTTATCAAACTTGAAACGTAAGTGAAAATACTTGAAAATGTAAAACGAAAGTAAAGTACGCAGCGGGTTTTGAAGTGGTTCAGTCTCACACTCCGAGACCTACCCACTATTCTCTTATTAATAATATATTAGTACCTACTCCGGATTACAATATATTAATCACTCTACAACTCTTTCAAGTTGCACTCTTTCTCTCAAACAAAAGAAAGCTAGTTGTGTCTCAACAATTGTTCACAAGAGAACGGATACGAGACGGTGCTAGCACAATTGACTTGAGTAACAATTAAACAATACGAGATTTGTTTCAAAGGCCTTTTAAAAGTTTTCGCAAATAAAGATGATGAATGCTTAAAACAAATTTGCAAAATTCTTAGATTAAAACTTTAATGCTCGAAAAAGGTGAGAATGATTTTCCAAAGGCTGAAGTTAAATAGATGATTAACGCCTTATTGTAATTTCAGACATCTAAAGTTCCGTTTCGTTTTGCCCTTTTTGAGAAACTTTTAGGAGTTGAACATATAGATGTTGATTTGAATAAACTTATTAAAGTAGAGCTAAACTTATTAGAATTGAAGTATTCCGTAAATAATTTTGTTTGTAAAATCATACTTCTAAGAATGTAGCTGAATTTACTAAAATAATTAAACTGAACTAAAACGAGATTAAATCGATCAGGAAAGGAAAGAAAAGGATGTAATTGTTGTAAAACAAAAGTCTCAAAGTCGTAGGATAGTGTTAGAAGTAGAGAGGTGCATAGTAGACAATGCAAGGAAAACAATAATGTAAAATGATGATATGAAGGGTCACTATCAAAGGCCATGCCATAGTTTGGAGTTGGGCTTTCATGGCTGCATTTATATTGAATTGCCACGTGGTCGCCGCATTTTGCATCCAATCAAATCTACCTCCCACGCCCTCCTTTTTCTACTACCCCTTTTATTTCAATTTTAGTCCGTTTGTTTCAGTGAATTATTTACACTTTGATTTTATTGTGAGAGAAATTTGAGAGAAATGTAAACAAATAACTGAGACAACAGAAGCATATTCCTCTTCTTATTAAGTATTTACTCTCTTTGCCACCCCTCCCTAATTTGTTTTTATTTTTTTTGTCAAAGATAAAACATTAAGCCATCACAACGGAAAATAAGGACTCGAACCTAAGACTTAGCATAGATATCCTCCCCTAATTTGTAACAACTCATGACCACTTTGTTTTACTAATTATTTAATTTAATTTAATGATTAGAGGTGACCAATAAAACTGATCGATTTAGCTAAGATCGAATTCAGCTTAAGTTTGTTTCAAACTTTCAATCAACTTTAGTTCTAATAAGTTTATATCAGCCTCTTCAAATACGAATTTACATATAGTAAAAGTTTAATTCAATCTCAATAAGTTTTACTATTCAATCTCATATACGGGAGTAGTAAAAGTTTAATTCAATCTCAATAAGTTTTACTATATAGTAAAGTTGGAATTTAACAATTTTACTTATCACGGACTATATATTGATTAAAATATGACTCTATATTTCACTTCATGACATGTCGGAATAAAAACTTATTCTTCATCTAAATTCATAAAAAAAAAAAATTAAAAAAATTAAAAAAATTGACCTTTTAAAAAAGAACACTCCGTCTTAAATTTTGTTTATAAGGTCATTTGAGTATCTTGGCTTTAAGTTAATTAAAATATGAACATAAAAGGTAGATATATAATCTTAAAGTCTTTGATATTGTCCAAATATATAATAACCAAAAATTCTAAATATACAATAATACAATAAGTGTGCAAAACCGCTCCTAGCTAACCATTAATCGAAGTATTCTACTTGTATTTGGATATGTTCCAATTATAGTCACCAATTATGTAAAAACAAGTAGTCACTATTCAATTTAAATTACTCATCTTACATGTGTAAACAACACACATGAGAGTTATTCTATATACAAAATTTTCCCATGATACATCATTTGATTTTCAACTTATTTACATTTACCTAAATAATTTTCTTTGGTATAGAAGCAGACACGTATCAATACACTGAAAAGAAAACGAGAATTTAAATTAAAATTAGTGTTATAAACTGACTCAATCAAAAGCTTAACTTGATGGTTGGAGGATGGAGAGGGGTTAAGATTCGAACCCGTGACCTCTAGTCACAGGCTTTGATACCATGTTAGGAATCACCTCAACCAAAAGCTTAATCTGATGGTTGTCCCTCATGAAAATGCCTCTTAGAAATCAACTCAACAAAAAGCTTAAGCTGATGATTGGAGGTCCAAGATCAGTATTAATTAAGAATTTTTTATAATTTTCGGCAAATTAAAGACTTCATTGGCTATATGTCTATATATAACTATATAAGTTGCACCAAAAGTTAGAAATTTATAAGCCCATAAAACGAAAAAAAAATAAAAACAGAACATTCTATAATAATATTAAAAATTAATTGAAAGAAATGGCAATTGACAACCTTCCTACAAGTGATGAAAGCCGCCTTTCGGGCGCATATATACGTACACTCGTTAAGCAACTAACTACTTCAAAACCTACACACACCACCAAAGACGAGACCACCACTTTACTCACAAACGATAGCATTTTAGTTGGACATCAACAATACACCACCTCTCAACCTACAATAATACCAATCAACAACGAGAATAATAAAATTAATAATAATTCAGGCATGGCGAAACCTAAAATTCAAAATCCTCAGGGTCAGCATAAGAAGCAGATCAGGAGGCGGCTCCACACGAGCCGCCCCTATCAGGAACGGCTCCTTAACATGGCTGAGGCCCGTAAGGAGATTGTCACTGCCCTTAAATTTCATAGGGCGTCTATGAAACAAGCCAGTGAGATAAAACAACAACAACAGCAGCAACAATTGGGTCAGTCCCTAGGCGAACCTAAGACAATTGAGTCATTATTACCATTTACTAGTACTAATGTGATGGTTGATAATAATTTTTGTTACTACCCTTCATATAACAACAACAATAATATTAATAATAATAATTGTTATAATCATTGGGTTAATTCTTCAATACCAATAATTGAGCAACCCAAAACACAAGAAACCCTAAACATTATTCCACTACCAAACCAAACCCTAGGACTAAACCTAAACCTTAAAGCATTTGCAAACTTAGACACAACATTTGGACACAATGTATCAAGCATTATACCATCATCTACTTCAACCCAAAGACGACCAATGTCGTCGATAACCCCTAGAGACCATGGTGAATCGACGACATCGGTCATCGTTGGACAAGGTGGTGGTAGTGGTGGTGGTGGTGGTGGTGTGGTGGTGGATAATATGCACCAATCACTAGATGAGCATGAGATGGAGAACATAAGGTCAATTGGGGAACAACACCAAATAGTGTGGGATGATACTTTGGATTTGGTAAAGTGGTTTAAGTTTGTTAAAGGTGGTGTTGAGTTTGGTAATAATAATAATAATAATAATAATAATAATAATAATAATATAAAGGGATGTAATAATGATAATAATAACAATAATAATAATGATGAAAATAATAATGAGTATATATCATTTGAGGAGTTTCCACCTTGGTTGAGTGGTAATGATGATCAAAGTTTTTTGCAACCTCAACATTTGGAGGAGTCTTCTTCTGAAGGCACTTCTTTGCCTTGGTAAGACCCTAATTTAAAATTTTCGAAATTTCTTACAGTATACTCTATATTTGTTTTTACAAATTTAGAAAAAATATCATTTTTTTATAAATTTTAATAATACTCCGTATGTAATTGTAGATATTATTGTTATATAAAATATGTCTAGAAAAAGTGCCATTTTAGTGTATTATGAATATACTAATAAGGTGGTACTAGATGATATCGAAATTTTATATACGAGTATTTGTTTTTGATGATTTGGTGTTAAAATTTGTTTAATATAATTGACATTCTATAGAAATTATTTCGGTTTATAAAAAAAGTACAAATGTGTAAAAGTGCAACATTGTTTGATTTGATGTTGAATTCACTCCTCTTTAACAAAATAGTACTCGTAGGAGTTATAAACAATTTAGATATTGTTTGATTATTACCCCATAAAAATAGCTATGAATTGAGAAAAATAAAGCTTGTTTGGTTATTTAAAATCACGCTGATGTAATTGTGAATTCTTACTTAAAAAAGGGATTATAATTACATAGTCTCCTTATGTAATTGTCAGTTTCAGCATGAATCTAACCAAACATTTTTTGAGCAATTCACATAAATTATACAATTATCGTGTTTTTAAAATCCGCGTAAATTAAGTTTCTAAATGCCAATTAATGCATTCTAATGACAATTAATCTTAGACTAACAATCTCAAAAATTGTTGTTTATGATGGTAGATTAAATTGATCTTCTTTTGGGCTATGCTTGTTGAATGTTGAGAACAAATTAAATCAAAGTGTCTGAAATTCATTAATGGTGATGGACTCATGGCTTCATGTGTTATTAACAAATGTCCATTACACTTTTATGTGCCTTGTATTTTAGGGTGGTTTGGTTGTGTGGACAACAATTTTTTCCAAAATGATTTATTTTATTTTATTTAAATTGTGTGAAGGACTTCCACATGTAAGGTTCCACATCGATGAAATATAAGAGAATTGTATAGCTTATAAACTAAAGGAGTTACTCTACCCATTGCCAATTGGTTTTGGGTTGGAGCCTCCGGCGGTTGATGAAGCGGACATTTTCCCGGTTGCGGTTGTGGCCCAGGCCCGTTTATCGTTCTTAACAAATTGTCTATAAAAATAAGAAGTGTAATGAGTAAAAAAAAATCTATTAAAGTATTAACAAATTTATTTAGAACTGAACCCATGACCTGTATAACAACGCATTAACGACCTTACCAAAAATGTCGAAGGGGAACACGTGCCTCGGCTCCTTCAGCCCCCTAGTTATCACATGCATGTTTTATTTCTTTATTTGTTATTTTGTTAACGTCTGTTTTTTGTTATAAGACTATGATATCATATTAAGAATCAACTCAACTAAAAGCTTAAGTTGATGGTTGGAAGCCCAAGATCGATTATATACTCTAACAACTATTAATGTTTACAGGGTAGACATCGGAGAAATCGATGGAATGGACGACGAATGGCTATCGTAGCAGTGTTATGAAGCTTCGTTTATTTTTTTTTACATGTAGCAGCGGAATAGTTTTCACCATTAAAGACACAAAAATTTAGTTACTTTCTCATAGCTATGAGCAATGACAAGTAATTGCAAGGGGATCATTGTAAAACCATTGTCGTTATTTGGGAAACCATAATAATATGTCACTTTTTTTTTGGGTTTTTATTGGCAAATTGTAGTCCATGCCCATTAATCGATTGCCCATGCTTATTCTAGTATCAATTTGGCTTGATCACGGCATATTCGGTAACTTGTAATTTCTATGAAACTTACTTTTTATACAGTCTTATCAAATAAATTTTGTCAGTTTTTCATAAAGTTAGATGTGAAAAATAAGTTCACCTGAATCATTAGTTAGTTCATGTTAACCTGTATCAATCAAACGACTCCTACCATACTTACCTTTTATAAATTACAACATAAAATATAACCAAGACAGACATATAGCTACATAAATTGTATCGGATTTCATTGTGATAGGGAGTACATAGTAGACGATGTCATTGTGCCTGTTTATTTCATAAAGAAACTTTGATAACATTTTAGGTAAAGAAGGCTACAACAGTAAACTAAAAGATCATATCGTTACTTGATATGTTAAATTAAGATGGTTACTAGATGAAAGTAGATAGTATTACAATGATCATAAATATATTAATATGATAAAGAGTCACAAATGACACTAAAAATATCAACAAAAAATTAAATGTGATTTTATTATATACGGAGTATTAAAATAAGACGATGTTATGTGAGAATTAATGTTCATTTCCAAAATGTGCTATGATTAGCATTTTTCTTTTGGGCTAGTCGTTGCGGTCTCGGGTCAAGGCGGGTCATATTTGCAAGGTCTTTTCAGGCCAGTAACAGGTTTTAGATAAGACTCATCGGGTCGAGCCATGTGTTTTTTTATTTATTTAGTGACTAGGACTTTTTTGCATATACCATTATTAAAAATTGGGATTATGTGAAGAATAATCCAAACTGTGGATTATTTTGGGGAGATTGAATAAATTTGAGATTATTTATGGTAAATTTGCCTAATATAAGCAAATTAAAAAAAAAAAAAAACCCTAATAAC
Organism: Dianthus caryophyllus; assembly: GCA_023091065.1. Classification (NCBI taxonomy): domain Eukaryota; kingdom Viridiplantae; phylum Streptophyta; class Magnoliopsida; order Caryophyllales; family Caryophyllaceae; genus Dianthus; species Dianthus caryophyllus. The sequence continues at coordinate 8,018,630 of CM041526.1, read as the reverse complement.
TACCCCCACCCATCTACGCATTGGCGGCAACCATCCCCATGCCGGCGCCTAGACCGTAACCAGCCAACCGCAGCGACCCCTTCCCGGCCCTGTGTCACACACTCGCACCCTCGCTGCCTCCCCCCACCCCTGACCAAACCTCTACCTGTTCGTCCGATGCGCAACTTCCCAATCCCAACCACCGTATCCCCGTGCACTGCACTACCACCCTCCCCCTAACCTTGACCAAACCTCCGCCCTTCCCGAGTTGCCGTATTCCTTCCTATCTACCATCATTCCACCCTAACCCGGTCCCTTCATAAAGTTAAATTAACAGTTCAATAAATTTTAATCAACAAAATTGTAAAAATCATGCATATTTAGAATCACAAATAAATATCTAGATTATTTTTATAGAATTTGATTGGATTTAAATGGGAAAAAAAATTAGATTATTAAAGGATAAAAGATGAAAATTTTATGATAAAGAAAAAGATATTCCGTACAATTAAATAAAATTTAAATATGATTAAGGTCCTGTTCTTTTCAGCTTTTTGGAACTGAATTTATAGGAGCTGAACTTATAAGCGCGGAACTTAACTTATAAAAGTTAAACTTATAAGAGCTAAAGTCGGTGTTAATTAAAATTTAATGGGTCGCTAAACTGAACTTATAAGAGCTGAGCTGAATTTTAAGAGATGAAATTAAGTCGAAAAAAACCGGGCCTAAGTTTACTTATATCGAGCATTAATAGAGAAATTGCAAAAAGTGGAGCAGAAACAAAGTGAAGCAGTCCACAAAGTTCCGTAAAAATCCTCCCCCTTTGAAAACCCTCGATTTTCCTTCCTCTGGTAAACTCTAACCCCTTCTCTCTTCCTCCATTTTCATCATTTCTTACATTTTTATTCTTCTTAATTTATTTTATCTTTGTTTTTTTACTTTTATATACTTATTAACTAATCAATTAACTCCTCAGTGTAAAAAAAAAAAAGTTTTTAGTATTGATCCATACTCTCTTTCTCTTCGAGCTCTATTGATGCTGTAGTTTATCATTTTGATTTGGTTTGTTTGCGTGTTTTTTGTAATTGTTTGATGTTGGAGTAATTGGACGATTTTTGGCGGCACGGTTGACGATTTGTTTTCCTGTGGTGCTTGGAATGTACTCTCTTCGATCCACCTATTTCTTTACGTATGCTTTTGAGTTGGATTTTAAGGAGAGCCGAGAGCGTGTGCAAGTGGGCCAGTGGGGTATAGATAATTTTGCAACGGAATTGTGTTTTAGGGAACCAAATATCGAAATGTGAAGTGGGTGAATCATCGAAAAAGTGTATAACGTAAAGAAATGGATGGATCTAAGGAGTAGTTGATGGGGAAGAGTGTTTTCAGTTTGTGGGTAAATGTTCTGCTAATTGGATGGATTGTTCAGAGCGATTGCCAAATTTTTTGTTTGCTTTTGAATCGAATTTTTAGGAGATTGTGTGTATGTGGGGGTATTGATATTTTAGTTGCCCGTGTACCCTTTTAAACCTAATATTGACAACGCAAAGCATTTGCAAGTGGGTGACAATGTAAGGGTAGTAGAGGAATTGTGTTTTTAGGAAACTTGCTAAATACCGGTTTGTAAAGAACATGTTGAATCACCCACAAAGGAGAACGTAAAGAAATGGGTAGATTTATAATATGTTTGCTAATGGGTAGCTTATTACTGAAGTGATTTAAGTACTCTGTAATTCATATGATCGGTGAATTGTTTCTATAGGACTTGTACGAGAAGACATCAGTTGGTTTAATCGCTTAGTTTAGTCTCTTACAAGGTGGTTTGAGTGACTTAGGTTTGTAGTTATGTACTTCATAGAATCATAGGCCTTTATGTATTTCCTTATTAACCTAAGTGCAAAATGCTACGTAAATGTTAGGGTTTTGGAGATGAACATTATATTCAGTGGTGTGGAGGTGCCTTTTTGTGGTCTCAGTAATTTCCAATCGGTGGCAAGCTTATTTTGTTTATCCTCTCTGTTTTTTTCCTGTTCGTTCAATGAAGTTGGGTTCATGTTGTTATTGTTTCCATTTTTGGGATGTCCATTGGTGTTCTCTCTGCTTTATATTTTACGTTTGTTCTTTGTTCTCATCACAGTTGCGAACCTCACATATGTCACCAATTTCTTTTTACATCCACATATTCTTATGCTCTTTGTTGTGCAATTCGATGCACAAAGATCATTCGTGGATGCAAGAATATAAATTTAATTGTGGTGTATATAACACCATTTTTTCAGATTAATTGACTTGCCGGTCTTCGTCGGATTGATTCACGGTCCGACTGGTGAAAAAAAGGGTTTTACTGGGGGGGCTTTAATTCAAGATGACCCCAGAACCAGTTGAATTGGGACATACTAATAGAAATCCGGAAGCTATCCACCGAAAAAGAAACAATGGGATTTTGCGTGAGGAAGTTGATGGAAGACGTGAAAACGTAGAGGCGGGCGGTGTCTGCCCTAGTGCTGATGCAACTAGTAGTGAGGGGAATGTGTCCATGAAGTCTAGTAACGGGAGTTCTCATGTTGATTTTGTAAGTTTGACTAATTAGTTTCCATTCTTGTAAAGCACCTTTTTTGATTTGTTATCTAGCAACCATTATTGCAGTTATAACCTTCAGATGCTGATTTTTGTGCCTGTTTATAATAGAAGAAAGCGAGTGTCCATAGAGAACTGACTATGAAGGATTTGTGCAACAATTCTGAGGACTTGGAGGATGATGCGGATGATAGTGACTGGGAGCCCTTGTTGGAACGTCTAGCAGTTAAAAGGTGGTTCTGCACCAATTGTACTATGTTTAACATTGATGCCATTGACTTCTGTGAGGTATGGTACCTTCCATTTTCTGTTTATCTCTTTTTGTGTGTGAATTTCTTTTTTGATGGAGGCATATAAGAAGGCGTGCTCGCTATTGTGATTCTTCAGTAAATTCTACGAAGTCGTCTACTCCCCTTAGTTTATGAATGCAACCAACTAGCAGCTTCATCAGAGTTTATTTCTATTACGCTTCAGGTGTGTAATGAGCACAAGGAATCTGGAATCCTGAAGCATGGATTTTTCTCTTCTGCTGCGTCACCAGGGGCTGATCTCACCCATGTTGAGTCAGAAGTAATAGAACAGTACACAAGTATGTTTCTGTTGAATGTTTTCTGCTATGAGATCTATGTCAGGGTTGTCATATAAGATACGGATACGTCTATACCAGGGTTGTTAAATGCATACCGGTTCTTGAACAGAAGCCTATTGTTTTTTCATGCTTCCACAAATTAAGAAGGCTTATCTTACTTTTGATCTCCTTTTTTGGTTTTTGCAGAATCGTTGACTGATATTTCAGCTGCCGGATGTTCCACTGCAGTTGGTTTCGATGAGAGAATGTTACTGCACTCAGAAGTATGCTATCACTTCTTTTCTTCTAGCGCTTTATTTCTGATCTCATGAACCGTGTGCTTTGTACAAGTAGATAACATGCCGTTTGCGGTGGGGTAGAGTTTGAGCTAAACAATGTTTGGGTACATTCAAGTTTAATTTTATCTTGGGTTTGAAAAATCTAATGTGTTTGCATTCACAAATGGTTTTTTTTTTCGTCATTTATGAAATGTAATGATTTAAATGCACACTTGATTTACTGATGTTTCCTTATGTTGCAGGATCTAGCAACTAACAATCCATCACTTTGACTGCGATTTTGTTTTCATGTTAATGTTTTTTTTAGGAAGTTCTATAATGTGTCTTTTTCTCCCAAAACATGGCAAAAATCTCTTCCATAATCATATGATCGCAGCCTAATGGCTAGACTTGTCACATTTAGGATTTGTCTGTTAGATTATTAGACCTGTCGCATCTTTTGTACATACTATCTGCGATTAATTAAGCATCCAAGTCTCCCTCAGTAAGGCAGTCACTATTTTCTCGTTATATATCCTAGAGATTTGTGCTGTGTGCTAATGTACCATATCCACGGTTTTGATCTTGGTTGATTTGATCTCCGATCCGGTTATCATGACCTGATCTCGTTAGTGGTGGTATAAATGCGGCTGATGCCTTCTCAAATCACGGTTTGGTAGCTTATAATACCGTGTGTATCTTTTGACAGCTAACATAAAGATAAGAACATTAAATAGTACAAAGTACTATCTTAGATTCAAAATGGCCTGCAAATGTGGAAATAATGACCGCCTTTTATTCTGTGAAGCAGCAGTGTGGCCAATGCAATTCTTGATGCAACTTCTGTTATGGGCCATGTGTAAATTTCAGCCGCTTTTTGTCGTTTCACTAAAGTATAGCTGGAAATACAAGTTGTATTCAAATATTTAGGTGTTTATTAAATTGAATTCATCGTCGTTTGGCTTACTACTCAAAATAAGTCTCATGAGTGTATGATTTTTTTTTATTCTTTGCAAGTATACCAATCCCTTTGCTCTTTACCTTTTTAGGTTGAAATGAAGTCCCATCCTCATCCTGAAAGACCTGACCGTTTACGAGCAATTGCGGCTAGCCTTTCTACTGCAGGTGTTGTCATTGTACTCATTACTATCATTGTCTTCTCTGTTCAAATAGATATGAGTCTATCCTACATCACTGTCTCCTTGAACATAGAGGAGGATGGGTGTTCACGCTGTGCTTTCTTCATGTTACCATATTATTTTCTGCAGGAATATTTCCCGGCAAATGTCGTCCGATTGCTGCCAGAGAGATAACTCGGGAAGAACTGCAAAAGGTTTTTTTTAAACTGCTTTCTCTGTTACACCCGGTTGTCTTGGTGCATACCTCGTTGTCTTGTGATGGTGGTTCATTATTTTATTTTACTTACACTTGCTTGAATCATTAGTTACATGCAATGTTTTTTTTTTTTTTTTTGGTTAACGAATGTTTCCCAACTCAATTAAAGAAAAAACATCTTAGATAGTCTAGACTCTAGAGAACTCTAAACATTCTTTAACACAATATACCCCACCACTTTTTTCTCTCACATAACACATTATACCTCACCACTTTTTCTCTCTCGTCACACACATCCAACCACTTTCTTAATTTCTCTGTGTCATTTACAAATGTAGCAACATCAATGAATGGGAGGGATTGGTTGCATACTATAGAAAATTATAAAAAATTGATATTCATATTGTACTTATGAAGTCAAATTAAACAAGATCTCGCATGATTATATTGTCTTATATGGAGTAACATTATAGCTCTTATATTTGAGATAATACGTAGGTTACTATTTTGATATCTGATGTCCAGCTGTGCTTGTCAATAACAGTGAGTTAACCCAAACATCCGTTAGTTTGTTTATCGTTATTGTGTTGGACTAAATAATAGGATTCAAACAATCAAGGTCCGATTTCAATCAGGAAGGCTAATATTTATATTTTAAATAAGATATAGGAAGTTTATTATTGATTATGCAATCAATTAATATATCTCTTTTTACGTATTTTCCTGCCGTGGTGTTGTGCGTGATGTTATGCAACTTAGTGAACAAATACCCACTTATTTGGTTTATTATATAGTTGGTTTAAGTGCTTCATTCTCAGCATGTACCTAAGCTCTTTATTGCAAGCTCATTCATAGTAGCTTCAGAAGTTCATCTGATTCTCTTTTTGTACATGGGCATTATCCCTTTGATGTTTGGCACTCTGGCTGATACCCTCTTGGTGTCTCGTACCAATACATAGTACTCTCCTATTCTTTGAAAGTATCCAACTTTTTTCTATTGGCAAAAAGTTTATTGAGTGAGTCTACACAAAAAGAAATGGTGAGCTAATTGTACCTAAGAAAGAAAAAGAGTTTGTAAGTGGGTCTACCCAAAAGGAAAGTGGACATTTTCAATTTCAACGAATCCGGCAAACAGGGAACTAGTGGATACTTTCATAGTATGTGAGGATCATTTATTACCATAAAAAATGTGATGAAGGGAACAATTGTTTATAAATCTGTCAAAATATGATTATAATAGGCGGGCTCATTTTAAACAGACATGTATATAACTTGAAATACGGATTTTACTCATGAAGTGCAGAATTGGTCTATATGTAGTTTCAGTTTAGGGAAAAAAATCATCTACTTTTGGTTCTGGTCTTAGTAATCATGTTTCTTCCTTCAGTATGCCATAACTACTTTTGTCTTGTCACCAGTCTTGGGGTTTTTGTGTCTCAAATGGCAAATTGCTGTACATATATATGCTTTTCCTCCTTGACTCATGAAATGCTAGATGGTTACTTATTCAAAAACAGAGAATGTGTTTTGCCACTTGTTTCTGCTTGGATATGCAGATTGAATTTATCGTCACCTTTTCTACCAGAATGAAATTGGCCATTTTATAACTCTGTATTACTCCGTAATGTATTAATCCCTGCATTCACTTCATTTTACTATTTGACACTATCGTTAAATTTAGAGAATCCATGTGATTTCATAGAATATATAATTGAAAACATAATTACATGTGATTCTGTATTTGCACTTGATTTTTTCTTAATCTAACTTGTTTAATTCTGGTGTAACTTTAATTGTTTGTAATTGTAATTGTGACTCTCTGTCAATTTTAATACTCCATACAATTTTTCTAACTTTAATCTCGACCCTTTATTTTCCATGATCTAATGGATTTAAAAAGAACTTATGGACTCAAATTACTTAGTGGACTCATTTGAAGCTCTCTCTCTCTCTCTCTCCATTCCACTTTTTCCTTCCCACTTTCCCTAAAGAAAATTTCATTCTTTTCTTCCCATTTTTGTTTGTGGCAAGTGTTTGTGAAAAAATTATTCACTATTTGGTTTTTGATTTTTTATTTATTATATATTATATTTAATAAATTACTTTTATGGTTCTAGTATGTAGTGTAAATCCATTATTTTAATGATAATAATCCACTTGTTTTTTATTTTTGAATTTTTAAAAAGTTTTTTAATCCACGTGCAAACTCAAATGGGAAGAAAAGAGTGGAATTGAGGGAGTATAATTTTTGGTAGTTTGTAACTATAACTATTAATAATGTTAATTGTGCATTGGCATATGTGCTTGAGATCATGTGTGAATGAAGTTGGATGGAGGAAGTAACATATGGGTGCATGATGTGCGTCTTCAGGTCCATTCCACGGAGAATATCGACTCTGTTGAACTCACTCAGCGGATGTTTTCCAGGTCTTCCTCTCTAATCCTTACTACAGCTACATTGATTATTTCCCCCCCTCTTCCCTCCGTTGTTTCTGTTCTTCACTCAAAAAAACCATGTGGTATCAACTTTTAGCTTACATAGTTCCACTAGGAAACCAATTTGTGATGGTACCTGATCATGTTAGTTGTTACTTAATGGTTGTTTGCCGAAAACATGATATACCCATATTTTCAGCCATACACAAGTACAAATGGATGTTGTCATGACTCATTAGGGTAGCTTAATTTCTCATAGGTTCAGATTGCTAAATGGTACGTAGTAAAACAGTATATCCTGCCACAGAAGCCGTCTTCCTTTGACTAGTGGGATTGGAATGGCATCATCTTGTTAGTTATTTTGTTCGTGGTCGTGTGCTCTTTTATTTGTTTGGTTACTGGAGGCATAATCGATGCACTCAAAGCATATTCCACAAAAGTGATTTTTGCCAACTTGCGTCCATCTGACTCACAAGCTAAATTAATATTTTCCATGTACGTAACAGAGTGTTTAGGAGTGACTGTTCTCACTTTGCAGCTATTTTACACCTGACACTTATGCAAACGAGCATTCGAGGGGAGCTGCACGCCTGGCAGCTGGTTTATGTGCCGACCTTGCATCAGAGATCTTTTTAGGACAAGCCAAGAATGGATTTGCCCTGGTAAGAATCAGTATGTGCTCTTCTTAATGACAATAGTATCTGTACTGTGAAATATGTCACCATATGTATGTGTTTGGAATCGATTAGGTTCGACCTCCTGGTCATCATGCTGGCGTACATCAGTCTATGGGTTTTTGCCTTCACAATAACGCAGCCATTGCAGCACTAGCTGCTCAAACTGCCGGCGCAAAGAAAGTGTTGATTTTAGATTGGGTAATTCAGTAACTGTTCTTTATATTTTATATCGTAGTGCTAATTTTATGTGCCGCCATATTTAGAAGCTGGCCGACCTGATTTTACTTCATCCGCAGGATGTGCATCATGGAAACGGCACACAAGAAATATTTGAAAGAAACAAATCGGTAAGCCCTATAAATTGTACTTTTACATTTTTGTGTGTTTTTTTTTTTAACCTTGAAAGGACCTGTTGAGCTTCATTCAATACATAACTCTCCATACAATCTTGGTTATTTTAACTAAAAGTACCGTGACGTTAAGGCCATATGAACAATACTAGGACCGTCCTAATTGTATGTAAGCTTTTCCATCTTTACATTGGTGGTTCGTTTTTGGACGTTTCTGTCTTTTGAAGATAATTGAAGGATTTGAAGATAATTGATTTATATATATGCTTCTCATGTTCCAGTAGGTGACCTAAGACAAAGTATGTGTTGCAAAGAATATTCTAAGGCAGTTTAGGGCTTGACCTATTATTGTAGGTATTGTACATTTCCTTGCACAGACATGAGGGAGGCAAATTTTATCCGGGAACTGGAGCTGCTCATGAGGTAATTTCTCTTTCCACTTCAAGATAGCTCTTTTATTCTGCGATGTGATTGATTTCTATGCAGTTGTTGGGTCTTTCGGGGGTGTAGGGAAGTATGATACAATGGAGGGACGGGAGGAATTGTTGGCGGTGGTTGTAGGGAACTAAAAGAAGTACCATGCTATCGTCATGGAACTTACTCAGTCTTCTTTGACTTCTGTTGTTAATGGGCAATGCTACGGTCTGTCCTTGAATATATTCCTGAATGGGACACTTTTGTGTCTTCCTGATGGGATACTAAATCATCTCGCAGTATTTGGGTGCTCTGAATAGTATATTGACTTTGAATCTATGGTCTTGTCCTTGAAAGTTCTTTACTGTACTGGTATGAATTTTGCTGCAGGTTGGTACCATGGGTGCTGAAGGTTTCTGTGTAAATGTCCCTTGGAGCCGTGGTGGAGTCGGTGATAATGATTACATTGTTGCACTTCAAAATGTTGTCCTTCCAATAGGTAATAATTTACACTACTTGAATTTGTTTGTACTTTTCATAAGGAATAATACGCTACTTTTTTTTTTTTTTTTTTTTTGATTCAGATAATTTAAATAGAACTGATGAGTTTTTAGTGTTGTCTTTCCTCACGAAGTAGAATATGGCTGTCATGCTCTCACTGAAGGTCAATTGTGAGTGGACTTGTTACCGTAGTGAGAGATTGTGCACCTTTAACTTCCCCTTTCCTTGTCAGAGCGTTAATGGCCGTAGTACATTGATAATTATATAAATTTTTCATTATTCTGGTGAACTCTAGCCGATTTCTATGTCCTTGAGTCTGATGATAATTCGTTAGTATGCACTCTAGCCGATTTCTATGTCCTTGAGTCTGGTAACTACTTTTCAGTTCTTTATTGCCGGTTCTTTATTTCTATGGATATCATAACTCACATAATTTAATCATCTGCAGCTCGGGAATTTGCTCCTGATTTAACTATTATATCAGCTGGCTTTGATGCAGCAAGGGGAGACCCTTTAGGTGGCTGCGATGTAAGTACTTAATGTCCTCTTAATTATAGTCTCTCATTCTTTCAAATGAAAGAAATAATGTCGAACTTATATGATAAATGTTTGCAGGTCACACCAGCTGGTTATGCTTGCATGACTCACTTACTGAGTACTCTTGCTGAGGGTAAACTGCTCGTGATTCTGGAGGGCGGGTAATTGCTGATGAATAATATAGTTATTCCCACCTGTTCACCTTGCCTATGAAATCCATCTACTCATCATCTGAAATTTGTTTATTTTGGGTTTCAGTTATAATCTGCGATCAATATCATCATCTGCCACTGCTGTGATTAAGGTACCTAGTTGAAACTTTGTGCTAGTGGAGAGTTTCTCTTTTCCTAATAATCTACTATCAATATTGTCACCAGGGAAACTTGGCTAAAGGGTTATTGGATTAAAACTTTTTTTTTCCGGACATTAGCATGCTCGTTTATCCTGAGTGCTAATTTTTTTTTGTGGACCATGGTATTGAGTGTGGAGATCAATTGGCTTGCTTAACGTGTGTCTTGACTTTTCTTTTCGTTTCTTTTTTTTTTTCTTTTTTTTTTATTTTTATATTTTTACCTACAAGAGATTAACTGTTTTGAAGTGCTTATATGAAATGTTTCATGGTTGTTCGATCTGGTCAACCCTCAATTTGTAAGATGGAAACGGTGAGTTTCTCCAGCTAATAATATAACAAACTTATGTGGAAGTTGCTCTGTGTGTCTGCCCTAAGTAGGACTGAGGATTATGAGAAAGGTTCTTAAAGGTGTATATTATTCTGTGACTTTTGGTGGGTCGGGTGCTGATATTTGCCTAATGAGCTGAGGTCTATGTTACTTCAATACTCCGACGCTGCGTCGTATCCGATACGTATCCAAGTGTCGGACTCGTCAATCTCATAAATTCAGGATACTTGGATACGGTCAATGAAGTATCTTGACTAAAAAAAAAAAAAGTAAATACGGATACGACACGTCGTGGTGCATAATAAAAACTTATAATTTAAAACTAACATATTAAAAATACAAAAATTACTACAAATTTAATAATAATAATAATAATAATAATAATAATAATAATAATAATAATAATAATAATAATGTTAACAAAATTAAACTAAATAAAGTGAAGGGTTATATTAAACTAAATAATGTTAACAAAATTAATAATAATAATGTTAACAAAATTAAACTAAATAATAATGTTAACAAAATTAAACTAAATTAAACTAAATAATGTTAACAAAATTAAACTAAATAATGCTAACAAAATTACCGCCTGATATTGGAGTTAACAAAATTAAACTAAATAATGTTACCGCTTGATATTGGAGTTAACAAAATTAAACTAAATAATGTTACCGCTTGATATTGGAGTTACCGCATAATGTTAAACAATGGAGTTACCGCCTGATATATTCAATGTTAACAATGGAGTTAACAATATTGGAGTTAACAAAATTACCGCATACGAAATTAAACTAAATAATGTTAACAATGGAGTTAACACTGGATGGAAATGTTAACAATGTTAATAATGTTAACATTGTTAACATTATTAGTTTAACTAATAATGTTAACAATGGAAATTTAACTAATAATTATTAATATTGTTAATATAATAATTAAACTAAATATGTTATTATTAATTAATAATTAAACTAAATATTAATTAAACTAAATATGTTATTAATTAAACTAACTATTATTAGTTAACAATGTTATTAATTAAACATTGTTATTAATTAATATGTTAGTTAACAATGTTATAACATATTAGTTTAGTTTAATTAGTTTAAACTAACATAATTAATATTAATTAATTAAACTAAATATATTTAATTAATTAATTATGTTAATTAATTAATATTAATTATGTTAATATTTAATTAATTAATTAATTAATTAATTAACATGTTAATATTAATTATATTAACATGTTAATTAACATGTTAATTAATTAATTAATTAAATATGTTAATATATTAATTATGTTAGTTTAAACTAATTAAACTAAACTAATATGTTATAACATTGTTAACTAACATATTAATTAATAACAATGTTTAATTAACTAATATATTAATTAATTAATTAATTAACATGTTAATTAACATGTTAATTAATATATTAATTATGTTAATTATATTAACATGTTAATATATTAACATGTTAATTAATTAATTAACATATTTAAACTAACATGTTAATTAATTATTAATCAATATTAACATGTAAATTAAACTAATATGTATAATTAATATATTAATAATTAATTAATTAATTAAACTAACATATGTTTAATATAACATATTAATTAAACTAAATATGTTATTAACATAATAATAATTAGTTAACATTATTAATATTGTTAACATGTTAGTTAACATAATAATTAAACTAATAATGTTAACAATTATTAGTTTAATTAATTAATAATTTAACATATTTAGTTTAACTCCATTGTTAACATTATTAATATTGTTAACATAATGTTAACAATATTCGACATTATTAACAATGTTAACATATTTAGTTTAAGTCCATTGTTAACATAATTAGTTTAAGAACAATGGATGGAAATGTTAACAATATTGGAGTTACCGCATAATGTTAACAATGGAGTTAACAATATTGGAGTTAACAAAATTACCGCATAATAATAATAATAATAATAATAATGTTAACAAAATTAAACTAAATAATGTTAACAAAATTAAACTAAATAATAATGTTAACAAAATTAAACTAAATAGTAATGTTAACAAAATTAAACTAAATAAAGAAGACACGTGCGTGGCAGTCCAGAAGACCAGAACACTCCATTCCATTAATATATTCAATATATTCCTCCTACTTTTTCCCATACGAAACCTTTTACCTTTCCCATTTTGTATTCTTTCTCTAAAAAAAAATAAAAATAAAACTATCTCTTCCTCTATCTTCATCTTCTCCATTTGCATTCGTTATCTCTCTCTCCCTTCATCGTCTCCATTATTCTGTATCTTTTCAATCACCGAATAATGGGGACGATGAAGGGAGAGAGAGATAACGAATGCAAATGGAAAAGATGAAGGTAGAGGAAGAGATGAGTTTTATTTTTTATTTTTTTTCTTTTAGAGAAACAATACAAAATGGGGAAGGTGAAAGGTTTCGTCTGGAAAAAGTAGGAGGAATATATTAATGGAATGGAGTCTTCTGGACTGCCACGCACGTGTCTTCTTTTCCTTCCTACTTTTTTTTTTTTTTTTTTATCACACATTACGGAGTATAACCCTTCACTTTATTTAGTTTAATTTTGTTAACATTATTATTATTATTATTAAATTTGTAGTAATTTTTGTATTTTTAATGTTAGTTTTAAATTATAAGTTTTTATTATGCACCACGACGTGTCGTATCCGTATTTACTTTTTAGTCAAGATACTTCATTGACCGTATCCAAGTATCCTGGATTTATGAGATTGACGAGTCCGACACTTGGATACGTATCGGATACGACGCAGCGTCGGAGTATTGAAGTAACATAGCTTGATTGTAATTTCTGTATTTTCTTTTGAGACGTCGTGTACTTTCAAATGCAACTCTCTTTTGAATCATGCCCATTCATCTCAAAGGTCATTTTCTTGTGTCAAATTTAGTGCCAACCGTCAAGTAACTTTCCTTTTCTCGGCCTTTAATTTTTTATTATTTTTTCAAACTTACTGGAGGGATCATGCAATTACTTAAATGCTGTCAGGATTTCAATAAAATCAAGAGAGTTTGGTCTTCTTTTGTGAGATTTGCATATGTGAAAACTGTGAATAGATCTGTCTACGAATGCTTCATCATTTGAGGATAGTTTTTTTGAAGGGATTATAGAGATTGAAGAGGTGTTGAAAGCATCAGATTAGTTACTTATTCTGGACTGTGCTTTTTCGTTGCTGTTTGTGTGAAATCGGGTTAAGCAACCGTCATGATGTTATGAGATTGATTCTTCTTATCCTTGTTAGATGGGAATCATGAGTTTATGGTTTTTAGTTTTTCAACGTGTTCAACTTTTGCCTAGATACTACGGAGTATTGTGTATCTATGTTATGGTAGTTTCGAATTCCAACTATTGATTAGCTCTTTCTGTTTTATAACAGGTATTGCTTGGTGAAACCCCTGAGAACCAATTCGATAGTGCTTCACCCTCTGCTGCTGGCATGCAAACACTCTTAGACGTTCTGAAAATTCAAACGAACTTTTGGCCATGTCTAAGTTCCAACTTTGCAAAGCTGCAGACGTGTTGGGAAACGTATCTGTTGGGAAAGAACAGTGAGTACATCATTTTAACTGTTGATAACATAATTTTCTTTCTGTTGCTCTAGCTAATTTCACTCTATATTTGTTCAAGGCTTTTTGGGTTTGTTTGGATATTGGGAAAGGATAGGGGTACTTCAATTCGACGAGAAGTTGGTTTTCAAGGAAAAAAAAGGATATTTAAAAATTGCCACATTCTCCCTAACCCTTGTCCCTTGCCCAGTTGCCCTTCATTCCTCTCGCTTGCCCTCACGTTTCCCTGCCGATCATCCCTTTCCATTGTAATATTGTATCCAAACAAAGACTGAATCATACTGTTGAAGGGTATTAATAGTCTCTTAACCTTCACAAGGGTACTTAAAAGAGAGGTGGGGTGTCATTGCACTGGTTCTAAGTTGTCAGTGAAATGCAGGTTTCGTTTGATGATTAATGGCCTTTATTGGACTGCCTAGCAATCTGAAATTATGGATAAGTAGAAGTCGTCGTTTTAGGTTCTTCAGTTGGGTTTTACGGATTGTCCTCTGCCTTTTCTTCAGAAGCTGAGGAGAAAAGGTAGAATTCGATCTGAGTTGGGCAACCTAATTAGTTGTTTGTGCTGCTACAAGGGCTTCTGTTAACTAAATCTTTTGTGCCATCACAGGGAAGCCGAAGAAAAAACGATCTCGAGTTTTGTCACAACCTCCGGTCTGGTGGAAATGGGGAAGAAAAAGGTTTCTATATTACCTTTATAGTCGACAGCTTCGCATGAAACCTTGGTTATGATAAAATCAATCAATTGCAACGCTAACATGAGTATAAGCTGGCACCATTGGCTTCCTTTTGAATGTCTTTGAGGAATCTACGACTACCCTCTTCGATTAGATAGTGATTAGTTGTGAAATTTACATGGTTTTTGGAGAATGACTTAGCTTGCATTATTTTTGGGTAGTTCAAAATTATGCTCAACTTCTTGACGTAATGGTTAATGTCATTATGTCGAGGTTTTTAACTTGTAAGTTGAGGAAGTGCTTGATCCTTTGGCGATTTGGCTGCTGTTGCTGAGAATCGATACGAGAAAACTCCGGTCTCTCGTTGAACTTACAAGAGTCTTGTGAAGCTCTATACCATGTGTTAAATTACTCCCTCCAAACTGTAAGCACAAATTCACTTCTACACATGATGGTTTGGTTGTAATTAAATTGTTATGTGCGTATATTTTCTCGATCTATTTCATTGTAAAAACTCTATAGTTCACTTTTTACAAGGGAAATAGTAGGGGTATGAGGTTAAATTAATGAAATGTAGTACTCCGTACTTGATAGCCGTAATAGTGGTAATATTTAGGTACAGCCTTTCCATTACGGAATCATAGGACAATTTGATGACAATCTACACGCATCGTATGTTGATTTAAGACGTTCAAATCATAGCTGCGAACCACAATCCATTGCCATCACCCCCTAGTTGCCGTGTTTCTTATATAAAATATGGAGTGTTTCATCTGGTTGCAGCCTCTTCAAAATTTATGTATTGAGTTAGGAACACAACGGAGAAACCATCCATGGTGATACGGGGGAGCACGACCATAAGATAAAGAATTGCAACTCACCCTTCATCAATACGGAGTAATAATTACCGATCATTGAAACCCTATTAAGGAAACTAAAACTGAACGAAGTAAAAATCTCCCTAAAGGTAACTTCAAAAGCCGGGTGAATCAATGCGCATTACATTTCAAACAATGAACTCATACAATTCCAAAAATTTGGAATATCGGTCTCACCAGTTGTACTATCCAGAACATGAAAGTATGAAACCACCCACATGGTATAAAAATCAAGGATTCGAAGATTAGCATGATGTATATCGCCCGCATTTTGGAACAACATTGGCCACATTTCACAAGATTATCCCGTGATGACAGATCCCACATATTAAGACCGATGGGGGCAGCAGTCTTACCCCTACGTAAACAACACGGAGAGGCTGTGTTCGGATGACTCCTGGTGAAACTTTGTTGGAAGTAACAGTTACACCACAATGAATGGAAGGCAAGAGACCTACCTTGAATATCAGCCATAAAAGCTCTTGCCGAACACTTCTACAGGTAAGCTCTACTCAGAAGTCGATTAATTTTAGCCAACCTAAACTTAATTACGTGAGGGCGTGAGGCAAAGTGACATTTTCGCACTGGGCAATTCATCTCATGTGACCTGTAATAGAGCTGCTCGATCAGGATTCATTAGAAGGAGTTGTTGCATATCCTTCGGTAGAACATCAAACACAGCCTGTAGATCTCCTTGCAGCTTCTGGCGGCTGTTCGTGGAGTCTTGTCTGCTCATTCCGTTATTCTACAGAGTGGCATCGATATGATATCAGTTCAGTGGCACGATGAAAATTGCATAAATTGAGAGTATCACAACTTGAATGACACGAGATCAAATGGACGGAAATAATTTGGTACAAAAATATCCTCCTACAGCACAATAGCATGTATGTGACGTCCCTATTCCCAGAGCATTGCATTATAATCTTGATTCTCGATAATGAACATGATATTAGTCTTAATATTTGACTCCAAGAAGTATATATCCTAGGCACGAGTCAAAGAGGCTAGTTCTGCAGAAAAAAATTGTATTTTTCGAAAAAGAAAAAGAAAAATCCAAAAATCCCCTTGTATTTTAAAGAGAGTTACTCCCTCCATCCTACTATTTTTTTTCCCACTCCACTTTTTCAACTTTGAAAACTAGAATAAATTTATTAATTTCGTTAAAATTTTCGTATTTATTGTGAAAAAGTCTTTCACAAAATAATATTTTTAACCAAAAAAAGTATTATATGGGTGACGAAAAAAACGGTCGAAGTGCCGCCTAGAAGATCATTTAAAAAGGAAGTGGGTAAAAAAAAAGATGGAGTAATATATAAGACAACGACAATGATGCAAAGAGAATTGCATAATAGAAGTGATCAACAAAAAAATTTCAAATTCCCTTGGCAATGCACAATTGCACATTGCTCGGTGAGCCTTATCTAAAAGACGCGCCTAAAGCTCACTTATGCATTTTAGCAAGTGCCCCACTATGCCTTGAGCTCAAACGTGACTGATGACATTTTTTTTTCCAAATTAAGGCTGAAATCTCAATCTCGGTCATAATCTCCACCCAACTACTCACTGCCATAAAAATCTCGGGTCTGTGATGTAGACAACATTGCGCAAGAGTTGCAAGAACTCAATGACACATTGTGAAAATTCCAGCATAACAAGCACAGGCACATTAGTAAGGTACAGAGAATCGTCAATTAGATAGTGGCCCAAGAATTTGTGTCAAAAGAGCACAGTTAACTTATCAGAGAATATGAGATACCACAAGGTCTCCGCCAAAAACATGGATGTTCATCGAAGTTAAACCCCCCCCCCCCCCCCCAAAAAAAAAAAAAAAAAAAAAAAAAAAAAAAAAAAAAAAAAAGGAGTGGCTAATTTCAATTCAACCCCTAGCTACAATCTACCGTCTTAAAAGAAACTCGTGACACACTGACACTCGTCAAAATAAGAATGCAGGAACTCAAATAAACTTGCTCTCTACTAATGCGTTTATGTTTTTTTTTCTACAGTCTACCGTCTTAAAAGAAACTTGCTCTCTACTAATGTGTGTGTTTTTTCCTCAGACAGACCTACAATAATTTCTCTCTCTATCCGTCTCCATTGATTAGAAGTGATGTAGTTTGTATTTTGTCATAGGTGATACAATTACCTTCAACGTTGTTATAGTACCCAATTACCCACAACCAGAAAAGCTAAAACAATGTATGTAAATTTACCAGCGGCTCTTCAAGAAGGTGCTTTTCAATTGCATTGAAAGAGTCCACAACTTCAATTTCCGACATCTTAGATATAAACGGTTGGATGTCAGTCTTTAATCTTGCTTGTCTCCAGAATTTGTGCTGTTCTTGCTCAGCAACTAAGCGTCTTCTAGTAAACCATTGCTTAAAATTATGCCCTTTGAGAAAACGCCTATTTAGAGATACAAAGCTTAACTATATTCATCTCCTCTAAAAGACCACGAGAACTAAAAAACAGAAACAAAAAAAGTGAAACAAAACTCGCTACCTGTACAAATCTAGCCAGTTCGATCTCATCCTCTTTGATAAGAACTTTCCAGGACCTCTATCTGCCAAAGATGTCAGAAATTCTTCTGCGACAAACGGAGGGAGTGGTGGAGGGTCGATGAATGGTGAAGACCCTTCAGAGGGCGTGGTAATCTTGAAATACGGGCCAAATGGAGACAAGAAGTTGATTGTGAGCTCCAGAAAATGCCGACGTAGTATTTCATTATTAACGACTGACATAGACTCCTCAACCCTAGGCGACGCCCCAGCATCAATAAGCCTGTTCAATATAGTCGTGTCTGGCTTTGTCGTTGTAGCATAAGTGGTCCAAATAGCTTCTCTATGTTCCGTCATCAAACAAAGAGGACCTTCCCTTCGTAGTTTGACTGCGTTGAGTAATCTCGATGGAGAAAATCTCCTTAACGACAGCGGTGGAATGCCCAATCCTTCCGATCGATCGCCTGCTCTACCAGCAGAAGACCTCAAGGCAGTGTTAGCACGAGTTGAAGTCGCTATGGGACTTCCAACTGACACGACATGAGGAAGATTGCGCAACGCTTTTAAAAAGAAGAGATTTGTTACACCCAGTATCATAGGAGGAAAGGTATCGCTTTCTTGAAGAGAATTCAGATGGGCGAAATCAGGATTGTGGATGGTGAAGTATGGCCTAAAGTCGATGCTGCAAAGAAGTGGTGCAACCAAACTAACGAGACCAGCCACAGCCTCACAACACTGCGGAGGCGTAGGTGCAAATATAAGAATCGGCTCTCCAACGAGAACTAACTCCCACAAAACCCAAAGCTGCAAGAGAATCCCGCGAAATATACCAAAAAGGTCGGCGTCATGAAACAGCCCATGAGGGATAGACTGATTTGTTGCAATAGACGGAACCATCAATGACCCAGAATCTTCAAGCAACGTACTTCCACCCAAAGGCAAACTATAAGACGGAGGGAGGTCCCCCTTAAGTGTAGCGTTACCAATTGGAAGCTCCATAAGCTTCCCAGGAATGGGGGAAGGCCACGTTGACACAAACGCAGCAATATGCTCTAGCGCTTTCTTCCCAATATCAAAAAACAAAGGACCCATGATTTGTAGCAAAGGTCTAAACACACTAGAATAAGGATTTTGCGACAAAATCACCACCGACTTCTGTTCCCCACCTCTTTTCAGCCTCTCATCGTGCCTTTGCCTATTAAACACAAACCCGTACAAAAAACACGACCCGTCATCATGTCCCCCATTTACGGAATTTCGAGCTACATCCCTATCCTTATCCGTTCCAACTATCATGGAAGAGGGTACGTCGGTTTTATCATCACCCCCACGCCTCCGAAACCTAAAAAAGAAAATGCAGTCATGGATGCTGGACCTATTATGGTTTTGAGAGACGGAATCAGGGAACGAACTGAAAGCAATTTCGAGCTCTTCGTCGTGAGTGAAACAACCTGGGGGATAACACTCCTCAATCACCTGACCTTGCTCTAAATCAAACCTAATTACACAAAATGCAACCACCCATTTTCGCAACGCCTCCGTATCAACCACCGGCGGTTTCGGCTGTTCTAATCTAATCGAAAACGACGGCGAACGGCTCATTTCTAACACAATTACAGAAGATTATCATCTAATTAAGCAGCATAACTAATATCAGCATTGTTTCGACACAAGTAATAATTCCCTTCTTATAAATCACTTCCACTCCACTTCAAAGTATCAATTGAAGTTAATCTACAGCATGAATTACACGAAAATGTAAGAAAATAATCAACAATTTGCCCAGAAAAAATAAAAAAAAATAAACGATTTGATTATGCAATGAGAGATGCAAAAATGGGAAATTAGAAGCAGTACTTACGACAATGAGATTGAAGAAGTTGGAGATCACGAGTAGTTAATTAGCGAAGTAAATTAATAAAAAGGGGAAGAAATGGTGTAGTAATTTAAGATCTAGGGATTTGGTTTTAATAATTGGGGGATTTTTGATTGATGATGATACACACACAGTTCGCCTTCCAATGTATCCAATTGAAATTAAGATTTTCAAATACGGAGTATATTGCATTTTAAAAGTTTTTTTTTTTTTTTTTTTTCTTTTTTTTTTTTTTTTTGTGGACTGTGTGCTAGCGCGCACAGTCACCAATGCGGGTGAATTTGTTGGTGGAAGGAGTTGTGGCAACATGAAGGTGTTCATTGGAATAAAATTTGAGAAACTAATAGTTATACGGTTCACATTGTTATTACAATCCTTTTATGAAGCCAGACTATAAGAAAAACATTTCAAGATTGTTTAGACAGCCCATATAACATAAAGACCAAATGCCCAATCTGCTCTATATAACACGATCAAAGACTCGCTTATTTCTCCTTTCTTACTCTCCATTTAATTATCATGGCCTTATTCTCTTTTGTCTTTTTCCTCTTTCTTCTATTACTCCTTTGAAATGTACCAATCATTGCTTTCCTTCTCCTACACCTCATGTGTCTTACCTCTTAGGAGTATATAACTTTTTTTTATTCCACCACCTTATAATGTGGACGCTCAAATTAATGTTGTTTTTAAATCATGTTAGTTACTTAATTATAATGCGAA
Organism: Dianthus caryophyllus; assembly: GCA_023091065.1. Taxonomy (NCBI): domain Eukaryota; kingdom Viridiplantae; phylum Streptophyta; class Magnoliopsida; order Caryophyllales; family Caryophyllaceae; genus Dianthus; species Dianthus caryophyllus. The sequence goes on along the minus strand of CM041526.1, from coordinate 7,998,025 downwards.
AAGTTATACTCCCTCTATTCCAATTTGTTCTTCTCATTTCAATATGGCTCAAAGTTTTTTTTTTTTTTTTTTGAAACGGGAAAATCATTTCATTAATCAGAAGCCATACGGCATCTACAATAAGCATTAACAATCAAAGTATTCAAAATTAAATTAATCAAACAAAGTAAATACTCAATAAAACAAAGAACATAAAACTTGATAATGGCCGCTTCTACATTACATTTGAGGCTTTAAGACAATAGGTCATACGGTTTAGCTACACACATTTCAACATGCTTTACGATAACACAAAATATTTGTTATAGCTACACACATTTGAACATGCTTTACGATAGCACAAAATATTTGTTGTACTGGTAATTAGAAGCTACAACACAATTTCCAAAATGAGGCTTTGTACTTGGGTCGTAGCTAATTTGGTATTCCGTTAGCGTAGTAAGTTGCATTGTGGCCGACACTTGCAAAAGGGCATGGTCTATCATAGGGGCCACATTTTCAAAATATTGTAGCAATTGGGTTTTATGCTACTGCTGGTCAGTATGTACACAGTCTTACATTTTCAGCATTTTGTGGCTTGCGTATTTGAATCTTGCGGTGAATAGGCGGATACCTCGGAATACGGTGTGGTTCTTTTTGTTGGCTCTTGTTATCGCCTTTGCTTTCCACTCGGCCGCAGTGGTGAGTTCCAGGTAGACCTGTCAAACGGGTCGGGCGGGCGGGTTACGGGTTCGGTCATCTCGGGTTCGGGTAAAATACGGGTCGGGTCAATTTCGGGTTTGTAAAATACGGGTTTGTACGGGTCGGGTTTATACGGGTTTCGGCCCAGTTAGGGTCAATTTCGGGTTTGTAAAGTACGGGTTTGAGCAGGTCGGGTTTTTCCGTGTTTCGGCCTGATTAGGGTCCAAAACGGGTTTCACTTCCCAATGACGCCTTTTAAATAATTGTATAATTTATTTTTTTTCAACATTCCTATTTTGAGATTTTTTTTTCAATATTTTTAATTACTCGTAAAATTCATGATCAATTTATCTTTTATTTTTTTACCTACTAGTCAATTTTTACATATTTCATTAATCAAACAATCACCATTTGTAAAATCTTGCACTACAAGAAAAAGACCCTTTAGCAACTAATGTTAGCAACCAACAATTAATTGGTTGCTAAAAGGCAACTAATATACATTTGGTTGCAACTTAGCGACTAATTAAATATTAGTTGTAAATTATAGTTTCTAATTAGCAACTAATTAATTGATGGTTGCAAATTAGCAACCAATTATACATAGGTTGCAACTTTTGGTTGCAAATTAGTGACTAAATGTTTATTAGTTGCTAATTTATACCAATTTAAAAGAGGTTGCAATTCTTTGTTGCTAACTAGTAACTAATTAATTAATGGTTGCAAATTAGCAACCATCTGAACATAAGTTGTGAATTTTGGTTGTAAATCAGCAACTAAATAGATATCGGTTGCTAATCTGCGACCAATTTAAATTTAGAAGTGATTGTAATAATTTGTTATCAATTAGCAACTCAATACTTGTTGGATTTAAATAAGCTACAATCAAATAAAACGATGCAGAGTAAATAAAACTTACAAAAGTTAGTATCATTTGCAAATTATATATAAATTATTTTGATTATATTTTTAATTTAAAAATTTATATGTACTTTAGTTGGTCTGATCTATCTTTGATTAAAAGGTTTACTATAAAATTTGAAGCAAAACAAACTTTGTCAATTTTTAAAAAAAAAAACAAACATTTTAAAAATTAACAAAACTCTATTATACATAACAGTTGGTCTCTTGAAAGACCGTCTCACAGTGTGAAATATCATTATAACGTTATTTTGACACCGTTTTATCAAAAAAATTGTGTATAACTAACTAGTAACATATATTTTGTTAAAATTACGTTATTAATACGGAGTAATAATTTAACAAAAACATTAATAAAAGAGTGTACAACGTACTGACTATTTAGTACGGAGTACTACTCGTTATTATATTATGGAGTAAAAAATTTGTAAATAAAATTGAATGAATTCCTTGGCTAAAACTTATACACGTTGCCCTCCTCATCTCCACTTGTTCACTCCAACTTCTCAAGCACACTTCATTTTTCAGATCTTATTCCCCCTCATTTCTTCAACCTCCATTTTATTCCCTCCTTCAACATCCATTTTACTCCCTATTTTTTCAAAAAAAAAAAAAAAACAAAACAAAAACCATAATCATGATTATAAGGAGCATCGCTGTGCTCATCACTCATCAGTCATCACGAGTTCACGACCATCTCTGCCTTACGTCGGCCACCCCTCGACGTCAACTTCACTGAAGCCAACTTCACTGATCCCATGGTTCCCTCTCCTTGTTTAAGGGGGATCTAACCAGCGCCGGAGGTTAAACCACCACCACCGTGTTCAGATCCCATGGCTCCCTCTTCTTGTTCAACGGAGGTCTGACCGACGCCGTAGACTCGTTTTTTAACAGGCATTCAGGCATTCAGGCCACAATTAATCACCATTAATCAGGCATTCAGGCCACAATTTTTTAACAAAACGTTGTTTTTTTTTATAACGGGTTATTTACGGGTTGACCCGTGACCCGACCCGACCCGACCCGGAAATTACGGGTTATTTTCGGGTCGGGTCACTTTCGGGTTCGGGTTTATGATAACGGGTCATTTTCGGGTTATTTTCGGGCGGGTTTCGGGCGGTTTTTCGGGTCGGGTCATTTTTTGACAGCTCTAGTTCCAGGTCATCTTCGTTGTCTCTGAACCACGGCCCGTCACTATCGGTAGCGATCCAAAGGTACGCACCTTCCTTTTCATCGTCCTGAGCCCAATGGACTTTCCCATGTCCCGCTTTTTCAAATAGGCGATGTAGGCACATTGCTTTTTTGAAGCTTTCCTCCGTATCCTGGAATTGAAAAATAGCGTAGCCAGTTGGCCTAGACTTCCTCCACACGTACCATGACCAGGTTAGTCGGAAACGAAGCTTGGGTCTGAGGTTGTTACCTAGAGGGCTGTAATCTTTACATTTTGGCCTTGGTAAGTTGGTAATTATTATAGTGTAAGGCTTCACATACGGTTCGTCTGGGCTTTCGCCTACAGACGAACCCTCGGTGGTGTTCCAGCTTATAGTATTGTCAGTTAAGTCCGACATTGTCTCTTCAGCCAAGTTTTGAAGAATAGGCGCACCTGGAAAGGCGAAAAGATATTGTATTAAATGACTTATGGCGAGACAAATGTATGTGTTGTAAGTTTGAGTATAGAGAAACGACATTACGATTTTTGTCGCATGTACTAACTTTCCATGAACACGGTACAATTTGGGATGAATTTCTGAGAAATTTTATTGATACGCTATTGAAATGAAAGGCTACTCATCTTTGCTTAAACTTACATCACATACACATGATTGAATCACATAATAAGAATAGAATAATAAGAGCACAGAGTCAGAATACACTACACTAATAAAAGCACATATAGTTGAAACTGACAGTTGACACAGCCAAAGAATGAAACCGAATAAAAACCAGAGGACTCTGATAAACGTTACTGTGATCCAAAACCATGTAACTTAATCAAAAATATGGTGCTGATGTTAACTCTGATCACCCAATACCGAGAACGATACAATGCAAGTTGAGGAGAGAGTATTCTTTCCGCAAGTGATCGATCAATACTTAGTGAAAAATATGGCGCTGATGATTAAAAATCTTCAATTAAAACAAAAGTGTTGAACTCTTTTCAACTGAGATAACAATTTCGTAAGACCAATGCAATCAGATCCATTAAACCTCACCAAATTTGACATACTACACTGAATTGACCACACAATTCGGAGAACCCGAATAAATTTAAAAACTAACAACCCAAAACTTTAAAACTCACAAACAATTACAGGCGATTAAATGCATTAGTGGAAATGTATGTCTACTAATGGTTAGAGTACCATAAAACCTTTTACCCAAACATGCAAATACCTATGATCAAAAGCATGCACTTTACGGATTTTTTGAAAAATTAATAGTCAGAAACACTAAAAGAATGTGTAATTCAAAATCAAAAGCCAATAACTAAAATCAAATTAACAACATCAATTGAGACTTGAAAGCTTATTCAAGACAAACATTAAAAGACTGTGTAATTCAAAATCAAAAGCACTTGATTGACAATTCTAACAAGCGAACCAAAACCCGAAAGCAAACATCACCAAAACCGTAATAAAAAAATTCCAAATTCCTAATAACCTGATGAGTCGTTTCATACCTGCTCAACGACGCTCCTCGGCACTTTTAGCACGGCCTGAATCGGTAGTTGTGGCTAATGTTGTGAGGTGAGAGAGGGAAGTTAAGTCGGTGTTTTTGTGATTGTAGAGGAGAGTGAAGTTGAAGTGGATTGTAGAGGGAAGTTAAGTCTCGCATTTATGATGGGTTGTTTCTTTTTTTGTGACTTAGACTGTTCAGGTCTTTTTTTCCTTTTTTTTTTTTTCCTTTTTTAGGCAAGTTAAGTTTGTGTGTGGACGTATTTTTATTTTGTATTTTGGGTGGAAGAATGAATTTAATTGGGTTATTATTCCACTGACTTTGTAATGTTCAGTTGTTTTTATAAATATTGGAGGTTTCCTTTTACGCTTATAATAATCTAATAGAATATATGTTATTATTATTACTACTATTATTACTATTATTAATATAATTGTTCTATTTTTTTTGGCGAAATTGCAAATAACTACCTTTTAAAACCACTTTTTTTCAAATAACTACCTTTTATAAATTTTTTTTCAAATCACTACCTTAAAACGTATTTTTGTTTTCAAATCAATACCAGTTCCCCGGAAAACGTCATATTTTATCAAATTCCGACCACTTTGAAAATTTTTGTTGCCTTTTATTTGAAACACCCATGTCAAATACCCATTCTACCCTTCTACCCTTTTCTAACCTTTCTTCCTCTATTTAACTTAACCTCTTGATTTCATCCTCTTTACCTCTTTACCAAAAATTTCTTCCATTGTTTTTAATTTTTTCTCTCATATTATTCAATCAAACAATGATTCTTTCACTTTTCAGCATTTTCCATCCTTATTTTTTTGAGTTAAATGAGATTTCCGGAGAACTGGTATTGATTTGAAAACAAAAATACGTTTTAAGGTAGTGATTTGAAAAAAAAATTATAAAAGGTAGTTATTTGAAAAAAAGTGGTTTTAAAAGGTAGTTATTTGCAATTTCGCCATTTTTTTTTTATGTTGTCTTATAAATCGGTTTGTGTTCAAAATTTACATAAATAATTATTACAAAGGGTACACATGGAGCAACATACTTTCTTTTAAATCTGATATTCAATTACACGTTAAACTTTGAAAAGAACTACGGAGTAGTATTTGTTATTCAAACAAATTATCGGAGTATATTTTTCACAACACCATACACAAACTTGGATAACATTAACCAATAATCAAACGAATAAAGTTGAAATTCAGCCCAACAATTGTTCTTAAGTCTGAAGTATATAATGAGTTTTATTGTGAAACTGTCTGACACGATAATTTCAAATTATCTAGAAGCCGCAAAGCGGGCCCGGAAAGAGGCCACAAATTCCTCCTTATTGGGCAAGGTTTCCTTCATTTGGTCAAGGCCCACAGGCCCATCAACGGTAGAAAAGAGGCATGGGAATTTGGGCCTAGGAATTTGGGAATTTCCGCCATAGTACACGCTTTACGACTGCTCTCGTCAAGTCCAATGCATTCACGCAGACAAATTTCATCACAGATCATATAATAAGCAGTCTCAGTACGTCATTTACACGTGTTATTACGACAGCGCGCTAAGGTTGCACAAATTTGTTCTAAAGGCATTTAAGGTTGTTGATATAAAAAAATGGGAACACGAAATAAATCACATGCAATTCAAGTTGACATATGCTAGCAAGCTAAGCAACGATTATATCAGTCATTTCAATATCGTGACAATGAAAAAGCAGAGATCAAACGACTACCTGAGATTTTCGCGCAGCCATTTAGAATTCTTAGGGGTAATGTGGTTGTCCCACCACCATGAATACATCTTTTTCGTGTCTGATCGGCAGTCCAAGTAGCAGGTTGAATCAGGTGTCACTGCCCTTGACAGCTTTGGGGTTGCCAGAGACTCTGAGAAAGAACGAGCTCTGGTTCTTTTTTAGAAACCTGAACCATCAATTACTATACTTTTGTTCACGTCTCAACAATGATCTTATTGAAATTAATTACTCACTTATTACACGTGACTTTTCTAGAGTAACCAGAGGATAAGATTCATACTTGAGTGGATCAGCGAAATGGTGTTGCAAGCGAGTCAGTGTTTCCTCTTCCATATGCACATAAGCTAACGGCTCCAACAATTTTACTGCAGACAACAAAAAGTCAATTAGAATTTATACTTGAGTAGATCAGCAAAATGGCGGTTCACAGTTCTAATTCTGTTCACTACATACACGAGAAGCCTAATTCGAAAGTAGGAAGTTCAGGAGATTATTACCTCAAGTCTCAATTTCACTTCAGCAAGCTCATTAATAAATAAGATAAGGCCTTTACCTTCTGGTCAGAAGTTCATCTATTCTTGCAATGAGCTAACTGCTAATCATGAGTTTCACTCAACTTCATGGGTGAGTTCCAAAACTCTTTTACCTACACGTAACTTTTTCCAAGATGGGCGTCCTCTTTGACAGGGAAAACTGAGAGTTGTTCCCTCAGTAGGTCTTCCTTAGCCCACGCCTGCCCATCAAAACCATGTATCGAGTAAAGTAAAAATGACAATGCAAACAATAACACCAAAAACACAAAACAAAAACAGTGATATTTCGTGAATATATACCACTTCATTATCCAATCTCACAGCATGCAACTCTCTTTCCTTCTCCTCCATCTTCCTCTCAAGCGCGTATCGACTGTTCCCTTTCTCCAAGTTGCTCCTGCCCAACAAACAAGAATTTACTATACATTTCCCCAACAAAAACACGTGAAAAGACCAAATCAGTCAACAGTATGTTTTGCACCGAACCTGGAGCCGAGAGATAGCAGTGGACTGTTTCTGAAACCGATCATCCAAAGTTTTCTGCATTTCCATAATCTCGGCTTTCACGGTCAATTGAGCCCTAAGTTCAATCTCAACCTGCTGTATTTCCTCTCTTTGCCTTGCCAAATTGTGAATTCTCTGCTGCAAAATACCGTCATCGTTACTCGATATACCATCCATTTGTATTGAGCAGAAGTCGACTGCTTCATTAAGCTCTTGTCCCTGCTGTAATTTTTCCCCCAGAAAAACAATGAACCACACTAAATCACTACATTTTTTTTGGAAAAATAAAAAAAATTAAAAAAATTAAAAACGAAATCAACTAATCAATCTAACAATAAATCAACATTATTTAGGACCTGTTCTTTCTGGCTTTTTAAAGCCGAATCGAATCGAATAATCAATAGAAATGAAATGAATGAATCGAATCGAATCGAATCGAATCGAATCGAATCGAATGAATGAATGGAATCGAATCGAATCGAAATGAATCGAATCTATTATTATTATTATTATTATTATTATTATTATTATTATTATTATTATTATTATTATTAGGTTTATTATTATTAGGTTTAAGCGGTTTTGACATCAATTGACATCAACAACTAAAAGAATCAAGAAATAAAAGAATACCTATTAAAACAATACAAACATGGATGATGCATTCTGAGAAGAAAAAATGGACAAATTTTGAATAAAAATTGCACAAGAAATAGGGCGAGCTATTGGTATATATAATAATGAAAATGATGATGAAACAAATCAAGATGGTATGGAAGTCGAAAACGAAGACACATAGATAATCTCTTTTGTGTTTACAATATTTTTATTTTCAAAATTATGATTTTTGATTGTATTAAGAAATATTAATAATTCAATGCTATCAAAATTTTCTTCTTATGTACCCTTTTTACTTACTTTAAAATATTTTAGAAACAGTAGTACTAGTCGTCGTAATAATAATAATAATAATAATAATAATAATAATAATAATAATAATAATAATAATAATAATAATAATAATAAAAGCTACGGTTTATAATAATAATAAAAAAAAAAAAAAAAAAAATAAATAATAATAATAATAATAATAATAATAATAATAATAATAATGTAAGCTGAATTTAATATACCGAAATGAAATTGAATCAATCGAATCGAATGGAGCCGAAATGAATCGAATCGAATGAATCGAATCGAATCAACTGAAATGAATGAATGAAATGAATAAAATGTTCTGAAAGAATGCGCCCCAAGACGTAAATTACCTCGTAGATGGTCCTTTCATTAGACTTCCCTAATTTTGACCTGCCTAACTCCTATCATACCATCAAAACCATCAAAATCCTAATTCACAACAATTCAAACAACAATCAATCAATCAATCAATCAAAAACGAAGAAACATTCCAATGTACAATACCTCATTGCCGAGGTTACGAGCTGACTGTTGAGAAACAACCCTCCACTGTTTTCTCAACGGGGACGACGAAGGCGACTGAGAAAGCAAACACCACGAGAAGCGCCAAAGTGGTGGAAGTGAGAAGTGAGAAAGCATTTTGAAGTCAGAAAGAAGTTAGAAAGAGATGTAAATAGTTGAAGAACAAGGAGTAAAGGGTATGGGTATGTTAGATTTTTTATGTGGCTGAGATCATTGAAGGAGGATGGATGGAGGAGATCAATGAAGGAAGGAGGAAATTTAGGGTATAGAAGGAGGAGGTGGAAGCTTAAAGACCGTTGAAGGGGCCTAAACAAAACACCGTTGAAGGAGGAGCAAGAATCGAATCGAATCAATCGAAGTGAATCGAATCGAATCAAATGAATGAATCGAATCGAATCGAATCGAATGAATTGAATGAATGAAGTTCAAATTTATAACATAAATGTTGAACTAAATCGAAGTGAATGAATCGAATCGAATCGAATCGAATCGAATGGAATGAATCGAATCGAATCGAATTGAATGGAATGAATCGAATCGAAATGAATCGAAAATAATTTGGAAAGAAACAGTCCTTACTATTGCGAATGTGAAAACCTTTTTAGAGGAGCACGAAGTTGGGAGACGTGGCAGAGCACGAAGGACGGAAGGAGGAGTAGAAGGGGTATTGTTACGGCAATAGTAAGGTATCCTTCTCTTTTATAGGTTTAGGATTAGGATTAGGATGAATTTGTTATTTTTTTTATTTTTTATTTTTTTTTGATGAATTTGCAATTATATATATTTTTTGAATGTGATTTCAATTTAAAAGTTTCAAATATGAAGTTTTAATTTCGTATTAAAAGGTCTCTGGTAAGACCGTTTTATACTATCCAGATCTACAGCAGTTAAGTGTGAACTACGAACTGCTGACGTAGATTTAGATTCACTGCTGTTATATTTTAACTGCATGGTTTGAATGAATGGTTACGATTATAACAACCGCATGTCAGCGGATCTCTACCTGTCGAGTAGATAGAGCAAACTAAAAGTAATTCATTCGTAAAATACGGAATATGTCATTTTGGCTTAAATTAATTTTGATATTTTTTTTCTAATATCTCTGTGAGTTAAAAAAAAAATCTTTGGAAATGAAATCAACTTTTTCTAAAAATTTTCAAATTAAATTAATTCTTGAGTACAGATTACAAATTTTTCTACTACATTTGAAAAACTTTGAGATCAATTTACTATTCCTGTTTAATTTAAAATGCTCTACTCTCTATACTAAATAGATAGAATTAACAAAATACTCCGTACTAAAATAGAATTCATACATAAGTACCCCCGTCTAAACTCAACTACTGTATTATTTTCTGCATACAGAAGACGTAAATAAACAGGAATCAAATAATATTGATTAAAAATTACATTAAAACAGACTTATACAATGACACTAAAAAAATACGCCCTAAATTCAGACAACTAAGTTAAAGATGCAGGTGACTGTGGAGGTGTATGTATGTGCAGCTGTGCTCTTTAGCATATCTCTATCGTTTTGTCTGTGATCGTCGACAAAGTACGCTAACTAATAACTATACACCATCCACAGATAGTTTTTCGTCAATACACACTCGGCACACTGGACATTTCTTGCACCGTTCACTGCATAAGCTGCGCCAAAAAATCCCAAGGAACCAAAAACGTTCAATTCTGTAAATCATAAACGAAAGAGTACACGAGATTAAAGTAGAGGACTCACCAGCACAAAATCCGATGCCTACAAGGCATAAGAACAACGCTGATATCTCTCTCGAAGCATACTCGGCACAGAATTTTTTCCTGAAGATTAGACAGACGTGTTTTCAATTGCAAGGGACCCAAAGACTTCATAATTTTTGGTTTTCGAATATGACAGTGAAGTAAATGGTTCAATAAAATGAGCTGCGCTTCCTTTTACTGTTAAAATGGCGTTGAGGCTCTTATAGCCGTCAAACCCATACGAGTAGAACACGTAAAACACATACACAGGAATTAACGTAACACTTAAATCTTACATTTTGCAATCTTTCAAACTCCTCCTGTGAAATTCTAGTTGACTCTGCTTGCTGACCTAGAGCCGCCTGCAATCTCCTCACCTGAATCAAAAAGGTCTAAATGAAAGAATACGACTGCCTAAAACGTATGTTAGCAACATCGTGCACTGACATAAATGTGGACCTAATCAAGGCTGCTACAAATGAAACGTATTTAGTTTGCAAAGGTTTTGAAATCACCCTTTGAGGTGATAGTGGTTGCATACTGCAAGTGTATGCATGAGGACCGAACTCCACAATCATGAAAAGTTCAGGGATTTAAATATATGTATCTTATTATACGTTAGTTCAGCAGTTAGCTCACCTCCACAACCAGATCCTTCTTAGGCATCTTTTTCACAGTCTCAGGTGGATATGTGCAAAACGTGTCGTATCTGAAAAGACCAACAAGAACAGATTAAAGACAGAAAACGACTCACTAAACATTTTCATACCATCATCCCCGTGTGTAATAGTGTCGAGTCCCTCCATCCTACAATGAAAATGGAACACCAAAATTGTTTTCACGGCAAATATAGTGTTTTTGATGATCAAACATGAAAAGTTTATAGTGGCTCGCCTCTATATACAGCTTTTCTTTCCTCGATTTTGTTGTTTTCGTGTCAATACTCAAAATATGTGAAGGGAATTTTAGAGGGTGGAGAGAAAATGTTAGGAATGGAAGTATGTTCTATCAATACATAAATTTGTAGAAAACAGTCGACATTGAAAGTAATCAACTACCAAAGTCAAATGAGGACGATAAAGGACAGACCCTGATGTCCCTTCAAGAAAAAGTCGTGCTTGTTCCTCACGACTTCCCTCATCAATGGACCACCAGCCAAGTAGCCTGATTAAAAGAGAAAAAAGGTCAATAATTGTTCGCCAGAAATTTAAGAACACCAAATCAAACTTTACGCCACCTTGAACCATGGTGCATAAATTCCAAATATTCAGAAACTTTTGCAGAATATGCAAAATAGTGGCCCTGTTCAGATTCACTGTGTAGCAAGAAAGCGATTTTCTCCACCAGCCGTGACGCAGCAAATAAAACCCCAACTCCTTGCAGAAGGAATAAAGGCGAGAAAAGGACGGGAAGAGGAATATACTGAGCAGCGGCAGGAGTCCCCTGAAATATCAAATACAAAGTATTTATCATGATTGATACATCAAAACAACTACGGAGTATTTTGCATATAATTCTGTGTATCATTTTAAATTATCGAGAGCATGTGAATCACTCGACTACCAATGTCAAACGGGGAAAATTTAACCGGATGAAGGGAGTATATCATTATATTGTTAATAGTCTTAGATACCGACTACGAGAGTGAAAATTCACCTCCAAATACATGCAAAGTAGGACTTGGAAAACTATTAAAGGTAGCTTCATCAGATGGCCACCAATGTCTGGCAAACCGCACAGTGTCCCCTGGTCTTGTTCCTCTTCGGGATAAACAACTAACCCACTCGACCAATCTAAGTAACTGATAGTGTGCGATGAGGAGCTGCAGACGGTAGAGTGTGAAGTCCGGTGGATCAAAGGATTGGTCCATTTCGTACAGACGAGAAAGGCAAAGCACTCTGCAATACTGCCAAAAAAACAATGTTCATGATCTAATCTCACTCAAACGAAGATATAATAGTAATTTGATGATATAAGACGAGTTCAATATTAAGAGTTTATAAATTAGTACCCAAAATTGACGAACAAATCCCACCATCCCAATGCACCAATGTCACCTGTATAATCAAGAACGACAAAATAAAAGGAATCATCATACAAGAATAATTCTTAACTGCAAATTCAAATAAAGAATATTAGAAGACCAACTCAACCAAAACCTTAGGAGAAGGTTGACGTATAATAGGTTCGTATACTTTAACAAAGAATAATTCATGTTACAACGAAAATGCCACGTATAAAAAGGACCAATAAACATTTTCATATTTGCCGTGATGCATAGATGTCGCCATTGGTTCAGATAGTTCCAGTGCTCATGGTGGGCAAAATAGCTTTCTTGACAGTAGAAAATAGCGACAAAAAACTCATCACGACTAAGTATTATGGAGTATGTTTTCTTGCTAAAAGGTGAGCGCCTATTGAACATCTGTCCATTCTCAAATTAGAGCTCCTAACTCCAAGAACATTCATGTAACATAACAGTCATAGCTTATTAAAAAAAAAATATTAAAGAAATACCGACATACAGAGCGTATGGCAAGAGAAATATATTGACGAGAATAATGTAGAACCATTGTACATTTGTATAACTGGGCATTCACGGACGAGAGTAGTACCAGATAGTTTCAACATGGTGAAAAACGTAGCAACGACAAAGAAAACCATGGAGATTGCTACCCAGAAATGCTGCATAGAAGATATGACATTAAGCATAAACGAAATACCATTAAATCCTGAAACTTCACATGGAATATCAATTGAAACATCGCAGTCTTATGATTATATATCCTCAATAAACAATGTCTTAATGTCCTACCATTAAGCCAACATAATTGTACCACAACCACAATGAATGGAGAGAATGACACTCAACAATAATTCGAACTTAACTTCATAAGATAATCGACATTATTTTACCAGAACCAAATTAAGAAGTAGATGAACTTTCAGGCATAGACGTGTTATGGCCCACAGTGACAGTAGTGAATGGAAGCTGTGATCTTTTGAATAATACGCCTGCAAAATTCGGGATCTTATGGGGGGTACAAAGACGTGACTTCCTTACTCTTTGAGCAAGCATTGAGAGGAGGATATGTAAATTCTTGCTAGACTCAAACTATATGAGCCAAAATATAAGCAACGTGAAAGTTCCGTCATTTCCATATGCTTGAGCCAACAATCTAGACTCAAACTAGCAGGCACAACATCTCTAAGCCTGGACCCCCACCATGCCCTAAAAGGTAGGAGCCATCGTGAATACTGTGATCCATATTAAGGTACGAGACTTCCACACGGCTCACAATTATGAAATGAAGGGTCGGTTGCATGAAATGACGGAAGTTTCATGTTGCGTACGGAAAAGTGTTCTCCCATGGTTGAATCATATAAATGAATATTGCTACACAAAGCTTATTTTTCCAAAAAGGATCAGTACTATATGAAAACATGAACCTAAAACTCACAGGAAGTATTTCCCATATTGCTTCATCAGTCAAGCTTTCTTCGTCTCCCGGTAGTAAGGCTCTGCACATTCTTTACGACCATCCACAAGTCAGATTATGAGTAGCTGAAAAACGGGGAATAAGGGGACCCATATAAAAGATGAGTAGGCGTCAACCGCAGTACATTATCGAACAACAGTAGAGCATACTACAATTAATGTACGTCATTGTGGCCAAATCACGCTAACTAAGCTGTGATTTAAGTTAATAAGTACTCTTATGACTTATAATTGACCCTTTTTTTTTTTCAGATATCTAAATGCAGTAACAATCAATAACCAAGTACCAAAGGAATTGAAGGTAGTACCTGAAATTGTCAATCAGAACAGTTGTCTGAAAAGCCAATAACGGAATGAAAACGATCTTCAAAGTTATAAAGCCAATATTAAAGGCTGAAACAGAAGAAATTTCACTATTCAATCTGCACTATCAAATGCAGTGAATTACAGCAGAATAAATGAACATTATGAACGCAAAACCAGATTAAGCAAAGTATCATAATACTGAACTACTTACCCCGACACTCAAGATATACACAAAGGAGTAATTCAAATGCGACAATCAACGGTGTTGCAACAACAGAATGACATGGCGCCCACTGTTATTGAAAGATAAGATTTTATATGAATGAAATTAACACACGCATTCAACAGGAACTACCAGTACATTGTTTCACTCTAAACTGTAAAATAACTAGGAAATGGAATATACACGGCGATCATGAGGAACTGAAGGTGCAGGTAACGAAAATCTTCCACGGGCAGTCACTAAGTGAAAGAGCCATAGGGGGAAAAACACAGTCCTGCGCATGAAGACAATACCAAATAATAGTATAATGGCACTTCTTAGACAGATAAATCAAAACAAATAAGCGCGTCAAACAGTTTTACATAAAGAAATTGCCGATAACTTGATAAGTTAAAATCCTTCTCCGGAAAAAAGGAAGAAAAAGAAAGCTTGCATCGACTATTGGACTGCAGTCGGCAAAAAAATGGTTATATGCGTACAACGGGATCTCTATGATAAAAATGTGACTAATATTACGATTATTTAACCACTATTATTGACTTAGCGAAATTTGACATAAAAGAAAAAGGAAATCTAGGGTATGTTATGGGTTTAGATCAAGTAAAGAACAAACGAGGATAGGAATCGATTGCAACCAAACACGGGAAGCTTCACTGCAAACTCTCAAACTTATGTTTCCCTTTTTAGAAGCCACGCTCAACAAAATTAATCTGATAATCTCTATCACTATCGCAATCAAAAACAGTAATTCCTTGTTTTTTCATACTCTAGCACCCCGTTTTGTCTACAAGTCATTTGTTTTCGTCAATTCACTGATCAATTATTCCGCTTCAAAGCTGTTTAATTAAGTACAAATCCCAAATTCTCTAAGGAAAAGACGTGGTTACAAACTCGAATGTCTCTCGACTCCATGCAGTCAGAACGACAAAGTTCAACGCACACCCAATTTAGAAAGCAATCTAAAGCTCGAACTAATGACACATCTTTGGCTCAATTTGGTTTTAAATCCAAAACTCTCATCGCAAGAACCCACTCATCAACACGTCTACTTTCACAAAAATTCCCCTGATACATCCATTTCTTTACGTTACTTTCTGGGATAATTCATTCATTTCTTCACGTTTCATTTTCAAATAAACTTTTTGGCAATTTGGCCTCGAAGTCAAATCAAAGGCTATCCTAAATCGTGTAACCTCTCATAAATACCGACCCAAAAGCAAATGTAACGAAATCGATGGATTGTAGGGACGACTAACAGCCAAAATGTTCAAATTTTGGTACATTTCCACCCAAAACCCAAATTCTAGCCCAAAAAATGTCAAAAATTCTAGCCTCAATATTCAAACAAAATTATCCTATGTCAAATTATATACATTTACTTTCCAAAAGAAAAAAAAAAAAAAAAAAGATTAAACTAGATTAGAATTAATCAACAAGAGGGTACCATGCACGTGTTATGAAACTAAAATTTAAACGGACACAAGTTTGAAAAACCGTTAATATGAAAAATATTTACGAACATTAAGGGTAAGAAAAATACCACCAAGAGAAAGAAGTAATATGATCAAACTTATATACAATCAAAAAAGTGAAACAAAATAGCAAAACATGTGCTACTAATTTCTGCACTCTATTTCCCACTTTTCTCCAACTCATTGCACACACTAAATAAAAATAAATTAATTAAAAATAAAAATAGTAGTAGTAAAGTAAAAAAGAGAAATTTTTTGGAGGGAAATAATAAATTAATAGAAATAAGTGAAAAGATAAAATTTTTGGTTCTTAAATCTTAAGAAACGTTAGAGATTAATGCAGGTTTAAATGTTTGATGGGTTTTATATTGAGATTCAAGGAAAAAAAATAAAAGAAAATGAGAGGATAAAATTGATAGACATGAAAGATAATATACGCACAAAAATGCAAATAATAATTAATGACTGAATATGGAAGCCAAAGTGTCACTTTTTCTGCCCATTTTTTATGTTTTTTTTGGGTTCGAAATATCACGCTTAGCAGTTGGCACAGTCAGTTGATATGAGTCATGTCCTACCCCGCCCCGGCCCGGCCCGGCCCGTCAAATAGCCTGTTATATTGGGCCCTTAGTTTGTTATTTACTTGGCTTATTCGACTTACCTATTTGGATGGCAATGGTGGTAAAAGCATGGAAAGATCTAACCTCCGACGAGAAGTTCCAGATGACGATTCAGTTGGCGTGTAAATCAACTACGGATTGTTTTCCCATTCAATTAGGTTAGATTTGACTGGGCTGTGTTGGGTTGAGCTGGGTTGGGCTAGACTATCGTGGGCCTCAGGTTGAAAAAATCAAAACCGAGTCCAACCCATGAGGATGTAGGCTTGGTCGAAATCAATCCACGAGTTGTCGAGCTGGTTTGTGCACGACCCACAAGCCAGGCTTGACTGGGTTGACCCACGCTTTTGGCCACCCCTAGTAGTCGTTGCACATCAATAGCTAGTTTCATATTTTTTTTTTTTAATATTTTAAGGCTCTGTTTGAGAAGCTAATTGAAAGTGAAAAAGTTAGTTTGAAAATAAAAAGTAAACTGGCGAAAAGGCTGAATAGGTAGCTGAAAAGGTAGCTGAAAATAATAGAC
This sequence comes from Dianthus caryophyllus, assembly GCA_023091065.1. NCBI lineage: Eukaryota > Viridiplantae > Streptophyta > Magnoliopsida > Caryophyllales > Caryophyllaceae > Dianthus > Dianthus caryophyllus. The sequence continues at coordinate 7,981,137 of CM041526.1, read as the reverse complement.
TAATAAGGTAGCTGAAATTAATTATATTGTTTGGTAAAACAAGCTGAAATAAAAACTGAAATAAATTAGTTGACATAAAAGGACATGATTTTTATTTTATAGATAAAGTTATAAGGGTATAATAAGAACAAACTCAGAATCAGCCAAATTTTATTTTTAATAAGCTACCTGAAGTAGCTTTTTATTTCAGCTAGCTGAAATAAGTTTTCGGTTAGTTGAAATATTTTCCAGTCAACCTTCACCAAACACTTACAGGAAAAACAGGTAGGTGAAATTTTGATCAAACCAGCTAGCTGGTCAAATAAGCTAGTTGATTTGTTCAACCAAACAGGGACAATTCTACCTTATAAATAGCTTTTCTTCATCCAACAATTATTACCTCTTAAAATTTTTTATTAGTGTACTCTCACTTATTTAGTTATTTTAGTCCAAATATCCAAGTTTGGATGGTCGTAGAGTTATTTTTGTATGTGTGACAGACTGACAGTATTTCGACAAAGAACGGTAGAAGACCAACCAAACAAGTTTAAAGTAACTTGTAAAGTAAGTTAGACCAACCAAACCAGGGGCGTAGGGAGGGGGGTTCTATGGAACCCCCTTCCATTTGGCAAAAAAATTAAAAAAATAAAATAAATAAATAAATAAAAATAATAAAATTTAAAAATCGACGTAATCTTTTACCCCCACGCGCCATTTGAATGATGATGTAATTTAGATCATGATGATGTAATTTAGACCAAAGTATTAAACCTTGAAGACTTTAACAATGGAGTTTTTTTTGTTTTTGTCCAGATTTTAGTTTTTGGGAGGGAAGTAAGAGAGAACAATATTAAAATATTAATATTAATAAACAAAAAAGGAGATGGGAGAAACAGGAAAGACCAAAGGACGAGGTGTACAGTTGTAGAGTATTTTTTTATAATTATTTTGGGGACTCCAAAAATTCTACCTAGAAAATCTAACTCTCTAAAGTAACTTTTCTACGGAGTATTTTTTTAGTGTATTTTATTTACTTCAACCTTATTTTTTAAAACTTTTAATTTATATGGGAACTCCCTTATGACTTAAATAAATTATTTAGATTATTGGAAATATTTTGTAATGTATAATATATATGAATGTTTTTAGTTTCGAAAAAAATTTCGAACCCCCTATCTGAGAACTCTGGATTCGCCACTGAACCAAACAAGTTTCAAGTAACTTGTAAAGTAAGTTACGCTCAAGGCATTATGAAAATGTTTACTTGATGTATTGGACACATATACGGAGTAATATCTCACCACTTTAATTCTTTCCAGGTAAATAGACATCTTAATTGTTACTTTATTTTTTAAAATATAATACTCTATCCATCCCAAATTACTTGTCCCATTTCCACTAAAATTTTTCCCAAATTAATTGTCCCATTTCTATTTTTAGTACTCCGTATGTTTTAATAAATGATTTTCAAAATTTTCTCATTTTCATTATCATTCCAAAATAGAAAGAGGACAATTAATTTGGAATGGAGAGAGTATCAAATATAACGGAGGATAGTAACTATATCAATACGAAAACACGTTTTGTTTTGATAAATGTGTCATGACTCATGAAATTGTAAGTTTAAAATTGGATGGAGGGAGTATCGTGCAATTAATGTACGCTTATTTTACTGCCGGTACAAACTTACTAATACTAAGGCGAGTAGACAACAAACAAGAAGTGCACCAGTGGTCTAGTGGTAGAATAGTACCCTACCACGGTACAGACCCGGGTTTGATTCCCGGCTGGTGCACTCCCGAGCTGTGATGACACTCTGCGCGTGGCACTTCTGGGTCTGCCACATTGTCATCATTTACAAATGATGACAGCAGTTCTTCTGAGCTCTTTTTTTTTTTGGGTAATACTCCCTTACATTAAAAAGTACTCGTAAATAGTTTACACTAGTCTAATGTAAAACCGTAACGCAGGAAAATCTTGATGCATACATGCCCGCTGTATCGAATCCTTGATTTCGTAATATCTTCACACAAGTTACGTTTTTCATCGAGTAAAAGTTCGGTTGACCAATACGGCATACAGGCAAATATTTTCATTAAACCCATCTACTAGATAGAGAGACTGAACCCAAATTTTGAAGATGTCACTGAATCTAAATTCTTAGAATATACGGAGTATTGCTTATGTTGTACTCGTACTCCATATGCAATGTGCCAATTCCGAATTACAATACAGGCGCAAATCCATATTCATAATTCCGCTCAAACGAATTTACAAGTTTCAGTTGCTGATCGCAATTTCACCGTTTACAACTAGGAAGGCAAATAGTAAAGCCGTTAACTAAAGGGTGAACACTTACCAAAATGTTCAATACAGGTCCATCCCGTTTGTTGTCACAAAAAGGAGCTTCCTACACCGTCAAAATCTGATCACATGCACTCTTAACTGGGTTGATGCTCACTGCTCAGGTCGAGAAAATATTTCCGAGCTTCACCACGAGACTAACTACGAGAAAGAACGATAACTTACAAAGCATCTGCCTGATATAAACAAAACTAGGGAGATGCTCTGGATGTAATAAACTACAGAAACTGCTTCAACCACGGACAGGTCTCGGCATCCTTCTCTAAGTCGCTCTTCATCTCTTGTACACGGAGCAATGCTTGTTTTAAGTCCATTTGTTCTAATGGAAGTTCCGCAAACTCTTTCAAGAACTTGTGTGCCCTCGCAGCACCCCCCGAGACTGTGTCAGGATCGAGCTCTCTCTTCCGTTTTACTCCTATCTGTAACGAAATTGAGAAGTGATTCAACGACTTAGGGACGTGCTCGCTGTTAATATCGCCATCACACAAAAATGATGCCAGTATTTTCAGATCCATTTGTACCTCGGAACTTTGTTCCGTTCTTAAGGGTTGAGTGGAGATCAGTACTCAGTAGTGTCATAAACACCCCCACGGTAACAAGCAACTGACCCAACAGTTGGTAATTCAGCTCAAGGCCGAAAGGACAAGGTTCGAATCCACACTAATATATTTCACGTGTGTAAATTCCCTTGAAAATTCACACTCGTGTATTTTACGTGTATGGACCTATTCTCCTCATGTTATTTGTGCTTAACTTATCAACCACTCTAGACGAGTTAAGAAAACTTCAACCAACTTACTACTATTGTAACACTTCAGAAAAGTTGAGCCAACATCAAATGACTAGAAAATTTCAAATTTCAGAAATAGTCTAAGACGAAAAGAAACATCGTTCTCTTTGGTCTGAGTTAATTCTATCGTATGACCTAAATTTTCTACCAACTTTCGATTAAATTTTAGGCTAGTGCCTAGTGCTCATATGTGAATCGGCCTTTTATGAAAGTGAAGGTGAACATCATCATTCATCAGGCACATTGTATTACGTAATCAAAAGTCATGATTTCCAAGGATCTAATATAATCTCGTGAACTGGACAAATATATCTATATTCCTAACGAAGGCATTTTCAAAAATGTGAATTGTATTATGACGAATAAAGTGCTTCGCCAACTTTGCCCTATAACTCACACCCGAACTCAAATGCTTGAAAAAGAATCAATTTTTAACTACTACGTATAATTTAGAAATTGGTACCTCTTTACTAGAATCATCAGTATTGATTGAGGTAGCGGAAAAATCTTCCAGTTCAGCCGCCTTTTCTCTTGCAAGAGACACGACACTTTCAGGAAAATTAGCAAACTCCGCAACATGAATACCGAAACTTTGATCACAAGCTCCTGGTTCAACCTGAAAAACAGTATAAAACAGGACAAACTTATATCAAAAGCCCTCAGTTTAGAGCGTGTAAATGGAACACGTAAAATTAATACTGTAGGAGATATGAACTAGCATTGAATCTAGGAAGCTGTTCTAAAATTAATACGTAAAAATTAAAACAGTACTAATCTATTACGCTCCATTAGTTGTTGATTCTAAACAACTCACTCATTAGGCAACATCCAGTGATCGAATTTCTCCCTAATTACTGTGAAATCCAATATCTTGTGCATAGTATCCTTGAGTTGGCTCTCGTAAAATACAGAATTAAAGGAATATTTTTTGACACGTGGAGATACCTTGTAGAGCATAGTCAGCTTGCGACTTGATGAATCAATGTGCGCGCTAACGTGGTAATTCGCAATGCCAGCAAACTTTCTGTTTTGAGATTCAACTTCGCCATTATCATGAGCTAAAGCTGTTAGTTCATGAAAATGAGTCGCAAACAAAGTAGGGGCTTTGATGACATCGACAATGTGCTCGCAAATTGCCCACGCTAAACCTGCATTGAAAGAAAGTTAAGCTTGTTTTGAATAGTAAGAGTCCAACTACTGTGTATCTAAAGAGGTCTACTGATCAAGTCATGCGCATCAGTAACATGTAGAAAAGAGAACAAACCAAATCCATCATAAGTTGAAGTTCCCCGACCAAGCTCATCAATAATTATCAAAGACTTGTCAGTGGCGCCCTTCAATATCGACGCAGTCTCTAGCATTTCTTGCATAAACGTAGACACTCCTCGCAACTGCAGGATTGAAAAGATGACAATCACAAAAAAGAGCCTAGTTGTTGCACAAATTAATAGACAGCCTACATCTATTTCCCACAATAAAGGTGACTCTTGAACATAACCTTTTTGCGTATTTTTCGTGACAAAAATAAACAGTCTTAAGCTATAGGAGTCAAACAAAGTCCTTGTGAGAGAGGGGATGCTTAAAGGGTTCCCCTTAACAAGTAACTAAGTGGGCTGGAGCTTATTATCTTAAATTTGCGAGTCCACGTCAGCCATTAGACCATTTTAAGTTTGATAAAACTAAAATGCATGTTCTATCAAAAGCATAGAGAACTCACTTGACAGTCGCCGGCACCGACACGAGCAAAAATGCAATCACGAACAGAAACACTGGCCTTGTCACAAGGAACAAAGGAACCTACTTGTGCCATCAATATATTCACACCAACCTGAAGGAATGAATAAGGAGGTCAATCAAAAACCCTACATAAAAACGCATATTGAAAAATATCACTGACATTTAACAAATCAAAGAAGAAAAACTGAAATTGTGCTCAGGCCTCAGGTTGAAACTCTCCAGCACAATTGACCTCGCTAAATTAAACAAAAATCATTTGCCTAAAAAGGGCAATTTCAAATCAAAATACACACAAAAACAAGGACCATAAAGCAGAGATTTTAAAGAGCAAACCCCTTTTAGAAAGAAGATGGAAGTTTTGAGTTAGGAAGATCGTCTCTTCTTTTTTCATTAATGATCTCTGTTTTATCACAGTGATCGTGGTGGGTTAAGAGTGGTTGACTTCGCCAAAAACAGTGAAATCTGGACAAGTGCCACTGACATGCATCACATAATTCAACTACCAGAGCAAGGTCAAAAACCGTTTAAAACAACATCATTCTGGATGGTTCAAGATACCAAACAAAAAGAGATACAGGCATAAATCAAGTTATCTAGTTGTGTTGCAGCTCTACAAACATCTCATGGACCGATATCACAAATAAAAACATTCATGAGGAACAATTTAATTACAAAATGGGGTTATGATCAGCTTACTTGTCTGATGAAAGTTGATTTTCCGCCCATATTTGGTCCAGTGATAATTTGGAACCAACTTTCTCCTCTCATCTGGTGTTTAAAAAATGTCGTTATTTGTCAGAAATATGTAACCCGTAAAACAAAACTATCTTTCTTTACAAGTGACTCACAAGTTTACAGTCATTTGGTATGAAATTCACCCAGTCCTGAGCCTCCACACAAGGGTGTCTGCTTCCTTCCAAAATGATATCCCCAACATCCTGAATCAGCCAATGTAGAGTGATGCATGAAACTTGTACACCTTAAAACTAAATTGAATAGAGAATAGGGGAAAAAAAAAACAATGAACAAATGCTCACAGAAGGAGTGATGTCTGGTCTTGTATAGGGAGTTGGACAACTGGAAGCCAACTCAGCAAAACCGAGTAACACATCCATTTCCGACAACAACGCAGCTAGAGACTCGAATACCTGAACATTACAAACTTGCTTAACACAAAAATCATTCTCAAAAAGACGCAGATGCAATATGAAAGATATAATACCTCGGAGAAAGAGGCAGTAGTCTGAACCACTTTCAATACCAACTCCTTTTGGATGTTTTTGTATTCCTCGAGTATTCTTTGGAATTGATCACCTAACTTTTTGAGCTTCGAATTTGTAAATTTCACACCATCCTTTCTTGTCTCAAGAACGACAAACTGTGTAGTAAGCTTTTTCCGTATTTTAGGCTCTTCCTTCTTAGTGATTCTGAAAACATGTCCAAACTGTGTGCCCTTCTCCAACTTTAAGACTTTGTCGGCAGCAAGATCAAGGTCCGTTGCAGTTTTGATGTGAAGGGCTTCTATTTCGCGTTCAAGAGATTCTTGCTCAGCTTTCAATTCAAGAAGTCTCGAATCGTAACCAGATGAAATCATATATTCCCCATTCTCTAATTGATCAAGGTCCACAGAAGTTTCAACAAGGGCGACAAACTTGTTCAAGTGATCATCGTCACTCCAAATTTCAAGGGGCTCTAAAAACCTTTCTCGAATCAAAGCTGAAAACTGCCCGTTGTATCTTTCAAGAGCACCTTTGATGTAAGGAAGTCTGATGCTTGACTGTGAAGTACGAACATAAAGATCACATGAGTGAAGAGCTACACTTTGCATGTACGACAACATCAGTAGAAATCAACAAAGGAAAATAGTGAAAAATTCACCAAAATGCCCCACTAGAGAGAATTAAGACGATCTTTGTTAGACATGGCTAACTGACTTAGCTAACCAAACAAAAGAAGATAACCAGAAGACAAAAGAAGGGGAGTTCACTGACCTGGTAGAGCTTTACAACCTGTTGCAGATTAGCTTTTTTCCTCTGAATACTCCTTGATAGTCGCTCCATATCCGATATTCTTTTCAAATGTTGCCTTAGATCTTGACGAAGTTCTATATCTTCCACAAAAGCTTGTACTAAATCCAGTCTACAATTTATTTGCTCCACATCTAGCAGAGGCTGCTTCAGCCACATGTGAAGCAACCTCTTTCCCATTCCAACAGTACAGGTTCTATTCATGAGACCAAACAGGCTAAAATTTTTGTTCGCGTCTGTTTTACTCTCCAGGACATTTAGCGCCCTCATAGCAGCAGAGTCTAATCTCATGAAACTGCGCAGATTATAAGGCCGGATACTAAAATTACCGTAACTGCTTTCATCTGAAAGTAAGTCCGTATATGTTAACAAGGAGCCTAAAGCAGCTGGTGCATGTTCAAACCCAGAAACTAAATCACGAACGGGTTCGATCGGACCTTTGACAAGCCTGCTAAGATCTTGCATCAGATCTCTTGTTTTAAAGTCTGACCGTTTTCTGTCAGTTACCATCACACCACATCTTGACACTGCATCAAGCAATCCTCTACTTTCAGCGGATTTTGCCACGTCTGTTGGGAGTAAGCATTCCTTGCAACCAAGCGCAACCAAAGCTGATTCCAGATTCGTGAAGTGGCTGTCATCTAAAAACTCGGTCAAACCGATAACCCTTTTAGTAAGGTCAACGTAACTTAGTCCAACCGTACATTCATTTTCCCTGAAGTTCAGTAACAAAGCAACAGTGGCTGGAGAATCCTGCATTTCATTATTAGCAAACAAAATATCTTCGAAACTGCCAAGATTTCCAGGACTTCCACTCTTTACAACCCTCCAATTAGAAGCACTGCCTTCATACAGCTCGATTGTGTGGTCTGTCCTTTCTAAAAGCAGGTCACGAGCGATCGTTTCAAACATGCTTTTGCTTATAGTTACGCTGGACAGAGCTTCAGTGCCGCTTCCCAATTGTCGCAAGGCTGTGGTAGTGTGATAATATGTTTTCGCAATAAAAGTTGCATTTTCTCCATGCGCAGTAAAATAATCCTGGTTTAGATGCAAAAAATTGTTTATCAGACGCCATGTACATAACCAACAGAAATATTCTGTTTACGGAGGTCAGGATAATATAGAGGGGATCAAAAGGCGGCAGTTAGTCACTTGTGACTTTGTGAGGAAAGAGGTGGCGCATTTGTAGATCCATATCTTCCAAAGATTAATCATATCTTGTAAACATCCCATATATGACTACTATCATGTGAACCTTGTCAATTGCGAAGATGCCAGGACAATACGAAAAAGAACCATATTCTTGATAATTCGATATTAGAGTAGACGTCAAAAAATTAGACACTAGAAAGAAAAATCCAATCCAAATTATTATTTAGATTAACTTATGTATGTTTTGTGAAATTCATTAGCCCAAAAATACCTCAAAACACTCCATTGTATCCTATAATGGAAACTAAACTTACAACTAGCATATCACAGTTAGAAGTGTGATTAGTTCAAACGATTTCAAAGACGTAAAATTTTCAAGCCGCCTACACTTAACACTTAGTGTGTTGTTACTATATATCCATAATATGGAGTAATAATTTGTCCCTTCTTCCCGATTTCTAGATCTGCAACGGCCAATACCAACTAATATACAATCATTAAGAGTTCGATTTTATTAAGAAAAATCATTTAAGGGCGTAATAGACATCAAGATAGCAGCGGTGAATTAGCTAATTCTGTCGAGTCACTATTACCCTTCATAACCCTCCTCCATCCATCATCACCGTCACAACAACCTCTTTAACCCCTTCGTTTTTATTCTACTACCACTTGATTATCATTCATTAATCCGTAAAAGATAGTAGTAGTGCACACTCATGTTTCCCATTTTTGCCATCAGTCGGAACTTTTTTCTTCTTATGTCACAAATATAAATTGTGAGGAGGGTGCTAAAAATAAACTTCTTCGACGTGAGGGGTAAAAACAGCAAAGATCGAAAAAAATGACGAAAAAAATGGCAAGTTAATTCACTGTAATAAAGTACAAGCACTTAATGGAGATACACAATAGTAACAAAAACAAAATCAATCTCACCCGACGATCGAAGAACCGAACAACACGAGAATCCTATCAACAAAAACGAAAAAAACCCGTTACAAAATTCGCCATTTTTAACAAAGAAAACTGTGACAAATACACTTGAGAAAAAAGAAAAAAAAAAAGGGCTCACCTTTGGTAGGGTTTTATAGAATGACAAAAACCCATTTGCCTGCTTAGAATCTAGAGACAAAATTACATCAAAAAAACAGAAATACCAATAAATAAACAACAAAAGAAAAACAAAAAAAAACAGAGAAAAATTAAAAAGGGGGAAAAATTAGGGTTTTACCGAGCTTGAGTTCAGGGAGCTTATTAGGGTCGGGAAAATGCAAATCGTCATCCATTGATGAGTAGAAGAAGTTATTTGGGTGGTGAAGATGAAATTATAGAAGGAAATTTGGTGATTGAAAAGGAAATTGATTGATTGCAAAATTGGGGAATTTATGAGGAAGTTTTTAATTTAGGGTTTATATTTAGTGGACTGGAGTGAGTGTGATTTTAAATGTGGTGGTGTGTGATATTTGTAGTGGTGTTTTTGGTATTGGCGGGAAATGTAACACCCTGTTTTGGCGGGTGTAGCCCTGAACAAATTGGATAATTTTTTTTTTTAAATCTTGTAAAAGACGGTCTTTTGCTAAGAATGTGAAAGACGAGATTCATAATGCATAAAAAAAAAATTATATTTAGACTAATTGTAATGGTAATTGTAATAACTACTAAATATATTGTGATCGTTATTAATTTAAGAAGTATAAAGTGATCATGTTTTACTCAATAGTGATCACAATTCATCTAAATGTCGTTATTTTTTAAGTATTAAAAACTTAGGACCTGTTGTTTCCAGCTTATTTTCATTTCGATTCATTCCACTTGATTCGATTCGATTCGATTCGATTCGATTCATTCCGATTCGATTCGATTCGATTCGATTCATTCACTTCGATTCGATTCGATTCGATTGACAATATGTTATAAATTTGAACTTCATTTGATTCGATTCGATTCGATTCATTCGATTCGATTCGATTCGATTCATTCGATTCGATTCGATTCGATTCATTCGATTGATTCGATTGATTGATTAAAAAGTTGAAAGAAACAGCCCTTAACTCTTCTTTTGGGGTGGGATAATCCATCAAAGATTTTCTTCATACTTCATTTCAACATGTTTTTAATTTATAGCATGATTCATTTTTTTTCTTTACATATTTTTAGTTAGATATTATTGAAATTTATTTTTGAGAAAAAAAATATTGATATTAATAATGCATACGAAAAGACTACTTTTTTTTAGTATAAAGTAAATTATTTGAGACCCAATAACTACTCCAAGGCATCACATTATTGTTGTGCTCGTGGTTCAAAAATTTGTCTTCATACTATTAAAAATCTTTGTCGGCGAGGTATGTTTATAGGTACGTCCTTTGCAAGGAAACTCTTGAAAATGTGAATCATCTTTTCTTTACCTGCGAGTTTCCTTACATGGTGTGGAGTATTTTTCTTTCTTGGTTAGGTCTTGTGCACATACCAGGAAAGTTGAAGCAAAAACTGAATGACGGAAGGTTAATTATAGAAGAACATAGTAGCGATCTAGAATTGCAAACATGCCATTTATAACTATTGTTTACTTTATATATATGGATGGAGCGTAAAGCAAATCAAATATTATGTGAGCATTAGGATTTTGCTTGGATTAGTGGTGTAGTTTAGAAGTAGAACTAGTTAGCATAATAGCTATATAACTTTTTGTTATTCCTTTGTAAAATTGGTTTCTTTTTTCCTCTTGTGGACGTATGAGAATTAACTAGCTATCTTTTTTTAAAAGATACAAAAAAAAATAAAAAATAAAAAATACAAAAAACGCTTTTTCACTGCTTCTTGTTTTGCAAATCATCAATTATTAGTTCTTTGAATTCACTCTCAACAATAAGATACCTACATTCGGCTTGTCCAATTTCATGAAGACTCGCAAGTGCCATAACTTGTTGAAAGTACTAAGACTTTGAACTTTTCTTAAAAAAAAAAAAAGAAGAGAAAAAAAAAAAAAAAACGAGTAATTTTTTTGATAAGATAAGTATAAATAAGTCGGTGAGGACCATTTAAAATGAATTTGTTTTGGTTGTGTTATTTTCTCGTGTTTAAAGTGAACTTAAATTTAGTTTTTACACGATTTCTTACGATTTTTCAAGGATTTTTTTTTTTTTTTTTTAAATCTTATATATATTCATTCATTTAAGTTCCACCACGTGCTCCTTCTCCTTATTTTTTCTTAAAATTTTGGAACATTTAAGTTCTACCACATACTTTTTATTATCGTTATACTTAATTTTTTGGGTAATTCGTAATTTTGATTACCAATTTGAAGAATTATCTTTTTGAAATTTTGAAGTCTTATTTTTTTCTTAAATGAAAATATCCCCCCCCCCCCCCCCCCCCCCCCCCCCGGTTGAACCTCCCATTTTTTGCAATTTATAACCAACAGACCGAAATCGAACCTTAATTTGACAAGCCCAGCCCAGTTTGAGCCTAACCCGCCTTCCCAGAGGGCCGGTTTTAGGTCTGCAAATCAAATATGGTGCGACCCAGCTCGGGCCATGGCCACCTCTAAACTAAAACGTAATTGATTTTTCATATACGGAACTTAGTCAAGTTGTATACTTTTTTCATTATTATTTCCAACCCTACCCTTTTTTACTCAAAAAATATACACAATTCTCTTTTTTTTCCCCCCTAACTAATATTCAATTAAATTCATTCAATTTTACAATTTCTTGATCATTAACCCCAATAATAAGTTCTAATCGTTTTTATTTTCAGCTTTTATGTTTAAATTATCGATTTTTTTAAAAATTACAATAGAGTTAAGGCTAATTTAAAATTAGGGTTTGTAAAAGGATGGTTATAGGATTTGTGAAGGGGTGGTTAGTGGCGGTGGTTAGTGGCCGGCGGCGAGGAAATGCGCGGCGCCGGCGTGGGTCAGGGCGGCAATGACGTAGGGTGGAGGGCGATCGGTTGGCCGATTGTCGGTTAGGGGTTAGTGATTGTTTTTGCGGTAGTTTAAGGTGGTTTGTTGGTGATAAGTTGGTAATGAGTTGATGTGAGAATTGTGTATATTTTTCGAGTAAAAAGAGAGTAGTATTAGAAATTAAAAATAATAATAAAAAAAAGTATACAACTTTGACTAAAATGCGTGAAAAATCAATACCAAACTAAAATAGTCACGAAGAGTCCTTGAGCAGTGGTGCCCGGCAAAATACTAGTCATTCAAATTTCAAAAGAGACTACAATGGAAGGCAGCGAAAGCGAAGCAATTTTCGAGAATTTTAACCTAAATCCCCAATCTTTCATCAACGAAGCCCTAAATCGCGCCGATGTTTTGATCGACGGTGCTTTCGATTACTTTCTCCAGTATTTTTCTCTCTTCATCTTCATACTTCATACTTCATACTTCAACTTAATCTTCGTTATTCTTTTTTTATAATTGCTTTAATGTTGCGATTTTCAGGGAAGCTTTGGGATTGTTGAAGGTTGATGACACTGATAGATCTGAGGATCTCAAATTGGTACTGTTAATTAGTGTTTATATTGCAGTTTTTTCCCGGTGTTTTTACTCCTGTGTTGTCAGAAATGTGTGTTGATTTTAATTCAATTTCTCGCGTGTTTGAATGTGATTGTTTATTGATGCGTTTTGCTGTAAAGCGCTGGGTAGGGTTACGGGTTTCTGTAGATTGCTGTCTTCGTTTTAAGTTGTTTGAAGTCTTAATTCTGAAAATTTCCCAAGTTTTTATAAGTTGGTTGAAGTTTCCTGAATTTTGCTTATACTTGTTGTAAGTTAGCTGGAATTTTTTGAAGTTATTTGAATTTGGTAAGCCTGAAATTTTCGGAAGTTTTATTTTCGTGAATTTTAGTTATACTTGTGGTAAGCTTGCTGAAATTTTACGAAGTTATCTGAAGTCTTGTGAAGTTCTATGACGTTTGCGGAAGTGTTTGATAAGTTAAGAAAACAAAGTTTTGGGGAGAACGGACAATTATTGTGATAAGCTTACGAGTTAGCGTGGAATTGTAGATTGCTGTATTGTGATTAGGGTTACGAGTTATGACCTGTTCTTTCCAACTTATTTTCAGCTCAGTTCAGTTCAGTTCAGTTCAGTTCAGTTCAGTTCAGCTCCATTCAGTTCAGTTCAGTTCAGTTCAGTTCAGTTCAGCACAGCTATGTTATAAAATTGAACTGCATTCAGTTCAGTTCAGTTCAGCTCAGTTCAGTTCAGCTCATTTGATTCGATTCAACTTCGATTGATTCGATTCGATTCGACTCTAAATAGTCCGAAAGAAGGGGTTCTTAGTGTAGATCGGTGTCTTTTGTTATCAGGAATTAGGATTACGAAGAAGTGTAGATTGGGGGTCACTAACTATATTATTATAAACCGTGCACACTAGCAAAAACTCGCTTTTAGCTGGAAGTCTAGCATACAAAATCTGAGGTCCTATTTCCCGTTAGTCCATTACCTCTCAAGATTCCCCCGTTAAACCCAAAAGGTATCAGTTTTTAACGAAAATTGATTTAGTGCCTATAATGAATTTTAGTGTAACGTTTCTAGGGCTTACATAAGTTGTAACTTTAGAGTTTAGAGTTTAGACTATTAATATTAGAGGAGTTGGAGAATGGCTGTAGCCATAACAAACTTGGGTGTTAGACGTTCAGCCATTTCTTGTTAATCATCTTCATAAAAATCGTTGTTGTTGGGAAGAGGGAAGGAGTTTGCAACAAGATCAAATTGATATTGTGAGAAAATTATCTTTGTTGGTTGAGGCCCTTAAATTTGCTTTCTATTGTAGGGTATCAATTACATTCGCAGCAAAATTCAAGCATCTTTGGATATGCGACTCAGCATGTGGGAGCGATATTGTCTCCGTCACTGTTTTGCTGTGCCCGATGGTTTTTCATTACCTTCTGAGGTATAGTTCTTTATCATATGCTGTAGAATCTGTTTAATTGTCTTCTCCTAAACTTATGTTTGCTTTTCCTACTGTTTCTAACGGATATGATGTGTTATGATTTTTATTTGGTGACAAAAATTTCTTATATACTTTCCAGAATGAAGCATCTGGTGACGATTCAATGGACTTAGATGAAGCTGACGATGAGCAGGTTGATGCACAAATCGACTCATTAAGGCGCAAGTTAGCCGAGGTAAGCAAGAAGTAACTGTGCATCCGTAAATGGACAAAGCCGCCTTTTGTGAGTCTTATTGTTCTTCCGTTTTGGTTTATGACACAAGGCTGGGAAAGAGTGCTCTGCGTTGAATCGAGAGCTTAGGGAATTGAATTCAAAATCTTCTTTGTCCAACCATTGTGCCTCTGCAGTGAATGAAGCACTGCAACTGTACGAAAACAACGCTGCACAAGACGTTTTTAAAGGTAAATTATTTTTTCTCTTGCTTCTCGTCCATTGTGTATCATAGGAACAGCCTGATTTGGTTTCGATTGTAATTCACCGTTCAATTTGTTCTTGGCAATGAGTGAGAGAGTAGTTATGATTTGTGAGAGTGTGCATCGTAAGACATCTCATTCATACAAAATTGTGCCTCGAGGTTTCTGGTGTATCGCCCTTGAAGGCGCATTATCTGGGACATTGGATTGGTGTGAGATGTTGTAGCTAGTGGAATCTATACAGTCTAACGACCCTTTAAGAGTTTAAGATAGTTCCCTTTGACTGCACCTTAGTCTTCTGAAATGGTTCTTAAAAACGCTTAGGAATGTTACCATGTGCTGCGAAAAGTGGTTGGTAGGGTGGCATTATTATCTTTTAGTTGAATGCCAATTAATAACTCGAAGCTTTCGTGAATAATCCGAAATTTCATCTATATGCCAAACACCAACATAGATTCCAAGTTTAAGTGTACCCGCCGAAGTTTGGATCGTTTATTTCTAACCCTGCAACCCTACACCAAATACAATGATGAATTAGATGACTGATGTAATGAACTTGATGGACTTTAGTGATTGAAGAGCGATTCCTTTTCTAACGGCTTGTATGTAGCATAGTCAAGTCACTCAACTATCTGTTTCATTATGTGCTGTTTTATATGCCATATTTCGTACTCTGTAGGATAATATGAATATAAGAGTCTAAGCTTTCAGGAACCTCTCTTGCATCTCAGCCTTCACATTAATCCATGATTTCGTACCGACAGTTGTGTATGTTCCGTACTTCACAGCCAAAAGACTTGGATAAGTAACCAATTAGGCAGTAGGCTTCACTTTGTAGTTTCGAAGTCTGGCAGTTTAACACGTCTTAATTATTAAGACTTGGCTCATGGGCCTTACGCAGCCTTGCTTCATTCCAACATGTGTTCAATTGACATCTTGTTTCAAATACTACATACTTTCATAAAATTTCGAAGACGATTTTTATTTTTGGAAGGGTAATTGGCGTTTCCTTTTGACATGAACTTACGTTGCTACATTTTGCAGAAATGATGAGAGTTGCTTCTGAACTTCGCCAAAAGATGGACCAGCTCAAGTCTAAACAGAAAGAAGATATTGAGCGTAGCCGAAGCGAGAGGACAGATGTTTCAAATGGAGGTATACCTTGATTACCTCCCATCAATTTATCACAGCAAATCATTCATGCATCTAGGTTGTCTTATTCGTCGGGAAAAAACCCCTAAGTTATGGATCATTCCTGCAGGTTTGTGCAATATGAAGTCAGAAAGTCTTCAGGAGTTCATAGCCGAGATGAACTTGTAAATTTTAAGATGATGTAAATATCACATCAACGTCTAGGGGAAGTGAAATCTCAGATTCTCAGGTAATCTCGACTTGAATATGAAGTCAGATAGAGTATCGAATCCAAGTGTTTGTAGAAATTCTGTGTTTGGTTGTGCTTTCCACATCTCCCTCGACCTCAATGTCTTCGAACTGTCTGTACATTTGTTTAGAGTAAGTAGGGCTGAGCGCTCTCTGTTCGTCGAACTGTTGTACTGTACTCTGCTACCTGGGTAAAAGCGTATAACAGGATAATTCATGGAATATGAATCACTCACTAGATATATTGTTCAGTTCAACCTTAATTTACGATACTTTCTCGATTTATTTTATGTTTTTAAATACATAAAATGTGACCAACATTTAGTCTAGACCATTATTGATTAAAATGTGACCACTTTAAACTGATCAATTGGAGTCCCAATGTACTTTCTTAGCCTAAATGTGATTACTTTTTATGCATTAGGGTTTCCACTTTCTTAGTAAAAGACCGTCTTTTTAAGATTTTTTCCATTTGGGGGAATCTGAGCAAGCCTTGTTCGAGCTCGCTTCCCGTTTCTAACCCTTTTTCCTCCATTTTATTATATTGTCCTTTCTTCCTTTTAAATTTTCCGAATGAGTAATTGTATTCTTTTTTCGTAGAATTAAGTATGAAGTAAATAAAAATAGTTAAAAATGCATAATTTGCCTTAGTTCAATGAATTACGGAGTAGCTGTTGGCCACTCTCTTATAACAATATTAAGAAACTAGCTTCTGATACGAGAGGTTTAATGATAACGTTAACGTGAGATCATCTCATATAAGAACTCGTTCTTATTTCATTTAATTAGCCCTAAAAAGTAAAAACAGGACATTTTGTGACCCATTTAAAAGCTTGAGGTAGTTTGAGCATTACTTCTTGTATGAAATGTTTTAACTTTGAATTTTATAAACTTTTCCTAAGATTTGATTATCGTATTGATAACTTCGCCATTAATATAATTACTGCTGAGTATTTTTCTTATTAACTACTCCGTAATAGACTAATTTTCTTTATTATGAGAGACATGAATAATTTTCTTTTTAAGCAATTGATGTTTTTATCCTCCCCGTGTACGTTCCTATACATCCAAAATTTATTACTCGTAGAATATTCATTTTATTGAGTTAGATTCTTTAAAAATATTTATTGAACAATCTTAATTATACTAAAACAAAGACCACCTCTTAAAATTTTCCCGCTCAATTTAATGGGCCTTGGGCTTCGACAGTAAAATACGGAGTAGCAAATTTATAACTAAAATCCTATTGACCCAAATCTAACCCCAAATCCTCCAATTCTCCAATTACCTTCCATGAAACTTCCTCTCTATACTCACCAATTGTGCTCCAAAAAAATAAAATAGGAAACTATAATTTAGAAAATCAGAATAAATAATTTAAGAAATCATAATAAACAATTTAGGAAACCAAATTTAATTTCTCAAAATTAGGACTACATATGTACATTTATATCAAAATATGATGAATTTTTGGAAAAAATTACAATATATCTTTGGAAAAGAAAAAAAAAAAAAAAACAGAAAAAAACATGTATGTTTTAGGAAAAAAAATGGAATTCAATAATTCACAATGTCAAATTATATCATATCGTATCGTTATGTATTCTACCAAATTAAAAAACACTCAACCAACTTTTCCTAGAAAATAATTACGCTATTTATGAAAATAATCTAAAACATTTGTTACTTATTAGAACATTTGTTAGTACCTATTAATAGAGGACTAAAATAATATTTTTCTATGAAAAAGATTTTTTTTTTTCAATGACATCACTAATTAAAATACCATTTTTTTTGTTCCTTATTTTCTTTGTGTTTTACTTGTCAGAAAATCTGATTATTGTATAATAAAATAATTTTATTTTTTAAATTATATATTATTAAAATTTTATTCAAAATATGGAGTTAAATTAATCAATCTATAAAAATTATTATATATAACTTAAAAAAGAAAATTAGTCTAGTAGATAATAAGAAAATAGTTATCCTTAAAAACTGTTATATATGATTTTTTTTAATTATTCATGTCTCTCATAATAAAGATACCGTATATTATTAAGTAGTCTATTCTTAATTTTAGTTTTTGGAAACGGAAAAATCATTTCATTAATCAATAGCCATAGTTCTTCACACCCTCTATTATATCGCTGTTTCTTCTTACCGCCTTCCACGAGGGGGTCTATAGTTCTTCCCAAAATTTTAAAAGTAGATCTTTCGCTTGACAAATTAATTTGTATACAATGAAAATTTAATTTCTCGCCAATTGCATCACCCTATATATGAAAACTCAAGCGATCCTTGATTTTACGCATACTCTGAGACACCAGATGACAAATTATTAGGAGGTAAACTCACCAATAAGTGGGAACAAAAAACTCACCAGAGGACAAACTAATAATCGGCAACATAAGTGGGTCAAAGGATAGCGGGGTTTATGATGTTTTTATTAGTCTTAATTCTTAATCTCTTTAAGTGGTGCTTATTTTTGTAAGAAAACTCTATTTTTTCCCTTTATGGATGAATAGAAAACTAACTTCATTGAAAAAAGAAAAAAAAATGAAATCGGCAACGTAATTATATTGAATTTCTATATTCCTAAATATACAAAGCCTATAAAAACTATAAAAACTGTGCATTGCACGAGACCTACACTAGTTGTATTTAAATTAAAGGAAAAATTCACAAGAATGATTTCAACTATCACTCATCTTCTAAAAACAATCTCAACTTTAAATAATCTCAGAATAATCTAACTGTTGAAAATTATTTCAATAATATACTTTCGCTTAACCAACTCAAACAGTTACAAAACAAAGCTTAAGTCGGATTTAAATTTTTTTCACACTTATTCTATCTAAAATTAAAATCGGTTTGACTTTGTTTTGCAACTATTTGATTCGGTTAAAATTGGCAAAAATATATTATTGGAATTGGAATAACTGTCAATAGGATTAGTTGAGATTATAGTGTTCAATCCAAACGTAGTACGGAGTATATAATATAGACATTTTTATAGTGTTCTTCAATTTGATATTATTTTGTAATTGTTTTTAGTGAGCTACAGTTAAATTTAATCCATTGCACAAATTAGAAAATAGCAAAATTCTTCATTTTTATTAGAGTACATAAATTTAGTAAGTATAAACCACACAAATTTTAGTATTAGACATTTAGACGAATAAATGATCTCATAGTGTTGTGAGATTTGTCATGTGAATATCTTGCTTGATAAACTTTGTGTAGTTAAATAGTTTGATAATATAAAACTCCATCTAATATTATATGATCGACTATATGAATAATGTTACTCCCTCCGTCTCGTGGATTTGTTTACGTTTACTTTATACACATTCGATGTGAGGAGAGAGGTAGAGAAAAAACTAATAAAATAATAATATAAGTATAAAGGCAGTCCCGCTTGCTTAAAATTATCAAATGTAATTGGTTAAAGGAGTAGGGGTCTACCTCCTACATGGGTCAACTATGATCATTTATGGAAAGTGTAATCAAATGACGGGACTGAGGGAGTACATCTCTTACATGGTTAAACAATACTCCGTATTATTTGCTTTACACAAATTATTGTGTGAGTAAAGTTTTACAATAAATTATTGTAAGTATGTCTCATTTGTACTCGATTATATAGTTTTTGTACCATTTAAATGATAATTATAATTAATTGTTACTAATTTTTTTTAATAAATCAATAAGTGACTTTAGTAAATTTATTTCATATTTTTTATCCTTTTAATTGCAATTTGTACGTTAATCTCAGATTAACTTAATTACTGTTTTCTTTATCCATACAAAACTAAGAAAACAAGAGTTGATATATCATTTAGGAGTAAGCCTTACATAAAACCGTTTCACGCAATCACGCATGCGACGGAGTTCTTATAAGTAAAATGTGACTATTTTAATGCTTAAAGTGACCACTTTAACGCTAAATGTGACCACTTTAAAACTCCATAAACAGGTCACTTTAAACGTTAAAATAGTCACTTTAAATCTTAAAATAGACACATTTTAGTTATAAATACCCCGTTGCACGCGTGAGACGATTGTATGTAAGCATTTGTGATCATTTAGTCGAGCAACCGTTTGATTGCACGAGTTTATGTTAAGATGGATTTTTTTTAGTGGAACAAAATCGTTACAAATAAGAGTAAAAACCGCAAAACCCTAATGTCGTCATTTTATTCAAATAAACACACTTTAATATTATCCGACGTGGCAACCCTAATTAATTAACGCGTAATAAACCCTTTTCTAATACAAACTTCCCACTACACTCCCAAAAAAACTGCATGATTTCTTTTCTTCTTTTTTTTTTTTTTTCCAAAAAAAACCGTTTTTCTTATTTAATAAGTGTCATTAAAAAAATTGTTTAAACAAACCATTTAATCATTTTCTCCCAAAAACAAAAACAAAAACAAAAAACAAAAAACACCCAAGTTTTCTCACATTTGATCCAAAAAAATAGTGTTGTATATCATATATCATATATTACTATACTTCACTAATCACCATAACAAACTCTTAATCACTCCACACTAATCACAATTCAACAATTAAAACTTGATCATATAATTAACATGGCAAAATTAAGCAATATTGTGATAACAACACTTAATGTATTAACAACAATACTATCAATTCTAGCAATTTCAATATTTTTTTATTTACATTTCATCAATGTAAGCCCATCAAATTGCCAAAGAATGGTTGAGTGGCCCATTTTAATAATGGGCCTAACCCTTTTGGTCATTTCACTATTGGGACTAATCGGGTCGGGTTGTCGGATCACATCCCTTTTGTGGATCTACTTGGTTGTACTTGTGGGTCTCATACTTGGGTGGTTTATTTTTAGCGTGTTTGTGTTTTTTGTGACTAATAAGGGTGCCGGTCAAGCGGTCGCCGGTGTCGGGTTTAGGGAATATAAAGTCGGGGATTATTCGCATTGGTTGCAAAAACATGTCGTCGATGGTGACAATTGGGTTAAAATTAGGAGTTGTTTGGTTGATGCGAGAGTTTGCTCGTCTTTTGAGGTCGGGTTTGGTAAACATGGGGCTGATTTTCTTAAGGGTCACTTGAGCCCTATTCAGGTACGTAACATGATACTCCTTCCGTTTCAGTGAATTATTGTTTACACTTTGACTTTTTCGTGAAGGGGATTTGAGAGAAATGTAAACAAATGATTGACAGAGGGAGTACTTGTATTACTTTTAATTTCTGTGATAGTATATGTTTTGGAGGTAGGTTTCGAGATAAATTTGCGTTTAATATATAAAATAATAAATATTTAGCGTACAAAAAATGTAATATCGATTTTAACTTTGTTTTCTTTGTGTTGTGTGTATAAATTTTATTTTATTATTATTATTTTTTTTAAAGTTTGAGTGATAGGTAGTTTTTTTTTTTTTTTTTTTGAAAATATAAAACTGATTTGATTTGACATGGTAATAGTTTATGAGTGTAATATTGGAATAAATGTGAGTTTATGTATAGAAATGTTTCAAGGAAAAATATGGCATGTGTATATCTATTACTCCCTCCGTTTCGGTGATTTGTTTACATTTACTTTATACACATTTATCGATGTGAGGAGAGAGGTAAATAAAAAACTATAAAAATAATAATATAAGTACAAAATGGGTAAAATAAAATAATGTGATTGGTTAAGGAAGTTGGGTCCACCTCCACAAGTGGGTCACCATAGACATTTATGGAAAGTGTAAACAAATGACCCGTACACCCATAAATGGAAAGTGTAAACAAATGACCGGGACGGAGGGAGTAAAAGAAATTAGTAAATCGGAATGATTTTCATTATTTTTGGATTTTTGGGTGATATTATTCCATGCTTGTTATACTACCATACATTTGGATTTGAATTGTACTAAGTGAGAATTAACCTATGTAAAAACTATAGAATGGAGTTATACGTAATAAAGAGTAAATCTTGCATAAAACCGTCTCACGCGTGCGACGAATATCTTACGATTAAAATGTGACTACTTTAATGTTTAAAGTGACCATTTTAATGTTTAAAGTGACCATTTTGGCGCTAAATGTGTCCACTTAAAAGCCCCATAGAAGGGTCACTAAACGTTAAAATAATCACTTCAAACCTTGAAGTAGACACATTTTAGCTGTAAATACCCCGCCGCACACGTGAGACGATTTTAGGTGAATATTTGTGTTAAACGATAGAATAACTAGTTATAAGAATTATTGCATTAATTGTGGATGAATATTTTTACTCATTTATTTTTAGTTATTAAATCATTCAAACGTTCTACATTGTTGAAAAATAAAACCATAACCGTCATGGTTGAATTAGTCTATTTGCAGTTAATTTTTGTTTATAAATGTCGACTCACATTTGCTTATATGTTTAAAATGACATTATTTTAATTTGCACTTACATTCTTACAACTACTCAGTAGTAAATATAACCAATGTTATGAAAAATCGTCTTACACTTTGAGTACGCCAAAAAATAGAGTAACCATTAATTTGTTTCATATATGTTTAATACTCCATCCTTTTTGTCATTTTATTTTTATTCCATTATTTAACTTTTTTTATGCTACAATTGTTTTCAATATATTTACGCCGATAACATATCAAAATATGCTATAAGCCTATAATTATATTATACCCAGGGGTGTAGCCACCTTATTTACGACCCCACAGATTTCATGATAAGTAGTACGTGTTTCTGCAAAATATTAAGCAATATATTTCACTTGGTTTATTGGTTGATTTTCACAGAATTGTAGGGTTTATATTCTTGTTAGCAACATTTTTTCATCCGATTTTATTAAACAAATGCCTTACATTATTATATTTTTGTGTCCAGTCAAGCTGTTGCAAGCCACCAACAAAATGCGGGTTCACCCCAAAAAATGCGACATTTTGGGAAAACCCGAACCCAAAAGGACCAGACGGGCAGGCAGTCGACCCCGACTGCGAGACATGGAGCAACGACCCGAAAAAATTATGCTACGATTGCAAGGCATGCAAGGGAGGAGTACTAGCAAACTTAAGAAGAGAATGGAGGAAATTCTTAATTATAAATGCAATTATAATTATAATTTTATTTTTCGTTTATATGGTTGGTTGTTGTGCTGTGCGTAACAATTATCGTCTTCCTAAGTACTCTGGCTACCCTTAATTAATAATCATGTTTTATTAAGGGATTTTAATTTAATTAAGTGTCTTTTTTTTATTTAAAGGGTGTGTGATTAGTGTAGTTGTTTAATTTTGTTAAGTTTATTGGTTAGGTTGTATGTGGTTGAACTTTTTAAATTAGAAATCTTGTTATTAATTCGTGTGTGATGGAATTTTTAATCAATATTTTGAAATCATAAAGAAAGTGTAAAAAGATAAACTACTGTTGCTAATAATGCTATGGGTGAAATGGTGAATGCTCTAAACTGAAATAAAAACCAAATCGACTTGTTTAAAAAAATTCAATTCAAACTCGAATTAAAGTATTACCGATCCTTCCAAACGATCAAAATCTTGGGAAGGTAGTCTCGAGACACTTAACTTTCCATTAATTAACGACTAGCGATCAAGCATGTACAATCAAGCCGTAAACCGACCTCAACCAAAAACGTTTGCCTAATTCCCACAAACAAAATCTTCCTAGTTCATGGGATGTCAAAAAGAATTACAACCATCGTGTATATCGTCTAGATTTAAATGTAAATTTGACTGACCCTGCTCCTTATTCAATAATGCGTTGAACACCGCTAAACAATCGCCTTCAATTATCACGTCCTTGAGCCCTCACTTTGATAGCCTCCTTATTCGTCCGGCGGTATTATTCTATCAACCTGCAATGAAACGTTCCACGCGATATTACCGTTAGCTTGCCTGGCCACCACACCTGCCTCCATTTCTCGGTCTTTCTTACAGCCCTCCGACGTGATACTGCCGACAGAGGTGTCCATGTCCACTAGTAAGTCATTGAAGGATTATTGAAAGTCATCTGCTCGTTCGTCTTGGGTCACAGTACAGCCGATGTGGTTGGCGTAAACCAGGTGTACTTCCTTAAACGGCAGCACATACACGCTAGCGAAACGAGAGTCAACCATACGGACAGCGTCATAGAAACTGGGAATCTTTTTTAACAATCCTTTCGCTTTCAAAATCTGTAACACATCATGCCTAGGCACCAACCTCTTCTCCAGACTATATGTCAACATGCAAGAACGATTAACCAGGAAAGCAGGCTCGAGTTTCAACTCATTCATCAGAAAAATCAACTTCTTCTTAATGTTCTCCTCCGACGGCGTGAAGCAAATCGCGTTTTTCATCAGCAACCTCTCAACATCACTTTGGGTCCACCCAAAGCTCTTAAACATCTGAAACTTCGACTTGATATTCTCCTCACTACACGTACAGGCCAAGTGAATCCCGTACATAAACGAAGGAGAGCTACGACTGATCCCTAACCTTTTATCGACCTTGGTTACGATGTCCCTAAAAGTTTCGGGTTTTCGACAAAACATCGACGGTCTCAGAAGCAAGTGCTTCCTAATCACCTCAATGGAGATCCCACAACCACTCAACAAATCGACATTTGGCAATACATGATTAACAATATAACCAAAATTCCGAGCTTTCGTTTTAATGAGCACAGTAATAACATGGGAATCACAAATCAAAACTTCCCTTAAAATTCTAATTGCAGGAGCAATAGTAGAATCTAAACCCACCAATAAAATATTGGGATTTGCAGAAATAAACCGAATTATATCATCCTTAGAAAAGCCCTCATCTTTGAAGAAATCAAATTTAGGTTTTAGGGTTTTGTCAACTTGAGAACACAGCAATTTAGGGTTTGAAGATACAATTTTTCGAATTAGGGTTTCATCAAAACCATAACCTTTGAAGAAACCAAGCATTGAATTAGCATCTAAGCTGGTATTTATGTCATTCAATCTGCGATTTTTTTCAGAGAATTTGGAAGAAATAGAGAGAGCTTGTTTATGAGAAAAACCCAAACAACTTACCAACCAAGTTTCCATTGAATTGGTTGATTTTGAAGAATAGTGACGTGAAAATCCATGGAGAAATTGAAGGTTTTGGAAGCCTTTGATGAACTTACCACCAAACCTTTGCATTTTTGTTTGTGTGAAATTGTTTGCGATAATTTTGTGTGTAAGTGAGTTGAAAGAGAAGTGGTAAATAGGTTAGGGTGTTTTGTTACGCGCACGCCTGGCACCGTAATTTTATTATGGTTAAATATAACGGTTTAATTAAGTTTATTTATTGTACTCCGTATGATGTTTAATCATTGAATATGTTTTGTTACCATCAATCGATTTTTCTCTTATTCTTGATTTTATTGGATTGTATGATGTTTAATCATTGAATATGTTTTGATTTCTGTTAAATATTATGTTAAATAATATGGAGTAATAATCATGGGTTTTGCTAGTACGTCGACATCAAATTTTTCCGGTTTTGAAGATTGTTTATCACTTATTTTTTGAGTAATTGAGGGTGTTTTTGGGCGTATTTTGGGCAATTTAGGAGACATATTTGTAGAAGAACCAATGTGAGAGTTGGTATTCATCTCTAGAGACGGTTTCGAGGGCTCTTCTTCATTCTCAAGGTAAGGGTTACTCCTTACTTAGTTTGTGTGTGTGAATTGTTGAATGTATGTGGTTGATGTTAGTTGTGAGTTGTATGTGGAAGTTGGAGGTTCAATTTCGGGAGTAAATTCTGCCGAGAATAGGTTGCTGATTCCTATTGTTTCATCTTTGTGTTTTGGAGGCTGCTTCTGGTAGTGACTATTGTTGCTATTGTTGTCCAGTTTGTGTGTATTGAATGTTATTGGTAGTGCCAACTGATGTTGGGTGTGCATTCGTGTTGGAAGTAAAGTTTGTAGGCCGTATGACTGTGTAAGAGGGTGTGTGTGATTGAGTGTCTTTCTGCTGCAGTCCGTTAGTGTTTGTGTTGCTGTCGGTTTTGTCTTCTTTGTCCGTATGGGTATCTTTGACTAGTGTTGTTGTTGTCGGGGCTATCGAGTTGGGGGCTGTGACAGGGCCTTAGTTGGTTATCGGTGTCGTCGTATCTATGATTGTCGTGGCTGTTATCTCCGTTGCTGTTGTAGCCGTAACTGCTGCTGATTTTAGTGGCAATTTCGGTCATTTATCATTCTTGATTTACGCTACTTTCCTGCAGGTAAATTTATCGTTTATGTACACTGCTGCCTTATTTTGGTTAATGTCATTTGCCATGTTTCGGGTTGATGCAGTGGTATGCGTCTTTGTAATTATCGAGAAGTGAAATTTCTTTGTTTAAAGCTATTGTAATTCTTTGTAAATTATTGTTGTCGCTGCCGTTTTGTTTTCTACTAATGTCCTATCTCGAGCTGCCTTGTGTGTGTCAGTTATTGTGCTTGGGTGTGTAATCGTTTGCAAATAAAGCATGACTCGTTGAATTGAATGTGTATGTACTGTGTTGTGTGGCGTTTGTGTGAGTGTTTGTGAGAGCAACCTCACAGCTAGGCTTAGCAAAGCAGCAGAGCTGCTGACCGAGAAGAGAAAGAGGAGGTTGGGGCTGTGTTCAACCTCAATTTTTGGTCGAGTTCGGGGTCAAATTCATGCTGTAATATTTACATACTTGTGTACTCATTATACTTATCGTTTTGATGTGAAGTAAACGCGAGGAATCGTAGGTGTCCATGAGTTAATGTTCGAGTGGATATAAAAGCTTAGTTGTGACTATAATCACTCCCTTGTCATGTCGCGAAGTACGATCTTGTGAGTGTGTCGATTAATTATTCAGGTTAACTTACTCTTTGTCGCAATTTAATTATCTTGAACGTGGAAGCTAACTAGGGTGTTTGTGTCTTTTGTTTAATGTTACAGTAGGTGTCATGTTATAATTCTTATGTTTGTCATGTTATTACATTCTAAAAGTTTGATTTTATATTGGTGATTGTAGGAAAAGACAACAGAGACATGGTGGCTACTGCTAGCGAAAAATCACTTTGAACTTCATCTTCAAGTTTTGGGAAACTAATGGCAAACAATAGATTTAGGCCCTGTTCTTTTCAGCTTAATTTCAGCTCTTATAAGTTCAGCTCAGCTTCTTCAGCTCCTATAAGTTTAGCTCAGCTCTTATAAGTTATTTCGAACACATAAGTTAAATTTCCTCTATAAGTTCAGCTCAGCTCCTATAAGTTCAGCTCCTATAAGTTCAGCTCTTATAAGTTCAGCTCCTATAAATTCTATTATGTTTTATTTTTATATAACTATTATTATTGCAATAATATGTTTCTCATATTTTTTTTTTTTTTTTGTGGAATAAAAAAATTAAGGGTCGAAAATGAAATAAATTGACACCTATAAAACATTTCTACAAAATGCAATACTAAAATTCTCGAGAAAATAAATATAGTATATAAAAATATTTAACCGAGCCAACTTATTTATAATCAACTATATATTGAGATATTTAACTATACTAGACCGCAAAATCGATTTTGAACACTATTGTTTATTATTAGTAAAATTAATCATTTTGAATAAATTAAAAGATTTTAATTATTGTAATCATCATCATCATTACTATAAATATCATTGTTATTATTGTTATTAATTTAATAAATTTTTTCATATTATATTAATATTAATATTAATATTTAAATTATTATTATTATTATTATTATTATTATTATTATTATTATTGGTGTTGTTCAATAAGTTTTAAATTCTAATAAATTTAACTCCAATAAGTTTCAGCTCCTATAAATTCAGCTCCTATAAGTTCAGCTCCTATAAATTCAGCTCCTATAAGTTCAGCTCAGCTCCTATAAGTTCAAATTTCACTCTTATAAGTTCATTTCACTCTATAAGTTCAAATTTCAGCTCTATAAGTTCAAATTTCCTATAAGTTAGAACTTATAAAGCCAAGAAAGAACAGGGCCTTAGATTTCCATTGTAATTGATTGGTGAACATTATGCGAATATAGTCTATTTTCATTTTGGTTTGGTTAGACGATAGCTTTTGGATTATATCGTAGTCATGGATACTATTTTAGACACGCGTTAGTGATTTGGAAATTATTAATCAATGTGTTTGAACTCGATATTGTGGTGTTTATTTTAGCTATTTAATTAATACTTTTTTTTATGTTATGTTGTAATGTTGCATTTGATGTAATGAAATGATGCAATTATTTATTATTACGACCAAAAAAAGGTTGCATTACTTATCAAAATAGTGTTGCATATAAGCATACAATGGAATATTTATGTTGCATTTTCGTCTTTAAAGTGTTGCTAATTTACAACTAAAGTGTTACATTTGCCTATTTATGGTGTTGCAGTAGCCAAAGAAAAAAGTGTTGCATTCATAATAGTCGGTGCAACACTTTAGAAAACTGTTGCATTAGATTAAAAAGTGTTGCTTAAGATGTTGCATTAAGCTAATGCAACGAGATTTTAAGCAGCACTTGAGAAAGCGTTGCATAAACCCTTTGGCAACATTTTAAGGACATTTTGCAACACATAGTTGATGTTGCCATAGGTTCATTTTGTAGTAGTGCCACTGCCGACAGAGGTGTCCATGTCCACTAGTAAGTCATTGAAGGATTATTGAAAGTCATCTGCTCATTCGTCCAAATTCTTCCTATTACAAATGAATTACAAGCTTCATTATTTATAGGAAAAAAGCTTAAACTAACTATGACTAGGTTCGTATCTAAGTTCAACGAATCTTAAATTTATTATAACTAAATTTATTGTATAGATTTAACTAATCTAGAATTAAATATAACTAAACATATTCCATAGGTTCATTGAATTTTAATTGTAATTTAATTCATCGTATACGTATCACGTATACGTATCAAATAATACGAATAACATCATCCCTAGAAAAGCCCTGATCTTTGAAGAAATCAAATTTGGGTTTTAGGGTTTTATCAACGTTAGAACACAACAATTTAGGGTTTGAAGATACAATTTTTCGAATTAGGGTTTCATCAAAACCATAACCTTTGAAGAAACCAAGCATTGAATTAGCATCTAAGCTGGCGTTTAGGTCATTCAATCTGCGATTTTTTTCAGAGAGTTTGGAAGAAATAGAGAGAGCTTGTTTATGAGAAAAACCCAAACAACTTACCAAGCAAGTTTCCATTGAATTGGTTGAAGTTGAGGTTGATTTTGAAGAATAGTGTAGACATAAAAAAATGTCTATAATTATTTATTTTGAGTCAAAGTCAAATCCCGACTCATTTAAATGAAAAAGTCGAGCCAAATATTAAATCGACTCACAAGTCGACACAAAACAAAAAAAACCCGACTCACAAGTCGACACAAAAATGGACTCACAAGTCCACAAGCCCAAGAGTGTAGGTCAAACATTACCTCCTCTATAAAAGCACAAATTTATCCTCATTTTGAGGAGGATGGAAAATTTACAAAAAAAAAATAACACTCAGGAAACAAAATTCCAAAATTACAGTAAACCAAAAATACAAAAAACACAAAGACTTCTCTTCCCAAAGAGAAACCCTAATTTTCTTTAACTCTCACAGTTAAAGGAAGATATCATCTTTCTTTCATTTCCCGGCGTCAAGCATCCAAAAATCGGTGCAGTCGAGATCGTTGAAGAGAAATCAAAGCAAGGAGATCAAGTCTTTCGAGGCCCTCCAAAGAAGTTCTGTATTAAATTTTGTGTTCGTGTGGAGATCGAATCAGTGGAGTACAAGAAATTGTAACCCATAAATTCAAGTTAATAAAAATATTTTTTTTTTTTTTGTCGCATTATTTTTGTGTTTGTTAATTGATTTTGCAGATCACAAAAATTTGTGTTTACAAATTTGGCACACTCGGTGGGACCATTTCTACCACTCATCTCGTTTTCCGCATGTTGAAATCTAAGGAAAGTTTGTCAAACATGACTGGAATGAAAAAAGGTGTTGCAAGGACCATGTTCGATGGAGACAACTCCGTCGTCCTTGGTGACTTAACGGATGATCAATTCGTTGGGGTTTCTACAAGGAGTCATGCTCGTTCCGTTCGCGCAGGGGCCGGCGTCGCTTGGCTCAGATCTGCACCTGTTTCGACGATGTCGCACTCTCGCAAATTTGGGACTAAGGCTTTGGAAGCCTTTGACAACCAAGAGGCAAGGTTCGAATGCCCGATCTCTGGCTTAGCGCTCGAGGATCACGCAGAGGAGCTTATGTTCGATTTTTTGAAGTCGCCGAAAAGAAAGCTCGAAGCAATCGAGGAGGTTACGGTGTCCCGTGAGAGCTTGTTCGATCATTTTTCTGGAAAAGTGACAATTTACAACAATCCTTTGTTCGACTCCATGATGGAGGAGGATAGCCAAAGCGTTACTAATTCTTTGCCGTCGTCACCTTGTGGAGATGCGCTAGAGCCGTCATGTGAGCCGTCATATTCAGCAACTGCTTCCGTAATGGTGGTAGAGGCGCTAACGCTCGAGGAACAATTCGCTCAAATGAAAATCATGATCGAGAGTCAAAAAAAGGATAGCGAGGAGAAAACTAAGCAAATCGCGTTCTTGACAAAGAAATTAGAAAAGCGACCCGAATTGTTAAAGCACAACGAAACAAGTGACGACGATGCACATTCCAATGTCGCTAGTTTCGGAAGCAAAAAAGATGGCGCCGATGGATCTTTCACCGTGGATGACGTGCAAGAGATGATCTCGAATGCCATCAAAATGCATTTTTGCGGAACTCCACAACGTAATCATCGCTACGTAAAGCCCTACACGAAAAGAATTAATAGCCTCGAATTCCCTTTTGGATACAAACCACCGAAATTTCAATTATTCGACGGACAAGGCAATCCAAGACAACATGTCGCTCACTTTGTCGAGACTTGCTACAATGCCGGCACAGAGGGCGATCTCTTAGTGAAACAATTTGTTCGCAGCCTTAAAGGAGTCGCGTTCGATTGGTATACTGACTTGGCCCATCAATCGATCGACAGTTGGGAGCAAATGGAAATCGAGTTTCTCAATCGCTTTTACAATACTCGTCGTGTGGTTAGCATGGCCGAGTTAACAAAAACGAAGCAACGAAAAGGCGAGTCTGTCATCGACTACATCGATCGTTGGCGCACACTAAGCTTGGAATGCAAAGATCGTATTTCCGAAATTTCAGCAGTGGAGATGTGCATCTGAGGAATGAATTTGGACTTGCTTTACATTCTACAAGGAATTAAACTGAGGTCGTTTCAAGAATTGGCGACAAGAGCTCATGACATGGAGATCACCATCGCACGTCGCGGGGGGCAACTTTTCCGCCGTTCGAATTCGAGCTTCGAAATGGAAAATTACACGAAGGCCTTAGACGATACTTGTACCGCGCCCGTAAAAATCTCCATAACGCGCAATAAAGAGTACTGTCCGATAGAAGAGGCGAAACTGTGGTCAACCGAAATCGAGCTCGAAGGAAAGGAGCAATCTTCGAGCGACGATGATACTTCCGACGGAGAAGAAAATGAACTCCGTCATTAAAGCTTTTTTTTTTTTTTTTTAAAAAAAAAAAAAAAAAAAAAAAAAAAAAAAAAAAAAAAATGCTCCCAAGTATGAGTTTAAACTGCCGAAAAAATGCTCCTAAGCACGAGTAAAGTGCAAATTGACGCTCATTAGCACGAGCTTAAACTGCGGAAAAAACGCTCCTAAGCAAGAGTCGAAACTGCAAAGCACGCTCCTTAGCATGAGCTTAAACTGCGGAAAAACGCTCCTAAGCAAGAGTCGAAACTGCAAGGCACGCTCCTTAGCACGAGCTTAAACTGCGGAAAAATGCTCTTAAGCACGAGCCAAAGTACAATTTGACGCTCCTAAGCACGAGGATGAAATGCTCCGAAAATGCTCCTAAACAAGAGCTAAAACTGCGGAAGAAAGCTCCAAAGCAAGAGGATAAATTGCTCCGAAAACGCTCCCAAGCAAGAGTCAAAACTGTAAGGCGCGCTCCTAAGCACGAGCTAAAGCGGCAAATTCAAGCTCCTAAGTACGAGGATAAATTGCAGCACAAAAAAAAAAAAAAAACATTCTCGAACTACGTCGGCTTGATCTTGTGAAGCGCCGAATTTGTTTTACAAGTACGTATGCAGATTGAGTCTTACTTGAGTTCAGCCACATTGAGACGAGAAAAATAAATGTAACTCGTATGGGGGCATCAAACGTCTATCGAAAGTCGGAGAAAGCTTCCAAGCACTGAGTTTCACTCGAAAAATCACGCGAAAACTGGAGAAAGCTCTCAAGCACCAATTTTCGACCAAATAAGCAAATGCAAGCAATGTCTACGGAGAAAGCTATCAAGCACCGAGACTTCGTCGTAAAATCATGCGAGGACTGAAGAAAGCTCTTAAGCACCTGTACTTAAAAAAAAAAAAATTGGAGAAAGCTTCTTAGCACCGAGATTTCGTCGTACAGTTACAAAGGGTCCAATACTGCGTCGTACAGTCACAATAAAAAAAATCTTGTACTGCGTCGTATGGTCACAATAAAAAAAATCTTGTACTGCGTCGTACAGTCATAAAAAGGTCTCATGTGGTTAAAGCAGCAGTTCTGTGCTCTATCGAAAAAATGGCTCGCCTCGAACTCCGTAAAAGGAGCTCAGCTCGACCACAGTCAAAAGAGCCCGCCGCGACTGTCGTACAAAGCATTCGTTCCGTGCCCCACAGCTGACTCGCAAGATTGCCCTCAACTTCACAGTTGGCTCGTAAAATGACGTCCTAGCAATGTTGCATCGTACACCGTAGTTGGCTACTCCCTCTTAGGCTCGGAAAACTTCGTCATAATCCATGCACACATGTGCAGCAAGCAAGTAACAATAGTTAATGTGGAGATGTCAAACCATCGAGCTCTGAAAGTCCCGGAAAATAATGGAATCAAATTTCCAAAGATCAAATCAAAGAGAAGAAATTGACTTTGTTTCATTAAAATCAATACTGAGCACAACAAGCTCAAAGTGGGAAAAAATGGGAAACCCCATATTCCACTAAATCAAAGATGCAACAACGCAAAATTAATTCCCTAAAGCCAAAATTGGAAATTCACTTAGCCTGTTGGCCACGTTAATTTTCTCGGAAAATATGAGAATTCGGTCATGACAACATCGCCATGGAGACTCAATACCGGAACGTGAAAAGAGACTCTGTCAACATTGACTGCATCCGTGAGCCATTATGAAGCAGTTTGCGGACCAATCGAGCCCATCCAATCGAAAATCCTCCTGACATGGTGTTCGAACTATGCCTCATCGTCAGAGAACATCGACATGAGCATCTGCGTCAAGCCGTCAAAGGATGGCGTCTGCAACTCCAGAGTTTTGCTCCGACACAGTGAGCTCCGAGCACAACGCCGGCACATCAAAAAAATAAAAATAAAAATTCAGAGGCCAACTCCGACACGGTGAACTCCGAGGGCAAACTCCGACGAGAAAAAGCTTCGAGCACGTCGCAAACGCTGCAATGTAAAGAACGAGGGGACTGTCAAACAGAATAAGCGTCCTGAACTCCACATTTGGCTCGCTGTATCACCTCGCCCTCCGTAGTTGGATCGAGAAACGTTGTATATTCCTCAAAAGTTGGTTCATACGTCAACTCGCGGTCCGTCTTTGACAGGGGACATGTTGTCACGTCCTCCGTAGTTGCCTCGCGAAATCGTCTCATCCTTCGTAGTTGGCTCACGACGTCGCCTCGTGTTCCGTCATACTCTGCGCACACAAAAGAAAAAACAAAAAAACAAAAAAAAAAAAAAAAAAAAAAAAAAAAAAAAAAAAAAAAAAATCGCCTTGCTCTACGTGAAAGAGCACGAAAATCGTCTTGCACTCTGTAGTTGGCTCGGGAAACGTCAGTACATGGCTAGCTCGAAAAATGTTGTCTCGCACTTCGTAGATGGCTTGTCGTATCGTCGGGTTTATCCTGGAATAGTTGGCAGGTTCATCGTATACATCGGCTCGGCCTCAGTCGTGTTCCTCGTCTACTTCCTAGGCTTGACGTCACCTGGCCGGCTTGTTTCATGTGTTGCCCAATATGTTGCTGTATGATTTTTGGGTACCAAAACTCAAATTTATAATGTCAAGAAGTTGAGTTAGCATGGGACTCTTTTACTTGCTGCCTAATACTCCGTATCAGAGTTGGTTTCAAAGTCAAGCATTAGTCCCTAGTCAAACGGGGGTTGTTTCTTGCAAAATTCATGTGTATGTAAATTCATGCATTTGTTGGCTGACAATTGGGATATTATACAATCATACAAGTCTTTGATTAGTCAAACTCTATACTCGTATCAATATTACTACGGAGCATTAGCGAAGATGCGTCATTAAGAGATCTTCAACCAATTGAATGTTCGAGACCCCGTTACGCTGAAACACACAAATGTGTACGTAACACGGTCTCGAGGGGACAAATTTGTAGACATAAAAAAATGTCTATAATTATTTATTTTGAGTCAAAGTCAAATCCCGACTCATTTAAATGAAAAAGCCGAGCCAAATATTAAATCGACTCACAAGTCGACACAAAACAAAAAAAACCCGACCCACAAGTCGACACAAAAATGAACTCACAAGTCCACAAGCCCAAGAGTGTAGGTCAAATATTACCTCCTCTATAAAAGCACAAATTTATCCTCATTTTGAGGAGGATGGAAAATTTACAAAAAAAATCACACTCAGGAAACAAAATTCCAAAATTACAATAAACCAAAAATACAAAAAAAACACAAAGACTTCTCTTTCCAAAGAGAAACCTAATTTTCTTTAACTCTCACAGTTAAAGGAAGAAATCATTTTTCTTTCATTTCCCGGCGTCAAGCATCCAAAAATCGGTGCAGTCGAGATCGTTGATGAGAAATCAAAGCAAGGAGATCAAGTCTTTCGAGGCCCTCCAAAGAAGTTCTGTATTAAATTTTGTGTTCGTGTGGAGATCGAATCAGTGGAGTACAAGAAATTGTAACCCATAAATTCAAGTTAATAAAAATATTTTTTTTTGTCGCATTATTTTTGTGTTTGTTAATTGATTTTGCAGATCACAAAAATTTGTGTTTACAAATAGTGACGTGAAAATCCATGGAGAAATTGAAGGTTTTGGAAGCCATTGATGAACTTACCACCAAACCTTTGCATTTTTGTTTGTGTGAAATTGTTTGCGATAATTTTGTGTGTAAGAGAAGTGGTAAATAGGTAAGGGTGTTTTGTTACGCGCACGCCCGGCACCGTAATTTTATTATGGTTAAATTTAACGGTTTAATCAAGTTTATTTATTGTTGAGACTAATTTTATATGTTTAAGAGGATAATTGGAATACGCCAAATGTAGGAGTACAGTTAAAAAAATGACAAGTACGAAAGTGTTTCGATTCCCATCAAATTAATCGCATGTCCGCCCCCTCATTAGTAATAAAAAACAAACACTTGTTATAGATTTAAAAGAGTTGTGTCTACGGTGATTGCTCTAATTTGGAGACAAGATGCTAACAAAGATCTGATCGGGACCGACGACTGCCGTTGGATTTCAGGCTGATCTTCCCGATCACGACAACCATCCTGACTACACGCATCACCAACTTATGCAATTAGGGGTAGCTCCTCATCGACTCTTTATTTCCCTTATCTTCCCACGTGTTATGTACAAAACTAAGTAAAAATGAATTTCATGTCGTCTTTTGGGTGAAGTTAGTATGGTATAAGACAGTCTCACAATCAAAACCATCATCTTATGCATTCTTCATTTGATTATACAGAATGTAGAATAGAACTAGTAATTTATAAAAGATGCATGTTGGTCGCAAACTTTCATGAATAAAACCTTAACATAGCCTTTGAACAAAAACGACACCAAAATGTGAACGGGGATGCGAAAGGAATGATTAAGATTGAGAAGTTCAATCCTGTAATGAAGTAATTCAGCGGAAAAAGTGTTAAATTGGATGACGTAACTACAATCACGTACAAGAAACTCTTCATATGAAGATGAAAAAATATGATCACCCAATAGAAGGGAAAAACACAGACGATTTGTTCAAAACAATATCAACACACAATGATGTAGAAGATGGTTGAAAGAGTAAAAACAATTAGAGTAATTGGAGGTGGAAAAGTTGTATTTCAAATTTTTAACTAGGAGGAAACTCAAACTTGAGACCTACCGTACCCAAGCCACCTTCTAAGTAATTACAACCAAAAAAAAAAAACTACGGTCAGTCAGACCTCTTCTGAATTTCCGACGGCAATAGTTAGGTGAAAAACTGCAAATCTATCGAACTGTTAATCGCTACTATCGGATATTCATGTCGATAAAACAACACAACAATAGTCTTATTGAAGGTCATCTGGTTTTTGTTGGGTGAGCGACTCCACAGTACAACCAATGTGCTTGGCATAAACTTGATGTACTTCTTAGCATGACACATACATTTTCAAGAAACAAGATTCATCCATAGAGACAACGTAATAGAAACTAGGACTCTTTTTTAACAATCTTTTCTCTTTCAAAATCTGAAACACTGATGTATGTTATTTATATTGATTATATGCCCCCGGTTTAGTTGCATTTAGCTCGCACTCATTCAATTTCATTGTTGTTTTAGGAGCTATATGCTTTATATTGCGATACTGCTGCTCTTTATTTTATATTTTGCAGGTTTTGGCGGTCCTGAGCTAAAACCTGACTCAAGTGGAGCATTTACGAGTATCGTGACGTCAAGACGAAGCCCGAGAGTTGATTCGGAGTCAATATGATGATTTGGGACGTCAAACCTATAGGTTCAGAGCAAACCTATAGGTTCAGGATTCGTGAAACAGGGCCAAAGTTGCTGGAAGTTGCTGGAATTTGTTAGAACCTATCGGTTTAGGGTCAAACCGATCGGTTCAGCCCCGAACCGCTCGGTTCACTTGCTCTACGTTATGTTTTCTCGCGGGCCTATAAATATAACTTGAAGTTAGGGTTTTAATGGATCTTTCATTCTACTTTTTACTGCTTTAGTTAGTTTTAGTTTTTCTCTCTTTTAAACTCTAAAAACTCCTTAGTCTAGATTTAATTACTTTGCAAGGATCGATCTTTACTTCAACTCAGGATTAATTTCAGGTTTAATTTCATTGTTATTTCTTTCATCATGTTTTCTTATTATCATTGCTTTGTTTCAATTTCAATCATGCATAGCTAATTCTCCAATTAGGGTTTGAGGGGAATTTATGCCTTTGATTCGGAACATGTTTTTAGATTAAATTGGTTGAATATATTGTGCAATTGATTTCTTTCTACGCGTTTTATGCAATTGAATTAGGATTACTTCGCCTGATCAACGATTTCATCTGAGTTTAATTGAACTTGAGTAAGTTTTAATTTAAGATCGAAAGCCGAGTTAAAACTAGACTTACGCGAGATTGATAAGTTGAATTTAGTAAGTTGCGAGAGCCCGCTAAATTTGCTTAAGGCTAAAATTGACTCGAGAAAGCGTTTTCTAAACCTAGTCAATTTGCACAGTTTATTTATTCCTTCTTATGAACTTGAGTTCTTGAATCACTGTCATAATGAACCTGATGCCCTAATCTTCTCCCTTTTTGATCTTTATTCATCTTCCTTGTTGCTTTAGTTTATAGTACAATTCAACCCTTTTTCACACCCTTGAGTCAGACCTGTTTTACTCCGACTTTACTAATAACTACACTGTTTCCCTGTGGATTCGACCCTGCTTACCACTAGCTTCTGTTAGTTGTTTGTTTAGGTTTATTTTGATTAGGCGTGACGACTTTAGCCTCATCAAACACATCATGCCTAGGCACCAACCTCTTCTCCAGACTAAGAGTCAACATGGAAGAATGGGTAGCCAGGTAAGCAGGTTCGAGTTTCAACATGTTCATCAGAAAACACAACTTCTTCGTAATGTTCTCATCCGACAACGTGAAGCAAATCGCATGTCTCGTCAGCAACCTCTCAACATCACTCTGGGTCCACCCAAAACTCTTAAACATCTGAAACTTCCACTTGATATTCTCCTCACTACACGAACAGGCCAACTGAATCCCGTACATAAACAAACGAGAGCCACGACTGATCCCTAACCTTTTATCGACCTTGGTTACAATATCCCTAAAAGTTTCGTGTTTTCGACAAAACATCGACGGTCTCAGAAGCAAGTTTAGAACACAGCAATGCAGGGATTGAAGATACAATTTTTCGAATTAGGGTTTCGTCAAAGCCGTAATCTTTGAAGAAACAAACCACTGAATTAGCATCGAAGCTGGTGTTTAGGTCATTTAATTTGAGATTTTGATAAGAAAGTTTGGAGGAAGTAGAGAAAGCTTGAAAATGAGATAAACCCGGTAAATTTACTAAGTTAATATCCAATGAATTTCAGGAAGAGTGAAGCAGAAAACGGCGAAATCCATGGAGAAATCCAAGGCTTTGGAAGCCATTGATGAAGTTACCACCAAACCTCTGCATTTTTGTGAGTATCTGAGTTTTTTACCAAATTGTTAAAATGTGTGAGTATGTGTGACCTTTTAAAAACTCAAAACATGGTCACAATCTTTGACAATCAAATTCGCCGTGTACCGCTCACTTTTTTCGTTTTCCACGTTATAAATTATAATCTTGACAATCATAACTTTTCCCGGATAAAACCTTAGGTTTTTTTTATTTTGTTTGTAATATAACTATTTTTAACATGACATTAATTTAAACAGTATAATTAACCTATAAATGTACTAATCGGTGCTTTGAACCTATAAAAGTAAGTCGGAGTAGGAAAATGAAAAAATACATAAATAAATCAAAATTTAGGGTATACCCTAGTATTTTCCAACTGTGGGAATATATCATAGAACACGTAAAAATACAAAAGTACATCACGGAATTCAGTTTAATACACACATGGTTTTCATCTTTTAATTTTATTTGGGTTTTTTTTCTCATCTGTACCCTCGTACCTTTCACTTTTCCCAGTTGTACCCCTGCGTTTGGCGCATTCCCAGTTGTACCCTTAAACTTATAAACGTATTCTCAATCGTAACCAAACTAGAGTAAACCGTTCAGTTTAGCCGTTTGTTATGTTTCATATAAACTTTCACCCTTGTTTTTTCAGATTTTTCCTCTATATTTTCGCATTAAATACCCTCCTCTATCAGTTTGTGACTAATTTTATATGTTTAGGGATACAACTGGGAATACGCCAAACGGAGAGATACAACTGGGAAAAGTGAAGAGTACGAAGGTACAGATAGAAAAACCCATTTTATTTTGTACAAGTTACATTTCAGATATAGTAGTAACTAGTAAGCAATAACTAAAGCTTGCTTTCAATTATCACGTCCTTGAGCTCCACTTTGACAGCCTCCTAAACACCCTCGTGGGATGCCCACGCCCCCATTGATTTCATTAGTGACTGTTTTTTCACCTTATTTTCTCGGCATTTCGATTCTAAGACATTTTGATTGATTCAACTTCATTCAATTCAAATTTCAATTTATATTAAATTCAACACACAATATTATTATTATTATTTCAGTTTAGTTCAAATTTCATTCAATTGATTCGATTCGATTCCGCACGAATTAGTTCGATTCGATTTAGTTCATTTCGTTTCAATTGATTCGATTGATTCGATTCGATTAATTCTAAAAATTAGAAAGAAACGAGTTCTAAGTCATTTAAGTATTATTGAAGGTCAGCTGCTCGTTCTTTGGGTCACAAGCTGGAATATTTCATGAAAAAAAATAAATTAATATTAATAATTATTATAACTTCAGTATTACAAGTTGGAATATTAAAATGATATTGAAAATTAAGATTGAAATATTACAAGCTGGTGTTTAGGTCATTCAATCTGCGATTTTGACAAGAGAGTTTGGAAGAAATAGAGAGAGCTTGTTTATGAGAAAAACCCAAACAACTTACCAAGCAAGTTTCCATTGAATTGGTTGAAGTTGAGGTTGATTTTGAAGAATAGTGACGTGAAAATCCATGGAGAAATTGAAGGTTTTGGAAGCCATTGATGAACTTACCACCAAACCTTTGCATTTTTGTTTGTGTGAAATTTGCGATAATTTTGTGTGTAAGTGAGTTGAAAGAGAAGTGGTAAATAGGTAAGGGTGTTTTGTTACGGGCACGCCCGGCACCGTAATTTTGTTATGGTTAAATTTAACGGTTTACTCAAGTTTATTTATTGTTGAGACTAACTTTATATGTTTAAGGGGATAATTGAAAATACGCCAAACGCAGAAGTACAGTTAAAAAAAATATGAAAAGTACGAGGTTAAGACAGAAAAATCCAAAAAAAAAAAAAAAAAAAAGGTACTCCGTATGATTTTGTATAATATAATATTTTTTTCGCAAATTTTTAATGAATGTGTTTCGATTCCCATCATAATCAATCGCTTATCCGCCCCCTCATTAGTAATAAAAAAACAAACACTTGTTATAGTTTTAAAAGAGTTGTGTCTACGGTGATCGCTCTATTTTGGAGACAAGATGCTAACAAAGATCTGATCGAGACAGACGACTGTCGTTGGATTTCAGGCTGATCTTTCCGATCACGACAACCATATTAGTGAGAAGTGAGAAATAGAGTGTTGAAGAATATATGTAAACAGATATATGGCAAGTGTTGTAGCTGTTGAGTATAATGGATTAGTGATAGCGTGTTGTGAGAAAAACAGTGCTAGTCATCCAAGTTTGCGCAAGTAACATAAGCATAATAGTGGTAAGAGTATTGAGCACATAGAAACACGAGTATCGGAAATACGTCATGATGAGTTGAATGTATATTTTGGCAGATTACAGCGTAGGAAGTCATTAGAAAAGTAACAAGTGGAGCGTGAGGAAAACATAGTGACAGAATTAAATGGAAAAGTGAAGCCTAGGAGACAGATGATGAGTGATTGTGCGTCGTGACGACGAACGGAAAATACAACAGAGAGAATAGTGAAGATATGTTAGTTATAGTATGAGTATAGATATGTATGTAATTATATAAGTAATAAGTAACAGAAATAAAAATAAGGTGACAGCAAGAGTGTGGAGTGGAAGTAAGAAAATAGAACATTAGAGAGGAGAACAGATAGAGAATCGAGAACAAAATCAACATGGATATGTAAGACAAAGAGTTACACTGAAATAAATAAAGCTTATAAAGGAAGCAGGTGATATAAGTATTATTTGGCATTACTGACAGTAGTAAGTTGGTAAGGTAAGGATACAAGTGAGATGATGACGTTGTAGAATAAGGTAAAGAATACGAGTCAAAGTATTTGTGGGATTAAATAAAAATATATGGTAGAATAGACTAGAATGCGAAGGCAGAATGACTGAATAGATGGATATGGTTGTCGGTTTAGTGGAGTAAAAGTACAAAAGCAGAGAAAAATGAAGTTGTTTTATATGAGTATATTGAGGTTTACAAGTAATCTTGAGCTGGCAAAAAAAAAAAAAAAAAAAAAAAAAAAAAAGTAATCTTGGGAATTTGGTAAGAAATAGGATGAGGGGAAGTAATAGGAATGAAGATTGTAAAAAACCAGAGATGGAGCTAACTAGGTAATAATAATTGCAACAAATGACATAGATATAAGAGAATGCGTGAAAATTGTGGGTATTAACAAGAGATAAGGTGCACATAGAGCTTTATGCAAAGTAAAAGAATACATGTAATGGAAATATAATGAGAGGTGAAACGGTTAGTAATAAATAGGTACAA
This sequence comes from Dianthus caryophyllus, assembly GCA_023091065.1. Classification (NCBI taxonomy): domain Eukaryota; kingdom Viridiplantae; phylum Streptophyta; class Magnoliopsida; order Caryophyllales; family Caryophyllaceae; genus Dianthus; species Dianthus caryophyllus. The sequence goes on along the minus strand of CM041526.1, from coordinate 7,939,633 downwards.
TGAGTTGCTGACCAAATGATAATGTGAGAGGGTGTAAGTAAGATTAAGGTAAAAGAGTACGGGAGTAAGTGGTGTAGACATACGGATAACCTTGCGTGGTTAACAGTACCGAGTTGATAATAGTAACAGTACGTACAGAGTGAGAGGATTCCGTGGGATATGAAATAGGTATACTAGTATAGGAAAGATGTGAGTTAATAGATATAGAATGGTCGTATAGATTAGTTCATTGGACTTGAATCCAAATGTTAGAATTATACGTACAAGCTTTTATGGTTTTGGTTATAGGGTAATAGAGTAGAAATGTGGTCATAGATTGTACTGAAGCACTGTTGGATGTGATTAAAAATACTTTTAGTATAGTACTTCGAGTCCTATGCAAGTTGGTTAATATGGTGGTGAAGAGTAGTGATTGCAGTATCGCGACGTCTATGGTTACAGCGACGAGATGCATGTTCTGTATAGGTATGACCATTGGATTATAAGCGTGGTGATTTTCTTTATTTGTGTTGCAGATATATCTATATCTATATAATATATTAAAAGGCAAGTTGATGGAAACTAAAGCTAAAGCTAAACTAAAACTTCATAATATAACGCCATCTAAGCATTTTTAGCTTCTAATTAAGCCACATTGGATGCCACATGTCAAGGGATTATTCGTACACTTGCCGCCCACGTCATTTATATAAAATAATTTCAAAAAAAAAGAAAAAAAATAGACTTTTCATTTACCTTATTCTTAATTATATGCACAATCTATTCATACTTAAAAACAATACATAAATAAAAAATATATATAACTTAAATTATTAAATTATAAAACTAATGACTTTAAATAGATTTTTTCGAGGTTTAAAATTATAAAATCCACATCTTAAATCATAGAGTATAATTTTCATAATTTCATATTCGCTATACATTTTTTAGAATTTATATCTTTGGTATTTTAATACTATCATACGAAAATTCTACAAAGCAAAATAATTTATTGAATACAGAGTAATATATTTAATTAACTATAATGCATAAGTTCAATTTTTGATCATATATTCATCACAATTAAATTAAGTCGTAAAAATCACATGTCAAATTTTAAAACTTTCTTATATATACATCTTTTTAATTGTTATTAAAATTTAGAAGAATTAAATTTTAGACTAACATTTAATCAACTAATCAATTACAATAGAAGAATCATACAGACTAATACACAAACTACTACGTAGTATTTTATAAGATTAATTCAATTTTATTTTATTTAAGAGTAACTCAAAAGTCATTTATCAATCAAGTAAAAAAATTCATTATTTTTAATTTAATTAGTTTCTTTTTTGTTTTAATAGTATATCTTTAGTTTTTTTAGTCATCATCTAAAAGAAAAAAAAAAAAACTAATTAAAAATAGGCAAACCTTTCATCTACTCAATTTTGTAATTCATATAACATTCATATTTATTTGAATTAATTGCTATGAACCAATTTATTGATGTAGGAGAACCAAAAGCCATAGATATTACTTTATAAAATCAATGCATTATATACATTGTTTTAAAAGTTACAAAATCACGACTCACACAAGCCATGTATCGATCAAATTATGGATTCTCACATTTTTATAATTAATTACTTTATATTTTTATTTCTTTTATATTAACTAAGTTTTTATATGTGCGCAGGATTTGATCTGAAAATTCACAGAAAGAAGGATGATTATCAAGGTAAAATATATTAGATCAAAAATCTAAGTATATTAGAAAAAGAGGAACGAATACAAGCTCAGTTATTTAATTTATTTATTTTTGTTTCGTGGTTCATTATTTTTAAAACTTGACATATCGATTTGATGTTTAAAAAGGAATCAAAATGTTTGTAATGTATTTTTTTAAATGTTATTATTATTTTTTCTTTGAATGAAAAACCCAATAAGAACTATTTTCATTTTATATACTTTTTATTGTATGTAACTAAAAATTAGATATTTATAATATGATATATTTACCTACGAAATAATTAAGTAACTCATTCTTATTAGTTTTTTGACTTTATATCTTTTTTTTTTTTTTTTATAAATCATCATTAAATAAACAAAACCTATAAAATAATGGATAAACTTTTTTTAAGTAGGAGATAAATCTTGTGCCTTGCTTTTTTTCAAAATTCCCATGTTTATTTTCATGGGGAAAAAAGTAATGCATTTTTTTATTTAAAATTTCAAGTCAATATTAATAAACTCATTAACTCTCATCATTTTATATTTAAATTTTGGGTTTTACTCATATTCTTGATTTTTTTCTCCTGAATTAATTTTAAGATACAATATTTTTTTTACATGTGTCGCAAGATGAATCTCAAAATAACAAAAATGAGGATGATCATGGTAGTATAATTTTTTAGCACAAATATTTTATTCATTTATGCTATGGGAAAAAAACGAGAAGAACTATTTCATGATTTATGGTTTAATTGGTTTGTTCAATTTTCTTTTAAATTAACTTAAACATATTGAAAGTAGATTGAAGATGTTTTATGTACTATTCTTTTTGAACTATTAAATTTACTCTTTTTTCATTATTACCTCAAAAATTTAAACAGTGAAACAAAATTTGTAATATTGGCGGGTACACTTTCTATAGTATATACTATTTGAAATCATATAATTACAATATGGTACATATAATATTTCGATTGCATCAAATAATATGTACCAGCAACTAAAAACGGATAATGAAATATATGCATGCAAGCTAAAAATTAAAACATTAACGATGTTGACTATGTAGACACATTGATAAATAGCCAATAAACACGCTTTATTACATAAACAAAAGGAAAAATTTACAGAAATAATCCCCAACACACCCATCTTCCAAAAATAATCACAACTCATCAAAATAATTGCAGGATTATCGCAAATATTTAAAATCATTCAAATAATACCAACTTTAACCGGCTCAAACATGTACAAACACTACAAGAGAAAGTAAGTTTAACAACCAACGAAATTGGTCGCTAATAGCCTTCAATTGGTCTCGAAACGGATTCAGTGATCATTAAAGTGGTCGCAAAAGGCCTTAAATTCGTCGCAATAGCCCTGTCCCTAATTTAAGTTGGTTGCTAAATGATCGCTTGAATGATTTTTCCTTGTAGTAAAATAAGGTTAAACTGGTTTTAAATTTAAAAGAATACAAAATATGAAAATTACTAATTAGGAAACCCGTGATATTCACGGGCCACTGAACTAGTTGATTTTAAAAAGGCGTATATTTTTGCTAGTAGAATAATTGAAAGGTATGCAGTATATGGTGCGTTTTATGCTTGTTTTGTACTCCGCAGAATATATAAAGTAACCAATAAGCATGTGAGTACCTTCTTAGTTAGCTAAACTTCGAGGACGAAGTTTCTTTGAGAGTGAGGGATAGAATGTCGCGCTCTTTCTCGTTATGTTACTGCATTGTTCTATGCATATATTCGTTGCTTATGGTTCGCTTAAAGAATGTTGAATGTTGTCAAGCCTCGTTAGTATGTCATAATTTGGGATAGTTTTAGTTGTTATGGTTAGTAAGATTTATAAGCGAACACTATTTATATGTCACGTTTTATATGTCGAGTTTAACCTTGGGTCTTGTCAAGAATAGTTGAACTTCGGGACGAAGTTCATTTAAGGGGGGAAGACTGTAATACTCCGTATTTTCGTAGCTTGTTTTAAATTGGGTCTCATACTTTAAGTCGAGGTCATACGAGTTATATTATTTTCTTAAGTGGAGTTTTATGTATTATATAATACAGTCGACGTTTGATTATATTGTCGTATTAGGCTTTGAGTACTAGTAATAGTAATAATAATAATAATAGACTCAAATAAGTGGATCCAAAAAGCTAATCAAAAATCGACTTTCATCCTCTTTCTCCTTCGTTCTTTCCCTCTTCACTCATTCTTGATTCAGTCATTCATTCATTCATTTATCAACTCATCATCATTCATCATCATCATCACCGTGACCGTGAGCCTTCTCTCTCAAGGTCACCGTTCTTCTCCCTCAACCACCACCTCGTCTGCCAACCACCATGAACCCTTGCCTGACATCGATCCAGCCTCCACCGTGAGCCACGATCGATGATCCAGCCCTTGTTCGTTGCTGCTCAAAACCCTAATAATATTTTGGGTTTGCTCAATTTTATCTTGTTTTTGGGTCGGATTTTGTGCTCTGGTACTTGTAATTGCTGTTTAGTCAATGGAATTCACGAAATTCATCGGTTTTCACAAGTCGTAGCCTAATTAATAGGGTTTTGGAGAGTTTGGCTGGTTTACGAAGCGATTTCGACGTTTTGGCGTTACTGAACTCGAGTTTGAGGTTCCTCTTCGAAAAGGTACCGAGATCGAGAGATGCGTACGGTCGAGTTTGGCTTGAGGGGTTATCGGTGTGCCACGCCAGAAGTACTGCGCCTACGGGCTACAGTTGTAGTTTTGTTTAAATCACATTGTAATATATTTCGGGTGTCACCGTTTTGTAATTGTTGTTAAGTTCTTTTCTTTTGTCGTTGACCTTTTATTATATATAGTAAGAATGTAAAACAGGTACCGTGTTGAGGTTTTTATCTCGACTCTATAATGCCTTTATTTAGGTGGGGTCCGCGTTGCCTAAACGAGGGTGTTACATTGACTCTTTATTTCCCTTATCTTCCCACGTGTTATGTACAAAACGAAGTAAAAATGAATTTCATGTCGTCTTTTGGGTAAAGTTAGTACGGTATGAGACAGTCTCACAATCAAAAACATCATCTTATGCATACTTCATTTGATTATACAGAATGTAGAATAGAACTTGTAATTTATATAAGATGCATGTTGGTTGCAAACTTTCATGAATAAAACCTTAACATAGCCTTTGAACAAAAAGGACACCAAAATGTGAACGGGGATGCAAAATGAGTAAACGAAAGGAATGATTTAGACTGAGAAGTTCAATCCTGTAATGAAGTAATTCAGCGGAAAAAGTGTTAAATTGGATGACGTAACTGCAATCACATACAAGAAACTCTTCATATGAAGATGAAAAAATATGATCACTTAATAGACGGGAAAAACACAGACGATTTGTACAAAATGATATCAGCACACAATGATGCAGAAGATGGTCGAAAGAGTAAAAACAATCAGAGTAATTGGAGGTGGAAAGGTTGTATTTCAAATTTTCAACTAGGAGGAAACTCGAACATGAGACCTACCGTCCCCAAGCCACCTTTTAAGTAATTACAACCAAAAAGCTCTGGTCAGTCATACCTCTTCTGAATTTCCGACAGTGCAGGTGACATCAAGCCATTCATACGATAATAAAATGTCACAAGACACTTGACTTTCAATTAATTAATGACTAGCGATCAAGCATGTACAATCGAGTCAAGGGCCGACCACAACAGAAAATGCCTACCTAATTAACATTAACGAAATCTAGCTAGTTGATGAGCTACCTTGTCACCCTCTCTAGTCCCTCCCAACAAAAAGACCAAGAAAAATTGTCAAAATTTACAACCATCGTGTATATCGTCTAGATTTAAATGTAAATTTGACTGACCCTGCTCCTTATTCAATAATGCGTTGAACACCGCTAAACAATCGCCTTCAATTATCACGTCCTTGAGCCCTCACTTTTATAGCCTCCTTATTCGTCCGGCCGTATTACTCTATCAACCTGCAATGAAACGCTTCACGCGATACCACCGTTAGCTTGCCTGGCCACCACACCTGCCCCCTTTTCTCGGTCTTTCTTACAGCCCTCCGACGTGATACTGCCGACAGAGGTGTCCATGTCCATTAGTAAGTCATTGAAGGATTATTGAAAGTCATCTGCTTGTTCGTCTTGGGTCACAGTACAACCGATGTGGTTGGCGTAAACCTGGTGTACTTCCTTAAACGGCAGCACATACACGCTAGCGAAACGAGAGTCAACCATACGGACAGCGTAATAGAAACTGGGAATCTTTTTCAACAATCCTTTCGCTTTCAAAATCTGCAACACTTCGTGCCTAGGCAGCATCCTCTTCTCCAAACTAAGACTCAACATGCAACAACGGGTAGCTAGGTAAGCAGGCTCGAGTCCCAACTTGTTCACCAGAAAATTCAACTTCTTCTTAAGGTTCTCATCCGACGACGAGAAGCAAGAGGCATGTTTCATCATCAACCTATCAATATCACTTTGGGTCCACCCAAAGCTCTTAAACATCTGAAACTTCGACTCGATCTTCTCCTCTCTAAACGAACAAGCCAATTGAACCCCGTACATAAACGAAGGAGAGTCACGACTAATCCCTAACCTTTTCTCGACCCTGGTCACCGTAGCCCTAAAAGTTTCGGGTTTTCGACAAAACATCCACGGTCTCATAAGCAAGTGCTTCCTAATCACCTCAATGGAGATCCCATAACTACTCAACAAATCGACATTTGGCAATAAATGATTAACAATACAACCACCACCGATCTTCCAAAGTCTCAATTTCACCAGCACAGAAATAACATGGGAATTACAAATCAAAACTTCCCTTAAAATTCTAATTGCAGGAGCAATAGTAGAATCTAAACTCATCGTTATAAAGTAGGGACTTGCAGAAATAATACGAATAACATCATCCGTAGAAAAGCCCTCATCTTTGAAGAAATCAAATTTGGGTTTTAGGGTTTTGTCAACTTTATAACACAGCAATACAGGGATTGAAGATACGATTTTTCGAATTTGGGTTTCGTTAAAACCGTAATCTTTGAAGAAACAAACAACTGAATTAGCATCTAAGCTGGTGTTTGCTTCAATTAATTTGAGATTTTGATAAGAAAGTTTGGAGGAAGTAGAGAAAGCTTGAAAATGAGATAAACCCGGTGAACTTACTAAGTTAATTTGCAATGAATTTAAGGAAGAGTGAAGCGGAAAACGGCGAAATCCATGGAGAAATCCAAGGCTTTGGAAGCCATTGATGAAGTTACCACCAAACCTCTGCATTTTTGTGAGTATCTGAGTTTTTTCCAAATTGTTAAAATGTGTGAGTATGTGTGTCCTTTTAAAAACTCGATAAATAGTCACAAACTTACACTAAAAGTCCACTTTATAGGAAGGTGAGACCTGTCAAAACTTGACCCGATTTAAATCGATCCATTTTGGAGTCGAGACCAGTATTTCAAAATGATCAAATGAAAGAAATGAGCATTAATTTAGGGTCGAGGCGGCAGTCGATCCGATGAGTCAAATGTAATTTTGTGTAAAAAAAATTTTTGAACCTATAAATTAATATTTCATGAAAAATAATAATTTAATATTAATAAGGGTTTTTCTACATGGTAACCCCGTGTTTTTTCGGATTCCACGTGGTAACCCTCCTTTCCGAAAGTTACACATGGTAACCCTCTACTCTATTGATACCTATTAGCATGACCCTGTATTTGTATCTCGTCAATTATTCCGTTAAGTAGTTGACGGAAAATGGCGTGACGTGTTTGATTCTAAGCTTCTTCTCTATGGTAACCTCGTGTTTTCAAAAAAAAAAAATCTACATGATAACCTTATTTTTTGTATGAAACACACACGTTTAAAACAACACTAATTACATTAATCCCTTTTACTCTCATTTTCACTTGATCACATTATAAAATGTCAAACTTCAACCATGAGTGTTTGGAAAACGTTACATCTCCTTTATTTCGCTCAAGTATTTTTTTTTTTTTTTTTTTTTTTTTTTTTTTTTGCTTAGAAATTTAGAGGAAATTATTAAGGAGATGTATTAAGACTCATTTATACGAAAAACAACAAGAGAATGTATTTGATAGAAATAATTTTGTTTGGGAGGGCTCACTTTCTTCATCTTCTCTTGTCTACATCGTAAATAATTTACTATTACTAATTGGACCTCATTCATTATTTGATTGAGAAATTTGACCGAATGAGTAAACCTTACTCAAGAAGAAGCAAACGATCTACTGATTCGGCTTTGGAAACTTTTAATAATGTAATATATAACATCGATGAGGTGAAAATTGAAATATATAGTTCACCCTCAACTCCCTAAGCACGAGTATGTGAAAAATACTCTAGTACAATAATAGCGTGAAAAATGAGGGATTATGGATTAATTTCATGAGTATGTTTTTATGCATGCGTGTTTTGTACAAAATAATAAGGTTACCATGTAAAAATTTTTAAAACACGGGGTTACCATATAGAAAAAACTCAAAATCAAACACGCCACGTCACTTTCCGTTAACTATTTAGCGGAATAATTGACGGAATACAAGTTTAGGGTTATGCTAATATGTATTAATAGAGTATAGGGTTACCGTGTGTAATTCTCAAAAAGTAGGGTTACCACGTAGAATCTCGAAAAACACAAGGTCACCATGTAGAATAACCATATTAATAATTATTACAACTTTAGTATTATAAGTTGGAATATTAAAATGATATTGAAAATTAAGATTGAAATATTATAATTATATTCATAAATAGACTATTTTAATTTTATAAATCACAAGAATGAATAAATATCAACTTTAGTACGGAGTATTTCATATGTACAAATAAAACATGTAGACACTGTAAAATAACAATAAAAAAAATTATTTTAAGGCAAAATTGCAAATAACTACCTTTTAAAACCACTTTTTTTCAAATAACTACCTTTTATAAATTTTTTTTCAAATCACTACCTTAAAACGTATTTTTGTTTTCAAATCAATACCAGTCCCCGGAAAACGTCATATTTTATCAAATTCCGACCACTTTGAAAATTTTTGTTGCCTTTTATTTGAAACACCCATGTCAAATACCCATTCTACCCTTTTCTAACCTTTCTTCCTCTATTTAACTTAACCTCTTCATTTCATCCTCTTTACCTCTTTACCTAAAATTTCTTCCATTATTTTTAATTTTTTCTCTCATATTATTCAATCAAACAATGATTCTTTCACTTTTCAGCACTTTCCATCCTTATTTTTTTGAGTTAAATGAGATTTCCGGGGAACTGGTATTGATTTGAAAACAAAAATACGTTTTAAGGTAGTGATTTGAAAAAAAAATTATAAAAGGTAGTTATTTGAAAAAAAATGGTTTTAAAAGGTAGTTATTTGCAATTTCGCCTTATTTTAATTAAAAAAATATTTCCTCCATTCCAATAGGTTATATACGTTTGCTTTATGCACGTACATCAATACTCGTTTTGTTTCGTTCATATCTTTGATTTCGTATTCTTAAAAATTTTAAAATTTTGATATTAATAATGTGCTCGATAAGACAATTAAAACAAGATCACTTTTGACTGCTTTTTTATTTGTATGTTAAAAGTTATATATCGAAGATTCTACACAGTTATGAATAGTGTCCAAAAAGTGAAACGTATAGAACCTATTGGAATGGAGGAAGTAATAAGTAAAACAGGCGCGGAAAATGTATTTTTGACCCGAAACCGACCCGACCCGTTTGAAAGATCTTGATACCATGTGAAATTAGAGACGAGTCTGGGCTACATCAACAAGTGGTAGAAAGAAAGCTCACCTTATAAGACCAAGGTGTTCCATTCTTAAACCAATTGGCAATAGGAGGAGTAGTCCTTAGACTTTATAAGGTGCATATTTCTTATCCCCACAACCGATGACCGATGTGGAACTTACATGTGTAAATCATAAAAGGACTCTTCACGATAATTAAAACTATTACCCAACATATTACACTTATGTTGACTTCGATAACAAAAATAAACGTCAAATTCTTTAAGTTTTAAACTTTAAACAATTCTAACATCAAACTTTTATTCTCTATCAAAAAAAAAAAAAAAAAAAAAGAAAAAAAAGTTAACACACATGACACATGGTTTTCATCTTATTTTTTTTTTTATTTTGGACAAGTAAAATTTCAGATAGTAAGCAACTAAGCATTTGTTTCAGATGATGGCCTAAATTTTCCGGGCAACAAATTCCTTTTTTCATTTTTTGGGAAGGTAGTCTCGAGACACTTAACTTTCCATTAATTAACGACTAGCGATCAAGCATGTACAATCAAGCCGTAAACCGACCTCAACCAAAAACGTTTGCCTAATTCCCACAAACAAAATCTTCCTAGTTCATGGGATGTCAAAAAGAATTACAACCATCGTGTATATCGTCTAGAATTAAATGTAAATTCGACTGACCCTGCTCCTTATTCAGTAATGCGTTGAACACCGTTAAACAATCACCTTCAATTATCACGTCCTTGAGCCCTCACTTTGATAGCCTCCTTATTCGTCTGGCCGTATTATTCTATCAACCTGTAATGAAACGCTCCACGCAATACCACCGTACCTGCCCCCTTCTCTCGGTCTTTCTCACACCCCCATTCTATCTTCCCTTCCCTCATTGGACTTCCCTGCTGTTAAAATCCGACGTAATACTGTCGACAGAGGTGTCCATGTCATTGACGGATTATTTGAATCCAAATCTATTGTAAATTAACTCGATATGAAAGTATTACCGATCCTTCCAAACGATCAAAATCTTGTGTTTTAGAGTAGAAAGTTAGGCACTAAAATTTACTCCATTTTAAATCATGGAGTAAACCGAAAATAGTTTGAAATGCAAATATGCCCAAATTAAATTGAATTGTGTTTTGGATTGAACTATATTTCATATTCATAATGGACTATATTCGAATTCTAAATTTGTAAGTTTAGATCGACTATCCGTCAATCAAAATAAATCAATTTTAAAATTTGAATAATTGGCAAGAATAATTTGAACGGATACCTATATTACACAAATAATCTCAACTCGAAATAATCCGCGAAAAATCTCAACTATCAAACAATCATTTCAATAAAATACTTTCGCCATTTCTAACATGTTTTTAATGGTGAAAAAGAACCAATTTGAATTTCATTTAAAGTAAGTGTGAGATAAAGTTAGAATTAGTTTCACCATTGTTTTTACATGTTGGAGTCGATTAAAATTGGCCAAATATGTTATTAGAATGACTTTTTAATGGTTGAGATTATTCGTGGATTATTTTGAATTGAGATTATTCACGAAAATGAGTATCACTTCAGATTATTTCTGACAATTATTCCTTTAAAATTTACTAAAAATTGATCCGAACCCGGTCCATTCACCCGTTTTCGTTCCCGGTAATTAAAGTGAGGGAGTAAAAAAAACAGAACTGAAGGCTGTTGCTGTTATATACACCGTTGACCACCGTTGACCACCGCCATCAACTCCACCGTCACCACCGCATCTCCGCCGTAATCCCCTATCTCCGGCTAATCTTCATCTCCTTTCTCTACCATTGTAAGTTTTGTTTCGTCAATTTTTAGGGTTTGATTCTAAATTCAATTTTCTTTTAGGGTTTTCAATAATCTGATGATACTTCGTATTAATTATTCCGTATTATTCTTCAATTGCGTGCAATTTCGTTAACACATGTTTAACACCTATTGAAGCTTCGTGAAATTTGAGCTCAATTTGTTAGGGTTTTGAGTTGATTGTTCACTGATTATAATTGCATGTGATAATTTTTTTTTTATAATTGTATAGTTATGTATTGTAATGTTTGTTTACTTCATAAATTTGATTAGTTTAGTGCATTGTTTGAATTCGGAGGCCCGATTCTTGAAATCTGATTCCTTTGTTTGGGTGATTAACGTTGACATTGACGTCGATTTTGGTGTTTCAGAGTGAGTTGAAGTTGATGGATGTTAATGTGGTTGGTTAATGATTATTATTAGGTTTCTAATCATTGGGAACCCTTTCGATGTAAACTTTGATCGATACATTTACATGGTATCTCCATTCAAATATGGGAATAACAACGGTTGAAATCGACAGTCGTTGATTATGAAAACCACATAGAAATAATTTAAATTGGATGTTGGTGCTATTTGTTTAATGCCTTAATAGTGTCTCCAGAAATCGTACATGGTTGAACGACGTTTAGCTTTACTTTAACTTTTCCTTTGGGATTCTCGGTCACCGGAGTGCTTCGTGTGTAATAATGGCTAGAGCTTTGTGTAATCAACTGGTGGTAAATGGGTGGTTGCTGCCTCGAGTTTGATTTTGATTTTTTTTTTTTTTTTTTCAAGTACGCTTTGTAACGTTCGTTTGTACCTGAATTTTTGGCGGTATTTGTACCAAATGTAGGGTCTAGTTTATTTGAAAATTTGAAGTTATGGATAAGCGTACACGAGATGGTATGTGATGGGGAAATGTTTCTTGGTTGCATCTGTCTCACTCTTGTAAACTTGTTAGAGTTGGTTGTAAACTTGTAAGACGTATTCTGCTTCATGAACCTGTTTGAATCTCAATTTTTATCATCTACTCCCTCCATCCCAATTTACTTGTCCCCTTTTAGTTTTTGAAAAATCCCAATTTACTTGTCCCCTTTGGAAAAATTACTTAATTATCCTTAAGTCATCCTTATTGTGGGAATATGTATTTGCTCAAGTTGGTATACCAAGCCCTCCCACCCATATTATTTTAAGGGTAAAATTGGAATTATAGGTAACTATTGTGAAAATTAGTGACTCTTTTCTAAATTTCTTAAATCTAGCAGTTTAGTAAAAGGGGACAATTAAATTGGGATGGAGGGAGTAATTCGTTGTGTATTTCCTCAGTTCAACGAAATGAAACAGGAGCAAACGGATGAGCTTACTGGTTTGCTTAGTATACTTCCCCCTGTTGAGTTCTGTTGCGTTTATGGTTCAAGTCTTCATCCAAGTAATGATGAGCAGGTTTGTATCAACCTTCGGTATTAGTATCCGATGTTGTTCACCTCTGTTTTGCTTTATGGGTAGTTCTAAATTGCTCACTCACTGTGCTCGTGCTTGAATCAACAGTCTCGTATGATTGATTATATTCTTGGTGTTCAAGATCCTGTTGAGTGGCATACGCAGGTTGGCGTTAAAAAATTCATGTTTTCTATTATGTAAATTTACAGGCTTTTTAGCACTAAATGGCCTTTTTTTTGGCAAGTAGAATTTGAAGATGAACGCGAATCATTATGCCTCATGGATGGTGTACCTTGGTGGGTCAAAAATGGTGCTTTTTTTTTATGGCTCTGTTTCTCTACAATCTAAATTCTGAACTCAGAACTTAAGTTCTCGGCTTGTTTTAGTGAAACTTCTGAGAAATTGATGCAGATCACTGGAGTTGCTGATCACATTGGAGTTGGTGTGCATTTTAACCCTTTTGTTTCCTGGAATAACAAGGTAAATAGGTAATTAGCTAATGATTAGTTGATAACTTGATTTCCTAGCATTTTTAGGATTGCTGGTTCCAGAACTTGAAGCTTGTGATATGTGAGAATGATAATGTAATGTTCAAGTGGCAGTCAAATTAAGAGTTTTGAATTAATTCGAATATATTGTTGCTGCAGATTTATAAGTACGGTGTGGTGAGGATGAATGACTTAGTTGCCGATATACTGAATTGGGAAAGCTTTTATTTGAGTGGCCGTCTGCAGAAGCCTGTACGTAATTTTATTTGATTGCTTTTTTTTTTTTTTCTTTTTTCTTTTTTTTTTTTTTTCTGTTTTTTTTTTTTCTGTTTTTTTTTTTTTTTTTTTTTTTTATCTTGATTTTGTCTGTTGGGTCTAGTAACAACAAAGATTTGAGAATGTATTCTACTGCTCTACTATATGGTTCCGGTTTATGTTTACTGTTAATATTTTAAGTGCATCATTGGGATGCTTTATGTTATTTGACATCTCAATCTGGAAACATTACGAACTTTTTATTGTTTGTTTTTCATTTACACACAGGTCAATGTAGTTGTTGATTGCGTGGACGTTAAACAGCTGAACTTATTCAATTTAAAAGCTGCAACATCCACGGCTTTACTGTCGTTACCTGACACTTTCAGTGAGGTAATATTGTGCTGTGAAAATTTGCAGAGTTTTAAGTATGCACTATGAAGCACCTGCGATTATCGGTGTTTTGTTTTCGATTTAGGAGGACCTTTTTGCAAAAATATGCAGCCTGTCTTATAAGGGTGATTTGCGTATGCTCTTTGCAGAGGATAAACATAAGGTACGTCTGGTGCTTTCTTTATTTAACGGAAATGAACAGGAGGTTCTGCATTATATTCCTACTTATGTTTATCAAAATCTACTTTGATAAAAGCTTCCCAACGTATACAGTTTAATATGTGGTTTTGATACTAGATGAAGTTCTTCAATGAAATATCTGACCTTTTTTATTCTTTTTTTTTGGGAATTTATTCCTCAAATTTTCTAGTTTATATCAAGTGTGTTTATATATAATCTCATTGCTGCAGGTGAGGAAGATTGTGCAGGGGCAGTTTGATTTATTTAAAGGAATGTATAGGCCTGTCTTGGAAGAGTTTGCCGCCAAAGACTTATTAAGTTTCTCTTCATCTAGTGCTTTCCAAGGAAAAGTATCTCAGGTAATTTTTTTCACTTTAGCAATCGTACTTATTTCTACATGGTTTGAGTAGGCGACATCAACGTACTTTGCTGGACTAGTCAATCCTTTCTACAAGTGAGTGTTGAACACGTGTTTCAATACACCTCATCTCTTCATCAGACCATAGTGATGCTTTTTAAGGGCTCAGTTTTAGACCATGTTAATAATTTCGTTGACACGCAGAAAAAGATCTAATAATCAATATTGGTTTAGAGAAAGAACGAACTATATATATATTTTTTTTAGAACGATGTAATGAGGTTAGTGGTTCTTGTGCCACATATGTCTTCCTGATGGTAAGTTTTAAATACACCAATGAAGAATGAGTGTTTATGTGGCGCTTCCGTAACTTTGACATGGTAAGTTATATGCTACGAAGTACGGAGTATATGCTCAAATGTGAAATAAAAATAAAATACTTGTGTCAGATAATGATTTTCCAGTGATTTAGCTGCTAACTACGGAGTATAAAAGATGGGATTTTTTTTAATATTTTTCTCTTTTGTGTGTGCGTGCGTGGGAAAGCTTCCATTCATGTGGTCATGAAACCTCTAAGCTTGAGCCTAACTTTTCAATTGTGGCATCCCAGCTTTCATGTGCTGACATCTGGTTGACATATTGATTAATAAAATTACGCGCTCTTTTAATGTACGATATAGACTTTGAATCTATCTTCATGACTTCACTTGGATGTTTACTGATCATGGTTCTGTTACGGAATACAACTTTCGATTTTCTGGCCCCCATGACCCATAAGACTAACATGGAGTAATAGATTGTGCTTAATTTTCAAATGACTCTCTTTTAACTGTCTTGTAGGATTGTGGATTACCTGCGGTGCAGTCTTTTGTCTCTCACCTTCCCTCAACAGTCAAGATCTCTATGCGGAAAATGCTCGGAGAGCAGCAAAAGACGGAAACTGGTATGGGACTATTGTTTTCATTGTTTTGATGACTAATGCTACCCTCATCTCCTTTATTGTCTCGTCTGAGGAGATGTTGAAACAAGCAAAAAAAAAATTCCCTTTGTACATCTAAGGACAGGGGGTGAAAAAGAATGGATTTGTAGTTGCCAGCATGTTGTCGTCTGTTATGCGACCACCAGTTTGGGAATTGAGCATGAATTTTGTGAATACAGGTCGAGTGGCTCATGATTTCCCTATAAAATCAAGAGTGCAGGTGGCAAACTGCGTGGAAAAGATAATACGACGGAAAGTCATGGTTTCGAGCATCAGGCAGGCTGTTTCTGGCGTATTAACAGCTGGTGCTGCTAGAGCTTCTCGATACCTTGCTAATAAAATGTCCAAGGCGTGGAAGTCTCGGTTTTGAAGTTCACGGTCGAGTGATCATGTTTCTTAAATAACGTCATGTCAAGTTTTGTAGCAGGTTTTTTGAGCGCTCCACCCATTTTGAGTTAACTAGTACTAGCTTCATCTGACCACATAGGAACGCGTGCTGGTTTTTTTAAGCAGTCAGACGGTAAGTTTGGGTGAAGGTTAGTTATGGTTGGCGCTGCTGGAATATCGACATCTTGTTTTTAATTTGGAATTCCGGCTTTGTAAGTTGGATTTTGTGGCAGCGAGTAGGAAAATTAGACTCTTTGTAAGTTTGATTTACGCTACTCTAGGAGTTCAAGTAATGTACAGTTTGAACTATAGATTTGAAGTTGCAATAACAAGTTGGTTTGGTACGTTAATAAAACATTGTATGCGATAAAAATTGCTGAAGGCCGATGACTACGAAATCGGAGTAATGTGGTTACATCATTTGATTCTAAAGTGCAGACTCCATTTTAGGAGTTTCGATTTGCACATAACAACCTTCAAAATAAACCCCTATTTATATACAAACTTGACAGTTGTGCACATAACAAACTTTGAGTGAGCTAACAAACTTCTAATAAACCTCTAACCGCTTTTGGCGCCACAACATATTGATGACTACAAAAATCAGATTAATGTTACTCCGTTAAGTAATTTAGTTTTGTTATCTGTTGTCGTTATGAAAGCAACCGGGGTCGAGACTTTCTTTTGGAAACCAACTCATGTCGATTGATCCCGTCCTTATTAAGTTTTTTTGGTAGTAAAATCATCTGGGTTTTACAATATATGCTCAAAAATATATTTTAACCAAATTAGCTGGCAAAAAAAAGAAAAAAAACAAAAAAAAACAATTAACAGTTCAGACTCCATTTTGATTAAGTAATTTAGTTTTGTTATCTGGGTTTTGGAAAGTGTTTTTTTATTTTATATTATTTTATTTTTGTTTTTTTGTGCTCCCTTACCATAAACACAAACTTTCCTAAAAACGAATAAGAACAATAAACACCGACTTTCCAAAAACGAGTGAAAATTTTTGACTTAGAGGCCAAGGTAATTTTAAGCTGTTTAAACCAATTAACTTCTTCTATAAATTCTCATAATTTCCTCAACAATTCTCAGATTTTTCATTACAACATTGTTCATCAAAATTATTATCATCCCTTTATAATTACTACATTACAACATATCATCATGGCTTATGGTCGTGGTGCATATAATCTCATCAAAAAGTTGAACGGAGCTTACGAAAATCAAAGCCGAGCTCGTGAAGGTTTCGGTAATAATCGTAATGATGTTAAGAACAAGGTTCGTGATGAAGACAAGGCTGATTACGAGTATGAGAGTGAGCGTAAATTTCAAGAAATTCTGAGTATGTCGATTTGTAACAAGTACAGTCTTTCTGGTTATTGCTTTGGTCGAAAGGTCGGGGTTACAGACTGTAATGGCGAACCTTCTGATGGTAATGCTGTAACGAGGGAACAATCTGAGGATGTTCGTCGACTTGTTGTTGATGAGTTACCAGCGAGCTGTGAAGATTGCCAAAGTACGTCGACTTCTTATGAGGACTGTACTTCTGGGTTTTTCGTTGGTCGAAATATCAGGCCTACGGACTATGATGCTGATGCAGAAAACGAACCTTCTGTTGGTAATTCAAGGGACGAGTCTGATAACGTTGAAATCCTCGAAAGCTGGGACTACGATGCTGATGCAGAGAGCGAACGTTCTGTGGGTAATGCTGAAACGAGGGAACAATCTGGGAATGCTGATGGAAAGGGTGAACCTTCTTCTGTCGATGATGCTGTAACGAAGGATCCATTTGCGAGTGCTCGTGGATTTTATTACGATTCTGATTTAGCATGGTACTTTGATGACGTCCAAAACATATCGACTTCTAATGAGTACAGTCCATCAGGTTGGTTTCTTGGCAAAAAAATCAGTCCTGAATACTATAATTCTGATGCAAAAAGCGAGTCCTCTGTCGGGTTTTCTGGTAATGGTCAGGAAGATGAGGCGGAAAGTAGACCTGTTGATAATGTTTCTGAACGTATGCAAGCGTCTGATGACTTCTCTGAGGATTTGACGAATGTTGCAGTGATAAGGGAAACGTCTGAGGAATGTCGTGACGACTCTGAAAAGCCTGCGTGTAATCTGATAAAGAAGAGGAAGATCTCGGCTGTGCGTGACTTTCCAGTCGGTTGTGGTGTCCAAAACTCAGAGAAGGTGGTTCAGAGGAAGACTAGTGAACGTATAGCGAGGAGGAAAGTCTCGGCTGTACGTGATTTTCCCAAAGGATGTGGAGTCAGAAACTCAGGTGTTACGAAGGAATTACGTGATGACGACTCAGAGAAGGTGGGGGCGCAGAGGAGGACTAGTGAACGTATAAAGAGGAGGAAAGTCTCGGCTGTGCGCGATTTTCCAGTTGGATGTGGAGTCGGAAACTAAGGTGTCGTGAAGGAAGCGAATGAGAAGGGAATGCTGAAGAAGAGACGAGTTTTCAAGCATCAATAGTTTTAATCTGAAACTGCTAATTACTGTCGAATGTAAATGTTCGTTCGTTTTTCTGGTCACTGAGTTTGTGATCTCCGTTTGTAATGTACGAATTAAATTCTCGTATTGCAATATCAATTTCGTTTCATTTTCAATTTTTTGCCTTTCCTTTGTAGTCTTGCTGCAACGACAAAATTCGTTCGTTTTTTTTTTTTTTTCATCTATACCCTCCTACTTTTCACTTTTCTTAATTATACCCATGTATTAGGCGTATTTCCAGCTTTACCTCTAAACATATATAGTTAGTCCCAACCGTAATCAAACAAGAGTAAACCGTTAAATTTATCCGTTAGTTTTACTTTCTATAAAATTTCACCCCTTTTGTCCAATTTTTTTCCTCCATATTTCTGCATAAAACTGCGAATGAGTAACGTCTGAAAATAATAAAGGGTGAAACTGTATTTAATGCAAAAATATGGACGAAAATGCTGAAAAAGTTGTGTAAAAATTTATAAGAAACAAAACTAACAACTAAATTTAACGGTGTACTCTTGTTTGGTTACGGTAGGGACTAAGTATATAAGTTTAGGGGTACAGTTGAGAATACACCAAATGTTGGGGTACAACTAGGAAAAATGAAAAGTACGAGAGTACAAATGGGAAAACCCTTTTTTTTTTTTTGATAAGCTATGGAAACTAGGTCGATCCTCTATGTAAGACCAACCTACACTTGATAAAAATATTACTCCGTCTAAATTATACTCGTAAAATAATACACCAATTTTTACATCTTATACTTAATATTTTAATTTATTGCATCATTAAACTTTTCATTCTTACAAATAAACAAAAAGGGATAATTCATTTTGATTCAATTATTTCCTTGCTTGGTACTCCGTACAATAGTTACTTCGTATATATCACTAAAATGTGATCACTTGAAAACTTAAAAAATCATTTGTGTTTAACGTGATACGATTAACTTTAAACATTAAAAATTACACAGTGGACATATTTCGATTATAAATTTAATCGTACGCGTAAAACCGTCTTTTACTTAGAAAATGAAACAACTCAACAAGTATGGATATGGGCGTAGTATAAAGAAGATAGGTGACCTCAATTTAGAAGTCTCCTCCAACTTTTCTTCGTTAAAAACTTGAAGAAAGCTTCAACAATGGTGGTCGCTTTACTCTCTAACCCTAATTTCTCACCTACTTCTCTTGCCTTCAATTTGTAATTTCTTCCCTTTCTAATTTCATCTCTAGTATTTAATTTCAACTATATCAACCTTCAATTCATTAATTTTTGATTTTTTTATGTGCGTGTGCAGCGGTCTTTCGCAAGCGAATTCGAGGCGGTTATCGATTAATCGGGTTAATTTCAGGCGTCTACCTAAGTGTGCAGCTGTAGATTATTCTCATGGAGGTGAATTTTAATTTTTTTTTTTTTTTTTGCTTGTTTGTTCAATTTTGGGGGATTTTGAATTTATGATTTGATTATGTTCTTTAAGTTTACTTCGTAGATATGTGGGTGAAGTTGAGAATTCTAGGGTTTATTTTGGTTTATGCATAGTTGAATTTGATGTGATTGGAATTGAAATCGGTGTTTAACTCAAAAACTTGTGTGTACTTTGCAATCGTCTTTCAGAAGTTTGCCAATTATTTTCGATAGACGGTTTGAGTTCTGGGGATGGTTGGATTATTGCTGAAGATTGAAATTAGAGATTTAGGGTATTCATATGAACTTATGAAGTATGAAATGTGTTTGTGTACTGCGCGATGTTCGTCTTTTGGAGACCGCTTCGAAACTATCAGTTCCTCTGACTATCGTCGAAGCTAGAAGTTTTTATTAAGGGTTGCAAAAACAATTTATCGAGCATAGCAAAAAGAATTTGCTTTATGATGGTAAACATTTACAAATTTGCTGTAGCGAAAGCTTATCATTTTGTTCATTTTTCGGGGTTTGGTAGCTAGTGCCACTCCTTGTTTCTACGTAGCTTCCCCTGTGTCTTTGCACGTTCTTATGCGAAGTCGTAGTTTTACTAACATTTTTTTTGATGACAAGCATAAAATAATATTATATCTATCATAATTCTTTGTACATTTATTGGAGTATTATTTAAAGTGATAGTTGTGGAAGTTTTAATCCTGGAAATGCAAAATGGACGGAACGTTGCTATTTTGAGGGAGTAATATGCATAGTGTGGAGTACATACTTGATTTGTTGAAATTCAAAATGGATGGAACATTGCGATTTTCAATACATGAAATTCTTGTTTTCACAAGCTACCCTTTCGCACAATGTTTTGTCTTAACGATTATTTGAATCGTAGGGAATGTACCAAAGTTTCCTAGGATGAGAGTTTGGGATCCTTACAAACGCCTCGGCATAAGTCCATACGCGTCCGAGGAAGAAATATGGGGCTCTCGTAATTTTCTCGCTGAGCAATATGCTGGGGACGAGAGTAGTGTGGAGTCCATAGAAGCTGCATTTGAGAAACTCTTAATGAAAAGCTTCTGGGAGAGGAAAAAAACAAAGATCAACCTGAAGACGAGGTTGAAGAAGAAAGTTGACGAATCTCCTCCTTGGATAAAGAATTTACTCAACTTTGTTGAGCTTCCTGCAACTGTCATTATCCTTAGAAGGTTGTTTCTATTCGCGTTCATGGCATCATGGAGTATATTGAATTCTGCCGAGGGTGGACCTGCTTTCCAGGTGTGTTTCGGCCCTCCTGTAGTTGCCTTTTCTTTTGAGTTTTTCATCACTTTATTATATAATCGTTTTTATGAGAATGATTTTGCCATTGAATGAAATGTTGGAGGAAGATGAAATTTTTAAGATGAGAATTTGGTCTTGCTGAAAAAGCTGTCGAATTTTAAAACCCGAGTGGGAATTTTGTTTCGTCTAAGGACATAATGCAATGCTCCGATTCATGGCCACTTTTTTGGCTTTTTGAATTTTATGATTCCGTTTTCTTTAATGTAACTCTAGCCACCCTTTTGTTACCCTATTCAACCCTAATTTACCCTAAAATTTTAGGTCAATCTTTACCCAAATGGAAAAACGACAAAAACCCAAGCTACCATAGTGTAGTGGCCATGAATCGGAGCATTGCATTATGTCACTAGACGAAATGAATCGAAGCATTGCATTACCCAAATTTTAAAACCCCGAGTGGTGATTCCATTTGCAGGGACAGTTTTCAGTGAGCTGTTGACACTAATTTTTCTTTGCATTTGTACAACACAAGTCTTCATAAGAACGTAAATGTCAAGCTGATTCAAAGAAAATCAGCTCCTTTTTCTTTCCTCAATTTCTGAAACTCAAGTCCACTGAATGCAGTTGCAAAGCTCGAAAATAAGTGACTGTTTGGGAAATTTTATTCACACAGTTCCAAATAGTATTTCATATTGGCTGACCACAGATTATTTTGGGACAAAGCTTGTTGTTAATGTTTTTTTTTTGTTGTAACTTACGTGTGCTACTCGAACTTTCAAATACCCCCAGATATTCTCTGACGAGTGAATAACCCGATAACCTATTGATGCAGGTGGCAATTTCTCTAGGAGCATGCATATACTTTCTAAACGACAAGACAAAGAGCTTAGGGAGAGCCGCTGTGATTGGGTGAGTAGAAACTCGACACTATCAAAACCGTCTCTATCTATTGCTTTACTCGTACTGACACACTCTCTGTCTTGCTTCTCAACAGATTTGGATCCCTGGTCGCTGGTTGGCTCTGTGGTTCGATTTTGGGACCGTTGGTACCAGCAGCTATTCTGCCGGCAACCTGGACTTTAGAACTCGTTACTTCATTGTTTGCGTTTCTGTTTTTGTTCATTGGTTGTACCTTCCTTAAGTAAGCTTAATCGGTTTTAATGGAAGCTGTTGTAAGTCCAAAGCTTCATTCGATAATGCTCATCCTTTATCTGAAATGTAAGCTGCGCAAGAAGTGTATGTCCCGTCTTGCTCATTAAGTAAAAATTTGTACGCGTCTATCAAACAGGTGGATTGTAACTCAGAAAAGTTGAGATATTCGTGAAGTTTTGTAGTGGTGATGGATGATTCGTGCGAGTACTCCTAATCCTAAGGATTTTTATTTCGTTTTATTGTCGATATCACTTGTTCATTTGGTTGGACTATTTAATGAACGGCGGACTTTTAAACAGCGTGAATTATGTTCCAAATTTATTTCTATGATACACCCACTCCGAAACTCGATGGAATTGAGTTTGCAAGCTTCAGTTAAAGAAATGAAATATATTCCGTAACATTTTAATTTGTCGCCGAGTTACGAATAAAATAACTCCCATTCTTTTACTCCGTACTTGTTAGTTCAAAATTTATGGCAATAAAACGCACTTAAGGTACTGTTGAAATTCAAAAAAGCGATATTTATAGCAGGAAAAAACACAATTCGTACAAAATCGACAAGCTAATATTACCAATTCAATCATTCAATGAATGACTACGTAAACAATAGTTTGCCATCACTGCTCAGAGAGTATAAAGCTAAATTCTGCTACACATGAATTAAATTTAACAAATATAATCACCAAATAAATGCATTTGTTATCAGAACTAACGCTTCAAAACACATCTCTTCTTCAATGCCGGAACAATTCTACTTTCCTCCAACGTTGTCGTCATCTGTACCCTCCTCTTCACCTTTTCTTCACGACACCCGAGTTTCCGACTCCACATCCATCTGGAAAATCGCGCACAGCAAAGACGATCCTCCTCTTTACCGGTCGACTATCAGCTTGTGCAGCAGCTTTTCTCTTCAGATTGCACACCTGCTTTTCTGATCCCTCAGACTGTTCCTCTGGTACAGAAACATTCCTGTCATTATCTTCGGAAACAATGTAAACGGGACTACTTTCCGCCTCATCATCACCCGGCATCTTAACAGATGATTCACTGTAAAAACCAGCAGGACTGTACTCGATGGAACTCGATTTGCCCTCGAATTCTTCATAGTCTTCTGCTAACTGAGAATCGACTGCAAATCCACCGTCACCAACAGAAGGTTCGCTTTTGGTGTCAGTATCATTGTCCGCAGGCCTTAGCTTTTGACCAACGAAAAACCCAGAAGGATTAAATTCATATGATGTCGACGTAATTTCTATAATCTCAACTTCTTTCATTGAAACACCAATAGAAGATTCGCTTTTCGCGTCAATATCATATTCTTCAGTCCTGATCACAGAAACTTCACGGGCATCCTCAGATCGTTCCCTCATTACAGCATTACCGACAGAAGGTTCGCTTTCTGCATCAGCATCACAGCCTGTAACCCTGACCGTTGGACCAGAAGGACTGTATTCATTCGATGTCGACCTAATTTCTGTAAATGTAAAACTCTCAGATTGTTCCCTCTTAACACCAACAGAAGGTTCGCTTTTCGCGCCAATATAATAGTCTGCAGCCCTGAATTTTTTGCCAAGGAAAAAGCCCGAAGGACTGTACTCGTTAGAAGTCGATCCACTTATATGTTCTTCACAGTACAATGCATACAGAAAATTACGATCAATCTCAGCTTGGTTCTTCGGAACACCAACAGAAGGTTCGCTTTTCAAGTCAATATCATATTCTTCAGCCCTGATTACAGAAAATCCACGAGCATCCTCAGATCGTTCCCTCATTACAGCATTACCCACAGAAGGTTCGCTTTCTGCATCAGCATCACAGCCTGTAACCCTGATCTCTCTACCAACGAGAAACCGCGAAGGACTATATTCATTCGATCTCGACCTAATTTCTGTCAATTGAAAGCTCTCACTTTGTTCCCTCGAAACACCAACAGAAGGTTCGCTTTTCGCGCCAATATAATAGTCTGAAGCCCTGAATTTTTTGCCGAGAAAAAAGCCCGAAGGACTATACTCGTTAGAAGTCGACCCGCTTATATGCTCTTCACAGTACAATGCATACCCAGATTTGACAAAAAAATCACGATCAATCTCAGCTTGATTCTTAGGAACACTAACAGAAGATTCACTTTTCGAGTCAACATCGTCGTCTTTAGCCCTGATTTTTTTGCCGACAGAAAACCCAGAAGGACTGTATTCGTTAGAAGACGATCTTCCTCGAAATTCTCCACAGCACGCTGCTAACTGTGAATCGACAGAAACTCCAGGAGCGCTCTCAGACTGTTCTCTCGTCGTTACAGCATTACCGACAGAAGGCTCACTTTTTGCATCAGCAGCACAAGAAGTCGCCTTACGTTCGATGATCTTAACCAAAGATTCACTTATTGCATCAACATTGCAACCATTGAAAAAACCCGAAACATCAAATTCAAGTTGTTCATCACTATCACCAAAACCCACATGACATTGATCATGTTCCAGAAGATCGAAGTTGTCGAAGACGACTTCTTGAATAAAACCCATCATTAATCTGCTAAATTGTAAACAAAAATTATGATTCTTGATTATAACTTGAAATATTTAGGGGAAAAAAGAGACTTAATTTGAAGAAATTAGGGTTTATTTGAATTCCCCAGATTAATTATTAGTGAATTTAATGTAAAAATATTTGGGATTTGTTGTGTTTGTGGTTGAAGAAAGTGTAAGAAATTGTGGAATTATTTGTTTAAGGAAATTGGGTTTAAATAGGAGAGACTGCTTAAGCTTGGCGCCAACGGTAATATTTTTAACCGACTTAACGTTTTTATAGAAAGTTTTTAGTTTTTGGCAAAAAAAAGAAAATAAAAATTGTTGTAAAACTTTCCAAAACTAATAAACAAATTAATTATCCAACTAATTAATAGTTTGTGTATAATTGTACTTACAATTTGTAGAGTGAGGTTGGTTTTTTTTTACTCTACTCACTCTAACTGGGTCCAATTTGTAGTACTTCGTATATTTATTGCGGTAAATGTCGAAATGAGTGAATAGCAGTATACCTAACTTAGTTACTCTTCTTAAATAAAGGTGTTGCTATTTCATGCCCAAATTTTTACTCATATGTAATCACAATTTAATTTTTTACCCTTGTCATTTTTTTCTACCTTTTCAAAACAATCACCACTGACTATCTCCGACAGCCCTCTACAAAATAATAATAATTACTTTAATTTATGATTATATCAACAACAACAAGAATAATAATAACCATAAAAATAATATTAATATTAATAACAACAACGATAATAAGTATAATAATAACAATGATAAATTGTGTGTGGGGATTCACTGCAGTTGAGTTTCAATTGCATGTGTGAATTTATCCCTTTTATGGTAAATATATGTTTAATATCTTTATTTTATATTTTTATATATTCTAATTGTGGCATTAAATTCAACTGCATTGGTGCATTTAACTGGAGTGAATTTCCCTAACGGATAACGATTACATTATAGTTATACTTGGTGCATTTTTCACCACTCTTACGGAGTTTAGTGTTTTAGAATTACATCGTATCTCTACGATTTTCTCAAGTCATCTGAAGTTTTTATCACGGAAAAATAAGATGAGAAAAACAAGTCCTAACATTCAACAAACACACTCCCAACAAATAAAATGAAGTTCAATTCATCATTTTGATAAACAAAAAGTAGAAGAGTCGATATCTTCAGGTCAATAAACATGTCCAAGATCAGGGGCCACATTCTCCAACCGTCTGTTAGAATCACAAAATTGATCACCAACATGTCCAAGATCAGTAATTTCAGCGTCGTTAAACCGATTGATTTCGTTAATTCTTGAATTAACCTCGCCCATTAACCCCTCTAATTTAGCCTTAAACCTTTCGAGTTCGTCTAACCCAAGACCGTCAGTCGGATCATCCCACCAGTTAACACCAACATTATCTCGAGAATCGATTGCAAATCGCTGAATCACCTCGTCAGTGGAAGGGTATCCGCTAACAAACGGTTTACCAGCAATGGAAAAAGCGATAGCGCTGCATCGAGAACCGCATGCAGAAGAGAAGTCACCGCACTTCTTGAGCGAAATGACGTCTTTTCGAGAAGGTGACGTTCCTTGATTGTTTGTTGTCGATTTTTTTTATTTCAATCTTTTGTTTGCCTTTACTTGTGCGCTGCTTCTTCGATCGATGATCATCATCAGTAATAAAGCTCACCATTGTTGTATGTATCAGAAGATTAGCTTATGAATGAAAGTAAAATCAACACAACACAAATTAAAGATTTTGTATTTTAAAGAATTATGAGAAGTTTCGTTAATATGTAAACAGAGTAACAAACTTCTAACGGATATATTTATGGCGGTTAATTTGAAAAGAGGCGCGTCTAACTACTGTCATTTACTGTTGACGTGGTTTCCTTCACTTAATATAATGACATCAAGTTTTTCCAAAAAAAAAAAAAAAACTATGAAATCAAGTCAACTGTTGACTCAATTTTTTATTGGGATATTCTATATGGTATCCCTCAGTTTTTTGACTTTCTACATGGTACCCCTACATTTTTTAAAACATACATGTTACCCCTAATTGTTGTCATTATCCATAAGTATACCCCTGAACTTTATTTTCAAACAATTAAACTCAATTTTAGGCTTACGTGATGACTTGGATGCGTAACCAAGCTTGTCATTTATTATCTCATGACATAAAGACTCTATTAAGCTCAATATCCATCAACAACCTAATATTTATTAATATATATGGGTTATAAAATTTTACGACAAATAAGTTATTGTTTCCCTACAAAATTATCACGTCTAAGATAAATATTGAGCCTAATAGAGTCCTTCTGTCATGGGATGATAAAACCAAGCTTCGTTACACGCCCAAGTAATCATTTAACGCTTAAAAGTGAGTTTAATTGTCTAGAAACAAAGTTCAGGGGTATACTTACGGATAATGACAACAATTAGGGGTACCATGTATGTTTTCGAAAATATAGGGGTACCATGTAGGAAGTCAAAAAACTAAGGGGTACCATATAGAATATCCCTTTTTTATTTTATTTTTTAGTTTAGTTTTTAATTTTTATATATTACATTTAGATGAAATGTCATAAATTAGTGACGGAACATTTTCGTTTTAGAAATGCTGACAAATTTTGTTTAAGTGATTCGATACTTTTTAAGTTTGAAAATAAATTTTATCCGTATATTGATTATATTTTCAACTATAATATAACAATAACTATAATTTCAATTATAAATTTTGACAAAGAGTGGTGAAAAATGCACCAACAATATATTTTTCTGTGGCATTATATTTTTATAAGGCTAATGCACAATTTATGCTACTAACAATAACGATTAAAACAACAATTTACCAGCCACACTGTCGAGGTAAATTTCCCTTAACTACTAATTAACCGCGACCACTTCTAACTTAATTAGTCCCATAAACTCAACCTACTAACCTCGTACCTCATGCTATGTAACTAATCAAATACCACTTCAAAATAGCCAAAGGAAAAAATACCAGACGATGAACACGCGCAAACTACATCAACAAATGTAAAGTTAACGACAATACTTACAATACAATTACGACAATACTTACAATACGCGCAAACCAAACTCTCGATCGGGTGCCCATACAAACGGTATAATCACCCAAACAATACTTACAATACAATTACGAGACCATACAAGGGCTGAGCAAAATATCCGAATATCCGAAATCCGAATTTTTGATATCCGATTTTTCAAAAATTCCGGATATCCGTATCCGAAATTTTCGGATATCGGATATCCGTCGGATATTTATTTTTGAGATTTCGGATATCGGATATCCGAAAAGTATCCGAAACTATTTAAAAAAAAAAAAAAAACTAACTACCCACAACACTAACAGCCCATGAGCCCAACACCCAAACAAACATTGTGACGCACAACTTGTGGGAATGTGACATCTCTCCCACTTCTCTCTCCCGAACACAAATTACCAAATTTCATCTCTCTCTTCCAAACACAAACCTTAAATTTTAGATCTGAGAATCAGTCCTCAACCAAGTTCGACATCACTCGCGCTTTCTCTCTCTCTTGTCAGCCCAGAGCACTTGTAGGGATCTCATCCCATTCACTAATCAAATATTAGTGTAAATCAAATTATTCTAATTTGATGAGCAAGATCTATGTGGTTACATAAATACTTTGTTATAAGTTTATAGAAAATTATACCTTTCTCAAAGGGAAATATTGGGCACAAAACTAGAACTCCTTTCTAGTTTTGTTTCTTGAGCTTAAGTTTAGGATGATCCTCCAAAAACCCGAGTTTCCAAAGTAGGAAACCTCCTCTTAGTTGCACCCAAGAACTACACCAAAAATACTAAGGATTTTGATCTAGAAATCACTTAGTAGTACTTGATAATATGTGATATTATTAATATTACTAACTCTTAGTAATACTAGTATAATATGTGTATTAAGTTTTTCTAGAGAGAAAATGGGAGAGATGAGGGAAAAGAGAATGAATAAATTCTCTTCCTAAGGCCTTGTGTTTTTATAGAACAACAAGTAAAATGAAGTGTGTGTTACACACCTCATTTTTTCAGCCAACACAAGAGAAGAGAAGAGAAGAGACTTTATCTTGATAAGAGGAATTGGTTGCATGATAATCATTATGTTCATGCATGCATATCCAAGACACTACTTGACAAAACAAATTAGACCCATATGGGGTCCCTTGGACCGTCCAAGAGCATTCACGCTCGTCAGTCTCAGTCCACAGTACGGTCTACCACCGGGGCTCACCACGCTGCCACCGTTTCAGTCCACCGTCACGAGTACCAACAATATTTCACGTCTTCTTCCTCAATGTAACATATGTGATTCGTTAGTATTTTGTAATGAATTATTGATCGTATGATTCAAAATTAAGGGTTAATTTTACGTTTATCGAACCGTCCATTGTAAAATTAGATACAGAAAAGTAAGTATTTACAAGTTTGGATATCCGATCTGAAAATTTCGGATATATAATTTCGGATATCCGAAAGGTTTCGGATCGGATATCGGATAGTAAAAATCTGGGATTTCGGATACGGATATCCGATCCGAAAATGCAGTTCGGATCGGATATCCGATCCGTGCTCAGCCCATTATTTACTGACAATGCTAATACCATCAATCAATTTTATTTTTTAAAAGTCAAAATTTTGTAACTTTGACCGTATATAACATAAAATCTACAAAATATTATACGATAATAAGATATTTACATTTGCTATTAAATTATCTTTCATAAAATTTTATTTTCAACCAAAAAAATTTGTCGACAAGCGACAAAAAACATGGTCGAAAAGGCGCGTTAAAAACCGCCTAAAGTCAAAGTGGGAGTAACATTGCTACACTGAGGGAGTATCATACAAACATAGTACCTACTCCGTACATAATGTTAGTGTCGTTAAGGATAGAAACTAATAAGCTACTAATACAATTGTATGGAGTAGTATTCTTTGAGCATAGTCAATTTATAAAATGCTTAAAAAATTAATCCATCAATTTTAAAGTACTGTCTCCACTTTAAAATGGCACGAAAACTAAAAAAGTGACATAGAATAATGAATACTCCCTCCATTCACATCCAACAACATCAGGATGTAAATGCACCAATATTAAGGAAATGATGATGTCATGCGAATTAGGGGGAGTAGGGTGCAAAACAGATTTTTAATCAGCAATTAAGCTGCATCCCACGTGCAAAATATCACCAAATTGAGCCATTAGCAAAAAATTTCCCTCCAAACCAAAATTACAAAATTTTTCATTTCCCTCCAAACAGAAAAATGACCCTACTTTTTATATTTAAAACAGTACACAAACATTTCAGTATCAAAACCTTTATATTTTCTCTGTTTTAGAGAAGCAAAACAAAACAAAAACATTCCTTATTTTTAACAGTCCTTTTACAGTTTACGTTTATAAATTACAATTCCGTTACAACAAATGACGTCAAATGTCGAGAGTCGCTGTAACAATCTGACTGAAATCCAACGCCTTGATCTTTCTACTTTCTTGTTGGAGAAATGCAACGACGGACATCTTCAACGGGGCACCGTCAACGAGGCAGCGGCTAAGTGGGGCTTGCATAGAATAACAGTTACAAAAATATGGAAAATCGCAAAGGCAAGTCAGTTATCGGGAAGTTTAAACGTCAAAAGCAAGCGGTACAGTAATACTAATAAGAAACGAGTAATGCCAAATCTGGAATACATAAAATCACTCAAATTCTCCGAAAGAAGCACGATGGAACGCATATCTAAAAAGTGTAAAGTGGATATCGGAACGGTACACAAATGGGTCGTTGAAGGCTTACTAAAGCCTCACTCAAGTCCACTGCATCCTTTATTAACGGATGTCAACAAAATTAACCGAGTGAAATTCTGCCTCGAATCATTAGAGGTGGAACAAACTGTTAGCCAACAAGAGAAAAGGGAAGCAAGAGCAAAGATCAAGTTCAAAGACATGACAAACATAATACATATCGACGAGAAGTGGTTCTACCTTTCAAGAGATAATCAAAACTACTATGTCGTCGACGATGAAGAAGTACCACAACGAACATGCAAATCAAAGCGGTATATTATTAAAGTAATGTTCATGTGCGCGGTAAGTAGGCCCATCTATAGTGATGATGGTGAACTATTGTTTGATGGGAAAATAGGAATATTTCCCTTTACATGTGAAGAGCCAGCTAGACGTACGTAGCAGCAAAAATAGAGCGGCCGGGACAATGGAAACAAAAGCAATTGATTCGGTCAATAAAGAAGTTACGAAAAAATGTATTATCGAGAAAATTCTACCAGCCATAAAAGCAAAGTGGCCGGCAACAAGCAGCAAGCATATACTCATTCAACAAGATAATGCGAGGTCTCACTTCACAAACAACGACCCGGATTTCAGAAAAGCGGCAACAGAAGACGGTTTTACCATTGTGTTAGTATTCCAACCTCCTAATTCTCCTGATCTAAACACAAATAATTTGGGATTTTTTAGAGCAATTCAATCGTTACAATCAGAAATTTCAGCAAGTAATGTGCAACAGCTAGTAGGTGCAGTAGAGAAAGCTTATGCCGATTAGGGGTGTGCATAAATAACCGAACCGAAATAACCGAACCGTTTAACCGATAACCGTGCCTTTTATCGGTTCGGTTAACCGTACCGTTAAAATTTAACGGTTCGGTTAACCATACCGTTACAAATAGCGGTTAACGGTACGGTAACGGTTAGCATTTTTGGTGATAACGGTTAACCAATTAACTGTTAAGAAAATTTAAAAATTTTAAAAATTAAAAAAAAAATAGAAAAAAAGAGAGAGTGAGTAACTTGTATAGCATATTGCTTTTGTGCACCACTAAACCTAGATCTACAATTTCACATTCATCCTCTTCAATTTTTTGGAACACAATGTTAATTTGTCACAAGTTACAATCAAGCATTCAGAAATCAATAATTCGATAATAGTTGGACTTTGGTTATTTATGATTTTTTATTATATAATCGGGACTTTTTTATGTAAATGTTTGAATAATGTTGAATTCTTTGTTGTTAAATTGTACTCGATAAAACATGGACATCTTAAATTTGGCCAGTTTATTAAAATCGTTCAATATTTTGTCATGTTTTTATGTCGCTAGTATTTTTTTTGAGAACTTGTAGAATTAAAAGAAAATTTTAACATAGTGGTTAACGGTTAACCGGTTAACCGTACCGTTATTATAATGGTTAACCGAACCGTTAATAACCGTTTCTTAACGGTAGGTAATGGTTACGGTTTTGGCATAACCGTTATCACGGTTAACCGTTATCCTTAACGGTTTGGTTACCGTAACCGTTAATGCACACCCCTAATGCCGATTATTGTCCTACGAAGTTGAACAAAATATTCTTAACTCTACAATCCGTCATGGTTGAAATTTTGAAAGCAAAGGGTCACAACAATTTCTCAATCCCCCACATGGGAAAAAATCGCATACAACTACAAGGGTTACTACCAACAAACTTGGATGTGAATGAAAATATTGTGAAAGAATGCATTGAACTATTGATCGCTACTGGAGAAACTACTGGTTTAGAAAAGTTGATCAATGATTTGGGTTACAACTTAGATGGTTGAATATGTATAAGAATGTGGTGTTGTACTTTGTACTCCGTATTTTGTAGTTTATCGGTTTTTGTAGTTGTGTTTACAAAATAAACAAGTCTATATTGTGTTAGACTTTGTTTACGTTGTAAACACAACATATAACCACTTTAGCAGCAACATTTTGGAAGACAATAAGGAGTAAGATCGTTATTTGATTTATTTACTGTTTTAATATTAGTGAATCAATTCTCATACCAATTTGGAATTAAATCATTGAATTGATAAAGTCAACAACATTGCAAACGTAATTTCACCAATAAGGTTGCTTCAAAACGATTCATCTCAAATATTTTTAGGTCAATGTGGCGACGATTATTTTCGTCGTCGACATAACCCGAATATGAGTCCATCAATTGAGCCATCACTATATTGGTGTACATTTAGCAACATGAAGACTATGTTAGAACAACTCTCAAACCACTTAGGATTCATATCATCGAATTTTTTGGATTAAAAATCACATTTTAAAAAACTTAACAATATGGTAGCTTCAAATAGAGCCATCACAATATTGCTAAACAACTCTCATACCACAACGTGGATTCATAGAATCGAGTTGTTAAAGAAAATGATTACATACAGTTTCATCGATTAACCATTAACCATTTACGCATACAGTTTCAAAATCATATGCCAATACGAAAAGCACAGCAATTTTAAAAACAAGTTACTAAAATATACAGAGACTAAGTCGTGGATAAAATGTACAGAAACTAATCCGTTACTAAAATGTACAGAAACTAATTCGTGAATCATATGACAACAACTAATTCGATACGATCAGAGAAGGTAAGTATCATCACAGCAATATCAAATCTACAGAAACGAAGTCGTGGATAAAATGACAGCAACTAAAATGAGCATACTTAAATGAGCAATATCAAATCTATAGAAAATATCAAATGAGCAATATCAAACATTATGAAATGTACAGAAAATCTACAGAAAATGAGCAATATCAAATCTACAGAAAATATCATCACACTTTCTTAAATGAGCATAAAAAAAAAAATGTAATTTTAACATTATCATGATAAAATTAACAGAAAGTAGATCAAAAATAACAGATCTAACAAAAAGTGAAATGAACAATGACAAAAGTGAGCAAAAACATCCGAAATACACGAAAAGTTCATCAACAAATAATCAAACATCGATGAAAACCCCAGATCTACAGAAAATCACATCAAACAAACTTATATCAATATTAAAGTTAACTGTTTTTTACCTTGACATGATCGAAATCAACAGAAACAACATTAAAAAGACGAAAAAAAATTAAAAAGACGAAATCAACAGAAACAGAACACTTTGAACAGAACAGAAACAACAGATCTAAACATCACACTTTGAAACATCATGAAAAAGACGAAAAAATTAAAAACAGAAGTAAAGAAAGACAAGATTTAC
Organism: Dianthus caryophyllus; assembly: GCA_023091065.1. Lineage (NCBI taxonomy): Eukaryota > Viridiplantae > Streptophyta > Magnoliopsida > Caryophyllales > Caryophyllaceae > Dianthus > Dianthus caryophyllus. The sequence continues at coordinate 7,905,912 of CM041526.1, read as the reverse complement.
TCCCCTTTTGTTTCATGCCACAAAGATCTGGATAAAAATCGCACAAAATCTCAAACGCCAACTGATTATCCGAATGATCGTAATCAACAGACCATGGTTTTGGAACCATGTCATGAACCCCCTCACCAGGTGCCTCGATTTTCACCTCACCAACCGCAGCCTGAACCGTCTCACCAAACCCTGTCAACCGTCTCACCAACCGCGTCAACCCCCTCACCAACCGCGTCCGTAACTCCATCATCTACAGATACATTTTCTTCTTCTTTACTATCAGGAACAACGTACTAACCATCAATAATACGATAAAAAGGTTGATCTTCAGTGTGAGGAATTAAAACACACCTGTCGAGGTAAAATTCCTACTAACCATCAATAATACGATAAAAAGGCTAATGCACAATTTATCCTACTAACAATAACGATTAAAACAACAATTTACCAGCCACACTGTCGAGGTAAATTTCCCTTAACTACTAATTAACCGCGACCACTTCTAACTTAATTAGTCCCATAAACTCAACCTACTAACCTCGTACCTCATGCTATGTAACTAATCAAATACCACTTCACAATAGCCAAAGGAAGATATACCAGACGATGAACACGCGCAAACTACATCAACAAATGTAAAGTTAACGGCAATACTTACAATACAATTACGACAATACTTACAATACACGCAAACCAAACTCTCGATCGGGTGCCCATACAAACGGTATAATCACCCAAACAATACTTACAATACAATTACGAGACCATATAATTACTGACAATGCTAATACCATCAATCATTTTTTTTTTTTGGAAAGTGTTTTTTTTTTTTTTTTTTTATTTTATTTTTGTTTTTTGTGCTCCCTTACCATAAACACAAACTTTCCTAAAAACGAATAAAAACAATAAACACCGACTTTCCAAAAACGAGTGAAAAAATTTGACTTAGAGGCCAAGGTAATTTTAAGCTGTTTAAACCAATTAACTTCTTCTATAAATTCTCATAATTTCCTCAACAATTCTCAGATTTTTCATTACAACATTGTTCATCAAAATTAATATCATCATGGCTTATGGTCGTGGTGCATATAATCTCATCAAAAAATTGAACGAAGCTGATGATGTTAAGAACAAGGTTCGTGATGAAGACAAGGCTGATTACGAGTATGATAGTGAGCGTAAATTTCAAGAAATTCTGAGTAAGTCGATTTGTAACAAGTACAGTCTTTCTGGTTATTGCTTTGGTCGAAAGGTCGGGGTTACAGACTGTTATGCTAAAAGCGGCGAACCTTCTGATAGTAATGCTGTAATGAGGGAACAATCTGAGGATGTTCGTCGACTTGTTGTTGATGAGTTACCAGCGAGCTGTGAAGATTGCCAAAGTACGTCGACTTCTTATGAGGACTGTACTTCTGGGTTTTTCGTTGGTCGAAATATCAGGCCTACGGACTATGATGCTGATGCAGAAAACGAACCTTCTGTTGGTAATTCAAGGGACGAGTCTGATAACGTTGAAATCCTCGAAAGCTGGGACTACGATGCTGATGCAGAGAGCGAACGTTCTGTGGGTAATGCTGAAACGAGGGAACAATCTGGGAATGCTGATGCAAAGGGTGAACCTTCTTCTGTCGATGATGCTGTAACGAAGGATCCATTTGCGAGTGCTCGTGGATTTTATTACGATTCTGATATAGCATGGTACTTTGATGACGTCCAAAACATATCGACTTCTAATGAGTACAGTCCTTCAGGTTGGTTTCTTGGCAAAAAAATCAGGCCTGAATACTATAATTCTGATGCAAAAAGCGAGTCCTCTGTCGGGTTTTCTGGTAATGGTCAGGAAGATGAGGCGGAAAGTAGACCTGTTGATAATGTTTCTGAATGTATGCAAGCATCTGATGACTTCTCTGAGGATTTGACGAATGTTGCAGTGATAAGGGAAACGTCTGAGGAATGTCGTGACGACTCTGAAAAGCCTGCCTGTAATCTGATAAAGAAGAGGAAGATCTCGGCTGTGCGCGACTTTTCAGTCGGTTGTGGTGTCCAAAACTCGGAGAAGGTGGTTCAGAGGAAGACTAGTGAACGTATAGCGAGGAGGAAAGTCTCCGCTGTACGTGATTTTCCCAAAGGATGTGGAGTCAGAAACTCAGGTGTCACGAAGGAATTACGTGATGACGACTCAGAGAAGCTGGGGGCGCAGAGGAGGACTAGTGAACGTATAAAGAGGAGGAAAGTCTCGGCTGTGCGCGATTTTCCAGTTGGATGTGGAGTCAGAAACTAAGGTGTCGTGAAGGAAGCGAATGAGAAGGGACTGCTGAAGAAGAGACGCGTTTTCAAGCATCAATAGTTTTTAATCACGCTCATTAATCTGAAACTGCTAATTACTGTCGAATATAAATGTTCATTCGTTTTTTTTTGGTCACTGAGTTTGTGATCTCCGTTTGTAATGTACGAATTAAATTCTCGTATTGCAATATCAATTTCGTTTAATTAAATTCTCGTATTGCAATATCAATTTCGTTTCATTTGTAATGTAAGGAAACTAGGTCGATCCTCTATGGTAAGACCAACGTCCAACCTACACTTGACATGTTGAGAGGCAAAGTTACGACTACTTGTTCATTTTTACCAATTAAAATGACAAAATTCCGCGCATAATATTATAACTAAATCAATTAAGATGCCACTACCATTTTTCAAAAAAGGTCTTTTTTAATACTTTTCCTGAAAATTAATATAGAAATGTTAATTCTTCACAAACTCTTCCCAATCAAATCAAATCTAAAAAAAAAAAAAAAAAAGATAACACTGCAGAGAATATTACTCCGTCTAAATTATACTCGTACAATAAAACACCAATTTTTACATCTTATACTTAATATTTTAATTTATTGCACCATTAAACTTTTCATTCTTACAAATAAACAAAAAGGGATAATTCATTTTGATTTAATTATTTCCTTGCTTGGTACAATAAGTTACTTCGTATACTCCGTATATCACTAAAATGTGATCACTTAAAGCTTAAAAAATCATTTGTGTTTAACGTGATACGATTAACTTTTTCGAGTTACTTTAAACATTAAAAATTACACAGTGAACACATTTCGATTATAAATTTAATCGTACGCGTAAAACCGTCTTTTACTTAAAAAATGAAACAAGTATGGATATGGGCGTAGTATAAAGGAGATAGGTGACCTCAATTTAGAAGTCTCCTCCAACTTTTGTCTAACTTTGGTTCTTCGTTAAAACTCGAAGAAAGCTTCAACAATGGTGGTCGCTTTACTTCTCTTGCCTTCAATTTGTAATTTCTCCTTCGTCTTCTTCTTCTTCTTCTTCTTCTTCTTCTTCTTCCCTTTCTAATTTCATCTCTAGTATTTAATTTCAACTATATCAACCTTCAATTCATTAATTTTTGATATTTTTTTTTCCTTTCATTTTTTATGTGCGTGTGCAGCGGTCTTTCACAAGCGAATTCGAGGCGGTTATCGATTAATCGGGTTAATTTCAGGCGTCTACCTAAGTGTGCAGCTGTAGATTATTCTCATGGAGGTGAATTTTGATTATTTTTTTTTGTTTTGCTAGTTTGTTTGTTCAATTTTGGGGGATTTTGAATTTATGATTTGATTATGTTCTTTAAGTTTACTTCGTAGATATGTGAGTGAAGTTGAGAATTCTAGGGTTTATTTTGGTTTATGCATAGTTTAATTTGATGTGATTGGAATTGAAATCGATGTTTAACTCAAAAACTTGTGTGTACTTTGCAATCGTCTTTCAGAAGTTTGCCAATTATTTTCGAAAGACGGTTTGAGTTCTGGGGATGGTTGGATTATTGCTGAAGATTGAAATTAGAGATTTAGGGTATTAATATGAACTTATGAAGTATGAAATGCGTTTGTTTACCGCGCAAATGTTCGTCTTTTGGAGACCGCTTCGAAACTGTCAGTTCCTCTGATTATCGTCGAAGCTTGAAGCTTTTGTTTTGGGTAGCAAAAACAATTTATCGAGCATAGCAAAAAAAAGTTGCTTTTTTTTATGGTAAACATTTACGTAATTTGCCGTAGCCAAAGCTTATCATTTTGTTCATTATTCGGGTTTTGGTAGCTAGTGCTACTCCTTGTTTCTACGTAGCTTCCCCTGTGTCTTTGTACTGTTTTCAATACATTTTATATTATGAAGTTCTTATGCGAAAAGCCGTAGTTTTAGCAACACTTTTTTATTGACAAGCATAAATAATTTTTTTATCTTTCATAACTCATTGTACGTTTATTGGAGTATTATTTAAGGTGATAGTTGTGGAAGTTTTAATCCTGGAAATGCAAAATGGACGGAACGTTGCTATTTTGAGGGAGTAATATGCATAGTGTGGAGTACATACTTGATTTGTAGAAATTCAAAATGGATGGAACATTGCGATTTTCAATACATGCAATTCTTGTTTTCACAAGCTACCATTTCGCACAATGTTTTGTCTTAACGATTATTTGAATCGTAGGGAATGTACCAAAGTTTCCTAGGATGAGAGTTTGGGATCCTTACAAACGCCTCGGCATAAGTCCATATGCGTCCGAGGAAGAAATATGGGGCTCTCGTAATTTCCTCGCTGAGCAATATGCTGGGGACGAGAGTAGTGTGGAGTCCATAGAAGCTGCATTTGAGAAACTCTTAATGAAAAGCTTCTGGGAGAGGAAAAAAACAAAGATCAACCTGAAGACGAGGTTGAAGAAGAAAGTTGACGAATCTCCTCCTTGGATAAAGAATTTACTCAACTTTGTTGAGCTTCCTGCAACCGTCATTATCCTTCGAAGGTTGTTTCTCTTCGCGTTCATGGCGTCATGGAGTATATTTAATTCTGCCGAGGGTGGACCTGCTTTCCAGGTGTGTTTCGGCCCTTTTGTAGTTAGTTGCCTTTTCTTTTGAGTTTTCATCGTTTTATTATGTGATCTTGTTTTTGTGAGAATGATTTTGCAATTGAAGGAAAGGTTGGCGGATTATTAAATTTATAAGACGGGAATTTGCTCTTGCTGAAAAAGCTGTTGAACTTTAGAATCCAAGTGGGAATTTTGTTTCGTCTAGTGACGTAATGCAATGCTCCGATTCATGACCACTTTTTTGGCTTTTTGAATTTTATGATTCTGTTTTCTTTTATGTTACTCAAGCCACCCTTTTGTTACCCTAATTTACCCTAAAATTTTAAGTCAATCTTTTCCCAAATGGAAAAACGACAAAAACCTAAGCTACCATTGTATAGTTCTGGGTTGATGGAATCAGTCAACTTCATATTTTGATACTGCCGAATATGTAGGTGCAAAATTGATCATGCCCATATTGTTGGATTTGTTTTCAGATTTTAAATTAAATGTTGTAAAGTGATTCTACTTAAAAGAATCCAATCCCTGTCATCTCATGCTTCTTTTATACCGGAAGTCGTAAAAATTGAGTGTATATATGGGCATATGGCATACACACCATTGCAATATTCTAATTTTACTGTAGTCTTTATTGAGTGAACATGTTTTGGTTGGTCAGAAGTTTTGTTAGAGGGTAGAGGGGTGGTGGTGCTCGTGGTGAATCTGATGGTGGCTGTGGTGAGACCATCAATTTAATTGAACTTGGTCTGTGACTAATACCAAGCCCACTCGCTACTGTTCTTAGGAAACATTTGAAATTTTCTGTGAGCTGTCGACACTAACAAGTCTTCATAAGAACAACGTAACTGTCAAGCTGATTCAAACAAAATCAGCTTCTTTTTCTTTTCTTCAATTTCTGAAACTCAAGTCCACTGAATGCAGTAGCAAAGCTCGAAAATAAGTGACTGTTTGGGAAATTTTATTCGCGGACAGTTGCAGATGATAATTTCATATTGCCCAACCCCAGATTATTTTGGGACAAAAGCTTTATTGATAATGTTTTTTTGTTGTAACTTACGTGTGCTACTCAAACTTTCATATACCCCCAGATAATCTCTGATGAGTGGATAATCGATAACCTATTGATGCAGGTGGCAATTTCTCTAGGAGCATGCATTTACTTTCTAAACGACAAGACAAAGAGCTTAGGGAGAGCTGCTGTGATTGGGTGAGTAGAAACTCGACACTATCAAAAGCGTCTCTATCTATTGCTTTACTCGTACTGACACACTCTCTGTCTTGCTTCTCGACAGATTTGGATCCCTGGTCGCTGGTTGGCTCTGTGGTTCGATTTTGGGACCGTTGGTACCAGCAGCTATTCTGCCGGCAACCTGGACTTTAGAACTCGTTACTTCGTTGTTCGCGTTTCTGTTTTTGTTCATTGGTTGTACCTTCCTTAAGTAAGCCTAATCGGTTTTAATGGAAGCTGTTGTAAGTCCAAAGCTCCATTCGATAACGCTCATCCTTTATCTGAAATGTAGCTGCGCAAGAAGTGTATGTCCCGTCTTGCTCATTAAGTAAAAATTTGTACGCGTCTATCAAACAGGTGGATTGTAACTCAGAAAAGTTGAGATATTCGTGAAGTTTTGTAGTGGTGATGGATGATTCCTGCGAGTACTCCTAATCCTAAGGATTTTTATTTCGTTTTATTGTCGATATCACTTGTTCATTTGGTTGGACTATTTAATGAACGGAAGACTTTTTAAACAGCGTGAATTATGTTCAAATTTATTTCTGTGATACACCCACTCCGAAACTCGATGGAATTGAGTTTGCAAGCTTCAGTTAAAGAAATGAAATATATTCCGTAACATTTTAATTTGTAACCGAGTTACGAATTAAAGAACTACTCTTTTAATCTGTACTTGTTAGTTCAAAATTTATGGCAATAAAACACAGTTAAGGTACTGTTGAAAGTCAAAAAAGCGGTATTTTATAGCTGGAAAAAACGCAATTCGTACAAAATCGACAAGCTAATATTACCAATTCAATGATTCAATGAATGACTACATAAACAATAGTTTGACATCACTGCTCAGAGAGTATACAGCTAAATTCTGCTACACATGAATTAAATTTAACAAATATAATCACCAAATAAATGCATTTGTTATCAGAACTAACGCTTCAAAACACATCTCTTCTTCAATGCCGGAACAATTCTACTTTCCTCCAACGTTGTCGTCATCTGTACCCTCCTCTTCACCTTTCTTCACGACACCCGAGTTTCTTCACCAACATGTCCAAGATCAGTAATTTCAGCGTCGTTAAACCGATTGATTTCGTTAATTCTTGAATTAACCTCGCCCATTAACCCCTCTAATTTAGCCTTAAACCTCTCGAGTTCGTCTAACCCAAGACCGTCAGTCGGATCATCCCACCAGTTAACACCAACATTATCTCGAGAATCGATTGCAAATCGCTGAATCACCTCGTCAGTGGAAGGGTATCCGCTAACAAACGGTTTACCAGCAATGGAAAAAGCGATAGCAGCGTACTGAGAACCGTACAGAGAAGAGAAGTCAGCGCACTTCTTGAACAGCCCCTGACGTCTTTTCGAGAAGGTGACGTTCCTTGATTGTTTGTTGTCGATTTTTTTTATTTCAATCTTTTGTTTGCCTTTACTTGTGCGCTGCTTCTTCGATCGATGATCGTCATCTGTACCCTCCTCTTCACCTTCCTTCATGACACCCGAGTTTCCGACTCCACATCCATCTGGAAAATGGCGCGCTGCAGAGACGATCCTTCTCTTTGCTGGTCGACTATCAGCTTGTGCAGCAGCCTTTCTCTTCAGATTACACACCTGCTTTTCTGATCCCTCAGACTGTTCCTCTGGTACAGAAACATTCCTGTCATTATCTTCGGAAACAATGTAAACGGGACTACTTTCTGCCTCATCATCACCCAGCATCTTAACAGATGATTCACTGTAAAAACCAAAAGGAGTGTACTCGATGGAAGTCGATTTACCCTCGAATTCTTCATAGTCTTTTGCTAACTGAGAATCAACTGCAAATCCACCGTCACCAACAGAAGGTTCGCTTTTGGTGTCAGTATCATTGTCCGCAGGCCTTAGCTTTTGACCAACGAAAAACCCAGAAGGACTAAATTCATATGATGTCGACGTAATTTCTATAATCTCAACTTCTTTCATTGAAACACCAACAGAAGATTCGCTTTTCGCGTCAATATCATATTCTTCAGCCCTGATTACAGAAAGTCCACGAGCATCCTCAGATCGTTCCCTCATTACAGCATTACCCACAGAAGGTTCCTCGAAGACGACTTCTTGAATAAAACCCATCATTAATCTGCTAAACTGTAAACAAAAATTATGATTCTTGATTATAACTTGAAATATTCAGGGGAAAAAAGATACTTAATTTGAAGAAATTAGGGTTTATTTGAATTCCCCAGATTAATTATTTGTGAATTTAATGTAAAAAAATTTGGGATTTGTTGTGTTTGTGGTTGAAGAAAGTGAAAAAAATTGTGGAATTATTTGTTTAAGGAAATTGGGTTTAAATAGGAGAGACGGCTTAAGCTTGGCGCCAACGGTAATGTTTTTAAGTTTTAACCGAATTAACGTTTTTATGGAAAGTTTTTAGTTTCTGGATAAAAAAGAAAATAAAAATTGTTGTAAAACTTTCCGAAACTAATAAATAAACAAATTAATATATCCAGCTAATTAATAGTTTGTGTATAATTTCACTTACAAATTGTAGAGTGAGGTTGGTTTCTTACTCTACTCACACTAATTGGGTCCAATTTATAGTATATTTATTTATTGCGATAAATGTCGGAATGAGTGAATAGCAGTATACCTAGCTTAGTTTTATACTCTGTATTATTTAAATTGTAAAAATTTGATATGTTTATTGTATTTACAAAGAACAAATTAAACAAGATTACTCATTACTTATTTTGCCAACATAAATGATAAGAAGTTTTGAAAATTCTATTTTCGCATGAATAGAGTCCAATAGTTGATCGCTCAAATTGGAGTTAAATTGAGAGAGTATTAAATAAAGGTGTTGCTGTTTCATACCCAAATTTGTACTCATAAGTAGTCGCAATTTAATTTTTTTTTTTAAACAATCACCACTGACGATTTCCCTTTGTATTTCTTGTGCTGGTACTGTGGGTGTTAAGCATCGGCATAACCTCATCCGTGACACCTTGTTAGACATTTGCTTTCGGGTTGACATTTCGGCGAGTAAGGAGGTTGATATCGGTTTGGTCGATGTGCATGACAGATCTCTTCGTCCTGCAAATTTGCTTCTTTATTCTCGGGACAGGGGGCGGGATGTCTGTGTCGATTTGAGAGGGTCTTTACCCTTAACTCAGTCTGCGATGGTCGAGTTCGTGCCCGGACAAGTTGTTATCGATGCTGCGCGGCGTAAGTATGCTAAGTACAAGGATTTATGCATGGCGGCTGACTATGGTTTCCTACTCTTCTCTTGGAGAGCTTAATTTGGATGATGTAGCTTTACTGAAACGGATCCAGACTTTCGCAACATCCCATGATGCAGGGGTTCGTATGTCCGCATATATTTTTCTTAGGCTTAGCTTTGATATTGTTAAGGGGGTGGGGGCCCAAATTATATCTGGACTGCCCACCAATTTTGTGTAAACGTTGTTTACAATTCTTTAATAATAATGCGTTTTTTTAAAAAAATAAAATAATAATAATAATAATAATAATAATAATAATAATAATAATAATAATAATAATAATAATTCATGATTATAACATCAACAACAACAAGAAGTCAACAACAACAGTAATAATAATAAAAATAATATTAGTAACAACAACAATAATTAAGTATAATAATAACAATGACAAATTGTACTTTACAACTTTATATAATAGGGAATAATTTTTTAGAAATTACGGCCTTTTAAAATGATTTTATTAAGCGTAATTGTTCAACTGTACCCGAGTTTTACTCAGTTGTACCATTTTTTGTCATAATATTTTCAACCCTTATCCTTCCTACCCATTGTTTTCTCTCTTTTGAATCAAAATGAATTCGATAAGGTAGCGTTTGGGAACTATGATTTCATTTGAAAATTCTCATTTCAAATCTAGATTATGAAATGTGGAATTTAAAAATGACATGGGGTGGGGTTGAATTTGAAATCTCTAAATTTAAGCCTAGATGGATGTATGGATGAATTTTGTTCAAATCCAAATCCAAATATTTGTATTTTGCCAAACAAGATATTTGGATCAAATCCAAAATTTCAAATCAAATCCACCTATCCAAACACACTATTAGATTATCCCCAAATTCATTAACAATTAATAAATTCTTACTAACTATTCAACAAATTAAATTGCAAATCAAACTATAATAATAATTACACTATTTTTTTTTTTTTTTTTGTGTTGATTAATTTTTGAAAATTTAAGTTTTTGGTTATTAAAAAAATTAGGGTTTTGGGTGGTGGTCATGTGGTGGAAGAGAGCGGCAGTAGGCGGTAAAGGGGAGGGGCGATCGATGTAGGGTGGCCATGGCGTCCGGGTCAGCGTGTGGGGAGGGTGCCCGTGGCCGGCATCCGGCGATGGTGGTGGGCCTGAGATTGTTTGACGATTTTGGTTAGAGGGGGTCGGCCGTGTGAGATCCTGGCCCGAAACCTCAAAATTCCAATTTTAATTTGAAAAGTATTTTATTTAGGTAGGGGTAGTAGGAGTCGCCAGTCCGTTTTATATGAAAAACGTACAAAAAAACTGATTTGAAAAACGTAACGGAAAAGCCCCTTTTGATCATTGGTGTGGGGACTGATCCGTAACTCTGGCCTAAACCAAAGAATGCGGATTCGGGGGTAAGGGTACGGGAAGGTGTTAGGCACCCGGACCGCCCGTCGAACTGACGACCTCTACTATTTATTTATAATATTATATATTTGACGAAATATGAAAACACTAAAGAAAAAGTTAGTAATAAAATGAATAAATTGATAAAGAAAAACAGAGAAATAAAGAAATAAATAAAAGAAATTAAATAAGAGAAGAAAAACCGATTATCGATATGAATCTGGGACCCTCAGGCTTGTCGTAATGTCGAATTCAAATGAAGTTTGAAAATATCGTAAATCGATGGCTCTTTGGCGCTTATTCAAGAATTAACGGTGTTTGAATGTGAAAATAAGGCTTGAAATTGACTTGGGAAAGTTTCTGTAATTTTGGGAAGTGTTTCTGTTATTTTTAGGAGACTTGTCTGTGAATTTGATGTGGAATGAATGAAATAGAGCTGTATTTATAGGAAAACAGGGGGATTCGAGCCAAAATATGTCGGTCTAATAAGAGCCCAAGTTTGACGTAGAGTTGTCGGTCAAGTAGATGAGGCCGACAGAAGTTGCTGGTCAAGCCACCAAGGCCGACCAACACGTCGGCCAGTGAGAACATGCCGACAAGGCCACTCAGCCAGATAATGTATACCGACAAGGCCTGTCGGCCAGACAAAGCGTGTAACACCCCGACTTTTTCTAATTTATTTTATTCACTTTCTCATATTCGTTAATTTCCTAAACTTGTGATTTTCTATTTTTAGCTCGGGAAATCATTTCTTATACGGGTGAGTCGGGTCTTGGTTATGGTTGAAGTAGACCCGAGTCCATAGGTAAACTTAGGAGAGTCTTGGAAGCATGGGTAAGTAAGGGTATAAGTGAGGGTTGAAGGAAAGAAGGGAAGAAACGAGAATAAGCTCTAACATGGGTCAGAGCTAACAGCTCCGTCAGAGGAGCTAGCAGCTCCATCAGAGGAGCGAGCCGCTCCATAAGAGCGAGCCGCTCTGGAGCCCAGAGCGAGCCGCTCCTCAGCGCGGGTTTGTTTTCCTAGGGTTTTCTCCGCGTTTTCTTTTGGCCCAAGACATGATATACTTCGTATAATCTATCCTAAGCAACTTAATCATCTGATTATCTATCCTAAACCCTCATTCACTCCTTCCCTCTCTTTTCCATCCACATTCATCCTCTCCATCTCTCAAATAATATCTCTCCAAAACTCTTTTACCACCATTGTTATACTCTCAAGCTCTCAATCCTTCCATTCTCAACCTTTTCTAGACCTTATCCTTGGTAAAGGATCTCCTTTAGCATCTTTATTTTTCTGTTATTGTATTATTTTATGTGTTTGCTTGCTTTGTATTCATTATGTGCTTGTTTTGGCTTGGTTTATCAAAGGAGAAGAAGGGTTTGAAGAAGGTGATACCATCCTTGTTGAAGAGGAGGACGAGTAGCACGAGTTTGAGGCTCTACAAAGGTAACTAGGTGTGATCTAGTTGTGTTTTAGCATGTATGAGGCCTTGCTTGTGTTGTTGTTATTGTTTTCATTATGGTGTTGTTAATGGTTGATGTTTGGATCATGGTTTCATGCTAGTTTCATTGGCCTCATACTAGGGTTGTCATGTTATCATTCATATTATCATCATTATATGCATAACTATCATAATTTAATGCTAATCATGTTGGTAAATATTGATAAAAACGGATTGGTGGTGTTTGGTGGTGTTGGCCGAATGGCCTAGATGAGGGCCGAGCCCTTTTGCTTGTGTTGATCTCTTGTTTTCTTCTCGTTTTGGCTTAAGTATATCGAATTATGATGTTTGTAAGAATCACCTAATGATGAGTTATGAGTTAAGTTGATTACAAGTTGTTAAATGATGTCTACATGCATGTTTAAGTGAATAAATCATATGAGTCGATAATTGGTCACATGTGAGTCGAGTATTATGCATGATTTTGGTGGTTTTGTTGGGTTGGCCGTGGGTGTGTGGGCTGGCCGTGAGTTGTGCATGTGTGTGATGGCTTGTTTGTCTCTTGTTTGAGTCTTGGCATGTCTCATAATATTAACTATACTAAAATGAATCGGTTTATGCGTTGTTTGATCACTAAATAATGAGTTATGAGCATGGTAGTTGAGTATATGTCTTGTAATGTTTTATAATCATATTGTACTCCGTATGTATGGTTGATTGTGATGATATTGTGGCTTGTGTGTGTATGAGTATGGATGTGGTGGTTGTATGGTTGTGTTGGAGTGTTGGAGACAGGTTGACAGGTTAACAGGTTATGCTTGGGTTAAGTTTGCACATGGCATCGCTCGCACATGTGTGAGGAGATACAACGTCCTAGAAAGGACGGATACCGCTCATGGTCCCCTCGGCTATTCTTGTTGCTTAGCTAGAGCTATCATGGGTTCTCAACCAGAAGGGTTAGAGACTATGGTTATGTTTATGTCGTCACCGTTCTTGTTGCTCGGTGGAATTTGGCCAAATTTAGACTTGTGATTATTGAGGAACTTCTTGTTGCTGTTCCGCCATAGGGTTTGGGTGATTCTTGTTGCTTCACCCGGGGTGGTTCTTGTTGCTCCACCCAGTTCTCCGCGCTTACTCTCGCAATTGGTTTGAAGATGGATCGCCACATGGGTTCGATTGGTTTGGTCACGACAAGTGTTGTGCCGTGTGTTTGTGCTTGTATTTGTTTATGTTGTTTCCTCGTTGCCTGTATTGTTGATCATGTATTTGTGCTTTGGATTAGGCCTTAGGCCAGGTGAGCTAGTTGCATTGTTGTTGTTGCATTTTGTTATGTTAAAATGTGACTGGGGAGCACCTAGTTACTCCCCACTGATTGTGGTTGTTGCCTCTCTTTTTTATAGGTATGCGCGTGACGGGATTTGAGTGAGGAAATGCGAGGACGTGACCATGCTATACCTTAGAAGAGATGTGTTTTGTTGGACTATTCGGATTTGTATTTTGGATTTGTTTTAGACTTTATTTTTGGACTTGGACTTTGTTTTGGATGTAAGGGGTATTTATTCCCCGCTTTGCTAGGCCTCAAGGCCTACACTCTAATTTTCGTTTTACGTTAGTAGTTTGTTTGAGTAATAATCCGGGCTACGGTGTTTCCGCCACCGTGATTTCAGTTTTAAACCTTTATCTTTTCTAAAACTCTTTTTAAATCATATTTTATTTCTTTTGAAAACCCGGGTTGTTACAGTTGGTATCAGAGCGAATACGCTCCCAACTCTCTTAGTCGAGTCAGTAGGTTTGACTTAGAACACCGAGTGAGAGCGTTGGGTAGACACAATAGGGGTTGCGTTATTTTTGTATGCGTTTGAGTAGTTTCTTGAAGTGGCATGTTTAGTAAAACGCCGCTATCACCTATGCTTTTGTGTTGCAGATGACCTAAAACGGAGGAGGAGCCAACAATGACTTGCAACGCATCCGCCGACTCAAGGATGCTATAGTGTGATACTGGTACCTCTTTGTCGTTCATTAATTCCTTCATTGAACGACCAAACTCAACTTACTTCCTTTATTTCCATATATATATTCTCATTACTCTCTCTGCGAGTGTAACAGTTCCATGTTCACTCCTATTCGAGGATGTCCCTACTTCTTTTGGGAAGTCCGTCCTAGCTCCTTTCCGTGTGAGTTTGGGTCCCACTGTGTTAAGTGTCTTTGGGGTATGTGAGGCTTGGTGGAGTTGACCTAGGCTAGGAGAGCTATCCTTTCGTTATTGGGGCGAGTAGAGTTAGTTGTTCTTAGGATGGACACCGTAGCGGTAGACTCCTTCCACTTGTTTTGGGTGTCACTTTGTTCTCAAGTTTCGAGGACGAAACTTCTTTTTAGGGGGTAGGATCAGAACACCTCGACTTTTTCTAATTTATTTTATTCACTTTCTCATATTCGTTAATTTCCTAAACTTGTGATTTTCTATTTTTAGCTCCTGGGAAATCATTTCTTATACGGGAGAGTCGGGTCTTGGTTATGGTTGAAGTAGACCCGAGTCCATAGGTAAACTTAGGAGAGTCTTGGAAGCATGGGTAAGTAAGGGTATGAGTGAGGGTCGAAGCAAAGAAGGAAGAACGAGAATAAGCTCTAACACGGGTCGAGCTATGACAGCCTGGAGGAGCTAGCGACTCCATCAGAGGAAATGAGTCAGCTCCATAAGAGCGAGCCGCCTGAGCCCAGAGCGAGCCGCCTCGGCCGGGTTTGTTTTCCTAGGTTTTCTCCGCTTTCTTTTGGCCCATGACATGATATACTTCGTATAATCTATCCTAAGCAACTTAATCATCTGATTATCTATCCTAAACCCTCATTCACTCCTTCCCTCTCTTTTCCATCCACATTCATCCTCTCCATCTCTCAAATAATATCTCTCCAAAACTCTTTTACCACCATTGTTATACTCTCAAGCTCTCAATCCTTCCATTCTCAACCTTTTCTAGACCTTATCCTTGGTAAAGGATCTCCTTTAGCATCTTTATTTTTCTGTTATTGTATTATTTTATGTGTTTGCTTGCTTTGTATTCATTATGTGCTTGTTTTGGCTTGGTTTATCAAAGGAGAAGAAGGGTTTGAAGAAGGTGATACCATCCTTGTTGAAGAGGAGGACGAGTAGCACGAGTTTGAGGCTCTACAAAGGTAACTAGGTGTGATCTAGTTGTG
This sequence comes from Dianthus caryophyllus, assembly GCA_023091065.1. NCBI lineage: Eukaryota > Viridiplantae > Streptophyta > Magnoliopsida > Caryophyllales > Caryophyllaceae > Dianthus > Dianthus caryophyllus. Next base: position 7,890,548 of record CM041526.1, on the reverse strand, counting down.
TTTTAGCATGTATGAGGCCTTGCTTGTGTTGTTGTTATTGTTTTCATTATGGTGTTGTTAATGGTTGATGTTTGGATCATGGTTTCATGCTAGTTTCATTGGCCTCATACTAGGGTTGTCATGTTATCATTCATATTATCATCATTATATGCATAACTATCATAATTTAATGCTAATCATGTTGGTAAATATTGATAAAAAGCAGATTGGTGGTGTTTGGTGGTGTTGGCGAATGGCTAGATGAGCCGAGCCCTTTGCTTGTGTTGATCTCTTGTTTTCTTCTCGCTTTGGCTTAAGTATATCGAATTATGATGTTTGTATGTATCACCTAATGATGAGTTATGAGTTAAGTTGATTACAAGTTGTTACATGATGTCCACATGCATGTTTAAGTGAATAGATCATATGAGTCGATAATTGGTCACATGAGAGTCGAGAATTATGCATGATTTTGGTGGTTTTGTTGGGTTGGCCGTGGGTGTGTGGGCTGGCCGTGAGTTGTGCATGTGTGTGATGGCTTGTTTGTCTCTTGTTTGAGTCTTGGCATGTCTCATAATATTAACTATGCTAAAATGAATCGGTTTATGCGTTGTTTGATCACTAAATAATGAGTTATGAGCATGGTAGTTGAGTATATGTCTTGTAATGTTTTATAATCATATTGTACTCCGTATGTATGGTTGATTGTGATGATATTGTGGCTTGTGTGTGTATGAGTATGGATGTGGTGGTTGTATGGTTGTGTTGGAGTGTTGGAGACAGGTTGACAGGTTAACAGGTTATGCTTGGGTTAAGTTTGCACATGGGTACTGTTCTGGCACATGTGTGAGGAGATACAACGTCCTAGAAAGGACGGATACCGCTCATGGTCCCCTCGGCTATTCTTGTTGCTTAGCTAGAGCTATCATGGGTTCTCAACCAGAAGGGTTAGAGACTATGGTTATGTTTATGTCGTCACCGTTCTTGTTGCTCGGTGGAATTTGGCCAAATTTAGACTTGTGATTATTGAGGAACTTCTTGTTGCTGTTCCGCCATAGGGTTTGGGTGATTCTTGTTGCTTCACCCGGGGTGGTTCTTGTTGCTCCACCCAGTTCTCCGCGCTTACTCTCGCAATTGGTTTGAAGATGGATCGCCACATGGGTTCGATTGGTTTGGTCACGACAAGTGTTGTGCCGTGTGTTTGTGCTTGTATTTGTTTATGTTGTTTCCTCGTTGCCTGTATTGTTGATCATGTATTTGTGCTTTGGATTAGGCCTTAGGCCAGGTGAGCTAGTTGCATTGTTGTTGTTGCATTTTGTTATGTTAAAATGTGACTGGGGAGCACCTAGTTACTCCCCACTGATTGTGGTTGTTGCCTCTCTTTTTTATAGGTATGCGCGTGACGGGATTTGAGTGAGGAAATGCGAGGACGTGACCATGCTATACCTTAGAAGAGATGTGTTTTGTTGGACTATTCGGATTTGTATTTTGGATTTGTTTTAGACTTTATTTTTGGACTTGGACTTTGTTTTGGATGTAAGGGGTATTTATTCCCCGCTTTGCTAGGCCTCAAGGCCTACACTCTAATTTTCGTTTTACGTTAGTAGTTTGTTTGAGTAATAATCCGGGCTACGGTGTTTCCGCCACCGTGATTTCAGTTTTAAACCTTTATCTTTTCTAAAACTCTTTTTAAATCATATTTTATTTCTTTTGAAAACCCGGGTTGTTACAAAGCGGGCCGACAGAAATGTCGGTCTTATCCTTGTGGCCGACAGCTCGGTCATTATCTGATTTTTATGGTCAACTTGAAATGGCTATATCTTTTGATCTAGAGGTCCGTTTTAGGCGTATAATATACCGTTGGAAAGGTATTTGAGTTTAATTTCCAGTGAAGTTGGTTTCACTCAAATACGATAATTGGATATTGAGATATGATCAAAAGAGTGAGAGGGTGTCGGTTTTGGGCTGACTTTAGTAAACGACTCATAACTCCTTCGTTACTTATCGGATTGAGGCTTATGAGATATCATTGAAAATGTATTTCAAAGACCTAACCAACTATATAAGTTTCACTTTGACTAAGTGAGATTTGGATACTGAAAAGAACAGTCAAAGTAGACTTATTAACAAACGGAACATTTTGAGGTGGTTTTCTGCCACTTTGAGTTGTTTTATTGAGAATAAGTGTAAAGAGCCATCAATTACAACATTTTCAATATCCATATTAATTACTAGCGTTAGCCTCATCATCGGGTACACCAAAGGCTTGATGACAAATTTCTGGTGTCAACAAGCCGGTGGTGGTTCAGGAGGTCGGTCATGGTGGGGGTGTAGTTGGGGTACAGTTCCGGTCAAGGTGGGGGTCGGCCGGTGGTGGTGGTGCACATAGTTGCAGGTTCTATAGCTTAGGTTTGTTATTATTATTTTTTTATTAATATTATTGTATATTTTTTAATTATTATTGATGGCTATTAGTATTGGGTGTTTGAGTGGGCGGTGGTGGTGGTACTAGTGGCAGCACTAGCGACGTCAATGACGAGGACGATAACAATGTTTAAGAATTTTAATACTCTATATTAGAGAGAGAAGAGAGAAAAACGAAAAGTCAATGAAGTGTAATGTGCAAATAACAAAGGTAAAATCGTCTTTGTTGGGTACAAGTGAATAAAAACCGGGTACAATTGAACAACGAATATGATTTTCCGTATACGGATTTTACTCATGTCGTATACTTTTTTCATTTGTTTTCCTTCTCCTACCCTTTTTTACTCACGTTATATACAAAATTCTCTCTTTTGTTTTTCCTAACTTTTTTTTTTAACCTAAATTCATACAATTATTTAATTTTAATTCAATTGTTAATTTCGATAATCAATTCAACAAAGTACTAATTCGATTCAATTTCAAATTTTTTCATAAAAGTATGTTAATTTTATTAATCTTAATAAATTTAGGTTAAAAATTGAATAAGGGTTTATATGAAGTTGCAATATGGGTGGTTGCCGGCGACGAAAATGATTAAAAAAAAAAATGATTAATATGGGTGGCCGAAGCAAAGGAGGTGGCGGAAGGACGAATCATTTTCGTTTTTTTTTTTTTTTGTTAAGTTGTTCCAGTTCAAAATATATAATTAATGCTATTTTTAGGAAACAACAATTCAATAGTGGCATATTGGATAATAGACAAGATCTTAGGGACTTTTTAGGGGTGTGACCGTGTGAGGTCATGGGTTTGACCCTTCTCTCCACCATTTTTTTTTAAATTTCACAAAATCCATCACGTTTTTTTTTCCTTACGGGTCTTATTAGGTGCCGCCCCAGACCCGTGGCCCACCCTACCGCCTGCCGCCCCAGACCACGGCCCCACCGTGTGCCGCCCCACCGTCCTAGACCACCACCATAAACCACCTTGCCTCTAACTTATAAACCCTAATTTAAATTTTTAATTAAATCCACTAAAAATTAATAAAATTCGATAATTTAATGAATAAAATTAAAATTAAAAAATCATTGAATTTATTATCATAGTTCATCATCGAGAAATTGAAAAATTTAATGAATTTGATTAAAGAAAAGTTAAAAATTGAATGAATTTGGGTTAGAAAAAGTTATAAAAATATTAAAAAAAAGTGTATATTATGGGAGTAAGAATGGGCAAATTTGGAAATAATAGCAAAAAAAATATATAACGGGAGTAAAACCCGTATACGGAAAATCAATACCCTTGAACAACACCCTTATTAAATTACAGGCAAACGTGTGTCTATGTTCACAAATTGCAGCCAAAAGGCCCAAAACCCATTTGTCATTATTTCATCTTTGTTCACCTTACATTCTTCAACTTACCAGCCACACTGTCGAGGTAAATTTCCCTTACTCGATCACCTTACATTCTCCAACAAATGATTTTATTAAATTTATGTTATGTCACGGAGCTTAAATTTGGTTGCAATTTGTGAATGGAAACAACCTTTTAGTTATAGTTTATTAAAAACATTATATAAGGCTAATGCACAATTTATCCTACTAACAATAATAACGATTAAAACAACAATTTACCAGCCACACTGTCGAGGTAAATTTCCCTTACTCAACTACTAATTAACCGCGACCACTTCTAACTTAATTAATTAGTCCCATAAACTCAACCTACTAACCTCGTACCTCATGCTATGTAACTAATCAAATACCACTTCACAATAGCCAAAGGAAGATATACCAGACGATGAACACGCGCAAACTACATCAACAAATGTAAAGTTAACGGCAATACTTACAATACAATTACGACAATATACTTACAATACGCGCAAACCAAACTCTCGATCGGGTGCCCATACAAACGGTATAATCACCCAAACAATACTTACGATACAATTACGAGACCATACAATTACTGACAATGCTAATACCATCAATCAATTTTATTTTTTAAAAGTCAAAATTTTGTAACTTTGACCGTATATAACATAAAATCTACAAAATATTAGTATACGATAATAAGATATTTACATTTGCTATTAAATTATCTTTCATAAAATTTTATTTTCAACCAAAAAAATTTGTCGACAAGCGATAAAAAAATATGGTCGAAAAGGCGCGTTAAAAACCGCCTAAAGTCAAAGTGGGAGTAACATTGTGACACTGAGGGAGTATCATACAAACATAGTACCTACTCCGTACATAATGAAGAACCTGTTCTTTCAGACTTATTTTCAAAGACATTTGATTCGATTCACTCACTTGATTCGATTCGATTGATTCATTTCGATTCGATTCCAGTTGATTGATCAATTCATTTCATTTAGATTCATTATTATTATTATTATTATTATTATTATTATTATTATTATTATTATTATTATTATTATTATTATTATTATTATTATTATTATTATTACAATTATTATAATAATTATTATAATTATTATAATAATAATAATAATTATTATTATTATTAATATTATTATTATTATTATTATTATTATTATAATTATTATAATAATAATAATAATAATAATAATAATAATAATAATAATTATTATTATTATTATTATTATTATTGTTATTATTATTATTAATATAATTATTATTATTATTATTATTTTTATTATTATTATTTTTATTATTATTATTATTATTATTAAATAATATTGTAGTAGTTGTTGTTGTTATTATTATTATTGTTGTTATTATTGTTATTGTTGTTATTATTATTATTATTATTGTTGTTGTTGTTGTTGTTGTTGTTGTTGTTGTTGTTGTTGTTGTTGTTGTTGTTGTTGTTGTTGTTGTTGTTGTTGTTGTTGTTGTTATTATTATTATTAGTAGTAGTAATACATGTGAAAGTAGTGAAAAAAAAGGTACGTAAGAAAAAAAACTTGGTAGCATTGAAATAATAATAACTGTTAATACAATTGAAAATCATAATCTTGAAAACAAAGATATCATAAACTCAAAAGATATCATCTATGTTTATTTGTTATCGACTTCCACACCATCTTGATGTGTTTCATCATCATGGTCATCATCATGGTCATTATAAATACCAATAGGATTGTAACCTTAGCTTATTGAATATATCAATTGATCTTCTCTTAAAACTTGTAGGAACTATTGAATTGGTATTTGTCAATATTTTATGGTTAAATACATATCCTCATGCTATTGTTAGATAAAAATTTGTTGGTTGCAACTTTGTTGGTTTTTAATAATAATAATAATAATAATAATAATAATAATAATAATAATAATAATAATAATAATAATAATAATAATAATAATAATAATACTGTTCGATTTTGATTCGTTTATTTCGTTTGATTCGATTCGATTCGATTCATTTCGATTGATTCGATTCGATTGATTCACTCATTTCATTTGATTCGATTCGGCTCAATTTAAAGTCAGAAGAAACGAGTTCTTAGTGTCGTTAAGGATAGTAAGTTAGTAACTAGTAAGCTACTAATACAATTGTATGGAGTAGTATTCTTTGAGCATAGTCAATTTATAAAATGCTTAAAAAATTACTCCATCAATTTTAAAGTACTGTCTCCACTTTAAAATGGCACGAAAACTAAAAAAGTGACATAGAATAATGAATACTAGTCTTGCAAGGGATTTTTTTTCAACATTGTATATTTAATATCTTTAATTATAATAATTATAAAATAATTGTAAAATTTTGATATGTGTATTGTACTCGTAAGGGATAAAGTATATATATTTCTCATGATACCCTCGAATTTTGTCAAATTACACATGATACCACATGTCTAAGATTTATTTATATAACACTCCTAACCTTGATGTTTATGTGTCCAATATATCCACTTAAGTTTAAGTTGCTTAAGTTCGAAACAGCTTGAATCCTTAAGACCATAACCAAGTGCGTGCGCTGGCATGATAACAAGACATGACCTAGCATGACTACACCTAGCCAGGGGTCGGGCTAGCCCCCCATGGGTTGGGCCTCAATTCTAAGGCCCGGGCACGGCCCGTTAGGGTGGCAGGATTCAGACTTTAAAATTAAGGCCGAAGTCCGGCCCTGAGTTGTAAAATTCTAGAAAAGTAGAGGGCCCATGGGCCGGGCCGGGCCTTAAAAATCATGACCCAAGTACGGCCGTTGCTTGAAAGGGCCAGTCTGGGCTTTGGTAGGGCCGCTCAAATTGAGGCGCACTTGGCAAGTTGGGCCACATCGGGCTGGAGTGACCCGTTCAAATGGCCAGTTCTAAGCATGACACACTGAATCGCGGGCAGGCCTTCATTTTAAAAATAGAATCCGGTTGCCGGCACGACACGACACCCAACACGCGCTTGAATATGGCGCTGACTTTGACGCATTGTGTCGGAACTTGAAACGCCACGGCACGGTCCACTTCTAACTCTTATCCGATCCACAGTAACCCATTTCTTTTCGGACCAATTTATTTGAACGTATTAGTTTACCACAACTGTCCACAATTGTCACCTATCAGAAGTTATCCAACAAAATCATGCCGAGTATTACAATAGTGGGAAACGTGAAACCTACCACCAAGTTACATGCAAACCTAAGGAAAATACAAATGCTAAAAGACAATTTTTTATACATTTAACGGTTAATAGAGCGTTAATAAGTACAATAAAACAACATTAAATGAATTGTTCAATAATTCTATTAGACAATGTATTCATATACTAATTATACAATAAAATAACTCTGAGAAATATGTTACATAGTGGAAAAACACGTTGTAATTTATTCGTGAAATTAAAGCATTTGCTCAACTCAATGTGGTGTTAATTTGCTAAATTAAATATTAAGCTTTGTGATCAATTATTATGTTAACTTGTTCTTTAAGCTGGTCAAAGAAATAATTACTCCCATTTACTTGCCACTTTAAGCTACAACGAATAAAACCATGTCCACGTACCTCTTTAATCATAGTAATTCGCGATAATTTTCATTCTACTTTTACTTTCTAATGCAAGTTTAGCCAACTCTAAATGCATTCGTGTATCACATGTGCATTAAATTACTCAAATTGTTACTTTATTCGATCAATGATGACTTTAATTGATTCATCTTATCTTTGCCTAAAGTGTGCATGTTTTTCTAGAGTCTTCTCTTGTGTGGGAGTCTTTAGGGTTTCCTAAGCCCTAGATATTAGGGCATAATCATGCACGATTATATGGCATTTCTGCAGAAGAAGATACATTTAGGCCCTGTTCTTTTTAACTTTTTAGAGTTAAACTTATAAGAGCTAAACTTATATAGTGGATCAAATAAAGACATATATATATGTCCTTGGATAATAAGGAGTAGATGTATTGATGAAGGGAATTTAAATGATGGAGGTGAAGGGTTAATTGATCTATCTGTGTGATAAAAGTCTCTTAAAAAGGCAAGGTAAAAAAAACGAATGATACAAAAAAAAAAAAAAAGGGAATAGATAAACAAATGGTTGAGATAGAGTGAGTAAAAAGTTACCTCCATAAAAGTCTATTTGTGTGATAAAAGTCTCTTAAAAAGGCAAGGTAAAAAAATAAAAAAAATAAGAAAAATAAAATAAAATAAAATAAAATAGATAAATAAATGATTGAGACAGAGTGGGTAAAAAGCTACCTCCATAAATTTTACTCCAATGTGAGTAGTAAATTAGACACATGTATCCATGCATCAGTTGGCATCTATTAATTCTACGTAATAGAATATATCGGTTAACTATACAAAATCAAAAATCTACAGACCAAAAAAAAAAAAAAAATTCGTCGAAGTTAAAATGTACTCCCTATATTTTACGAATGCGGATTCTCTGTCTCATATTTGTGTCCCACTTCGTGTCTTACCACATATGGTAATAAATCTCTCTTTTAAATAATTACTTATTCAATAATCTTTTATATTTATGAGATTTATTATCATATGTGGTAATGGGACACTAAGAGCATCTCCAATGGTCGGCTACAATAGGTTGTACCTTGATTTGCCACATCAATTTTGCAGCTAATTTGCTCTTCAGCAACAACCTGCTCCAATGGTCGACTACAATATTTTGTTGCTTGTAAGGGTCCCACATTATTTCTTCCAACCAATAAAAAATTTTACAATTTAATTTTTATAGATTAAGCTTTGTAGCTTGATAGAGCTACAATGCTCATAAGCTACATGTAATTTTCTCACCTCCAATAGTGAGCTACATGCTTAATATTTTTCTAATATTGCAGGCAATTCAAGTCCTTCCCTACAACCATTGGAGATGCTCTAAGTGGGACACAATAATGGGACAGATGATCCGCTCTCATATTTTACTCACCTGCCTTCAATTCACCCCTTTATTTATGATTCAATAAAAAATGTCAATTATAATTATATGAGATGATTTTAAACTAAATCATTGTATGATTATATTTCATAAGTATGGTTTTAGCACCTCTTTTTGTGATGATGGTGTATTACATTGCTATAACCATTATTATAATATTTGTATCCATTTTTTATTAGTGATTATAACTTTTTTTTTTTTTTTTTAACTGTTTTACTAACTTTAATAATCATTTTTATGTTTGTACACTGGTTTAACTCATATTTGTACAATTAATTTTGGACATACACTGTCTTTTCCTACAAAACCAAAAAATTTCAAGCTAGTTAAACCATACCGAGTGGATGAATTCATGATTATTTTAATTTTTAACCCACATGCTAAAATTCTACAGAGTATTTGATTTATTATATTATTATCAAGAAAAGCTTGACTTCGAAAGCAACATTACACATTTGTGTAACACACTTAGCATGTCGTAAACATTGCTATATAAGGAGTGAACTACCCTTAACTAAGGCACAACAACCCTAACACAAACTCTAATCAATACACTTTTACTTTCTTCTTTATTTTCTTAAACTCATCACATAATAATATACTTAATTACTAAAAAAATTTTATAAACTCCTTCTAAAAGACTCCATATATAATCAATCAATATGAGTGATATTGAAATACCATATTATATTAGTCCTACAAAAGAGATCAATTGGATAAATGAGGCAAAAAAAATTATAGAGGCACCAACTGAAGATGGCTATGACAAGCCTCCATACATCTTTAATGTACCAAAAGTCCTAAAATCCGTTAAACCGGAGGGTTACGCGCCTCAGTTACTGTCCCTAGGACCGTACCATTGTTTTCGCGATGATTTGTATGAGATGGAGAGGTTTAAGGCCCTTACAGTGAGGAAGGTCCTAAAGAACCATCTCACAAACTGCACCATTGACAAAATTGTGGAGATTTTACAAATAGATGATGCTAAGATTCGTGCTCGTTACGAGAAGCATTTAAGAATGAGTAGTGAGGACTTGTTGTCGATTATGGCAATCGACGGGATTTTCTTACTAGAGTTCTTTAGAGCTTGTACTAGTGATGAAAATTCCAAGAGTGTGATAAATGTATCTCCTAAGTTGTCTTTCATGATTGACTCCAAGGGTCATACAAAACCTAGCTATGATCTTCTAATTAGAGATGCTATGATGTTGGAGAATCAAGTTCCAATTTATGCTTTGAAAAAGATTTTGGAACTCCAATTTTCGAGTCTAGATTACGGTAGGGAGGTTTTGGCTAAGTTGTTCTTCGATATGTGTAAGAAGATATGTCCCTTTAACATCAAGGCAGCGCCGCAGAATCAGAGTGCTTACGCTGCCTTGAAATCTAAGGGACACTTCTTGGGTTTCATGTATAGCTTGATAAACGATTCTTGGGAAAAGGAAGAGAACGAACCTAGCCCAAATGATCATTCAAACCATAATGATGGTGGCGGTGGCAATAATAATGGAGTAAAGCACGGGTGTAGCTTATTTAGCAACCCCCGTCGTCGTTCACCTAAGAAGGTTTTTGAGGATCTATGCAATGCAATTTCAGACCTCCCTATCGTTAAGCAAGGTCCGCTTAGATTGGTAGCGGTACTAAAAGACGTGGTTACGAAAATCCTTCCTCATTTGACAGGTGATGACTCCCAAGAAGAGCTCAATAACGAGGGCGATACGATCATTCAAGTGGAGGAGATTGCAATACCCTCGGTAGCCATCCTAGTTATGAACGGAGTTGAGTTCAAACCGGCCAAAGGAGGACTAGACAAAATCAAGTACGACACAAAAACCCAAACCTTGGAGCTCCCAATCATCAAGCTAGACGTGAACTCTGAGGTCATAATCCGAAACCTAGTAGCCTACGAGGCCATGGCCATATCGGGCCCACAAATTCTAGCCCGATACACAGAGCTAATGAACGGGATAGTTGACACTGAAGAGGATGCAAGGATCCTCAAGGACAAGGGCATCATCAAAGGAGATCTAAAGAACCAAGAGATAGCGAATCTATGGAACGGGATGAGCAAATGCATCAGGGTTACGCGTGTTAATGTCATTGATGAAGCGATTGAGAGCGTGAACAAGGAATTTAGTAGCTTGAGAACGGTGAAGATATATAGGATGTGTAGGGCCTATATATATGGATCATGGAAGATGATCATGTTTTTGGCAACACTCTTGGTTATATGTCTTATGCTTCTTCAATCCTTTTGCACTGTCTACAATTGTCCTCGGCTTTTCCATGTTGAAACTGCTAAGAAGTAAGGTTGGTAAGTGTCAATGTACTTATCTCTTAATCAAGTATGTACTAATAATATAGTTTGAGGTGAATTGGCGTCACCTGGTGGCAGTATCGATCATGATCTTAAATCTTACGACTTTTACGAGTATTACTTTTGATCTTTACTTTATGTTTTATGAGAAATAACGTCAAATATGTATAAGGATGATACTGCAACTCGGTACTTACGTCAAATATGTATAAGAATGATACTGCAACTCGGTACTTACTATCTAGCTAGTGGCGTCATAGCTATCATGGTTATCCATACTTTTGTTTTGTGATAGTTTTTAATGTTGTAAGTCTTCACTTTTATGTACGTTTTAACTTTGAAGTGTAATAGTACACGTACTTATCACTTATGTGCGTGTCATAGTAAGCTCGTCAAGTCGTCATAACATTATCCTTCGTTGTAATATATGTATCTTTTCTTTATATATACATGACTACATGTTATATTATGTATTTAACTATTTGTGGTTATTTGTGATCGACTTTCACCTACGGAGTATATAACATCTTTTTTCCTCTCAAAGTCTTCATATTATAGTCCCTTAAAATTGACACAAATTGACGATATCAACTAAAAAAACATTTAAAATGAATTAAAGTGAATACTCGTCACATGATTTTATTAGTTATTTTCTCTTTGGAATTTTCTCGTAATTGTTGTACTTGTTCTAAATGTAGTAATTAAGCAATGTGAAAATCTCTTTTACCCCTAGCAGATACTTACAAAGTAACTTACTATAACAATCTGCATAATCCTAATAAGGGATAAGATCAATTAAGCCCAAGTTATGAGGGAAAGTCGTTAAGCCCAAAATTCCAGGTTTGAGATTTTAACCAAAAAATTTGAGATTATAACCAAAAAAAATGAGATTTTAACAAAAAAAAAAAAAAGATTATAAGTTTTCCGGCCGGTTGACCGGCTGCCGGTCCATTGACCGGCCTTCCCACCTCCTTTTGAGATTTAATCTCAGCCGTTGATTTTGATAATCCAATGGCTTAGATTACGACTCAATGGCTTTCTCTAGGCTTTGGGCTTGAAAGATCTTATCTCATCCTAATAATAATTTAGTTTATATATACTTTTGATATTTCTCCGGGTAAAATTTTGTACAATCAAACGTTTTTCCAAAAGAAAGTTAAATCTATATAATGTATAACACTAATTGTTACACGAGGCAGTTTCACCATAACATATGGTGAGACAAGCCTGAAGCCCATTAAAGGTAATAGCCCAATTAAAATGTAAGATTGTAAAGTTAAAACATAAGGTTCCAAAAGTTAGGTTTTGAACTTAAAAAGTCGGGTTTTGAAGTTAAAACAAAAGGTTCTATAGTTAAAACGTAATCTTTTAAAGAAGAAAATAAATTTTTCAAATGAAAGAACAAACTGAATAATTTATTTTTTGTTCAAATTTTCAGTTTTTTTTTTTCAAGAAAGTTACATGGATGTTATTTTGTTGATTGCTACGTACTATTGTAACAATTTTATATATTTCACTATTTAGTTTTTTTTTTTAATGTAAATGTTATTGGGCCTCTTCTATTGGGCTCGTCTCACCATAAGTTATGGTGAAACGGTATGGTCTCATAGGAGAGTTACTGAATATATAATTATAGTGTAACAATTGAAATAAAAACTGCTAAGACATACTCTATATAACTAAGAAGTTCGGTGGCAATGTTAGTCTTTGAAATTTTAAATTAAAATGCAAATGATTAGCTAGAATTTGGCGGTAACAAATGTTCAAAACCCTTGCCTCCTTTTGCTTCTCTAAAAAAAATCATATTTGAAACTACATGGACAATCAATCGATGGTTACCCTCACATTCTTCCACTTATCAATAATATCATTCATAAAACTAATTAATAAGAATCTACCTTTTGGTGAGTTTATGTTTTTCAAACTCTATTTTTGGATTTTTTTTTTTTTTTTTTTTTTTTTTTGTTCAGTTCATCATATAATTGTAGGCTTTAGTTTTAATGATAACATAATGAAGAGTGATTCGTTGATGGTTTGATTTGCATGTTTCTAATGAATACAAGATGATTGTACGTCAACAATCCATGCTTCAAATAAGAGATATAACTTTTCTACTATATGTAATTGAAAACAAAGGAACCCGTCTAAAGTTGTATCAAGATATGTATACGAGTATATGCTAAAAAGTTAAATCATGATTTGAGATTTTTAGCTTTTTACTATAGAATTTGTTTCTTTTGATCGTATTTAGTGGCGGACTTTCATTTGTTTGGAAGGAGGCCTGACCCCCCTTAAGAATTTTATAAATAAATATTGAGGCAGCTATATGATAGTATAGAAGATAGTTGTTTAGTGGTAGCCTTGGTGCAATAGTTTTTTAAAGGTCGGGGTTTCAAACCCTGATAATTTTTTTTTTTATGTAAAGTGACTTTACAATTCAATCATTAAAAATCAATTATTGCACATATAAATTTCAAAACTGATTAACATGTAACCAATTTTTTTTTTATTAATTTAACAAGATAATATTATAGAGTTTATTCGTGGAACGTAAATCCATTAATTGTTTATGAGAAGCTTTAAAATTCGACTTAATGCCCAACCACTTGTAATTGATATATATGTATAGTTCGAACTCATCTGTATGAATTTCAAGTAACGACTAAATCATCTTATTTGAAATGTTAACTTTATTATTGATGATATATCACAATTTAAGTCGTCATGTGGGATCGAAAGTTAAAATCACAAGTTAAATTTTTTTTTTCTTTATTTGCGATATTATTTTATTGCCTACCGTGGGAAAAAATTGATTATATATATTACTCCGTATATTATTTATTTTGGTCGGCCCCCCTAGAAAAATAATCACTGAAAATCCGCCACTGATTGTATTGAAATTTGTTTTCCATCATACTGTGAAATTCTCATTCTGTGAAACTTCAATTCTTTGTAAATGAAACTGTAACTTTAATATACTTTTTTGAAACTTTAAATCTCAGCCCTTTATTTTGCTTGATCCAAGAGCCTAGATTGCGTCTCTCTCTCTCTCTCTCTCCCTCTCTCTCTCTCTCTCTCATTTGTAGGTGTCGTATAATGTTGTTAACAAATTAGTCTTCTATTTCATCCCAAAAAAGGTTATAATTTTGTTTTGTGTTCAATTATAAATGACCGCAAGTGCACGAGTTGGTTGTAGCACTTACGAGTCGGTTTCTGGGAGGTCATGGACTAAGTACTAGTAGTTCGTCTCAAATTACAAGTTATATATCTACGCTGATTATAATAAAGACATTATCTAAACAAATAAATTAAAATATAAAGTCGGAAATAATAAAGACGCGAGCAAATAAATAAGAAACTTAGGGCGTAGATAACATAACCAAAACACATTAGTCCACGCAATAACCCCGACGACGACTTATCGAATTCTTTGTTAAGGAACTCTTAAGACGGCATTTAACTCTCACACACAATTCTGACAAGTATAAATTGACCAAATTAATTGGATCATTTCCTTGCCGATTAGAGTCACTTATAATGTTTATGACCCAATTGAAAGGTGATTTTGTCAGCTAGATATACATACACAATTGATTTAGGGCGTTACTGCTTTATTGCTGAATTTTGTGTTGTGACGGTCATGGCAATGGTAATCTCGTGGTGGAAGATGAGAGGTAGTCATGATGGTGTTGGGTTGCTGTGGACGATATCGATGGGTAGGGCACATTAGTGGTTGAGAACATAGCCGGAATAGGATGTGATGGTGTTGAGATCAGGTGGGGGGAGTGGCATGACAGTTGGTGATGGTTGTCGGTTGACCTGCTTAGTAGGTTGTAGATAATCGAATCTATTCAAGGAAGAGAGGAGTAGTAGTTAGGTTTATTGTGGGATTAAGTAAAAGATGATTTATTTTTGACGGATCATTGATATGATGGATTATTGATGTTAAATTTTCTTTATAAATAATGCATATACTTTTGATACTTTTACTTATTACATTGAGTTTACAACTATTACGAGTATTATTTTTATGGAGTATTATTTTGCTTTTACGAATTACTTTGGTAATTACTATTCAATTCAATATATTATCCTCATTTTATTGCGATTATAATCATTACTAATACATAGTTTTTACTTATTCATAACGTAAATATTAGTAGACTTCCATATATGTTTCATAAATATTTCACACATTTTATCAAGGATTAATTGCCAAGAATAATCCGAACTGGTCCTTTTATTTCATAAATAATTCGAACTTGAATTAATCCACGAATAATCCCAACTATTTAAATAACATTCCAATAATGAACTTTGGTCAATTTTAACATGCTTTAATCAATAAAAAAAAGAAGTGAAAATGGTTTGAATTTTACTTGAAATAAGAGTGAGGCAAAGTTAGAGTCGATTTCACGGTTTTTTTTACGTGTTATAGTCGATTGAAATTGGTGAAAGTTCATTATTGGAATGTTACTTGAATAGTTGGGATTATTCGTGGATTAATTCAAGTTCGGATTATTTATGGAATAAAAGCATCAGTTCGGATTATTCTTGGCAATTAATCCTTTTATCAATGTGTAAGCTATTTTTATTTACAGTATGTATATATTTCTACGACATCTGAAAAAATTATCCTTAGATAAAAATTATCAAAAAATTAAAAGACAAGTTCACAACTCTTACTGTTACTAATATTATTTTTAATACTCGCGACGATATATACAAACTCTTAATGTTTATGTTGTACTAGCGTACTATCACACTAATATTATTTTTAATAATGTCAAGCAATTACAACAGTACAAGTCTTAAAAAAGACCGTCTTTTACTAAGAAAGTAAATGACCAGTCTTCTCCTGATGCTTCAAAAGTGAACACATTTAAGCAAATGGTGATGGTGACCAGTATCAAGTGGTATAAAAGTGATAATATATGATTTAGTTAAAAATTATAACTAACAGCCTATATATGATCACTTTATATGCATCTAGAGATTGAATCTTTTTCATTTTTAGTGAAAGACGGTCTTCTTAAGACACGACCAATTAATACAATAGCGTGAAACGTGAGACCTACCACAAAGTTACATGCAAACCAAAGGCTGTTTAGTGTGATTAGTGATTACATCGTGGGAACACATTGTTGTAATTTACTCGTATTTACCAAATCAAAGCTTTTGCTTAACCCAATGTCGCGTCATTGTAATCAAAAACAGTAATCAATTATTATGAAGACTTCATTCTTAAGAAGGTCAACTAAGTAAATAGTTACCATTTTACTTGCCAGTTGCCACTTTTAGCTACAACAAATCAAAACATGTCCACGTACCTCATTTTTAATTAATAATTATAGTCATTAGCGATAATTACGCAACGTTAATATTTTACTTACTTACAAATTAGGTTTAGCCACCTCTTCTTCATGCATTCGTGTATCACATGTGCATTAAGTTACTCAAATATAATCAATTCTATAATCTTCTGTTGTAGGAGTCTTTTAGGGTTTCTTATCCCCTCGATATTAGGGCATAACCATGCATGTATGGAAAAACTTCCACCTATTCATGCCCTTTTTTTTTTTTTTTTTTTTTTGGTGTATCTTACTGAAAATTTTGAGACCGTTTTATATCATGAGACCTACTATAATCAATAAAAAATTACTAAAAAAGAAAAAAAAAAAAGCTATTTTGGTGAGAGGTTTCATAATAAACTTTTTTTTTAAGACTATTTCATTGTAGTATTTGTGTTTGTCTTTTTTGTGTCTAATATATATGATGTTATTTTAATCACTTATTTCTTTGTTATGGAGTACTTTTTTATTTATTTTTTTTTTATTTTTTTTTATTTTTTTTTTTGTCGAAATGTAATTGTATGGAATATGTTTTGATGATAAATTGTGAACATTTCATGATCATTTTCTTAAGGGATAATTCATAAGAATACATTGCATCTGTCTTATTATTATTATTATTATTATTAGTAGTAGTAGTAGTAGTATTGAGCTTTTAAATTGATTATTATGTTCAAAATCACACTCCAATATAATTCATACTCAAATACTTTTGTATTATTATATAATAATACTTTTGTATTAATTATTATATAAGAGAAATCATATATTCTAGATAAAATCACATAAAATAATAATAATAATAATAATAATAATAATAATAATAATAATAATAATAATAATAATAATAATAATAATAATAATAATAATAATAATAATAACAATCTGGGGTGGGGGCCCAGATTGTATCTCGGCTCCCCACCAATTTCTTGTAAACTGTGTTTAAATATCAATAATAATTGCGTTCGATAAAAAAAAAAAATAAATAAAAAAATAAAAAAAAAAAAAAAATTAATAATAATAATAATAATAATAATAATAATAATAATAATAATAATAATAATAATAATAATAATAATAATAATAAAATCACTATGAATGGGAGGACTTACCATAGTGTGCTTAGTTACCTGCTGGGTGTTCCGTTATTCACGGTATTTAGGCCATGTTCTGCCTGCTCTCGAGTATACGCTGGTGACATTTACGGTGATCATGTTGTCTCGTGTATTGGTACTGTAGAGGTTAACCATCGACACAACCTTGTCCGAGACACCTTACTGGACATTTGCTACAGGGCTGACACTACAAAATAACAGTCCATTTGCGACGGAATTTGCGACGGATCAAAAATTCCGTCGCAAAAAAAAAAAATTGCAACGGAATTAAAAATTTGCGACGGACAATGGAACGTCCGTCGCAAATTCCCTCGCAAATGGCCCCGCCAATTATTCGAGCCAAAATATCCTTATGCGCCAAAACCATTGCGACGGAATTTGCGACGGAATCTGCTAAGTCCGTCGCAAATCCCGCCGCATAGTGGCCCGCCAATAATTTACATTAAAATAATATTAAGCGCGAAGAGGTTTGCGACGGACAATTTGCGACGGATCCATTTTCCGTCGCAAGGGTCAAAGATGCCAAGGAATATTCCTTGGCATCTTTGAATTTGTCAGAGTTTGCGACGGAAATTGAGATCCGTCGCAAATGAAAAAATAAAAAATAAAACCCCTCCACAAATCAGTTCGTCGTTTAAAAAAAAAAAAAAAAAAAAAAAAAAAAAAGGAAGGCGATTTGGACGACGACGACGACGACGAAGCCACAGCCTACCGCCGCCACGCCGCCGCCTCACCGTGCCGCCGCCCCACCGTGCCGCCGCCCCACCGTGCCGCCGTCCCACCACGCCGCCGCCGCTACTCCGGCACCGCTCCGACGTGATTCTCCGGTGAATAATGTATGTTTTTTTAATTTAATTTGATTTAAGTTTGTGGGTTATAATTTAGTTTTAGTTTGATTGTTTTAGTTTAGTTTAATTAGTTTAATTTAGTTTAGTTTAATTAGTTTGATTAGTTTAATTAATTTAATTAGTTTGATTAG
This sequence comes from Dianthus caryophyllus, assembly GCA_023091065.1. NCBI lineage: Eukaryota > Viridiplantae > Streptophyta > Magnoliopsida > Caryophyllales > Caryophyllaceae > Dianthus > Dianthus caryophyllus. The sequence goes on along the minus strand of CM041526.1, from coordinate 7,872,004 downwards.
TTTAATTTAATTAGTTTAGTTTGATTGTTTTAGTTTAATTAGTTTAGTATAATTAGTTTGATTGTTTTAGTTTAATTAGTTTAGTTTAATAAGTTTGATTGTTTTAGTTTGATTAGTTTAGTGTAAATTAAGTTTATTAAATGTTATTTGTTGATTTGATTAGTTTAGTTTGACTGTTTTAGTTTGATTAGATTAGTTTAGTTTAATTTAAGTTTATTAAATGTTATTTAGTTTGATTATATTTGTTAGAGTTGATTCGATTAGTTTGATTTAAGTTGATTGTTTTAGTTTGATTTAGGTTGATTTTGGTTTGATTATTTTAGTAGTTTTAGTTTGATTAAAGTTTAATTCAAGTCGATTAATTATGTTTAAGTAATTTGATTATGTGTTAATGCTTAATTAGAAAAATGTAGAGCCATTTTGAAGTTGAATTAGTGTTATAGAGTGATTGTTAAGTTATTTTAGAGAATTGTAGAGCCATTATTAGGTTATTTTAGAGAATTATAGAGCCAGTGATAGGTTGATTTGTGGTGATTTTAGAGCCATTGGTAGATAATTATTAATGTGTTGGGTATAGTATGACATAATGTGATTGTGTATTTTGTTAAAGTTATGTATTATATTAAAATGATTTACATTCAAAATTTTTGCGTTGACCGTAAATGGTCCGTCGTAAATGGTCCGTCGCAGACATTTGTGGTGATTTTAGAGCCCTGGTTTTTTGCGACGGAAATGGTCTGTCGCAGACATTTTGCGACGGACTTTCCGTCGCAAAATGAAATTTGCGACGGATTTTGCGACCGAAATCGCCTTAATGGTCTGCGATGTATTTAGTCTGTTGCGACGGCCTAGTCCGTCGCAAATTTTATTTGCGACGGAAATTTCCGTCGCAGAGTAATATTTGCGACAAAATAGCTCGACGGGCACGGTTCGTCGCAAATGGCCATTTGCGACGGATTTAGGCCATTTGCGACGGATTATTTCCGTCGCAAATTGACTGTTATTTTGTAGTGTGGCATCTCGGCGGGGAAGGAGGTTGACATTGGTCTGGTTGATGGGCACGACGGATCCCTTCGTACCGTCCTGCTGATTTGCTACTTTACTCTTGGGACAGGGGGCGAGATGTTTGTGTGGACCTAACGGGATCTTTCGATCCCCCTTGACTCTCAGGTTAGCCAGAGTTAGGTCTGCGGTAGAGTTGTTCTTTGATGCACTCAGTATGAAGTGTGCTAAGTACAAGGATTCATGTGCAGCAGCTGGATATGGTTTCCTCCCGTTCTCTTTCTCTACATTGGGGGAGCTGGATTCGGAGGCTATAGCTTTGCTTAAGCGGATTCAGAACTTCTCTGCCTCCCATGATGCAGGGGCTCGGGTGTCCGCTTACATTTTTACTAGACTTAGCTTTGCTGTAGCTAAGGGGGTGGAGGCCCAGATTGTTTCTCGGCTCCCCACCAATTTCATGTAATTAAACTGTATTTCTATATCTATAATAATTGCGGTTTATAATAATAATAATAATAATAATAATAATAATAATAATAATAATAATAATAATAATAATAAAAATAATGTTGTTATTAATATGTGTAGTTAAAAACTCTATGTATTATATGGAGTAGGGGTTATTAATTAATTAAACTAGTTCAGTACTAAAAGTAATTTTCTTATAGGATTAATTGCCAAACACCACCTTTAAAAAAACGCATTTTGTCAAACACCACCTTTAAAAAAAAACTTGTCAATTACCACCTTTAAAAAATATTTTTTGTCAAACACCACCTTTTGGCCTGAGTTTGACTTAGGTCAACTAAATTCCGACATTTTTGGTCACCGGAGCACTTTTTTTTAAGTTGAAAAGACGAATTTCTTGGTTTTAGTGGTTAATTTTTGGTTTGAGATGGTGTATTTTGGGTTTGAATGATGATAATTTGAATTTGAGGGAAGTAAAAAGATGAAAATGAAGAAAAAAATGTTAATTCCGGTCAGTCACGTCGGAATTTGGTCAACTCCGACCAAAAGGTGGTGTTTGACAAAAATTATTTTTTAAAGGTGGTAATTAACAAGTTTTTTTTTTTAAAGGTGGTGTTTGACAAAATAAATTTTTTAAAGGTGGTGTTTGGCAATTAACCCTTTCTTATATATCTTAGGCTAAATTGATAATTATTACCTTATAGAATTCAAAATTTGTCAATCTCATGCTACTATCGAACTTTATCAAATTACACATGATACCCCATATCTGAGATTGTTCATATATTACCCATAAACTTGGTGTTTATAAGCCCAATATGACCTTTTTCGAACCAAAAACTTGACGGCGATAATTTTTATGAAGAAAATGCCAATATGCCGTTTTTATAATTAAGAGTCGAGGAAACGTTTATCAGCCAGGTTTAAGTAAGTTTGGTAATATTATGTTCAATAGTCAAGTTTTTGGTAAAAAAAAATGGCATATTGGACACATAAGCACCAAGTTTAGGGGCATTACATGAAAAAATCTCAGATATGTAATATCATATGTAATTTGACAAAATTAGAGTACCATAAAGAATATCCAAAAATAAATTGGATGAAATTTTCAAAGGCAACAACTCTTTAGAGGAAAGCGTAGTGCCGTGTGAATAAATTCATGATTTTAACCCACGTGCCGAAATTCTATATAGTAATATTACTATATCAAGAAAAGGTTGACTTGGGTGCAACATTACACATTTGTCATGTAACACACTTTAATTTGTCGTAACTCGTAAACACTCCTATATAAACAGTGAACTTCCCGTAACTAAGGCATAACAACCCTAACATACACAAACCCTAATCAATACACTACAAGCATTCATTCTCTTTATTTTCTTTAAACTCATCACATATTTACTACAACTTTATAGACTTCCTCAAAAATATAATCAACCAAAATGAGTGATAATGAAATACTAAATAGTCCTACTTTTCAAAAATTACCATCTAGTCCTTTAAAAGAGATAAATTGGATGATTGAGGTGAAACAAATCTTAGAGGCACCAACTGAAGAAGGCTTAGACAAGCCTCCATACATTTTTAATGTACCAAAAGCCCTAAAATCCATTAAACCCGAGGGGTACGCGCCTCAATTACTGTCCCTAGGACCGTATCATTGTTTTCGTGATGATTTGTACGAGATGGAGCGGTTTAAGGCCCTTACGGTGAGGAAGGTCCTAAAGGAACAATTCGCGAATTGCAGCATCGACGAAATTGTGAGGATGCTACACAAACATGATGCTAAGATTCGTTCTCGTTACGAGAAGCATTTAAAAATGTGTAGTGAGGAGTTGTTGCTAATCATGGCAATCGACGGGATTTTCTTACTAGAGTTCTTTCGAGCTTGTACTACTAGTGATGAAAATTCCAGGAATGTGATAAATGTTTCTCCTAGGTTGTCTTTCATGGTTGACTCTAAGCAAGGTCATACAAAACCTAGCTATGATCTTCTTATTAAAGATGCTATGATGTTGGAGAATCAAGTTCCTATCTATGCTCTGAAATGGATTTTGGAAATCCAATATTCAAATTTAGATCATGGTAGACAAATTTTAGCTCAATTGTTCTTTGATATGTGTAAGAAGATATGTCCCTTTTCGATCAAGGCGGAGCAGCATACACTGGATGCTCACTCCGCCTTGAAATCTAAGGGACACTTCTTGGGTTTCATGTATAGCTTCATAAACCCTTCTTGGAATAATAGTAATGAAGAGATCCAACATTCCCGAAACCATTCATTCGAAATTAATGGTGTTAGTGGTGCTAATGGTGGTTGTACTTGGAGACTTCCATTTAGCAACACGCGACATCAATCCCCTAAGAAGGTTTTCAAGGATCTATTGGAGGTTGTATCACAACTCCCCATCTTTAAGCAAGGTCCTCTTAAAGTGGTAGGGGCACTAAAAGAGGCGGTTACGAAAATCACTAACCATTTGAAAACTGATAGACCCCCGGAAGATTCCAATAACGAGGGTGATACATTCATTCAAGTGGAGGAGATTGAAATACCCTCTGTGGCCGTCCTAGTTAAGCACGGAGTCGAGTTTAAGCCAGTCAAAGGAGGACTAGATAAAATCAAATACGACATCAAAACTCAAACCTTCGAGCTCCCAGTCATAAGGCTAGACCTGAACTCTGAGGTCATAATTCGAAACTTAGTAGCCTACGAGGCCATGGCCATACAGGGCCCACAAATTCTAGCCCGATACACAGAGCTAATGAATGGGATAGTGGACACTGAAGACGATGCAAGGATCCTCAAGGACAAGAAAATCATCGAGGGGGACTTGAAGAACCAAGAGATAGCGAATCTATGGAATGGGATGAGCAAATGCATTAGGGTTACGCGAGTTGATGTCATTGATGAAGCTATTAAGAATGTGAACAAGGAATTTAATAGCTTGAGAACGGTGAAGATATATAGGATGTGTAAGGCCTATATACACGGATCGTGGAAGATGATCATGTTTTTGGCAACACTCTTGGTTATATGTCTTATGCTTCTTCAATCCTTTTGCACCGTCTACAATTGTCCTCGGCTTTTCCATCTTGAAGCTCCAATGCCTAAGAAGTAAGGTTGGTATGTGGCCTCGAAAAGTTTGTGTTTTTTTATCTCCGAATCAAGAATTTGCTTAGTTTTAAGGAAAATAAAATAGCGTTACCTGGTGGTAGTATCATACCGTCAAATATAGTTGGTGTTTTCTTTGTAGTTTTATGAGAAATCACGTCTACTCCGTAGTATGTTTGATGATGATACTAAAAACTCGGTACCACCAGTGGCGTCGTAGCAATCGTTATCGATACTTTTACTCTTGTGATAGTGTTTTTAAAGTTGTTAAGTCTTCACTTTGATACATGCTTTGCTTTAACTTTTAATTTAAGTGTAACATCAGAAACTTAAAAGTTTATATAATAAGCGTTGTAATGAGTGTATCCTTGCTTTCATTATCATAAACATGTTTACGGTGGTTTATTTGTGTTCGACTTGTACATATATGACGTCTTCTTTAATCTTTTTCCTCATTTTTAGTTGATCTCTCAAAGTTTCTCATATTATACTCCTTCAAAATTGATTCAAATTTCTTATTCCACCATACAAATAAGGTAAATAAAAGTAAATCAATTTTATTTCCTTATTCGTTAATAAGAACGTCTAACGGCACTTACAAGAATATAGATGATCAAAAACCGATCAAAGAAAAAACAGTGAGAAAATTTCTCTTTTACAACAAAGAATTCAAAACCATAATAGAATCCTTTGCTTGGATCAAATTAATTTGAAAATTACCCTGAACTGGCTTCAATAAAGGTTGACGATTAACTATTAAAAGAAATGCAGCAACCACTTAAAGAATCAATTATTTCTAACACACACAAACTCAAAAACCTTGAAATAAATGATTGAATTAACCCTAGGAAAGAGTACTGAAAACCCCCAATGAAAATGGACTGAACCATTTCTCCTAAACGGAGGTTTTTTATTGAAAAAACGCTGAAATAACATACTCAGATTGAAGAAAATTAATCGATTATTGGGCTTACCATAGATAAATCTATCGATAGTAGCCCAAGCCCCCTAATAGCGTTGAAACATGTAAAATTTATTATAATAAGGTCATGTTAGAGGTCATATAAATCCTCATAAGTTTGCTTGTGAAAAACACTCAAAAACATACACTAAAAACGCCCTCATTCCGCCACGTCATCTATTGTGTTCCACGTCAGAATTGTTTACCCGGGTCAAATTTCGCCCCATGTTTTTTCATCTTCCTCGTCCTTTCGTTGTTCACCTGTATTTATTTTGAGTATTTGAAAAGGCCTTTATTGAATACCACCATTCAATTGCTCGCAATCAATCAATTGTCCATGTTACATATTAAAACTAAATAACTCATAAGTGTGCTCACGAAAAACACTAAAAAACATAAAGTAATTGCGTCCTTATTCCGTCACGTCATCCATTGTATTCCACGTCAGACTTGACTTCTCAGGTGAAATTTCACTCAAAATCGTCTTACCTTTGTTTTTTCAACTTCTTCGTCTTTTCATCTTTCACCTGTAATTATTTTGAGGATTTGAAAAGACTCTCATTGAAGACCAACATTCATTTGCTCGCAATCAATTATTCGTGTTAAACAACTCTCATCTCAACATGGCCATTTTTTTCTCCGATTTCCATTTTCAGCATTCACGACGTACAACATTTAAAGTGCCCAACAAACAGATGAAACTAATAAATAGACTACTTAATTGGGTATTACTTTCTAACATAAAATGCAAAGTTTAAACAATACAAATGAAACTAAAAAATATTCATCAAACAAATGTAATAGCACAAAAATTTTATCAGTTATAAACAAAAAGTCAAACTTTTCAACTACATCGTCATTTATTTATCATTACATTCTCATTACATTAATATAAAGAAAACCAAAAGACATAAGTTATTAACTTACAAAATCATGCAGTATTTCTATTATTTTAGAAATAACAAAACTTTCAAAGTCATGCACAAATTATTTCAATAATTTTTATAAATTTATATTTAGACACATTTTACTTTTGATTTGTAGCTTTGATTTTTTTTCCCTCTCGTAACGTTGTTTTATAGTAAAATGTTAACTATTTTTTATATTTGCAGGAATGAATCGGGAAATAACAAAGATCACAATAATATCAAGGTATAATCTATGTGTTGATTATTCTATTAATTTATTTTATTTTATTTTTGAGGATTTTGATAATTATATTTTTAATAAGTGGATAAATACAAGGTGGATCAAATTTATTATTTTTGAGTTTTCAAAATTTTAAAAGACATGCATCAATTATTTTAATAATGTTTAAAATTTTATATTTATATAGTCATGCGCAAATTATTTCAATAATTTTTATAAATTTATAATTAGACACATTTTACTTTTGATTTTCTAGGTATGATTTTTTCCCCTCCCGTAATGTTGTTTTATAGTACAATGTTAACTATTTTTTTATATTTGTAGGAATGATCCGTGAAATAACAAAACTCACAATAATTATCAAGGTATAATCTAAGTGTTGATTATTCTATTAATTAATTTTATTTTATTTTTGAGGAAAATTTTGATAATTATTTTTTTAATGAGGAGATAAATACAAGGTGGATCAAATTTATTATTTTAGAGTTTTCAAAATTTTTAAAGTCATGCATCAATTATTTTAATAATTTTTAAATTTTATATTTAGATACATTTTGCTTTTGATTGTGGCTTTGATTCTTTTTTTTTCCCTCTAATTTAAACAACTCTCATCTCAACATGGTCGTTTTTCTTCTTCGACTTTCATTTTCACCATTCACGACGTACAACATTTAGAGTGCTCGAAAAACAGATAAAACTAAAAAAATAGACCACTTAATTGGTATGTACTTACTAGCATAAAATGCAAAGTTGAAACAATACAAATGAAATTAAAAAAAATAGTAATCAAACAGATATAATAGCACGAAAATTTTAATAGTTATAAACAAAGTGTCAAAGTTTTCAACTACATGTATCGCTTTTATTTCTCATTACATTCTTATTTTTTTGAATTAATTATTTTGTGTCCACCAATTAATATAAAGAAAATCAAAAGACATAAGCTATAACCTTGTAAATTCATGCATCATTTATATTATTTTTGAAATTCCAAAATTTTAAAAGTCATGCACAAATTATTTCAACAATTTTATAAATTTATATTTAAACACATTTGACTTTTGATTTTGTAGCTTTGATTTTTTTCCCTCCCGTAATGTTGTTTTATAGTACAATGTGAACTATTTTTTATATTTGCAGGAATGAATCGGGAAATAACAAAGCTCAAATAATTATCAAGGTATAATCTATGTGTTGATTATTCAATTATTTTATTTTATTTTATTTTATTTTCGAGGAAAACTTTGATAATTATTTTTTAATGAGAGGATAAATACAAGGTGGATCAAATTTATTATTTTAGTGTTTTCAAAATTTTATAAGTCATGCATCATTTATTTTCATAATGTTTAAAATTTTCTATTTAGATACATTTTGCTTTTGATTTTGTGGCTTTGATTCTTTTTTTTTCCTCTAACGTTATATATAGTACAATGTTAACTAATTTTTTATCTTTTCAGGAACAAATCGGAAAATAAAAAAATACACACTTACCAAGTTATAATCGATGTGTAGCTAATTTTTGGTTAATTATTTTTGAATGAAGAGATAAATACAAGGCGGATTATTTGATATTTGTTTCATTCATCTTTGACTTTAATTGTTAACTTTTAATATATCAAGATGATGTTTGAGAAGCATGTAAAAATATAATTGTGATGTATTTTTTTTTTTTATCAAGGTTTTATAGTATGAAAGGAGATGAATAATGTAAATATATTCATTTAAATTGTTATTTCTACACAGTCAAAAATCTATAAGAAATTGTAGTGTTTTAATTTACACTTGAACCAAAAAAACATATTGTCATTATTTTTAATTTAATTAAATTTCTTATAACTAAAATGTAAGTCATCATCTAAAAATAATTTATTTTTTTCTCTTAATTTCCCTTTTATTTATTTTATTTTAACAAATTAATTAAAATAAAAGAACAAAAATATAAGAATCATTCATTCATAAAATTGATGCATTAAATTAGTTGGTGTGAGAATTAAAATTTTACAAAGGTTATGAAAAAATAAAAGGGTTATTTCATGAGAATAATTCAAACTCTGACCCTCTTTCTCAATTTAATCCAAACTAATGATTAACTTTGAATAATCCAAACTATGCACTCATTTAACTCAGAGCAAACTTTTGTCTAAATTTACCTATAACTCCCGGTTTTGTATCCGGTGACTTAGTGGGTCCCTTTTTTTTAAAAAAAATTTTTCGTCTTTTTACCCTTCTTTTACTGAAAACTGGTCATCACTTTCTCTTTTGTTTTCAAATTTTCATCCTCTTTCTTTTATCTCTCCATTTAAATTGAGAAATCAATTTTTTTGAAAAAAAAAAATTCCTCTTTGAAAATTGTAGATAATGAAAAGTCAAAGTTCTTCATTTCATTCAAGGGGCATCGAGTTCGAAGAATAATGTGTTATGCACACACAAAATTCCGGCAACTTTGAGGACGGTGAAACTTTGAAGAAATTGAGCTACTTTGAAGAAATTGAGCTTTCACACCTGAGTCGTTTTTCACAGCTACGGTGAAACACAAAATTCCGGCAACCTGAGTCGTTTTTCACAAAAGAACCACCATGCATGATTTTTAAAGTAACCACACCTTTCTCATTAAACTAACGAATTTAAAAAAAAAAAAATCGAAAACCCAAAATTTTACAATCAAATTAACAAAACACTAACAAAAACGAAACTTTGAAGAAATTGAGCTACTTACCTTCGCCATGATAGTGTTTCAGTAAGAATTACTTCATCAATGAAGGCGAAATTGATTTGGGTTGAACGAAAATTAACGATTTGCTTCAAAAAATTTAGGGTTAGGTTTGGGAGTTGATTACGTTTTCCTTTCTCAATTTAGGGATTTGGAAATGGATTTGGGTTTAGTGTTAATAAAATGAGGGATGGGTTAATTTGAAGCTGAGGTAGAAATATTAGAGTGAAAAGAGGGCTATTCAGGTAGCCCTTCCAAAAGTTTGTTCTGAGTTAAATGAGTGTATAGTTTGGATTATTTTGAGTTAATCGTTAGTCTGGATTAAATTGAGAAGGAGGGTCATAGTTTGGATTATTCCCATGAAATAACCCAAAATAAAATCATTACTTCTCATCCCTTTATTTTTAAATGTTTTTGCGTTCTTAATCTCATGTTTTTATTTTGTTTCGCGAATTTATATTAAGTTACAATAGTAACTATTTATTTTATATGTGTTAAGAACTATTCTCAAAAATACAAAATTTGAGGATGATTATTATGAAATAAGTTATAAATTAACTTTTATTAAATTAATATAAACATATTCGAAATAGATGAACAAAAACAACTTACAGTAAGTATTCTAACATACTACTTAATATAAATATCATATTAAGCTTGATGTATAAAAATGAATGTATACTTTTTAAAATGTGAAAAGTGCCCAATGAATTTCTCAAAACAAATTGAAAACTTCTTCAGAATCATTTTAGTATTATATAAAAAAGAAATGTATCCACCATTATATGCGACTATATATAAAAAATTGTATCTTCTATTCGAATGTATCCAATATGTTTGATCCTTATTCTTAACTAATATTGTAACAACCCGATTTTTCGTGACTTAATTAAACTAAGGCGAAAATATTAATTAAGTACTTTGTATTACAAACCTAGCAATAATCGTCTTACAACTCAAAATACACACTAAAAAAACAGTTTATTTGAGAGGGAATTTGCGACGGGAAAAAAATTCCGTCGCAAATTTTATAATTGCGACGGAAAATGAATTTTTGCTACAGACTGTTTTGGCGGGCTGAAAAATTGATTTGGCGCCTTAAATTGCGGCAGAATTTTCCAAATTTGCGACAGATGAAACAGAAACAACAACCGTTGTGCTATTCAACAAAGAAGCACAAAAAGCCATCACCAAACCCATCGAAAGACTCCTAGCGATGATATGCAATATGCAGTCTACATAATATGTAACATTTTCGATGTTTTTTTGCCTAGAACTCATATTATCTTTATCCATTTAAGAGATTTTTTTGAAATTTTAGATGGAAATTAATAATTATTAGTGACTATAATATTTACATGCACAAACACAATTGACAACCCACAAGAAATGCGTATTAAAATGTGGAACGACTCGGTTTGTGGATTCCACGGGGCACATGATTGCTTGTGCGAAAGAAATTGGGCATGCTGTTATCATGGATATGAAGTATCATCGTGTTGATCGCTCGGAGTTTCTAGAGTTCTTTCGAGGTTTGCAGTGTGAAGACGTAAGTGCTTCTACTAATTTGTCTTTATCATATTTTTACGTTTGATATCTGTATTGATCATTTCTTCTGCACTCTTTCAAATAGGTGGAATGACAAGTTTACAGAAATCTGGATCTTCCCATCCTATTTCAAAGTTAAATAGCTATAAGCAAATCGATAACCATAGTTATCTCTGGGAAATTCGTAGCAAACCATGATCCAACGGTCAGCTTGCGACAACTTTTGAGCGACCCTGACCCTAAACCAAACGATATGTGGTTGGAGTGGATTGATTTGCTTCCAAAGGCCGATAATAAAGCTGATAAGAAACTGAGACGCCTCTACAGAGATAACTGGGAAAAAAGGTAGGATCACGTTGTTCGTGTAGATGCAAGTCTTACTCCTAAGCGTTGTCACTCACCTCCGAGAACAAGTCATCATTTATCTACCCCTGCTAGTGAAATGGCGTACGTAATTTTTAAGAGTACCATATTTTTTTTCTTTTTGTATCTTTTTTTTTTCATCATTATCTTGTGTTTTATGTAGAATTCTGAACGTGCAAGATACTTACAAGAAAGAATGTAAAGAAAAAGAGGTTTACCAAGGAACTGTTAAAGGTATAACTGATGCAATAGTTGAATTTGATACTCTGTATCTGTCACCGTCTATCTACAATTTCGTTGATGTCATGAAAGTGGAAATATAAATGTGTTTGTTCTCTAACAAAAGGTAGAAGAACTTGAAGATATTATTCGACGGAAGAACAATATCATTACAAATCTGAGGAACGCCATAACTGTCCTGGAACAGAAGGTAACACATTCGTGGTTCTTTAAGTTGAATCATTAAGTAATAGTTAAATAATGTCTTGTTTGGTAAGGGTGTAGTTAGGGCACTATCATTTTATAGAAGGTCGTACGGTGTTACGGTACGTTTTCCCTTAACTCTTTTTATCTTTTGGGTTCAATGCACTCTTGATCACTTATAATATTCGGCTTGGTCGTTGGGGTAGCGTTTTTTATCCATTGCCATTTCATGCTCATGCTCATCAATAGTCGGTCGTCAATGCTTACATGCACTTGATAAATTCGCCGGCATATCTTGAAGGGTAAATTGCACAACTTACATTTGAATTTAACACAACAATTTAACATTTTAACATTTGGACCACGAATTGTGCCACAAAAAAATTGTAAAATATAGCAAAATTTCATTTAGCCATGAGAAGATATATTTTGATTGTCATGAAAATCGTTTACGTCACGAGAGAAATGATGTTGTGGCAAATTGTCATGCAAAAAATTATATTCGTGCCAAATTTAGCCACGAATGAAGTGATATTTGTGGCTAAATTATCAACATAGCCACAATTGTGTCGCGTTCGCGACAAAAAAGTTCATAATATAGTCATCATTAATTATATCATAATTATTGTGTCATATAATTACGCTATCATAAACTAATAGTCCCTCCATTACACAATATATTACATTTTCATTTTACGAGATGAACATTTAACTTTGTGGCTATGTTGATAATCATTATCGTTCTTGATGATTGTGTTAACAAATTAGGAGAAATTTGTAATTAAGATATGTGTAGTTCTTCAACAAAATATTTTAGCATATTTTAGCATAACATAAAAGTAACATCATATTGGATTTATTTAATAGTTACCATTGGATACACTATTTATAGTTGGTGCCTGCTACGTAGAAGAAGCGTAGAAGCTACGTAGGCAATACTGTGGACGTTTTGCACCAGCAAATGATCTTCTTGAGGAATTCCAATTTCACCATCGTTGTAGCTGCATCTTTCTTCTTTCATCATCCTACAAGCATTTCATTATAAGTCGCACCAGATCAGTTCGTTTTAGTTATTATGCTGTACAAAACATGTAGTTTTTGGAATTTCGCCACTCTTGGTTATATCATTAGTTTTTGTCACCTAAATGCATGCTCTGGAGTGATCAACATGATTCATGCTAGCACACATAGAAGTATTTAACTAAGTAGTTATGAAATGTTGGAATATTGTGGGCTTTATCTGTATTTAGCATGCTGGCTATGTAAGTAGTTTGGCTGTTTGTAGTCATATTTTGAATACCTTGGTTGTATATTAATTATCTACAACTAGTGGTGTGTCCCGTGGAATCCACGAGCCGAGTCGGTCACATTTTAGTACATATTTCTTGTGGCCTTGCGGGTTGTCAATTGTGTTTGTACATCTAAATATTATAGTCACTAATAATTTTTTTTATTTCCATATAAAATATCAAAATAATTTCTTAATGGATAGAAATAATATGAGTTGTAGGCGAGACATCAAAAATGTTACATACTCTGTCGATTGCATATTACATACTATGTACTACACAATCAGACAACTAATGAAATCATAAATTCTCCGCAAAGTTGCAATTGCACCTTTGAGGCTAACGATGACCGCAAATCGTGACGCCAAGAATTAGAGCTTAAATTTCATGGACTTTGACTCCTTAGGTCAATTACGGAATTGTTGTTGATTATTTCAGATAAAAATTTCTACATTATGTATTGTTGACGTGTTTTGTTAAATGAGGAGAAACTAAAATTGTGTCCTAAAAATGTGTTTTACGGGTTATACGTATATACCTCGGGGTTAATTGACAATGAACACCACATGATTGAAGGTCTTCTTTTGTATTTTGAGAGATGACAAATTAATAACCATGTTTATCTATAACTCTGATTATGTATTCTGAGTTGTAAGACGATGACAATTGGTTTTGTAATGCAAAGTACTTAATTAATATTTCCGCCTTTGTTTAATTAAGTCACGAAAAATCGGGTTGTTACAATATTTGTTATGAATAAAAATCAAACATATTTGGTCCATTCGAATAGAAGATACAATGTTTTTATAGTCACGTATAATTGTTTTGATATGAGAAGGGTCGATTATCCCTCGTGTTATATGAGATATTGCATGTTTGTTCACATGTATGTGTTTATTGAATTGATCATTATTAATGCAATTTATATCGATCGAAATGTATCAAGTTTATATATCATATTATTACGTTATATGAAATTGCAATGAGGTATGCTTAAAATATGATTTGAAATGCTTTACGTCTTAATAATCTTGTATTCTTTAGATGCTTTATGTGTGTTATGATGTAATTACACATGTATATGATAATGTTACTCCGTATATTTTAATTGCTATCGGTTTATGGTTCAGCGTGTGTCGAATTAAATCGAGTATTACGGGTTATACGTACGTACCGCGAGGTTAATTGGCGATGAACACCGGGGGATTGGAGGTCTTATTTTTCATTTTGAGAGATGCTAAATTAGTAACCATGGTTATTTATAACTATGATTGTGTATTTTGAGTTGTAAGACGATTACAGCTGCTTTGTAATACAAAGTACTTACTCCCTCCGTTTCGGTAATTTGTTTACGTTTACTTTATACACATTTATCAATGTAATGAGAGTGATAGAGAAAAAACTAATAAAATAATAGTAAAAGTACAATTGAGGGTACGGTCCACTTTAACAAATTTAATAGATGTAATTGGTTAAAGTAGTATGGGCACACGATCATTTATGGAAATGTAAATAAATGACCTGTACGCCCTAAAATAGAAAGTGTAAACAAATGACCGGGATAGAGGGAGTAATTAATATTTCCGCCTAAGTTTAATTAAGTCACGAAAACCGGGTTGTTACAATATTATTTAATAATAAAGATCAAACATATTGCGTACATTCGAATAGGAGATACAATTTTTTATAGTCACGTATAATGGTGGATACATTCTTTTTTATATAATAACAAAATGATTCCAAATAAGTTTTCAAATTTTTTTGAGAAATTTATCGAGCACTTTTCACATTTTAAAAAGTACACGTTCATTTTTATACATCAAGCTTAATATGATACTTATATTAAGTAGGTATGTTATATTACTTATTGTAAGTTATTTTTTTCATCTATTTCGAATATGTTTAGATTAATTTATAAAAGGTAATTTAGAATTTATTTCATAATAATTATTTTCAAACTTTGTAATTTTGAGAATAGTTTTGAACACATAAAAAATATTAGTTACTATCAAAACTTAATATAAATTCTCGAAACAAAATAAAAACATGAAATTAAGAACGCAAATGCATTTAAAGATAAAGGGATGAGAAATAATGAAATTGTTTTTTCATGACCTTTGAAATTTTTTAATTCTCACACCAACTAAATTAATGCATCAATTTTTTGAATGAATGATTCTTGTAATTTTCTGAATGAATGATTCTTGTATTTTTATTCTTTTATTTTAACTAATTTGTTAAAATAAATTTAAAAAAATTAAATTAAGGGGAAAAAATGAATTATTATTTGATGATGACTTAAAAATCATTCTAGTTATAAGAAAGTTAAGTAATAAATAAAAAATAATGACAATATATTTTATTGGTTCAAGTGTAAAGTTATGATATTGTAAATATATAATTTTAAAACAATTACTATAAAAATCACATTAAAAAACTATAATTTCTTTTAGTTTTTGACTGTGAAGAAATAACAATTTAAATGAATATATTTACCTTATTCATCTCCTTTCATACTATCAAGCTTGATAAAAAAAAAAAAAAAAAAAAAAAAAAAAAAAAAAAAAAAAAACTACCTCTGTGCCACAATGATAGTCCCGCTTTGACTTTACGCGGTCTCCAACGCGCCTTTTCAACCATGTTTTTTATCGCAGATTTTAATTTCTGAGCCGATAAACTTTTTCGGTTGATTGGTATATTTGCTTGATTTAGGGTCAAATTATTATTTATAATTTTTTTTGTTTGTTTTTAGTTTTTAACTAATGTGTTGAAAGATTTATTTGTTTTTGTTTTGATAATTAGGTGATGAATTTGTGAAATGTGGAGGAAGAAAGAGCGGATGATGACAGTGTTGTTGCCGGCACTGTTGCGCTTGCTAAAGAAGCTTTGGCGTTGTTTCAGCTGGAGAAGTTTGATGAGTGTGTTGAGGCTTTGAATCAATTGATCCACAAAATGGAAGGTGATCGAATGGGTTTAATGCTCTTTTTTTTTTCGCTTCAAGTCAGGATTTCGTGTTTAAATTTGAATGTGGTGTTGCAAAGCCGATGATTTAGTTTTAGTTTTAGTTTAGATTTCTAAACTATGGTGTGCCTTTATTTGTCGTTAATTCTATATGTGAGTTTTTTTTTTAAAGCGATTTAAAGTTTGCATGTGGTATTGCAAATTGATAATTTGACCTGTTGATTTCAAGATTGTACGAATCCTATAAGGTGTAATTTAACTAAATTTTGCTGAAATATAGTCGCGAATCGTTGAATTTGGCTATATAGGCTTGAGGTAATTAATGTAATCAGCTGGTTAGATTGTAATCGTTGAATTAACTGTCAAATGTAATTTGGAATATTTAGGCCCTTAAATTTGTGGAATACCAGTTTTCGTATGGTGACTGCGATTGTCGAAGCTCACTACAAAATAACAGGCCATTTGCGACGGAAATATTCCGTCGCAAATGGCTTAAATCCGTCGCAAATAGCCATTTGCGACGGATTTTGCGACGAACAGTGGGCGTCGTTTAATTTTGTCGCAAATAATACTCTGCGACGGACTATTCCGTCGCAAATACAATTTGCGACGGATCATTCCGTCGCAAATGACAAAATCCGCCGCAGACAAGGAAGGCGAAATCGGTCGCAAATGTACGAGAAAATCCGTCGCAAATCATCATTTGCGACGGAATTTTCCGTCGCAAAGATCTGCGACGGACAATATCCGTCGCAAAATACCTGGGTATTTTGCGACGGCCGTCCGTCGCAAACCTTAAAATATTCCGTCGCAAATATTGCTGCATTTTGCCGTAGCAAATTGTTTTTTTGTTCCCCACTGAACCCTGCATTTACAATCCATTTACGGTGTTCAATACACCCAAAATACACCCAATCAGCCAACAGCCAACAACCAACACACAACACACAACACCCATATATTAACATATATTAACATAAGGTGTCCGTTAAAGACACCCAAAATACACAGTCTAATAAGTTAAACCGTTTCAGTTTTCAAAATTTAACAACAAACGTAATCAGCACAACCCTAAATCTGCCCCGCCACTTCCACTAGCGCCGTCAAAGGTCCGCGCCTGAAAAAGTCATCTCCTTGGTTGCAAGTCGGAGGCGGCTGCGTATTTAGGCGTTGAGACTCGATGTACTGCTCAATTGCCGCCAACCTCTGACTCATTGATCGGTTCGTCAGAAGCGCGGTCAAGATGGCGAGGTTATACGTGGATCGCCTCCCAGCCAGAAGAGTGACGAGGGGCTGACGTCAGAAACATAGGAGTCGCAGAACTAATCAAATCAAATCAAATTAAAAAAACTTACCTTCTTCACCGGAGTATTACGTCGGAAGGGTGCCGGAGTAGGACGTGATGAGGCGCGCGGTGGTGCCGGAGTAGGGGGCGGCGTGGTGGGGCGTTTGGCAGCAGGGTCAGGCGGCAGCAAGGGGGAGCGGCAGCAGGGTGGGGCTTCGTGGAGGGGCGGCAGCGTGAAGAGGCGGCGGCGTGGTGGTCGGCGTGGTGGGCGGCGTGGTGGGCGGCGGCGTGGTGGGCGTCGTCGTCTAGAATCGCCTTCTCTCTCTCTTTTTTTTTTTGTTTTTTTTTAAACGGCAGAAATGATAATAAAAGGGGCGAGGGTTTTATTTTTTTTAAGTTTTGCGACGGACTCGTTGCGATCAAACTCTGACATTTTCAAAGATGCCAGGGAATTTTCCTTGGCATCTTTGACCTTTGCGACGGATCTGTGGTCCGTCGCAAACATTTTCGCGCATAATATTATTTTAGTGCCAATAATTCGCGGTATGCTCTGCGACGGAATTTGCGACGGAAACAAAAAATTCCGTCGCAAATGATTTGGCGCGTTCTCAGATTTGCCTCCAATAATTGGCGGGTTGTGTTGCGAGGGAATTTGCGACGGAATTTAACTAGTCCGTCGCAAATTATATTTTCCATCGCAAATAATTTTTTTTGCGAGGAAGTTTTTTTGCCGTCGCAGATTCCGTCGCAAATGGACTGTTATTTTGTAGTGGCTTTGTTGTTGATGTGAGGCTTCTAAGGTCCAGAGTCGATTTTACTGCCTGACTTCTAGAGGTCTTTATTGTCTTCCTCCTTCACTGGAACCATTTCCCTTTTATTTTTTATTTTTATTTATTTATTTATTTTAAAGTTTTAGATCAGGTATTTTAATTTACCTGATTTAGGATTTAGATATGGTTTTCAATTACACGCTTGTTAAATTTGTAGCGTACACATTATCGTGTTTATGATTGTTGAATTATTGTAGTTGCTCGAGGTTATTGTTGGTTCCTTGATTGGAATTATGAGTAGAAAAAACACATTGGTTGTCAGGGGTTTAATTTTATAGAAATTCTGAATTTTTATGAGTGTTTTAATAGAAATTCTGATTTAGGGTTTTAAAGCATTCGATAACGTGCACCACCTTGAATAAGTATCGTATTATGGCATCGGGCTTTGGTCCCACTGTTAGCAGGTTCGGCTCCTTTTGTCCCAAAGTGTATTTAATTCTAATTTTCTGATTAGTAAGAAAAAACATGATTCTTTTCTGTTTATGAAATGTCTAAATTTGCTTGATCAAGGCCATTTGATTGACTACCATGCATTTCATTCGGTTTTTTACGCGTAAGTATCACATTAAGGTTCATTATTGCATTATATTTTGAAGGATTCATTGAAGCAAGGAACTCGCTTAGTGCGACGGTTTTTGTATATTCACGCTTCAGAATATATTCGCACACATTGCGCGTTGATGCCGCTGGACATTGTTGACACTGCGGGTTGATGCTGTTGCTACTGTAGCCGCTACTACATCAGCTGTTGTAATTGCGCATATTCTGCTACTACTACTATGTTCTTTCTTTGTCATAGAAATTTGTCTCTGTAGTTGTGTGTTGCTAATGTAGTTGGTGCATGTTGTCATTGTTCTTCTGTAACCGCCTATGCGTCTTACTGTTGTCGTTGTGCACTTTGCTGATCCACTTGTGTTCCACAATCTTACATTTGCATGCATTACATACCTATTCGATGCCTTTGTTTTCTATAGCGTGCCAAGCTGCCGACACTTGAGTTTTTTAGCGTTGTAAAACAAATAGCTCAACGCCTCCACATGCTCCTGTATTTATACAACAATGTATAATTGAAAGTAGGGATGCACTTGGAAGTAGGGGTGAGAAAAAAAAAAAAAACTGATCCGGTTTTTATAACCGAAACTGAACCGGAACCGATCCGAAAAACCCGAAAATTCGGATTTTTTTCAAATCCGGGTTCCGAATCCGAATATCCAGTTCAAAACCGGAGTGGATATGGATATTAAAATTTGTAAAACGGGTAATCGATTTTAAACCGGTTTTTATCAAAACTAAGATTAAAATTTTAAAAATTACTTTAAAAAAATTATCAAAAAAATTAAATTAATTACGGTGTACATTGTTTGTGGTGATGTACAATTATACATTGTACTTACTACTTAGACAGTAGGCTACTCTACTGCTCACCCTGAATTAAGTAATTTCCTACGTGCCATTTTTATTTTCCCAATTGGCTCTATATTTAGACATTGTTTGTCAATTAAATTGTGAACTATTTTTTTTTTACTTTTGGTGTACTATGGGCGATTTATAAGAATATTTAAAATCGCAATTTTTTTTGTAAATTTGACCAAAAAATCATATTTTATAATAAAGCGGATATATGGTTAACCGAATTTTGGATACCGATTTTTTCCGGATACTGAAAATCGGATAACCGAATTAACCGGGTTGGATATGGAATGACAATTTCACTTATTTTAAAACCGGGTAACCGAACCGAACTTGAAAACCGGAGCGGGTAACCGGTTTTGCTCACCCCTACTTGGAAGAAAGTTGGTCATTACGGATTAGAATGTCCAACTGCGTACTGCAATAGACATCATGAATGCAACCCAATGAATAAATTAAGGATTTTTCACCGTTGAACAAGTTTAAATTGCGTAGTTCTTGTACCCAGCGTTCGATTAATATACTGCCTTTAATTGTACACCTCAGAGCATTTTCTAGAAATTTATAAGACTCACTTAGGCATTGACTATGAATAGCAAACAAGTTCACCTAAATTAATTGTACATAGAGGTGGCCACGGGCCGGCCTGGGCCGGGCCCAGGCCCGGGCCTGTGGGGGGCCGGGCCGGACCGGGCTCTGGAAACTGGGCCCTTCTGCGGGCCTGGCCGGGCCGGGCCCTTAATAAAATTTTTTTGGGTTTTTCTACTGTGTACCCTCCAAGTATTTGATTTTCTACCGTATACCCCTCTTTTTTTGGCATTACACTGTGTACCCCTAAACTTCATTATCTACTATAAACCGTGACCTAAATGTAATTAAACGCTAACTCCATTAATTAGATGAGTGACATGACGTCAGTTTAAGGTGCTAACTTGGAATTTACACATGACTTTCCTTTCCCTCCATTATTTTTAAGTCTTCCCTCCAAAAAATCCCAAAATTTTCATCATTTTTTACCTTCTATTTAATTTCAGCCTATTTTTAACTTCCCTCATCCTCAATTTTTTTCCTCTAAAATTCATTTCTCTCTCAACCTCCAATTTCGACTTCTTCTTCTTCTTGGAGAAACAACCCGATTGACGGGCTTCAATTCAAGAATGAAGGATTTGTAGGTAAAGGAACTTCATGCTTCTTACCCTCATCAAGGAGATCGTTAACCACATCCATCAACAAACTTTTGTCAGTATCATCAAGTATCACACTCACAAACCCAAAATTCAACGTATAATCACTATGCCATAATTACCCACAACAAATCATCATTGTTTAACATTGGTTTTACAACATTTTGAGGGAAAAAATTCAACTTTTATGCTATAAATGCATGCTTAGTAAGTAAATGAAAATGGAAAAGAGAAATCAATGAAAGTATGATGATCACATACCCGGAGATGAAATATCGCCTTTTGATTTTAATATGCTTGTCTGACATTTAAGTTTTAGTGATTTGATTTGGGTTTTTTTTAAATTAGATTGTGTTAGGTTGAAGAGAAGAACAGAAGAAGTTTAATGGGTTTTGTTTTTGGGATTAAAAAAAATTAAAACTTTCATTTTAATTAGAAATTTAACACGTCATTTCCAAATAAGCAAGGGAGTGCCATGTCACTCCTTAAACAAACGGAATTACCACGTCAAACGGTGTACTTAACGTTTAATTGCATTTAGGTCACGGTTGATAGTAGATAAGGAAGTTTAGGGGTACACAGTGTAAGGCCAAAAAAAGAGGGGTACACGATAGAAAATCAAAAACTTAGAGGGTACACCGTAGAAAAACCCTTATTTTTTATTTTATTTTTTTTATTTTGGCGGGCTTTTGGCGAGCCGGGCTTCAAATTTGTGGCCCTCAGCCCGGCCCACAAATTTGGCTGGCCTAAGCGGGCCTAACTAACGGGCTGGCAGACCAAAGAGTCAGGCCCACGAGACAGCCGGGCCGGCTTTGGCCGGCCGCCACTTGGACTCTAATTGTACATAATAAATTGAGACAATCACTCTGCAAATGAAAAGGAATATGACGTATCAGTGCCTTCGTTTTAGTGATGAACTTAACATGAATCTAAGAACCTGTTCTTTCGGACTTTTTAGAGCTGAATCGAATCAATCGAATGAACTTAATCGAATCGAAATGGAATGAATCGAATCGAATCGAATGAATCGAATCGAATTGAATGGAATGGAATCGAATCGAAATGAATGAAGCTCAATTAAATAATATTGAACTGAATAAAGTTGAACTGAACTGAATTGAACTGAAGTGAGCTGAACTGAACTGAATGAAGCTGAACTGAACTGAAATGAGTTGAAAATAAGCTGGAAAGAACGGGTTCTAAATTGCACAAATCATAAGTTAAAGGACACCCGAAATAACTAGAAACACTCAAAAACTAAAAACTAAAAATCGAACCTTAAAACGTTCCGTGATTTTCATGGGTCGCACCACTAGTTTATTATAATAAGGTCATGTTAGAGGTCATATATAATTGCAATTTTCCTTACATTGATTTTTTTTTTTTAAATAAATAATTCATTAATAAAACATCAAACGACAATTATAACGGGTTAAGAAAAATCGAAAACAATTCTAACGATAATCAAAGTACAAATTTTTCTAAAAGAATAAAATATCTCAAACCATAATTTAACACTCCGGTACAACCTCGTATCACTTAGGGTGGCCATGGGCCGGGGTGGGCCATGTGGGCTGCGCTGGAGGAGTGCGAGCCCAGGCCCAGCCCACGGGTTGGTGGTGTAACACCCCGACTTTTCCTAATATTAATTATTCGTCTCAATAATATTCGTAAATTCATTTCTCTTGATTTTCTCATTTTCGGCTCGAGAAAGTCGGTTCACTTGTCGCGTGGAATAAGCGTGATCGTAGTCAGAACTTAAAAACGATGTCATTTCCTCATACGAACTCCGATTCAGGCGATTCAAAAGGCTAAACTGCGTATTTTTTCGACGCCGTCGCAACTGCCAAATTTGCACAGACGAAATCCGCGAGCAGGCCGCGACCGGCCCGCGAGTGACCCGCGAGTAGAGAGCGGCTCGCTCTGTTGTGGGAGCGGCTCGCTCCCCTGCTGCACCCGCGATTTTTGTTTTTAATCCGTATTAATTAGGGGCTCGAACTCCTATACTATTTAAACTTCCCCCTTAGCCCTAATGTCATTAATCAGCTGTTTTTCACCCTAAACATTATAATCCTCTCTTCTCTCTCTTCATTCTCTCATAAATTCTCATTAATTTATCTCATAAGTTCATTCAATTCTCCTCTAATTCAAGCCCTAATCTGCCCTGATTCCTTCCCTTGCTAATCCCTTCGGTAATTCTTATTGTTTAGTATAGTTTTCTGATTATTATTTTATTATATGCTTGTATTGTGTGTTCTTATATTTTGTATGTGTTATTATTGTGCTCTAATCAAGGAGAAGAGGACTTGGGTGAAGAGGATACTATCCTAGTTGAAGAAGAAGAAGACTAGGACGATTTTCATCTCTTGAACAAGGTAACTAGGTATAGCCTTGGACATATTTTAACTTGTGTGAGGCCATATAATTGATTGAGGATGTCTTGGTTGTTGGTATGTATGTAAAGCTATGAACTTTGGGTTGATTGTGCTATGAAATCATGTTCTTTGGTCTTATTTGTGTTTGTCTCACACTAATATGTCTTATGGAATGATTTAGGGTGATTGTTATATTGAATTTGGGTTATGTTGTTATTAAGTTGATTTAAAGATGATAATTTTGGGAATTATAATGGTTTATTATGGCTATTCTTGAGTTCTTATGATTATTACTCCGTATTTAACGTATTGGTTATGGTTGGGATTGAGTTCTTAAGTGAATTACTCCGTACTAAGTTTGATATTGTATGGTTGATCATAGGTCAGGTTGAGGATGAGTATAAATTGGATAATTATGTTGTTAATGAGTTAAGATGGATATTATATTGGGTGAAGAATAAAGGATGATTGATATGACATTGAGGATGAGTTGGGTTACTTGGTTTGCTATATTGTTAGTAATTATTGTATTGTTGGTATTGGAGATGGGGTTATGATGTATTGTTGGATTGTTCGTGTTGCTTATGCTTGAGTTAAGTTTGCATGCGTGTACTGTTCTGGCACGTATGTGAGGAGCTACGACGTCCTAGTTTGGACGGATACCGCCCATGATCCCCTCGGCTATTCTTGTTGCTTAGTTAGAGCGACTATGGGTTCTCAACCTGTTATGGTTGGAGACTATGGTTTGATATATGTCGTCACCGTTCTTGTTCGCTCGGTGGAATTTGGCCAAATTTAGACTAATGAGTTTGAGGAACTTCTTGTTCGCTGTTCCGCTATAGGGTTTGAGTGATTCTTGTTCGCTTCACTCGAGGTGATTCTTGTTCGCTTCACCTAGTGCTCTGTGCTTACTCTTGCGATTGATTGTTGACTGATGTTATTGATTGACACTTTGTTGATGGCATTCAGGTTGGTTGTTGACTGCCACTTTGTTGATGACAGGTTGAGCGTGTATGATTTGTAGGATGGTTGGTTGTTATATTTTGATTATAGGTCACAGGTTAAGTTAGCTGATTATTGAGTTAGCTTGAGGATGATCTATGTTAGTCGTGTATTTGGGGTTGTATTGTTGTTTATGTTGATTATGTTTAAATATGGTAGGAGACTAGATTACTCCCACCGATTGTCATTATTACATTCTTTGTGGCAGGTTAGCGCGGGTTCGGGTTTGTCAAGTGAGGATGCCGTGAGGATGACCTATAGCTAGCCTTGAAGTGATTTTGGACTAGACTTGTTAGGATGTTTAGTTTTATTATCGTTGTCTTACTTTCATTTTGGAGCTGGTTTTGTAAGGGGTATTTACTCCCCACTTCTAGGCCTCAAGGCCTACCCTTTTATCGTTGTTTAGTTGGTTTAGTGAGTAATGATCCGGATTCCACGGTGTTTCCGCCACCGTGGCTCGCTTTTATTTTATTTTATTTTATAAATCCTTTTTATTTCTTTATTTTCTTTTGTTGGAAAATCCGGGTTGTTACAGGTGGGCTGGGTTTTGGTGGGCCGTGGGCTCTAAGAAGCCAACCCAGGCCCGGCCCACAACACGGGCTTGACTGGGCTTTGACCGGGCCGGGCCGAGTCGGGCCCACTTTTATTTTATTTTTTAATTAAAATTAATTTTTTACGATAATTTTTTATTTATTTATTTTTTTTTTTTTTTAACTAAGATTAAAAAATTAAGAAAATAAAGGGCTTGAACCAAATTATTACAATTTAAAAATTTCCAAAAAATTATTATAATTAAGGTACATATGTATCTCGAAAGAATCAAAGCCCACAGAGTTGTTTACTAACTTGCCAATTTGGATGACAATGATGGATAAGACCATGAAAAGATTGAGCCTCCGACCCAGAAGCTCCAGATGATGATTCCGTTGGGGTGTACATCAGCCACGCATCGTCTTTCAATTCTTGTTATTTCCTGGTCTTGGGTCTTTTTAATTGCTCTTTCCCAATCTCTTGTACAGACACGTATCTTCACATATTCCGCAGTCAAACTTGTCCTACAGTCGGTAATAATTTTTCTACCTGAACTAAAAGCAGACTCAGAAGCAACAATAGAAGCAGATTCCGCAGTCAAACTTGTCCCATGGGTTGAAATTTGGTAGACTCTGATGAAATTTGGGTGGTGGGCTTTCTTGGGCCAAGGGTTGAAAAAATTGAACCCAAGCCCAATGTAACACCCCGGCTCCAACTAAAGGCCGAAATGTCATTCACGGTATCTCGCCAGGCTGCGTACATCGCCCACAGAAGAGTTCTTAAGATGAGCCACCAGAAAAGAAGATGCATCTTGTTGATATGAGTAGCACTTACAATCCTTTTAAGCACTAGGTCACTTGAGCTCATCACATGGACCACTTCAACGGGGAACCCGGCCCGAATAACCTCGGACAACACCGGGTCACCGGGTGTTACACCCAGCCCATGGGCTGGCGGGCTAGGTCGAAATGGGCCCATGGGATGGGCCACATGAGGCCCACGAACCGGGCTGGGTTGGGTCGGGCCGGGTTGGCCCGCACTGTTGGCCACCCCTAACTATCACTATCTCTACATAGCCTTTGGAGGATCCTTCAATTCGAATGACCAAAGTAGAGAAACCACCTTGCTCTATTGATTGACGATTATCGTGTATCCATTGAGTTATCATCCAACGAATTATCAAACAACGATTATATACATAAGTAACAAAACCAAAATAGCCTTAAAAAAGTTACTAAAAATCCTACGAAGAGGAACAAAAACTTTCAACAAATGAGACACTTTTATTAAGAGAATAATAGAAAACATTCCTAGAACAAAGATTAATTAAATTTTGAGGCTTACCGTCAATAAAAGTCAATGAAAATCTCAAATTATTGAAAGAGAAAAGGGTTTTTTTGTTGGGGGCAAACATTCCAAGAAATTTGCACCCCCGCTCTTAAATTTCTAGATACGCCTCTACTAGTCCGAGCCCGTCCAATTAATGAACGGAGCACAAATTGTGATTTTAGGAGCTCGACATGTCGAGCCTTTATTAATCAATTAATTTATAACCAACAGGTCATATTGAAAACTTAATTAATTTGGCAAGCTCGGTCCGTCAATCAAAAGGGTTGATTATGGGTCGAGAAAAATAAGACTCAGCTCGCTAAGTCGGATCGACCTTTGGCCAACTTTATCCATCACTAACCAGTAACCATCAACAACTTACACTAAATGCCGTCGACAATTGACTTCACCATCATATAGTCTTCTAGCTGGAGTGTTCAACTTCTGGTTTGGACCGTAAAATTGGAACCGATCAACTGGTTCAGAATCAACAGGATCGAGTCTATAATCTTTAATCAACGAGATCGAGTCTATAATCTTTAATCAATGAGGTTAGCAACAGCCAACAAGTCAACAACCTTTGAGGACCTCGCTAGTCGAAATGTTTGTGACCGTCGTAAACGTGCAACAGCCTCTTTGTGAGTAAAATAGTTTCTCTAAAGCTTAAAGCGACTATATGAGGATACATTTTATATTTGGGTATGAAGCGGCGCAAGGCCGATACAATTAAAGGATATGAGAATTCGGACATGGAGACCTCCTGATAACTAGTAATTGTTGAAACAATTTGCAAGTGCAACCCTCCCATATGTACTCCAACAATTACAATATTCACAAATACTTGTACGTGAGTACGTGACTGGACGACCGGTGACGGGTATAAACGTACGACAAGTACAAGCACGCTTATTCATGGTTTACTCAACTTTATTGTATGTGTATACCCATCACACATAAGACTAAACGAAAGTAATTAGAAACCAAACGATTTCATAGCTTAGAAACTCGAGTGGTGAATTGCTGTCGCAGGACCCTCCTCATGACCTTGTTGGTTGCCGTCCTTGGAAGAGAAGACAACGGAACCACAATCGACACCTAAAGAATTTCCGATAAAATATATATAAAGCCATGAACTTGGTGCAAATACTAAAAAATACGGGGAAGAATTAAAAAAATCGAGAAGCTTACCCTGAACAAAGGATTAAGCTGTTTCTGAATGGCGGAATTGAAAGACGACTTCAAGTGGTTCAAGTCGAGGTTTGGTGGACTTTGATCTTTGAAAACAACAGCGACGACGAGCTGCTCAGGGCCTCCTTCAGCAGGAGGGACACCAATGGCAGCTGTCTCGAGGATATTACTGTCGACCGCATTACAAAGTCGTTCTATTTCAATCGAACTTACCTGGTAAAGCATAATCACAGACGAATTATGACAATGACATGATTTTAGTGTTCACGTGGTAGAAATTCATGTCCGTGTTCTTTTTCGCAGGAGGTAAATGTTGATGAAGTTTCCATTATTGCCGAGAAACTATGCTATTTCAACACTTCCTCGATCGTATTTCCCTTGACCTTGGTGATACGAAGAACTTTTTGGAAGGAAAGAATTTAAGAGACGTAAGAAAGACGGAAACACTGACCTTGATACCACCTAAGTTCATAGTATCATCTACGCGGCCATGAGCTCTATAGTAACCGTTAGAAGTACGCTCAAACACGTCTCCATGCCTCCGTAAAACCTAAAGCCCAAAGAAATCAAGATTTCAGCATATATCAACCTGAAATTTCTTAAACGCTAAAGAAATACAGGTGAGAAATCTTAACCAAAGGAAATGTGAAAGGGGCTGTTAGAATTTACTTATCGAATATTACAGATCTAAATTGTAAGAGACGGGCTTGTTTAAGCAGTTTAATGATCGAGTAGTAAAGATATCAGCGTAATTAAGCGTGGGTCGATGAAACGACCTTTCCATTCCAAGTAGGCATTCCTTCAAAGTAGACTTTGTAATGATCGCCATTCAGGAGTGTGTGTGAAGCTCCGAACATTAGAGGGCCAAGGGCCAATTCTCCTAAACCTGGTGCATTTTGCGGCTGCAATATAGAAACAAAGAAATCTTCAAAATGTCAAAGGCATATACCTTCGGATAATTGTATAAACTCCCTCAAGCAATGATTTAGCTTATATCACAACATAGCCCAGCAGGCAGCATTCATTATCGTGCATTTTGCAAAATTTTGAGTTAAATTGTGTTCTGATTTGTACTGAAATCGTAAGAACCTATTCATACCAATGTAAAAATTAAAAAGAAAAGGAACATGGGTATTGGTAAACGAGGTTAACGATACTTACAATAGGAATTCCATTGTTGTCGAGAATAAAGAGGCTGCAGCCCATAGCGGGCGTGCTAAAAGCGGCCAACACTTGAGGCTGCAACAAGGATCCACATGCGAACCCACCTCCGATTTCTGTACCACCACAACACTCCATCACAGGCTTATAACATGCTCTTCCCATAAGCCACAAATACTCATCCACATTCGACGCTTCCCCAGTAGATCCAAAGCAACTACAAACAAATTTGATAAACTGATTACACTGTACTTAAAATTTTAGAGAAACTCAGCTTTTATTTGAAATTAGATAGGAAAAGTATTTCACCATGCAGTAAGAAACATACCGAATAGTTGACCAATTATACCCGGAGGTAGAATTTGAAGTTTTCCATGCCCGTACAATGCTAGGAACCACACCTAGCATCGTCACATTGGCATCCTGTGAGGCACATTATGAACAAACGATTTTCTTACAAATTCAAAGCTTTGAGGAAATGACGCGTCAAAATATTTCAAATGATGCAAAAGAAGAGGAGCATTCCCTAAGAATATAGGACATGAGGATAAACAGCGTCACTGACACACAATTGTTCGAGTCTCACCTGTATGAACTTTGCAAATCCTGAACCGAGAGGGGAACCATTGTACAATGCGATTGAAGCATTATTCAGTAAAGCGGCATAAATTAACCAAGGGCCCATCATCCAACCAAGATTAGTGGGCCAAGCAACGACATCACCGGCACGAATATCCATGTGACACCAACCATCGGCAGCTGCCTTGATTGGATTTGCGTAAGTCCAGGGTATTGCCTTCGGTTCGCCTGCATGGTGATACGAACTACATAGCTCAGCCAACTGTTTCTTTAAGCACTTCATCTTTAGACGTCTTTGTTGTGATATATTACATCATCTTTCACCTAATCAAATTGGGCTATGGACGAAGAAACCCCTTAATATACGAAAAGATTAACCCTCTCGTCATCTTGTAAAGTGACACACTAGCATTTGGGTACGACAGAAATGAAGCAGACACATAAAAGAAGTTTGTAGAAATTATCTGCTAAATACCTGTTGTTCCAGACGAGAATAGGATGTTTGAGAACGCTTCAGCTGATTGGTCGACAGCCTTATATTCTGACCTGCAAAGTCATCATTCCAATTAATGGGCGTCTGAATCGTTACAAATCCAGCGGCAAAAGTGACAAAACACTAGTTAAGAACAATAGTCATACCTCAGTTTCCTAAGGGAAAAGGGAGAAAGGGAGAGAAAACGATACGAAAAAAAATGAGGAAAAGCTGAAGTACATACTGCTGCACATTTTGTCGAAAGTCAAGCCAAGAAACATCACCACTTCGTAATTTTAAACTGAAGCTTGATCCTTTTCTAGGGATGACAATCGCCATTGGTGCTTGAGCATCAATCACTCGTCTGTAGAAATAAATTTATATGGGACACTAGATGTCAAAAGTGGTACAAAGTTTCAACTTCTTAAGATATATGCTAGATGTCAAAAGTGGTACAAAGTTTCAACTTCTTAAGATATATGATCTCCATCGTTTTTTAATCTTCTCGTTTATTTACACGGTCTCTATATAAATTTCGAAAAAACTACTTTCCAAATTTAATGTTATATTTATGACATATGTACGGTCCAATTTTTAAACGGTGGCCCTAAAAGAGCAAATAGGAAAATGGAAAAAAGTATCAAGGGACTATGTGTATATATATGAAATAATACCTATACAGCGGTATAGTTTTGCCACCACGAATGATAACGTCCTGCCAAATACATCAATAAAGATCACTATGACTAGTTGACACCATTGTTTAGAACAAAAGGCAAGATTGGAGTTTAAGATACTATAATGTTTGTTAGTTTTAATCCGTAGGGTCTTACAAACTGATCATATATTTTAATGTCGTACGCATCAAAACATATGAATCACATAAGTTGAAATTATTCTTGATCAGAAACTATCCTAAAGATCTAATAAATTTACGATATACATTAACGTTCATTGCCCATCCAATTCTTTTACATTTGCTTTTTGATCGGTTTTTCTTTAACGAAAAGTTTAGCACAGAAAAATTACTCAAAAGAGAAATGGATGAATTACCCCAACAAGAAAAGGAATTGATAAATTAGAGGAAGTATATATGACCCGTCAAGTGCGTATAAAATAATATGCATGCACAGAGACACAAAAACGAAAACCCACTTAGCCATGGAAATGTCTAGTGCATCCCAACCATGGGATGATTGTCACGTCTTACAGATATGGCGGCAACATACCTGGGTAAATATGGCTTTTGCATTTGCTATTTTTAACCTTGTTGCTATCTCACTCGGCACAAAACTATCAGCAATTGAGACAACGATGTTGCCCGTGAGAACTATAGCAAGATATATGATCACAGATTCAACATTCATAGGCATATCAATCGCTATTGCTGATCCAAATGGAAGACCGAGTGCATCAATCGCATGTGCAACCTGCCTGAAAAGATTATAAATCGTTTAAGTATACAACTATCAGACATTCAGACTCCATAGCAGCCTAGAGCAACCATTTCTACCGTGTAAACTTTACTCTTAATCATTAAAAACGAGCCGTACGGACAAACTAGGATATTCCGAAAATGCAGAATATCAGATAAAGACAGTTGATTTGATATAATGCCTGATATTTTGACGAAGTTATATACAAATGACTCAAAAAGGGGAAGGAAGGTTAGAAAATACAACTTCACTGATGATCACTTTCAATGGCATTTATCAAGCTCGAAATTACGCTTATAAGTTTCCTTGCATCAAATTTTCAATTTTTTGTACATCATTTTCTGACGATTATCTAGGACCGTGTTGTTTCCATAGGACAGCCAAAGCGTTATGAGCCTTGTGACCCTAAAAGAGGACATAGTGACGTATAACTGAGGGACCTAGCTGGGAAAGCACCTTTCGAGAACATTCCGTGATATTAAAAAGCCGTAAACCATTTATCAGTCACAGACACAAAGGGAAACATGAAATGAAAAAGCGACACTTACCACACCTCTCTACGCAACTCTTGAACTGTCATCTTTTTGACAGGTTTATCGTCCTCTCCTTCATCTCGCCAAACAACAGCAACGCTGTCTGAATGCCGCTTTGAATTCAAAGTTAAGCAATTATTAGCGGGATTTAGGGAACATCCTGGAAGCCATTGTCCTCCTGGGTATGATGGGTTCTCGTACATAATACGTAGCGGAGGTTTGCTAAATGATACGCCCATTTCCTCCAGTAGGGCTTGCCAAAAACCCTGACAAACATATCGATGATGAAACAGTACAAACTATTTCGAAAATGTATACTTTAAATCAGATTCCCAGAAGAAATTTAATCTAGTAAAAAGTCACAATCCACCAAACGTGGGTTGAATACCTCAATGTTCGAGACAGAGAACTCCTGAAAGTTGGAGAAGCTTGATATGGGATCCCTGTATTGACGACCAAGTAATTCTTTCCCACGTCTCTCCAGAAGCTGGCCAATGTTAGTTAGCTTGGCGCTTTCCCTGTGAAATTGCAGAGACGGTTTTTAGGTCCAGGATGTACAACAAGAGGCTAATTCACAAAATCGACAAAAAATAATTACCATTGGACTTTAAGAATCAGAAAACATGATGTGAAATTATTTTCTACTAATTATAGTTTTACCACGTATTAGCATGTTCTAAGTGAGTAAGTACATGTTCTCCACATCTCAATTTTTATTTTTTTTTGACTTATCAAATACTTCAGAAACCTCAAAGAAGACTTCCGACTTTTAACAACTTAACGAAGAGAACAAGTCCTAGGTGACATACTCCGTATACATTTAATATCAAGCGGCAAGGGCAAGTCCAGCTCTAATTTTACACTTAAAACTTTCTAGTAGAACGATAATAATCGTGAAATAACATGAAATCATTACCTTTCCCTGACTCCACCGTCTTCCCCCTTACACACACACATACTAGTACAAACATACAAAACTATGACCATCTACGCAGTTTTGTGCAATAAATCAAGCAAGAGTACAAACCCTCCGCTCACGTCAACCCTTCAGATTTTACATTTTCGCACCTTATATTGTGAACTTAGGATCAGTTGGAACTCCGGCATCAAGTTTCATTACAAAAGATCCAAACCATTACACATGGCCTACGTATCTATAGGCTATAGGCTATAACCAGGTCAATTGGGCGGGCCATCAGGAAAGGTCAAATCGGGTTAATAGGTCAGGTCGGTTTTGGTTCGGGTCACTCTCAACTCTCAAGTCATACTACCAACAAACAATTCCTCATCTCTAAACACTTGCCAAAAAATGATTTCCCAAAAAAATAAAACTTGACTTAATCATTGATCAAAGGAAAAGGTACTTGTACTGTTTCATACCCATTTCTTCATACTAAACAATTACTCCCTGCGTTTCAGTGATTTGTTTACGGTTTGATTTTTTTGTGAGGAAAATTTAAGGCAAGGGCAAACAAATGACTCTGACACAGAGAAAGTACAAATTATTAAAAGATCACAACTTTCCACACAAACAAACAAACAATTTAATCAAATACCTAACTTTCAAATCCAATCAAACAACAAGTTCAAAAGATTTAAAATTCATCCGTCTTTGTAACTGCCGAAAATTCTCTAGAAAGACCATTTCTTTATATAACACTCTAAGTAAGACCATCTTTTATAAGACTTACTTAAGTTGTACGAAGTCTAAAGTTTTCTGAAGTTTAACGAAATGTTTGATAAGTTACGGAAAAAAAAAATAAGATGAAAAGCTCACATTAAACAGAAATTCATAAGTTAGTTACTTAATAAACATGCACAAGTAAGTATCTCCTCATAAAATTAAAACAAATTCATGAAAAAAGATCCCAACTTTCCACACAAACAATCAAATAAATCAAAAACCCAAATCAAAAAATCAAAAATTTAGTATAAAAAACTTACAAATCAGGCAACCAAGCAGGAGGGTCAACACCATAATTACTGTAACAGCCATAAAACATCATCTGATGAAAAGTAAAGGGTAATTCAGGTTGAAGAAGATGATTTGAAATACTTTGCCAAGTTTTTGGTGAAGAAGGTCCATGTTTTTGAATGATTTGAACAAGTTTTTGGTGAATTTGTTGAGCATTTTGGGAGGGTATACCTTGAGCTTCTATGTCTGAGACTGTGATATGATGAAGTGCTTTGTATGCCATTTGTTTTTTTATTGTTTTTTTTTTTTTTTTCTTTTTTTTTTTTTCTTGTTATGGGTTGGGTTTTGGTGGTGAAGATCAAATAAATAGACGAGTTAGAGTAGTTAGATGTACGAAGTAATTAGGTGTTAACCAATTTTTTAGCCTACCAAAGTTCCCATTCATTTTGCTACCTACTCCCCCTTCTATGGCAAATTCTTTAATACAATGCGTATGTCGGAACTGTAAGTGACTAAAATGTGATTATTTTAAGATTTTAAAAAGTGATCACATTAAGTATAAAAGTAGTCATTTTAGATGTTAAAGTAGTCACATTTAGTCACTAATAGTTCATCTTGCGCGCGAAATCGTCATACAATAAACTTACTCTTTTTCTGTTCGTGTCTTTCACAAATTCTCAAGTGAGACGTCCTTACAATAAATTATTGTAAGACCGTCTCATTTATAACGTATTATAGTTTTTATATCACTTTTAGTCATAATTTAGTTAGTATAATATGGTTACCCATGTTCTTCGTAATTAGTTGGGGCAGGGCGGGGCAAGGGTCCCCCACATCCGCATCCACCAACAAAAACTCACCTCCTCCTCCGTCCCATCACCCATGGCGTGTGATCATCCATCCTCCACCACCCGCCTAATGTAGATTTTTTAGACCTACCACCGCTCCACCACCCGCCCCAGACCCGCCCCAGACTCGCCTCACCTACTTGAAACCCGCACCATAAAATCGCATTGTTATAACGTAAACTTAAATATTTTTTTACCGAAAATTTTCCAATAACTATCAATCAACAATAACAACATAGCCACATATGAAACACATTTAATATTACCGATTCAAAGTATTGTGAACATCAAATTAAAATTCATACGAAACACATTTAAAATGTACCGATTAAACAAAGATCAATCTGACACGCCCAACATTAATGAAGTATTGTGAACATCAAATTAAAGTGATTTTTTAATTAATATAATTTTTGATTTTTTTTAAATGTTAAATCTTATTATTTATATTTTCAAGGATATGAGTAAGGCGAGTATATGCGGAGTGGGTGCGGGGGGCGATTGCGGGGCGGGGGCAAGGTGGAGTTTTGATAAAATCCACCATCGCTCCACGACCGACTGTGAAATCAGAGACGAGCCTGAGCCACACCCACAAATGGTAGAAGAGAAAGCCCACTTTATAAGGCTTAGAGAGTTCCATCCCAAAACCAATTGGCAATGGAAGGAATAGCCTCTAGTTTTATAAAGTGTTCAATTCTCTTCTCCATGATCAATGTGGGACTCATGTGTGATATTATTAAGGGCACTTCTTCACAACGACCCCCGGTGGGGTTCACTTTTAGTACCCATCTCCGCTCCAAGACCCATTAAACAACCTCCACCTTAACTGGGGCGGATGCGGAATGGTATCCACGTCCACATGCCCCACTAACATCCCTAGTTTGTATCCCTTCTATACTTAA
This sequence comes from Dianthus caryophyllus, assembly GCA_023091065.1. Lineage (NCBI taxonomy): Eukaryota > Viridiplantae > Streptophyta > Magnoliopsida > Caryophyllales > Caryophyllaceae > Dianthus > Dianthus caryophyllus. The sequence continues at coordinate 7,837,032 of CM041526.1, read as the reverse complement.
TTATGACTAAATTTTTAGTAACCTTTTTTAGTGATTTTAATAAATATGTTTTATGTTTTTGTAACGTTTTAAATGTAATTGTAGTTTATACTTTTGTCTCACAGTTATTTAATGTAAGAACATCTTACAAGAGATTTACTGTGTTTCTTTTTATGACTCATTTCTCATGTGGAGATAATTTAAGGGTTGTGTTTGAAATTTGGAATTATTGAAATATTAAATATTATTTCGGAACTTAATTTTATAACTATCTTTGTATATTCATGAAATTCGTAAATGATAAAGGAAAAGTCTTAAAAAAGACCGTCTTTCATTAAGCAAAAGAAAGACGGGATCTCTAATACTATACATAAAACTGACTACATTTAGTCTAATTGTAACCACTATAAAGTATATACGACCAGTCGACCACTATTGGCATCTATAAAAAATAGTCATGTTTTGGTTAATAATGGTCACTATCAGCCCTAAATATTGTCACATTTTATGTACCAAAAAACTCGTATTTTATGTTTTAAGTAAAAGACCGTCTTTCACAAGATTAACTCAATGAAAAAATAGTACCACTAGGTCTCAAATGAGACCGTATAATATTTTTACGTGTATTAAACCATTTGTCCTTAACCATTATCCATACAATTAATACTTTTTTGAAAAATGTATAGGTATTAACTCATTTTCAAAGTTGTTTATCCACATTAAATGGTTTCTTAATTACTACTCGGACTTCGTACAATATTGTCCATAGTAGCACCATTAATAAATTGTTGAGAATGTTACAGTACATATTAGTGTTATTTAAGGCCTAAGTGTCAATTACTCCCTCCATTTTTTCCATTTGGCTTCCTTCATTTTTTCACAATTATTAAGAAAAAATATAAAAAGTGGGGTAGGATGGAAAAAAATAATGATAGTTTAATAATAAAAAACTAGTGGTGTGTCCCGTGGAATCCACGAGCCGAGTCGGTCACATTTTAGTACATATTTCTTGTGGTCTTGTGGGTTGTCAATTGTGTTTGTACATCTAAATATTATAGTCACTAATTATTTTTTATTTGCATATAAAATATCAAAATAATTTCTTAATGGATAGAAATAATATGAGTTGTAGGCGAGACATCAAAAATAATACATACTCTGTCAATTGCATATTACATACTATGTACTACACAATCAGACAAATAATGAAATCATAAATTCTCCGCAAAGTTGCAATTGCGCCTTTGAGGCTAACGATGACCGCAAATCGTGACGCCAAGAGTTAGAGCTCAAATTTCATGGACTTTGACTCCTTAGGTCAATTACGGAATTATTGTTGATTATTTCAGATAAAAATTTCTACATTATGTATTGTTGACGTGTTTTGTTAAATGAGGAGAAACTAATATTGTGTCCTAAAAATATGTTTTACGGGTTATACGTATATACCTCAGGGTTAATTGACAATGAACACCACATGATGGAAGGTCTTCTTTTGTATTTTGAGAGATGGAAAATTAATAACCATATTTATCTATAACATGATTTTGTATTCTGAGTTGTAAGACGATGACAATTGGTTTTGTAATGCAAAGTACTTAATTAATATTTCCGCCTTTGTTTAATTAAGTCACGAAAAATCGGGTTGTTACAATATTTGTTATGAATAAAAATCAAACATATTTGGTCCATTCGAATAGAAGATACAATGTTTTTATAGTCACGTATAATTGTTTTGATATGAGAAGGGTCGATTATCCCTCGTGCTATAAGAGATATGTTTGTTCACATGTATGTGTTTATTGAATTGATCATTATTAATGCAATTTATATCAATCGAAATGTATCAAGTTTATATATCATGTTATTACGTTATATGAAATTGCAATGAGCCAATGAGGTATGCTTAAAATATGATTTGAAATATTTTACATCTTAATAATCTTGTATTCTTTAGATATATGTTTTATGTGTGTTATGATGTAATTACACGTGTATATGATAATGTTACTTCGTATATTTGAATTGCTATGGGTTTATGGTTCAGCGTGTGTCGGATAAAATCGAGTCTTATGGGTTATACGTAGGTACGTACCGCGAGGTTAATTGGCGATGAACACTAGAGGATTGGAGGTCTTATTTTTCATTTTGAGAAATGCTAAATTAATAACCATGGTTATTTATAACTATGATTATGTATTTTGAGTTGTAAGACGATTACAGCTGGTTTGTAATACAAAGTACTTACTCCCTCCGTTTCGGTGATTTGTTTACGTTTACTTTATACACATTTATCAATTTAATGAGAGAGATAGAGAAAAAAATTAATAAAATAATAGTAAAAGTACAATTGAGGGTCCACTTTAACAAATTTAATAGATGTAATTGGTTAAAGTAGTATTGGCACACGATCATTTATGGAATTGTAAACAAATGACTCGTACGCTCTAAAATAGAAAGTGTAAACAAATGACCAAGATAGAGGGAGTAATTAAAATTTCTGCCTAAGTTTAATTAAGTCACGAAAACCGGGTTGTTACAATATTATTTAAGAATAAAGATCAAACATATTGCGTACATTCGAATAGGAGATACAATTTTTTATAGTCACGTATAATGGTGGATACATTTTTTTTTATATAATACCAAAATGATTCCAAATAAGTTTTCAAATTTTTTTGAGAAATTTATCGAGCACTTTTCACATTTTAAAAAGTACACGTTCAGTTTTATACATCAAGCTTAATATGATACTTATATTAAGTAGGTATGTTAGATTACTTATCGTAAGTTATTTTTTTTCATCTATTTCGAATATGTTTAGATTAATTTATAGAAGGTAATTTTGAGAATAGTTTTGAACACCTATAAAATATTAGTTACTATCAAAACATAATATAAATTCTCGAAACAAAATAAAAACATGAAATTAAGAACGCAAATGCATTTAAAGATAAAGGGATGAGAAATAATGAATTTATTTTTTCATGACCTTTGAAATTTTTTAATTCTCACACCAACTAAATTAATAAATGCATCAATTTTTTGAATGAATGATTCTTGTAATTTTCTGAATGAATGATTCTTGTATTTTTGTTCTTTTATTTTAACTAATTTGTCAAAATAAATTTAAAAAAATGAAATTAAGGGGGAAAAAAATAAATTATTATTAGATGATGACTTAAAAATCATTCTAGTTATAAGAAAGTTAAGTAAATAAAAAATAATGACAATATATTTTATTGGTTCAAGTGTAAAGTTATGATATTGTAAATATATAATTTTAAAACAATTACTATAAAAATCACATTAAAAAACTATAATTTCTCATAGTTTTTGACTGTGTAGAAATAACAATTTAAATGAATATATTTATCTTATTCATCTTCTTTCATACTATCAAGCCTTGATAAAAAATAAAAATACATCACAATTAATTTTCAAACTCTTCTTAAACATCATCTTGATATATTTAAAGTTAATAATTAGAGTCAAAGATTAATGAAACAAATATCAAATAATCCGTCTTGTCTTTATCCTTTCATTCAAAAATAATTAACCAAAAATTAGCAACACATCGATTATACCTTGGAAATTGTGGATTTTTTTTATTTTCCGATTTGTTCCTGCAAAGATAAAAATTTGTTAACATTGTACTATAAAATAACATTAGAGGAAAATAAATAATCAAAGCTATAGAATCAAAAGCAAAATAAATCTAAATATAAATTTTTTAAACATGATTAAAATATTTGATGCATGACTTTTAAAATTTTGAAAACTCAAAAATAATAAATTTGATCCACCTTGTATTTATCCTCTCATTAAATAATAATTATCAAAATTTTACTCAAAAATAAAATAAAGTTAATTAATAGAATAATCAACACATAGATTATACCTTGAAATTATTGTGAGCTTTGTTATTTCCCGATTCATTCCTGCAAATATAAAAAAAAAAATAGTTAACATTGTACTATAAAACTATAAATAAATGTGTAAATATTTACATATTGATATCTATATTACATATTAAAATCAAAGCTACAAAAGCAAAAGTAAAATGTGTCTAAATATAAATTTATTAAAATTATTGAAATAATTTTTACATGACGTTGAAAGTTTTGGAATTTCTAAAATAATAATATTGATGCTTGATTTTATAAGGTAATAACTTATGTCTTTTGGTTTTCTTTATATTAATTAGTTTAGACAAAATAATTAATTCAAAAAAAATAAGAATATAATGAGAAATAAAAGACGATGTAGTTGAAAGGTTTGATTATTTGTTTATAATTATTATAATATTTGTGTTATTACATCTGTTTGATAAATATTTTTTAGTTTCATTTGTATTGTTTCAACTTTGCATTTTATGTTAGTAAGTACATACCAATTAAGTAGTCTATTTTTTGGTTTCATTTGTTTGTCGGGTTCTCTAATGTTGTACGTCGTGAACGGTGAAAATGTAAACCGGAGAAGAAAAACGGTCATGTTGAGATAAAAGTTGTTTAACACGGATAATTGAATGCGAGCAAATGAATGATGAACTTCAATTATGCTCTTCAATTATGGTCTTTTCATTTCCTCAAACTATGAAAGGACAAAGAAGCTGAAAAGACAATGGGAAGACGATTAGGCATGAAATTTGACCCGAGAAGTCATTGAGGACGTGAGACCCACTAGATGACGTGGCGGAATAAGGTGAAAAAAGTGCTTGTTTTTGAGTATTTTCCATGAAAACACTTATGGAGGATTGTCTTTTAATATATAATATAGATATAGATATAGATATAGATATAGATTAGTTGTGAGTGAGAAAAAGTGGGGTATGTGAGAGAAAAAGTAGGGTATGTGAGAGAAAATATTACTAAAAAGGGAAATGGGGCTAAATAAAAAAAAATTCTATAAAATGTATATGTGGCTAAATGGAAAAAATGGAGAGAGTATCTCGTAAGTGGTTATATTTTGTCATTATCTCGGCACTATTTGTTATAGTTGTAATTTTTTGTAATGATGGTACAGTACTTTGTATTAATAGTCCATAGTCCAAAGAAATATGTATCTAGTCATTAAATATGTTGGTTGTATACTTGTATGTTAGTCCAATTATACGATTAATATCAACAGATCGTTAATCAGACCGTTTTACAATTTTTTTAGAGTATTGTTTAACTATACCCAACTTTTACTCAATTGTACTCTAAAAAATACGAAATTGTCCTCATCATTTCCTCAATCCATTACATTGATTTCTTGTTTTCTCTCAATTTATCTCTAATAACTCATCTAACCCTAAATTCTGCCACCTTTGTCGTCGCTTCGAACCACCGTAACCACCATGTTTAACCTCCCCAACGCCGCAATTCTCCTCCCATGGCAGTCCACCACTATCGAACCACCTTCCCAGCTATCCCTAATTTAAAAAAAAAAAATCCCTTGTCAAAACAATCGTCAAACCATCAATACCGAGTATCGCTCCCTTTATAAATAAGGGACTGATCTAACCCCGTCGTAATACACTCTAATATAAAAGGGATACACACTTTTGAGCCTGTTTTATCATCATTTAAGGCAAAAAACATAAGGCATTGTTAGTAAAGTAGTGGGTGAAATCTCTTATAAACATATGAAATCAATTTTCCCTTACTGATGTGGGACATCCAAACTTATGGGGTTTTACACCCTTGTCAGCTCACCAACGGCTACAACCCCCTTCCACCGGCGGCAATCCCAATCCACTTCTAGTTAATCCGCTTCTTCACCTTCTACACCGTAGTCATCCTCTCGCGCGGTGCCGCCAACCCCACCCTCCCTCACTGTTAACACCGCCTACGCCGCTTGCCCCACCCTCACCTACCACCTTGCAGATCATGTCACACCCTTCCCCTACCCCTTGCCGCCTGCAAACTCCACCACAATCAGTAGTTTTTTTTTTTTAGTTTAATTAACAAAATTTTAAAAGTTTTGAATCCACGAAAATATAAAAATTATATGTATAATTTGTTTCATAATTTAATTTTTGTATAAATTCTTAGAGAATTTTGATTAATTTTGTATGAATTTGTGTTGAAATTAATTTGTTTGACAAAGAGAGAAAATTTGGGTAGTGAAAGGGCAATGAATTAAAATTTTGAGGTAAAAATGGCTACAGTAGAGTAAAACTTGGGTACAATTGCACAATAACATTTTTTTTATTGTTATACGACTTTGATTTCATCACCAAACCATTATTGTTGCATGAAAATTAGTGTGAAATATTGAAAAGAGTAAATTCTAAAAAATCACCTTATAAAATCACAAATTTTCAAATTGCCACCTTTTATAAACTTTTTAGCAAATTACCACCTTTTACATACCTTTTGTATTCAGATTACACCCTATTTCAATTCCGGGAGAATTTTGGTAGAATATTCTATTAGTTATTTGAATTTTGAATGTGACTTGCCAATATTACCCCTACTAAATGAAATAAAAATGGTTCCCTTGCTTTGTGTTCTCAGAAGAATTCCTTTCCACTTCAAATTTTTTGTTTTTGGTTAATAAAAATTGCGCCCCACTTCCCTTACTGTCTCTTTTCATACCAAGTAAAGGTCCTCACTTTGTAGGTAAAAAAAAGTGCTTTAATTTTCTATTGTTTAATTTAATTTGATTAAAATTTGGATTTTAAGTTTTTGAATTTCTAGGGTTACGAGTTATTTGAAAGATTTGATCTTTTTGTTTTTCAGAAAATGTCTGAAATGTCAAGCCAAAATTCTGGTAATGTGGATGATGTGAAGAAGTGTTTTTGTGGAGTGGTGACGAGTGTTCAAAAATCGTGGACTCATGAATACCCAGGAAGGAGGTTTGAAGCATGAAGGATGTATGACCCAATAACAAAAACCCATGGCTGCAAGTATTTTCGCTGGGTTGATCGAGTCCAAACAAATTGGCAGAAGGACATTATTTATGAGTTATTGATGGATAAAAGGTTGATGCGAAGTGATATTGAAATGTTAAGAAATGAGGTGAAATTGCAGAAGGAGGAAAAACAAATAGAAATTGTGACATGCAAACCCCTAAACAACTTGATTAATCATTTAATTGAACTAAAATGAAGGCACGTTTTCAAATGAAAGATGAAGGGGTGATGAAATGTGGTTCTTTGTTTGAAATTCTGTAAAGTGTAAATTAGAAGGGGGTCATATTAAGTGAAGAGGGTCAAACTAAGTCAAGGGGCAAAACGGGCTTTTAATATAATTTTTCACCGGAATTGAGAGGAGGTGGTAAAATTAGTGTAAAAGGTATATAAAAGGTGGTAATTAGCTAAAAAGTTTATAAAAGGTGGTAATTTGAAAATTTGTGATTTTATAAGGTGGTTTTTTAGAATTTACTCTATTGAAAATTACACCAACTGGTTAGTGCATAATTAATACAAAGTATTCCATGTTGGAAAAGTAAAGAGTTTTTTATGTATATATATTTTTTTCAAGTATATACGAAGTATATTTTTTGTTGACAAAGGAACTTTTAGATATGCCGGTCACTTGAATTATCTTTTGTTCTCATTTTGAAGTGAATTTTTGCATATTGATCAACCCACTCCTTAATAATGGTGACATATACTAATGAAGTAATGATAAGAACATGATAATTGAATGACTACTTTTTTTAAAAGAAACTAAAATAAATGTCAATTCTTTTCAAGAGTAATATTCAAACAATAAGTCTTACTTAAGACGGATCAAGTATTCTCCCACTTACACATAAAAAAACAAATATATTATATATTTTCTATCCACTTTTCTTTTGTCTTATTCGTAATACTTGACCCGTCTTAATTTAAGACGGATATATCCGTCTTAAATTAGAATTTGTGATATTCAAACACGAATTTCACGAGATTAATAAAGTGGCTGACTCTATATCCGATATCAAATACTCCCTTCATTTCATTTATTTAGCCCCATGTCCCATTTTCGGCAATTTCACTCATTTAGCTCCATTTCTAATTTTGGTTACCTTTAACAATCAAAATATCATTTTTACCCTTACGTTATATCCATTTCACCAAAATACCACATACTTTATCTTCTAAAATAGGTCTGACTATACTAAACTATCAATATTACCCTTAACTTTTTCACTTTTCTAAATATTTGTGCAAAAAGCAATGAGACTATCCCATTAAAATGAAGGGACTATAATTGTCCAATTCTTTCGAGACAATTTTGAATGTGGTTAACTATCCTCCACTCCCATCCAAAGTAGGCAATGAGTCCAAAATATCCCAAGTCTTAAAAAAAGTTCAAACAGCTACCGGCCCTCCCTTGTATTTTACATTCATGAATCATTCTCCTTCAACCATCTGGTGGTATTTTTTTTTTTTTTTTTCTTTATACATCTATAAATAAGAACAATCCCTCTATAATCACACATTAAAACAACCAATTTATTTATTTATTTTTTCTCGTTTTTCTTTAAATAATTTAATACTAGTCGTTTATTATAGAATGGTGGTGTGATTATGTTGTTTTGTAATTGTATTTGAGATCTGGGTTGAGTTCAATTATTTTGATTATGAAATTAATTAATGTAATTAAGAATGTGGGTTTGAATGAATGAATGAAGAAGGGTTGAAGGCGCTGGATGCAGCGGTTCATCGATCTGTTCCTGAACAATTATAATTGTAAAAATAATTTTTACATTTCGTTGCAGTAATTGATCGATAAACCTCTGCATCCAGTGCTCCACTTAGACTCGTTAAGTGAACTCGCTCTCTCTTCCACTTGGGTTTGGCCAGACCCGTTACATGCTTATATGAGGCCATTGCATGTCTTACGATTGAAAAACGACTATTTTAATGCTTTACCTTATTGAGGTAAATAATCTGTGTGGTTCAGTTACTTCAGTAGATTTTGCAAAAGGCTTTAAATGTTCCGTTAAAAAATGCATGTCTATTGATTTTGTAACTACATAGGAAGGAACATCATGATGTATTGTGAAAATGAGTTATTTGTTTGTTTGTTTGTTTGTTTGCTTGTGTGATGATATGATATTGTATTCCATGACTTTTATTATGTTGTGAATTTGATACGTATCGTGTTGAATATGAGTATATGAGACGACGCTACATTTTAGACGAAAAGCTTGGAAAATGTCGCATAAAATAGCCGTCTGTGATGCTTTGGCAGTCTGGCACCGTGTCGTACGACGTAGCTGTTACTTTTTTTCTTCTTTTTTTTTGTTCATACCATCGTGTCTGGATTCATGAGGGCATAATTTCAGCTCTAATTGCAAATTTATTATGGATTATCCGAAAACGTCCTCTCTCGAATTGTATCCAAGACACACACATATAGTAGTCGAATTTCATATTCTCGTGTATGATAAAGAAATGTGTCACTGTTATAGTTGTTTTGAGCTTTGATCTTTGATTTCTCTTTGAGGTTACAACGCGGTACATCTAGCAAACGTGTTACCCGAATTGGGTGTTACCCGAATTGGGTAAATTGGAATGAATCAAGTCATTTTGGGTTTCGGTGTGTTCTTATCGAGCTATTTAGGGATAACATTTTGGTTTTCGCCTTTGGTATACTTGTAGAGTTAACCTAACAAAACTAAACCTACGTTTGAGACGACCCAACCACAATACGTCTGAATCTAATTAGAAACCCAACCTAGCGAAAAACTCAATTGGACCCAACCTATATCCCAAACCCTAAAAATTTAGTTACCTTATACTCAACATATCTCCCGAACAAAACTTCCTTATCGACCATTCACGATCCTTACGAATCTCGACATCTAAACAAAAGAGTAGGAAGAAGGGTGGGTTTCATGGTTTTTTAAAAGAAATTTAAAATGTTCCTCTTCTAGATTGTGTTCTTGTCTAATCCCCAACTTTTTTCTTACTTTTTTTTTTTTTTTTTTTTTTTTTTTCAAATGGTTAATACTTTAATTTCATTCTTGATGGTCTAATAGAAGGGGCAAATTCCCATTTAAGAGGGACTATTTTCGTCTTTACTTAAAATGTGATTATGTTATTATTTTATAGTAGTCTTAGTCTAGTTGGTTAAGACATAGGTATTCTGGGCGATAGGTCCAGTTCGAATCCCCCCTCCCCCTTATTGTAATGCGACTAAGTGCGCGCTTCGATTGACCAAAAAATAGTAGTAAAATGTAACCATTTAACTGCAAAATGTTTTTGGTAGTTTTGCACCTAAAAGTTTTGTTACAAGCACATTGTTTATTATGGTAACATTTTATCAAAAAATAATTACATTTTATTAAAAATTGGCCACTTTTTGTTTGTCTTAACCTAAGACGAAAAATGCCCATCTTAAGGGAGACTTGTTGGAAGGAAGGAACCAACATGTACATTGTCACCCGACTCAACCTCAGGGGCGAAGTTACATTGCTCTAAGAAGTGGCGAATTTTCAAGCGTTTGTCTAGGGGACGGTCTAAATAAATGGCGAAACATTGTACATAAAGATAGGAGATTAGAACTTCCGACTTTAATTTTGAGATCCCGACCATTAAATTGTTTATATCATTGATCATAAATTTAACATCACATAAAATGACCCTTAATTTAAATTTTATACTTGACGAGTTCAAACAATACAGACATATCAATACGGCTTGAGACCCAAAATTAGACATGACTATGATCATCCTCAAGCAAGAGTCATCTTAATGAAGTCACCACCCATTTTAACTATCAATTTCACTTTGTTGATCTTGACTCAATCAACCCTCCCATGTAAAAAAATCATCAACTAGATCAATTCAATAATATTTTAGTCACAAAGTGGGTCACCAATTGAGTCACAAAGGATGTCAATTTGAGAGAAAGAAGTCACAAATTGATCTCTTCTTACGTTTTTCACTTCTTGGGTCATCTTAATTGTTTGCTTAATTATGGATTAGAATGACCAACAATGTCATGACCTCCAAATTGACCTTGCATGGGCATGGTCTAATATAGTACCCCAATCCATGTTTAAAGTTGATAGATGGAATATAAAAAGACGTAATTCAAATAAAAATTACCATATATGGTGTAAAATGAAAGTTATCGAAAATTGTGGGGTCATAGAGTTGATACTGACAAGTTATCGGACATCACGGTTCTGGGAAATTAAGTTGTAGGTTCTTAATTTATTTATCGAAAAGGAAAAATGTTTTTAATTCTTAGATTTTCAATATCAAATGTTTGTTATCTAGTACAAGTACTCCGTATATGTCTGGAGGACGGACGTAGATACTAAAATACGTAGTAGAAAAAACCGTTGACGTTGACTTTGACTTAGACTTAGCTTACATGACTTAGCTTGGATTGGTCTTAGCTCATTTAGTCCATTTCATGAAAGGTGAAGGCCACTAACAACCGTTGATATAAATTTTAATTTTCATTACCATACCCAAAATAGAAAGGGGACACCTCACTGACCATCCATAACCTTCCTTCGTCCACTCCTACTGCTGCTGCGTCTACCATGAACTCACCGTCGAATGCAAGAACAGGAATGCACTGTCAGGTGTACGAGGCTGCAGAAAGCGGGTCTGTGGATGTGCTGCAGTGGTGTAATAATTGGAAGCAGGAGAAAACTGTAACGGGAAACAATGTCCTCCACGTCCACGTGGGAAAACCGATTGAGATTCATAAAGGCGTTGTGACTCATAACTTGAGCTTATCCTTCATCCAATATGTTGTCGATGAAACATTTGAAAATTCTGCATTATTGCAGAGTAATCACAAGGGGGATACCCCCTTGCATTTTGCTGCTAGATTTGGGCACACAGTTGCTGTGCAGGAGTTTCTTACACGACTCGACGTGGTTAATGCCGGGTTGCTGAACGTAGCTAACAGTGATAAAGATATGGCCTTACACGATGCAACTCGTGCAGGTCATGCTGATATTGTGACGCTGCTGGTTAGAGCTGCTGGGGATAATGCTCTTCATCATACGCCAAATAATTTAGGCGAAACTCCTCTTCTTCTTGCTGCTGAGAGAGGATGTTTCGAATCATTTACTGCCATTATTGAGCATACTTGTCTCCCTGACCTCGAGCACAAAGGTCCCTGTGGTCAAACTGCTCTTCACCTTGCTGTCATGTGCGGGAACAAAGGTCAGTTCTTCTCTATATGTTACAGTTTTGTTTTTGTCGAGTTAACTTGATACAAGTACGAAATACGTACACAGTAGTCATTTAGCAGAAACAAAAAAAAACATTGTCTAACACTACTCTTAACGCCTTAACGGTTACAACTTACAACAGATATTGTAGACCGGATTCTGGAATTAGATACTAGTACTTCGCAAATCAAAGTTAAGAACGATGAAGGACAAACCCCACTACACTGTTGTGCGGCTTGGAATGTCAAGAAACAACGTGAGATTTTGAGATCTCTTCTTGATCACGATGATGAGTACAATTCAGCGGCATACATCCAAGACAATGAGGGTCAAACACCCCTCCACGTTGCGACTCTAAACTCAAACATTGATGGAGCTAAGTTGCTGATACGTTGTTATCCCGACTGTATCGAGATGGTAGACAACAAAGGCCAGAATGTAGTGCATTTTGCAGCTAATCTCGGATGCCTCAATAAATTTCAAGGGTTTCTAAGAAAGGTTCCTAAATGTAACAGGCTCATGAACGAGAAAGACGATGATGGGAATACCCCTTTGCATCTTCTTGTTGCTACCACACCCGCTCTTCCCATCCATGGTTGTTTCTTTAAGCTACCAAAATTTCTCAAGCGTCACAAAAATCTGGATGTGAGGGTGTTCAACAATAAGAATTTAACTGCAGGCGATACCATTGCTTGTAATGACAATCTTCATCATGTTGTAAGTTTACTTCTAAATATTTATAAATAACGACGATAATAATTTAGAATAGCTTGTACATTTTAGATTTCTTGATTAAAAAAAAAATATGAATAATTCACAGGAATAATCCCACCTAATAACACTCATCTATTGAAAACAATTCCAATAATATATTCTGGCCAATTTAAACCGGCACAATCAGATACAAAAGAAGGTAAAACCGGTTTTAAATTTTCCTCACTCTTAGTATTAGTCAGGATTACTTCTGTGAATATTTAAAAAAGTACTCCGTATGTATTATCGTTTGGCAGGCTGCACCCAGGCGAACGAGCAAGGTACTCCCAAAGGGTAGGCGCGCAACCAACTGGTTAAATAGAGCTAAAGACGATGCTGATAGATTGACGACAATCTGCAATAATGAAAATAATAATAATAAAGGCAACTTGGGAGAAATAGAAGAGAGAGTCAACCATCTTCGGAAAGCAGGAGAGACTCGGCTGGTTGTTGCGACCCTGATAGCAACAGTATCATTCACTGCTGGATTTACAGTTCCCGGTGGATTCGATCAATCTCCCGGGAAAACTATTGGATTGGCTGTACTGTCGAGAAAGGCTTCATTCATGGCTTTTCTAGTTTCGGATACAATAGCTTTTACGATGTCGAGCCTTGCAGTGATGTGTTACTTTTCAGTTGCAAGTCAACAGGATCTGGCGAGAGTAGATTTTTTATCGAATCAAGCTCATTTTCTAAACTCCATTTCGTTGGGTGCGTTGATGATAGCGTTTGTGAGCGGAGTATATGCTGTCGTATCTCAATTCCGTGGCCTCGCTTTTACGATCGTGGCCATCTCTTTGTTCTTCTTCTTTTTCTACCTCTTTCTGTTGGTCGGATCTTGGAATACCGTATGGGCGTTCATCACCCGGTATAAAGCTATTTGTTTGATTCACGCATGGGGCCGGGGCCACGCCCGTCGAGAAAGTTGAGCACTTCATAAGTCGAAGGAGGTTCCATCCCAAAACCAATTGGCAATGGGAGGAGTAGCCCCTTGACTTATATAGTATTCAAGTTTCTTTAATTTGGTCGATGTAAGACGTTACACGTTGGGTTCTTCTTCACACTATTCATGCTCATGAATAGAAATTTGGCTTTGATCCGTCTAAGTATCACATGTAACTATGTATGTGAAGGAAGCCTCCATGGTTGATCAAAGATGAAGACGTCATCCTCCTATTTACATTCATGAATCATCCTCCTCCATCCATCTGGTATTTCTTTTTCGTTTCTTCTTCTCTATTCTTCTCTATATATATTTATTTATAAATTAGAACAATCCTTCTATAATCATACATTAAAACTACCAATCTTTCTCTCATTTTTCTTTAAATAATTCAATTTTACTCGTATATCATAGCATGGTGTTGTAATTATCTTGTTTTGTAATTGTATTTGAGATCTGGGTTGAGTTCAATTATTTTAATTATGAAATTAAATAATAAAATTAAGAATGTGGGTTTGAATGAATGAATGAATGAAGGGTTGAGGGCGCTGGATGCAGCGGTTCATCGATCTGTTCCTGAACAATTATAATTGTAAATTGTTTTTTACATTTCGTTCCAGTAATTGATCGATAAACCTCTGCATCCCGTGCTCCACTTTTCCTGTTCTTATGAGAGACCCGTCTTACACTAATTTAGTTGGTAATATAGCTTTACCAGCCTTGAAATTGAGTTGGTAATATAGCTTTACCTTATGAGGTAAATAATATGTGTTGTTCAGTTACTTCAGTAGATTTGTAAAAGGCTTTAAATGTTCCGTTAAAAAGTGCATGTCTATTGACCTACATAGGAACATCATGATGTATTTTGAAAATGAGTTATTTGTTTGTTTGTTTGTTTGCTTGCTTGTGATGATATTGGATTCCATGACTTTTATTATGTTGTGAATTCGATACCTATCGTGCTGAATATGAGTATATGAGACGACGCTACATTTTAAGACGATAAGCTTGGAAAATGTCGCATAAAATAGCCGTCTGTGATGCTTTGGCGCCTGGGCATCGTGTCGCATTTAATTAAATGCATTTTTTTTTTTTCTTTTCTTTTTTTTTGTTCATACCATCGTTTCTGGATTCATGAGGGCATAATTTCAGCTGTAATTGCAAATTTATTATGGATTATCCGAAAACATCCTCTCTCGAATTGTATCAAGACACACGTATAATAGTCGAATTTCATATTCTTGTGTATGATAAAGAAATGTGTCACTGTTATAGTTGTTTTGAGTTTTGATCTTTGATTTCTCTTTGAGGTTACAACGCGGTACATCTAGCAAACGTGTTACCCGAATTGGGTAAATTGGAATGAATCAAGTCATTTTGGGTTTCGGTGTGTTCTTATCAAGCTATTTAGGGATAACATTTTGGTTTTCGCCTTTGGTATACTTGTAGAGTTAACCTAACAAAACTAAACCTACGTTTGAGACGACCCAACCACAATACGTCTGAATCTAAGTAGAAACCCAACCTAGCGAAAACCTCAATTGGACCCAACCTATATCCCAAACCCTAAAAATTTAGTTACCTCATACTCAATATATTGCCCGAACAAAACTTTCCTTGTCGACCATTCACGATCCTTACGAATCTCGCCATCTAAACAAAAGTGTAGGAAGAACTTGAAGGGTGGCTTTCATGGTTTTTGGAAGAGATGCATATTTCCTTCTCAAGTCGAGTGAATTTTGGGTTCAAAATTGAGTGAAAACTACATTCACTAGTGTACAAATGGCTGGTGGAAAATGAATTTTGTCCCTAAAGTAAGAAGACTTGTAGCCTTGTAGGTGTTGTCTATTTAGGCCCTGTTCTTTTCAACTTAATTTCAGCTCTTATAAGTTCAATTTCAAATTCTTATAAGTTACATAAGTTCTATTTCAATTTCTATAAGTTCAAATTTCTATAAATTCTATTATGTTTTATTTTTATATAACTATTATTATTGCAATAATAATAATAATAATAATAATAATAATAATAATGTTTCTCATATTATTTTTTTTGTGGAATAAAAAAATTAAGGGTCGAAAATGAAATAAATTGTTGGAATTCAACTTGTTCATTTTCATTTATGATTTCATTAAATTTAGAATTCGCGGTTAAATATTCTGACGAACGATGAATATCTTTTGACAAATTTATGCCACGACTCTTCTTTCTTTGGTGAATAGATAAAGATTATAATTCTAACATTATAATACCAACATTATAATACCAATATTTCTTAACCATATGTTCTTTCTCGAATCTCTTTTTTTTACCCTTTTTCCCGACTCGTTTTGAGTTATCTTTAAATTGACACCTATAAAACATTTCTACAAAATGCAATACTAAAATTCTCGAGAAAATAAATATAGTATATTAAAATATTTAACCGAGCCAACTTATTTATAATCAACTATATATTGAGATATTTAACTATACTAGACCGCAAAATCGATTTTGAACACTATTGTTTATTATTAGTAAAATTAATCATTTTGAATAAATTAAAAGATTTTAATTATTGTAATCATCATCATCATTACTATAAATATCATTGTTATTATTGTTATTAATTTAATAAATTTTTTCATATTATATTAATATTAATATTAAATTTTAATATTTAAATTATTATTATTATTATTATTATTATTATTATTATTATTATTATTATTATTATTATTATTATTATTATTATTATTATTATGCAATAAATTTAACTCCAATAAGTTTCAGCTCCTATAAGTTCAAATTTCAAATTTCCTATAAGTTAAATTTCAATTTCCTATAAGTTAAATTTCACTCCTATAAGTTCAAATTTCACCTTCTATAAGTTAAGTTTCCTATAAGTTCAAAGACCTATAAAGTTCTAAAAGAACAGGTCTTATAGTAGTCCTATATTTATCATATTCTATGATCTTTACTTGCCCAAAAGAAATTTAAAATGTTCCTCTTCTAGATTTTGTATTCTTGTCTAATCCCCAGCTTTTTTCTTAAAGAATATGGTTAACTTTTTTTTTTTTTTTTTTTTTCCAAATGTGCTTGGCTACTTATTAGCTTTTTACTCAAATGTAAATGGTTAATACTTTAATTTCATCCTTGATGGTCTAATGGAAGGGGTAAATTCCCATTGAAGAGGGACTATTTTCATCTTTACTTAAAATGTGATTATGTTGTTATTTTATACTCAATCCATTCCACCTGCTCTTCCATTTTCCCAAAAAGAAAATTTGATCGTCTTCTTCCCATTTTTTTTTCGTTAAATTGCAACTAATTCCATCTATAAAATTTACTATAAAATTTTTCTACTTTAATCTCACCCACACAATACATTCATCTAAATTTTTGAGCCAAAATAAAATGGGAAGAAGATGGTGAAACTAATCTAAATTTTTGAGCCAAAATAAAATGGTAAGAAGATGATGAAATGGAGGAAGTAGTAAAAATGTAAAATGTAACCCATTTAACTACAAAATGTTTTTGGTAGTTTTGCACCTAAAAGTTTTGTTACAAGCACATTGTTTATTATGGTAACATTTTATCAAAAAGTAATTACTCCCTCCCATTTTTAATGATATTTCCACTTTATATTCATTGTGAGGAGTATTTTAATAAAGTGGGAACATCATTAAAAATGGGAGGGAGTACATTTTATTAGAAATTGGCCACATTTTGTTTGTCTTAACTTAAGACAAAAAAATGCCCATCTTAAGGGAGACTTGTTGGGAAGAAGGAACCTACATGTACATTGTCACCCGACTCAACCTCAGGGGTGAAGCTACATTGCTCTAAGAAGTGGCAAATTTTCAAGCGTTTGTCTAGGGGCGGTCTAAATAAATAATGGAATATTGTAAATAAAGATAGGAGATTAGAACTTCCGACTTTAATTTTGAGATCCCGACCATTAAATTGTTTATATCATTGATCATAAATTTAACATCACATAAAATGACCAAAATTGTTAATTTAAATTTTATACTCGACGAGTTCAAACAATACAGACATATCAATATGACTTGAGACCCAAAATTATTAGACATGACTAATATACTACCCCAATCCATGTTTAAAGTTAATAGGTGGAATATGGAAAGGCATAATTCAAAAAAAAAAAAAATACGATATACGGAGTATGTTTCATTGCGGAGTATGGTGTAAAATGAAAGTTATTGAAAATTGTGGGGTCATAGAATTGATAGTGACAAGTTATCGGACATCACGGTTATGGGAAATTAAGTTGTAGGTTCTTAATTTATTTATCGAAAAGGAAAAATGTTTTTAATTTTGAGATTTTCAATATTAAATGTTTGTTATCTAGTACAAGTACTCCGTATATGACTGGAGGACAGACGTAGATAGAGGTGGCAATCGGGTCAGTCGGGTCGGGTCATGTCGGGTCAAAGTGTCCTTTCGAGTCGAGTCAGGTTCGGTTCGGGTTGTAATCGGGTCGGGTCATATCGGGTTAAATAGTGTATCGGGTCGGATCATTATCGGGTCAGCGCGATTTTATCGAATTATTTCAATTTTTACCTACTAAAATAGGTATTTTGACCGTTATTTTCTTTAATTATTTCATTACTAAGTTAAATATATCATTCTAAATAATAATTTGCTTTCAATCTAATCAAAATTAAGTTTAAAATTATCGGGTCGTCAATTTAGTCGAATTCGATCTGATCAGTCGGTGCAGGTCAAGTTCGGGTCACTGAATATCGGGTCATGTCGGATTACGGGTCATCATCGGGTCGGGTCGGGTCGGTTCTCGGGTCACATTATTTTCGGGTCAATAGGGTCAATTTTTGCTCGGGTTCGGGTCGGGTCACTTGGGTCGGGTCAGACTTGTCAGCTCTAGACGTAGATACTAAAATACGTAGTAGAAAAAACCGTTGACGTTGACGTTGACTTAGCTTACATGACTTAGCTTGGGTTGGTCTTAGCTCATTACTCATTAGACCATCCCCTTCCAAAATTTACAATAACTAAATCACTATTTATTTTTCACTCTTAATCCATTTTAATTACTTTGACCCACCTACTTTTCCCCATCCAAAAATTCACCACCTAATTCACCAATCCAATTAATTCTATATTTTTCTTCATATTCAATCATTTTTATTTCCCACATTATCTACCCTACCAAAACTTCTCTCTTATTTTTTAAATTTTATTACTAATTCAGGGTAAAACAAGGGACGGTGGAGATTGATGGAAAGCAGGAGAAGGGGGAAGAAGCAGGAGAAGTGGGGATGGCAGAGGACAATTGAAGGACAAATCTACTGTAGTGTAACAGTTTAGTCACAATCAAAACTTTGTGTATTTTAGGATGTATTGATTTTATTACTAATTCAAATTCAATTTTTTTGTAGATATTATTTTATAAATTTAAAGTTCCATTTAATGAATGTTTACACATTAAAAAAAAAAAAAACAAAAAAAAAGGGCTTTATTCCTAGGTTCTACTCTACACACTTCTCTACTCCTCACTGTCAATTAAAGCCAGTTTTCAAGTTTACACACACAAAAAAAAAAATGGCTTCCTCCTCTTTAGTCTACACCTTATTTCATACGAGTACCAATTTTTTCAAGTTTACACATTAAAATCATTCCACTAAACTTGAAAACTAGAAAACTACACTTATTGACAGTGGTGATAAACACTTTAATGAGGTTAGTGTTGATAGTATAGGGTTACAGTGAAAACTTGAATTTCGTAGTTCTACACACTTCTCTACTACTCAGTAGTCAGTACTCACTGTCTTCCACTATCAACAGTGTTAGTCCATTTCATGAAAGGTGGAGTCCATTTCATGAAAGGTGGAGTCCACTAACAACCGTTGACGTTGACTATAAATTTTAATTTTTTTTTAATTTTCATTATCATACATTCATACCCACACTGGTGTTTAGTCGGATTAATTATGTTTGTTCGAAAATTTGGGTTTAATAATATTTGTTTAGCCGTGGTGGTTCGAAAATGGCACTCGAATGGGCGGTGGCTGAGTCGAAAATTTGCACCGAATGCCGCCATGTTCATTCGAAAATATGCAGCGAATGGTTTGGTGTTCATTCGTAAATTTCCACCGAATGGGCCTTGTTGTTTCGCATATTCCATTCGAATGGGCCCATTCCATTCGTGATATTTGGTCGAATGGGCCTGTTTTCGGCCCTTTTTTTTTTTTTTTTTTTTTGATTTTTTGATTTCGTATTAAATATATTTTAATTTGCTTTAAAAATTCTAATAATATGAACTGATTTCGTATTAAATTGTATTTTTATTAACTGATAGTATGCTGTAAATCTGGTTTTAGGATAAATCGGTCAACTATTTTGTGGAATACTATTGTGTGATTAGTTGTAGTATTTTGCTTAATTAGTTGTAGTAGTAGCTAATCCTAGGACGAAGTACTATGGTAAGGAATTTGCAAGTTGTTAATACTCCGTATGACTTAACAGTAATAACCCGTGTCCGCAATCAATGTGTTTTTGGAATAATTGCGCTTTAAAAAATGAATTGATTTTTTTATACGGTGGTTATAATCTAAATTTTCGTATCATAAAATGCATAATTTGTTGTCATTATAAGAATTGAAATTACAGTTGTTGAAAATTTATTATGAAATTGCAGATTAATATGTCTGGGCGCGGTCGTAAAATTATACTCAAGGGTTTAGCCGTGCCTCCGGTCGGTGGGACTGAAGTGATAATCGCCCCTTAAGACGTAACGACCCAAACTTTTGCTTTACGACTAAAGTTAGATAAAATATAACCACCGAATAAAAATAACAATTCATTTCAAATAAATTAGTTACTCATATATATTATTAAAATTTTAGAGCAAATTATAATGTAATAAGAAATCAGAAAAAAAAAAATAATAAAATAACTCCACAAATACGAAATCAGCAAAAGAAAAAAAATAAAAAAAATTAAAGTAAACTACAAGGGATTAAAGTGCAGCAACTACACAGCACATACGACACAAATACACGAATGACACCATTGTCATTCGACAAAAAATTTCGAATGAAGCAGGGGCTTTGGGTACCAAAAACTCGAATGAAACAGGGGCCATTTGACAGCTATTTTCGAATGGAACAGGTCCCATTCACCAGGTTTTTCCGAATGAAACAGGGGCACGAATTAGGGACGCTAACAACAGGTTTTCGACATAAAACGTAAATTCCGACCCGAGTTTCAATTAAATACGAAGTATAAAACTTACCAAAAAACTATCATTTGCCAAACCGTTATCATCAAACATTTCATCGCTCCCAAAATCTTCACCATAATCGTCTTCACCGTCACCCGTAAACGACATTTTTTTTAGTAAATTACTAAATTTACCGAGTTTAAATTTACCGAGTTTAAAATATAAGTTTGGTAAATTACTAAATTTTAAATTTTTGGGTAAATCAGTAAATAATTTAATTTTGGGTAAAAAAGTAAATTTTCAATTTTTAACCATTATTTAAGCAAGGGCAAAACCGTAATAAATGCGTGGCGATGTTTAATATTTGTGGCGATGTTTTGTACCCCCAATAAAAATGGGCTGAATCACATGCAAAAGTGAATATGGGGTGGTGGTAACGTGTAGAAGATAATAAAAAAAAAAAAAAAAAAAACCATACGATTTCACGGAAGGACAATGATGTAAGGAGGAGATCATGGAAGGACAATGATGAAGTAAGGCGTGGGGCAGAGCAGATGTAAGGTGAAAAGCAATCTAAAAATCAGAAAGCATGGTAGAAGAAAGGAGGAAATTCAGGGTAAAACAAGGGACGGTGGAGATTGATGGAAAGCAAGAGAAGGGGGAAGAAGCAGGAGAAGTGGGGATGGCAGAGGACAATTGAAGGACAAATCTACTGTAGTGTAACAGTTTAGTCACAATCAAAACTTCTCACATTAATTCTATATTTTTCTTCATATTCAATCATTTTTATTTCCCACATTATTTACCCTACCAAAACTTCTCTCTTATTTTTTAAATTTTATTACTAATTCAAATTCAATTTTTTTGTAGATATTATTTTATAAATTTAAAGTTCCATTTAATGAATGTTTACACATTAAAAAATAAAAACAAAAAAAATGGGCTTTATTCCTAGGTTCTACTCTACACACTTCTCTACTCCTCACTGTCAATTAAAGCCAGTTTTCAAGTTTACACATTAAAAAAAAAAAAAAAAAAAAAAAAAAAAATTGGCTTCCTCCTCTTTAGTCTACACCTTATTTCATACGAGTACCAATTTTTTCAAGTTTACACATTAAAATCATTCCACTAAACTTGAAAACTAGAAAACTACACCTATTGACAGTGGTGATAAACACTTTAATTTTAATGAGGTTAGTGTTGATAGTCTAGGGTTACAGTGAAAACTTGAATTTCGTAGTTCTACACACTTCTCTACTACTCAGTAGTCAGTACTCACTGTCTTCCACTATCAACAGTGTTAGTTCATTTCATGAAAGGTGGTGGAGTCCATTTCATGAAAGGTGGAGTCCACTACTCAGTACTCACTGTCTTTAAAACTCTAGGACACCACAATTTTCGTTAACTTTCATTTTACACCATATATCGTAATTTGTTTTTAAAATTATGTCATACCCACACCTCACTACCGTCCATAACCTTCCTTCGACCACTCCTACTGCTGCTGCGTCTACCATGAACTCACCGTCGAATGCAAGAACAGGAATGCACCATCGGGTGTACAAGGCTGCAGAAAGCGGGTCTGTGAATGTGCTGCGGTGGTGTAATAATTGGAAGCAGGAGAAAACTGTAACGGGAAACAATGTCCTCCACGTCCACGTGGGAAAACCGATTGAGATTCGTAAACGCGTTGTGACTCATAACGTGAGCTTATCCTTCATCCAATATGTTCTCGATGAAACATTTGAAAATTCTGCATTATTGCAGAGTAATCACAAGGGGGATACCCCCTTGCATTTTGCTGCTAGATTTGGGCACACAGTTGCTGTGCAGGAGTTTCTTACACGACTCGACGTGGTTAATGCCGGGTTGCTGAACGTAGCTAACAGTAACAAGGATATGGCCTTACACGATGCAACTCGTGCAGGTCATGCTGATATTGTGAAGCTGCTGGTTAGAGCTGCTGGTGATAATGCTCTTCATCATTTCATTCATACGCCAAATAATTTAGGCGAAACTCCTCTTCTTCTTGCTGCTGAAAGAGGGTATTTTAAATCATTTACTGCCATTATTGAGCATACTTGTCCCCGTGACCTCGAGCACCAAGGTCCCTGTGGTCAAACTGCTCTTCACTTTGCGGTCATGTGCGGGAACAAAGGTCAGTTCTTCTCTATATGTTAAAAGTTTTGTTTTTGTTGAGTTAACTTGATACAGGTATTGTTGACACTACTCTTAACGCCTTAAAACGGTTACAACTTACAACAGATATTGTAGACCGGATTCTGGAATTAGATACTAGTACTTCGCAAATCAAAGTTAAGAACGATGAAGGACAAACCCCACTACACTGTTGTGCGGCTTGGAATGTCAAGAAACAACGTGTTATTTTGAGATCTCTTCTTGATCACGATGATGAGTACAATTCAGCGGCATACATCCAAGACAATGAGGGTCGAACACCCCTCCACGTTGCGACTCTAAACTCAAACTTTATTGGAGCTAAGTTGCTGATACTTCGTTATCCGGACTGTATCGAGATGGTAGACAACAAAGGCCAGAATGTAGTGCATTCTGCAGCTAATCTCGGATGCCTCAATAAATTTCAAGGGTTTCTAAGAATGGTTCCTAAATGTAACAGGCTCATGAACGAGAAAGACGATGATGGGAATACCCCTTTGCATCTTCTTGTTGCTACCACACCCGCTCTTCCCATCCATGATTGTTTCTTTGAGCTACCAAAATTTCTCAAGCGTCACAAAAATCTGGATGTGAGGGTGTTCAACAATAAGAATTTAACTGCGGGCGATACCATTGCTTGTAATGACATTCTTCATCATGCTGTAAGTTTACTTCTAAATATTTATAAATAACGACGATAATAATTTAGAATAGCTTGTACATTTTAGATTTCTTGATTAAAAAAAATATATGAATAATTCACTGGAATAATCCCACCTAATAACACTCATCTATTGAAAACAATTCCAATAATATATTCTGACCAATTTAAACCGGCACAATCAGATACAAAAGAAGGTAAAACCGGTTTTAAATTTTCCTCACTCTTAGTATTAGTCAGGATTACTTCTGTGAATTTTTAAATAAGTATTCCGTATATATTATCGTTTGGCAGCATTTACTACCCAGGCAAACGAGCAAGGTACTCCCAAAGGGTAGGCGCGTAACCAACTGGTTAAATAGAGCTAAAGACGATGCTGATAGATTGACGACAATCTGCAATAATGAAAATAATAATAATAAAGGCAACTTGGGAGAAATAGAAGAGACAGTCAACCATCTTCGGAAAGCAGGAGAGACTCGGCTGGTTGTTGCGACCCTGATAGCAACAGTATCATTCACTGCTGGATTTACAGTGCCCGGTGGATTCGATCAATCTCCCGGGAAAACTATTGGATTGGCTGTACTGTCGAGAAAGGCTTCATTCATCGCTTTTCTAGTTTCGGATACAATAGCTTTTACGATGTCAAGCTTTGCAGTGCTGTTTTACTTTGTAGCTGCAAGTCGAAAGGATCTGGCGAGAGTAGAAATTTTATTGAATGTAGCTCATTTTCTAAACTCCATTTCGTTGGGTGCGTTGATGATAGCGTTTGTGAGCGGAGTATATGCTGTGGTATCTCAATTCCGTGGCCTTGCTCTTACTATCGTAGCCATCTCTTTGTTCTACTTCTTTTTCTACCTCTGTCTGTTGGTCGGATCTTGGAAGGCCATAAGGGCGTTCATGAACCGGAGAAACGCTATTTGTTGGATTCATGCAAGGGGCCGGCGCCGCGCCCGTCGAGAGAGTAGAGCATATTATAAGTCGAAGGAGGTTTCATCCCAAAACCAATTGGCAATGGGAGGAGTAGCTTGAGGATGATACCTTTTAACTATGTATGTGATTTGAATTAAACAAATCAAACTTTTTCGAAACAACTACCGTATTATTGCTTGGGGGTGATACCTTTTATTTAATCATCCGTATTTTTGAATGATCAATGTAACCGAGGAAGCACTTATACGCGATCTAATAATAACTTGTTGCATTCGGATAGTGTAAATAATTTGTTGAATTACATAGTTTTAACATGTGAATGAATAAATATTAGCTCCGAAAGAAGTAAATAGTAACCCGGAGTAAAAGAAATATTAGCTCTGGAAGGGCCGAGTGTCTAGTCACACCGGGTGACAAATGTGCTCTCAATATTTGACACGACTATATTGAATTTAACAAACAAAATTAGAATTGAGAATCAACCATATTCGAAAAACTAGAGATACCCGTATATGTATTCTAAAATAAAGGGCTCAAACCCTGTGATGTGATGGACTCTTATTGCATGCTTCTCAAACATAGTATCACCAGCACTTTTATGTCGAAAACGTAACAATTGAATTAAATGATTAAAATGCAATGGTCTTTAATATGAATGATTCACATTACGGTTCATTTTAGATTATGGTCAACACATTTCAACAACTAGGAGCAGCCCAATTACACAATATAAGTTTTTTTTTTGACTTACAAAGGCACATTAAGCTAAAATCATCTTTTACACACATCAAACACAAAAAAAATAGAGCGCATTGTTTGAACTCGTAAAGCATGCTTAAAACTGAGGCTTTATTTTTCAGATCTGACAAACAGTCAGAAAATTGCCAGAGTTCTGGCGATTCAGCCAATGAATCGTCAGAACTCAGGCAATTTTAACATTAAATCGCTACAATTCTGGCAATTTCAAACACCAGATTACATTCATATTTTAAAACCTATTTCGCATATGCACTCAGCGGGTTATAGCTCAAACATCGAAACTAACATATTGTTTCAAGGCTAGTAGTGACTCATTTTCTAATTAAGTAAGCTTTTTCAACGGCTTTCTAAAACAATTAAATTAAAGTAAGAAGAGTATTTTCACCTCGAATTTGAATCTGGTTTCACAATAACCTTAGACGGTTGAGTGTCGACGTACATCGAACTCTAATTTTATAAACGGGTTTCAAGTTTCCGCATTATTTGGTGGCGACTCCATGATAAAGCTTAGTTGTATAAATCTGATTTCATATTTTGATTACGTATATATAGCACTGTTTGGGATTAGTTTTGCTAAATTGAACTTAAATAAATGAATTTGATTTAGTATAAGTTTGTGAATTATGTTTCTTATTAGATTGTCAACTGAACCATGACCTTCTTAAGATATAGTAGTTGAGGCCCAATAATTAATTTTTATATAGGAGTACTAATAATCTAAACTGATTGACCTAACAACGGGCTTAATCCGGATTGCTGATGAGCCAATCTGGCCTGAAAAATTCAAAACTGCTTTTTAGACGAGTTAGTTTCGACTCAAGCCAACCAACCCGACCTCGATCTCATCGGTATGCGGACCATCATGGCCATTTCTGCTTGTATAAACAATAAAAAGCACACTAGTACTCCTTTTTCTCCATTTAAAAGTTGTACATAAATGAATTAGTTAGTTAAGTAAGTCACATTAGAATAATCTTTGATGCTCATTATGGTGAAACCTTGATGGTTAAGCAAATAAAGGAGACTTGTACTTTCCATCCACGTCCTTAAATAGTTAAATGTAAACTTTGCTCTATTTGGCTTAGCTTAAATTAAAATTAGAAAAATAATACTAATTCCATCTATTTTCTAAAAACTACTCTCGATCGTTTATTCGTAAAATAATATTAATATTCTGACATTTGATTTTTGGTAATTATGCTATTGATCTATATTAATTATATAAAGCAAAAACCATCACAACAAATTTTTCCCGCCAAACTATTCATGCCTAATTTAACATTGTTATATTTCCTAAATTGATCAATATTATATTATTTTACATAATATTTTGCATTTACTTGGTCTATAATTTTATAACTTATTGTTACTTAAAATAACTATATGAACTATTGTTTTAACTCAAATATTTAATTTAGGAAGATAATTTTTATTATTTAGCATTTACATGATCCATAATTTTATAAGTGAAATAATTTGTTACGGAGTACTTAAAAAGAAGACTATGAGCTATTGTTTTACATTGATTTTCCATTTACAAATTATATATTTTTATATGAGTTCTCACCATAGAACACTTTAAATTAAATCATATCTTTAACATATATTTCTTATTTATCTTTAAAAGTATTTACTCTAATTTCATTTTGCCTCCATATATACAAATTTAATTGTATTTTATTCTATTAATTTATTTTATAGCCTTTAACGTAATTAAATCAAATTTTTGACATGGATTAGTTGAATTTAAAATTAAAAATTTTAAAAATCTTTTTGTTTTCTATTTGATCAAGATTTCTATAAATAATGTTCTATGACAAATATCAACATTAAGCTTAACACATGTTTTTTTTTTTTTTTTTTTTTGCGAATAGGCCGATCATAATTCGTTTACTCCAACATTTATGATAAATTTATTCAATATATATACTCCCTCCGTCCCAGTGAATTGTTTACACTTTCTATTTTAGGGTGTACGAGTCATTTGTTTACACTTTCTATAACATTTATGATAAATTTATTCAATATACATCCTCCGTCCCAGTGAATTGTTTACACTTTCTATTTTAGAGTGTACGAGTCATTTGTTTACAC
The DNA here is from genome assembly GCA_023091065.1 of Dianthus caryophyllus. Lineage (NCBI taxonomy): Eukaryota > Viridiplantae > Streptophyta > Magnoliopsida > Caryophyllales > Caryophyllaceae > Dianthus > Dianthus caryophyllus. Next base: position 7,809,423 of record CM041526.1, on the reverse strand, counting down.
TTTCTATAAACGTTCACTGTGAGACCATGTGTAAGTGACTCTTATTTTTTCAACTAATCATATTATATAAGATAAGTATTATTTATGTTTACTTTATATTAAGTGAACCCCTTTTTGTACTTACACTATTATATTTTCAATATTTTTCATTACATCTTACATCTCCTAGATAATTGTGTATAAAGTAAACGTAAATAACTCACCGAAACGGAGGGAGTAATTCCAATTCATACTAAAATGATGTTGCCCAATTATAGAATTTAAAACAAAATTACTATAGCTACAGAAGAACACAAGACTAGCCTATATTTTGATACAATATTTTAATCCTAAGACGGGTTGAACATTTTTATTGGATTATGACTGTTGATCCATATAAAAATATATGGCTTGAACGGGTTAAATATAGTAATTTGATTATGATAATTATATTATCATTATCCTTATTTTTAATTAAAAAATTTAATTGAACCATTAATTTATTTCAGTTAACTAATAAATATGTGTATACATGCCCGTGCATTTATGCATGGGTATTGACCTAGTTGAAATATATTTTGAGATATATTTAGTTAAATTAATTATAGAACAAGAGTGAGATATGAGCTACAGGTGGCAATCGGGTCGGTCAGGTTAGGTCAAAATGCCTTATTGGGCCGAGACGGGTTCCGTTCGGGTCGTTATCGGGTCAGGTCATTTCGGCGCGGGTAAAATAGAGAATCGGGTTGTATCGGGTTTAGGTCTGCGCGATTTTATCGAATTATTTCAATTTTTAGCCATTGAAATAAATATATTATTTGATTTTAAATGTATCAAACTGAATATTAATTTGCTTTCAATTTAATCACTTTTAAACATAATAAATATCGGGTCATCAATTTGATTGGGTTCGCGTTGTCATTGGGTTAAATTTCGAGCCGGTTTCGAGTCGCAGAATTTTGGGGTTCTTTCGGGCCGGGTTCACTTGTAAAACAAATAGTGTTATTTAGCCCTAATTTTATCCTTGTTCCGTATGATCAACCATGTTTAATTGAACCCATTACTTTTTTATTTCAGATTTTCTTTATCAAAAACAATAGACTTGTATAATTATAGAAGTTCATTAATGTCACCGTCTAAGTGAGTATAACTCAACATTAAATTTTGTGTATTCGTAAAGCGAAAAGCATAAATAACAACTTCAATTGAACTTTTGCATGTTCATTTCACATTCTACTTTCTTAGTCCCATTGCAAAGTGATCAAAGAAAAAAAAAAAAAAAAAAGTGATCGAGGAAAAGTTTGCACAAAGTACTAATAAAGTTTATGCTTCCACTTAATCAACTTTTTGTAATATAAATAAGAATCTTGGATGAACTTGAAAGTGATTGCTTCAATATAATGTAACACAAAATCTACATGACTTAAATCAAACACATCAAAAATGGCAACAACATCATTTTTACCAAACCAACAACAACAACAACCTCAAATTCAAAATGAAGTGCCGTCGTACACACAAGCTGTGCCAAGCGTTAGCAACGCTTGGCACAGTAACAATAGTAGTAACAATAACACGGGATCGATAGGACCGTTCTTTGCAGTCATGTCGGTCCTAGCAATTTTATCAGTCATATCGTGCATTGTTGGTAGGTTTTGGATTGGTAAGGAGGACACCCCACTTGAGAGTATCAAGAGTGGAGAATCGTGTTGCGGGTGGCTAAATTGGAGAGGCCGCCGCAGTGGTGGTGGCGGCGGTGGAGGGAGGAGAGTGGCTTCTGCTGCGGCGGCTCCTATGCCAGATGAGAGAGGGTACGGTGGTATCTAGGTTCAATTTATCTTTATATTAGTTTATTTTTTTGTTGATATCGGTGTGTTTATCGTCAACAACAGTGATTAATCTATTCGTCGGGTGAAACGGTTATTACGGAAGTGGATGGTTGGCTAAAATGTAATGCATAAATATGGTCTATTATTGATGGAGTGCGTTGTTTGTCACTATTTCGAATATAAGAGTGTGTACACATTTAGACGATGTCCGTGTGGTTCCGTTGTTGTGGGCCGGCAAGTGATGAATGTATTTTAAAATATAAAATGTGCGTGTATAATGTGAAATTATTGTATTTTTTCAATTAATGAAAATATTTATAGATTTGTGAATGTTGTCATAAGTTTCACACTTTCACCAAAGAAAAAAATAACACGGATGTAAAAAATAAAGAACCGTTTATTAGTCTTTTTGTTGCACTCATTATTTCTGCCTTTGTTTTATTTCATCCTCACAAAATAAATAAATAAAATGTATACTAAGATGCATTTTTAGAAATCAAGACATTCTAAATTTTATATTCCAAAATAAATTACAGCCACAATTGTGTGTTTGTTCACATTTTGTATTTAAATATGAACTCTGACTATATTAAATATCGAATATATAATAAAGTACACCCACATGCATGGTGTATTGGAACCTATAATTGTTGACCTGTATTCAATGAAAAGAAAGTAAGAAACTAAACAAACTAATTTACGAGTTTGACAAGAATAACGTTCCTACGTGGTGGCTTATTGGCTCGATAGAAATTATTATACATAGTAAATTTCAAAGTTTTGAGTAATGACTAACTAGTTTAGATACCATGCATCAATGCACGGTAATTATAGATATTATTGTTTTTAATTAATAAAATTATATGTAATAAATCAATTGAAAATTAATAAAATTGTTAATTTATATGATATTTTAGTGTACATTTAGTAACGAATAAACATAGATTCTAAATAACAAACATATATGAAGTGCATAAATTTTATTTTCTAAAACTTTATGTACAAAATTTTGGTAAAACATTTATTTTTGATTAGAAAATATAAAATGAATAGTAAAAGATATTAGAATAAGCAAATATTTAGTTTAAGAAAAATAGTTTTTTAACAAAGCTAAAATAAATATTAAAAATACACATATTCAAAATTAAAAGTGGAGTTATAGCGAAATAATACATTAAGTACTTACGGAGTAGTTTTCAAATCTAATATGTAATTAAACGAAAAGTAAAATATAAAAATAATAAATAATAAATTTAGGATAAATATATTGTTAAAAACTATATGATTTTATTATTTATACATAATATTAAAGTGAATATGATTATTGAGTAATGATAATTATAAGTAATAAATCTAGACTTAAAAATATATAATAGAATGGATGATGTCAGCACGACATTTTGGCGGGAAAAAAACGCATAGAATTGCGACATGTGGCATTGATGATGTCAGCAATAATTGTGGTTTAGTATAATAAAGATAGAAGTACTCAATATCTCATTAATAAATCCCATTAATTGAGGTATTAAGTAAATGAGTAAATCTATCAATTGTCATATGCATACAACAATCTAATTTTAAATTTTAAGTGAAATTTAGGGTTATTCCTTAGAATATGACAGTATAATACTGTTTAAAAGTTGCTAAATTAATGATGAATAGACAGATTACATGGTGGAAGACGACGAGACAACACGATTAGTTAAAATACACTTTCATATAGTCATATTCGATCTAAGCAAATTATACTACATTAGAGTCAAGTGAGCCCTTTCTTGGAACGAACATCGCCATCATATTCACTACTACATAATTACGAACAAATAATTCCACACCGAACCACAAAAGAATATGAATGATGAATCCCACTACATCGGGACCGACGCGTTTCCTCAGCTAACATTGCCATACTCCAACCCGGTAACCTGACTTTTTCATGCTCGTTGTAAAATTATTCATATACTCCCTGTCATTCATCAGGTTCTTACGGTATCATTTGATCAGAATTTCCCTCACAAAAATGGTCAAACGATGAAAATCTGTTTAATCGAAGGAAGTATGACATATGTAGAGTGATTGTGGTAAAAACAAAAAAAAAAAAAAAAAAAAAAAAGAAATCTTCTTTATAAAATTTAATGGTCCTCATGATTGAGATCCACGGTCACACTTTAATGTCACATTTCATTTATTCATTCCATAAATAGCCTCTCAATAACAACAACAAACACCTCTTATTCATTTATTCATTCATTCATTAATTCATTCAAACAATTCCTCTCATTAATTCCTCCAAAGCTCCCTCAACAATGGAGGAACCACCATTAGAGGAACAACAACAAATCTCTCAACTCAAACAAATCTTCAACCGTTTCGACACCGACAATGACGGCAGCCTAACCCTCTTAGAACTCGCCGCCCTCCTCCGTTCCCTCGGCCTCACACCCACCGCCGACCACCTCCTCTCCTTCGACCTCAACCGCAACGGCTACGTCGAGTTCCACGAACTCTACCACACAATTCTCCCTCAATTGACCGCCCATTTATCCGATGATCACGGGAATTTGTCCGCGGTTTTCGGTGAGTTTGATCGCGACGGTAATGGCGTCATCACCGCCGCTGAGCTCGCTGGAGCTATGGCGAAGATGGGTCAGCCTTTGACTTATAAGGAGTTGATGGAGATGATTAACTCGGCGGACGAGAACGGTGATGGTGTTATTAGTTTTCATGAGTTTGGTTCGATTATGGCCAAATCTGCTGCTGATTTTCTCGGGTTTAATTAGCTTATGTATCACCCTCTCATGTGTTTGATGTCGTCCCTAAACAAAATGTTGGAAATACACCGTGGTAGTGATAACTTTTTTTTTTTTGGTAGATCTGTGCAAATTCTAAAATGAGACGGTCTTAAATCTGAAATATAGAATGTCTTGAGATCATTTTTCATCCGTTGATGTAATTGCTTGTGAATGAAACATATGGTTTCTCTTTTGTCTTGGGTTTTATACCTGCGACTTAATCTCTAGGTTAAAACATTCTCGATATAACTGTATGTTCAGTTAATTACACCCGTAATAGGTATAATCTATTGTCTTGTACATATAACATAGTAGCATATGAGTAGTAATTAATGAGGCTTGAACACCTTAAAATACGGCTCTGGTTAATTAAGATTAATCAAATTTATGTTTACTAGTATGTTCAAAATGTCACAATGTAGAATGAACATTTGTACAAACGATATCAAACTTTCAAGATGTGGAGAAAACAAAAGGGATGATTTCGACCTGAAATTGTTGTGAGAGTCATTAGCCCAACTAGACCGGTGCTGGAAAAACATAGCTTCCTAGACTAGAGAATTTGGCGTATGTTCAAACAATTTGTTCGATGCTTCTCCAAATCATTAGAATTTCATTAGTTTCATCGAAAGAATTCACTCGCTTCCATGTGGTCATCACCAGGGCATTAGTGAATATTGGAAGCCTATTTCTACATCGAACACATATTTCATCTTCTCGTAATCTCGTTTGTCATTGCTTGAATGGGCTGAGTTTGTGCTTTGAAACGCGTTGCTGAAATATGTAATAAGCTGGCATTAGTTGCAGAACAAGGAAAACTTCTGAAATCTAACACAAATTTAACAAATACGGAGTCAACACACGAGTTATTAGGTTGCATACATCTGATCCCTTGGAACAACTCCTTTATGCATTAGGGTAATATTGTTGTGTTGTGAGAAAGACAGGAAATTATTACCTGCGAAAGCATAGAAGAAGGGCTTGAAGGCTCGACGTAATCACGGCTTCTCGTCTTTCTTCCATTAATAGGCGTCGATGAAAGACTATTAGCGGTTGTTATATCACAAAAACTCACGTTCTTAGCCATTTTTACACGCGACTGAAACCTGCGATTAGGAGTTTTTACGTTTTCATATCCAGCTATCTTTGGTTGAACACTTACTTTCTGAACACACACTTTAAACTCTTCCTCTTCTATCGTCATCCCTCTCGATAATTTTTTGGTTAAATCCTTTATCTTATTGTCCTTTGTCTTCAGCTGTGCAGAGTGTTCTCTTCTCATTCTTTCTATGTCGGCCCCTAACGCTTTCACAACCAGTTGCAGATCACTTATCGCCCTCTTCGGCCCATTCTTTTTGTTATGCTCTGGTGTAGATAAAAACGAAATTCTCGTCTTTTGCTTCTCAAATGCATTGTTAGACATTGGAGAGCGAGATAACATAGAGCTAACCAAAGAAGTCGGCGACGCATTTGCTGCAAGGGATTTAGCTTGAAGAGTCTGTAGTTTCTGCTGTTGTTTCGCTAGCTGTAGTCGTAGCTCTCGATTTTCCCGCTGTACTTCAACTAGCAGTTTAGCCTGCTCAGCTGCATTTCCCGGAGCTTGCACAAGTTCTTCATTTGTCTCGTATGCCTGGAGTTTCACAAGAAAAATTGAGTCATAACTATAGCTTTCGAATTCCTACGTTAAAGTAATATTACGATTGTACCTTATTTCGGATTTCTTTGGCTCGATCAGCCCAATGAAGCGTGTTTTGAGTTTCGGCGAAAGTGGACTCGCTAGGGCTAATATTCGCGATCATAACCGTGTTACACGTTCCACCAAGAGAGTCCTTAAGGAGTTGTGTTAGCTTGGAATTTCTGTATGGTATATGTTTTTTCCCTTCGACAAGGGCGTTGATGCAGCTGCTTAACGCAAGAAGCGACCTGTTTATGTTAGCGCCTTCAAATGACCTCATTGTTTTATGATCTGTGGCCGAGGCTCTCTCTGACCCTGCTAGATCTATCAGCGACAACTTTCCTATGCGTCTCACCAGTGCCATTGATTCATCTCGTGTTTTATATTCAATCGTTACCTGTTTCGACACAATACCTTCTATTTTAACATCACTCGACATTATACGAGAGTGTCTAGTATGATGTTACCTGAAGTATTGCATGAGACCTAGAAGATGTTTCGTTTGCTCGAGTAGATTCAGTAGTTCTGTTCTTATTCCCTTGAAGAAGTAACGCCATAACCTTTAACAATTCGGACACAGACAATGTCATTTAGACTTAAATCTTATATCTAACGAATAAAAAGAAGGAACGTAGAATTTACCTCATCAATGGTATAAGCTCTATGCTGTGATAAACCTGCAGCCACAATACCCTGAGAAACTAAAATGTTTTCGACTGAGACTCGGTAAAAATGTTTGACATTAAGTATTTTTGGCTGTGAAAGTAAACGAGAGTCGATAAATGACCTGTTTATCTTGTCGAAGGACTAAGGGCCTCCCAGGTGAAAGCAAATCTCTGACGGTTTCATTATAAATCTCGAGATAAGACAGACGAACCATATGTTCGCCTTCGAAACATCGTTGCCTAATTTTCGTAAACAGGTCTTTGATAGCCAGCACCATGACCCCCGGGTTTTCGACAGTTCCAAGCATCGTATATGTCTTGCCTGCTCCCGTGGCTCCGTAGCAGAATACTGACCCGTTTCTCCCTTCCAGCACCGCCTCCACCAGCTCCGCTGTTCTGTTAATTTAGCATGCTTTGAGTTCAATGTTTCAGACACAGCGTAAACACCCGCTATTCTTTTATTTTGAATTACGATGAATTAATGCTGAAAGACTCCATACACCACTCCATTTTGTTGTGATGTAGGACTTGTTCATGTGTATATTACTGATTTTCATTATGGATCATCTGTAAACGATCTCTTTACTGATACCTTACACTACTCGGTTGATCGAACGTACATCGCCTTCCTATCAACTTAATTTCAGTTCAGTTCGCTTTATCGCTTCTCGATGCAATTTTTAAATTTTTGTTCAGTTCAACGCACTTTAGCTAAGTACAGCTCAATTCTGAACCGCTGAAAGAGTAAGCCCTAACAATACAGGTAATTGCTCATATTCTTAATTCAAGGCTGCTATGTGAAAACCGACTCTTCATATTACACTAAAATATTCAGCCAAGTGTAAATCATGTAAAAGACCGTCTTTCTTTAAGTAAGGAGAAGACAACTTTCCTGTTACATAAACTGTTATCCTATTTAAGTTGATTGAGATCATTAATGTGATCACATATTATTTGAAAACTCGACTTTTACATCCTTAAATAAAAGACGCTCTTTATAAAACTTTGTCTAAAAGACAACTTATCATAGAACAATCCAACGAATGGATTGAAACAACAATCAATCTTTTACCAAACAACATAAGCATGCACTCAAAATAAAAAACAATTTTTTCTCAAAAACATTGAAAGAAAAAAAAAACTCACGTAGCAGAATAAACTTGAAGTTGAGTAGAGTGCTCAGAAAACGAAGAATCAAAACTAAAATGTCTTCCATTAAATCTTTTTAACCTCAAGTAATCAACATTCCCAGAAGAAGCAAACTCAGTCAAATAAACATCCTTGTTATCGACAATCCGAACGCAATTCCGAGACCCGAGTTCCTTCTCCTTCATCATCATTGGTCTAACTCTAACAAAAACCATTATTTTACTACTATTACTACTACTACTACATTTTGTACCAACGTTGCTCTGTTTTTCAAGCAGGGTATCCATTTCTTGACCCATTTTTCGCCCCCCTTGAAACCCTCTTGTCGTCGTCATCGTTGTGGGTCCTACATTTTCATTTTCTGTGATCGAAACATGAAAATTTGTTGATAATTGCATTTGTGTTTTCACAATATTAACATGCTCTTTTGATTAAAAAAAAACATCACAATAATCAATGTTTTGATCCTTTTTATTGTGTGATTGAAGTCAAAGGATATACATTGAAGATTTTAGTGAAGAATAAAATTTTTGTTTGGAAAGTTGAATTTGGAAGGAAAGTATTACTTATATTGTGTGTCATAAATGTGTAGATTTATGATAAAGAAATTTTGCCTTTTTTTGAATATTTGGGAGGTCTTGTCATAAATGTGTTAATCTAAGTTTGGATCCTCGTTATAATGGTCATGCGTCTCGTTTCAGACCAAACTCAAAAAAAAAAAAAAAAAAAAAAACACTTAACTCCCTCAAACCTAAATAGGAGTTGAGTGTTTTTTTTTTTTTTTTTTTTTTTTTTTTTTTTTTTACGTGTTGTTTGGTCTGAAATGAGACGTACGGCCGTTATAATGAGGATCCAAACTTATTAGATTTACAGTTTAAGGCACCGTTAGTTTGCCAACATGATCACTGAGTCATACTCCATAACATTTTCAGTAGTAGAGTTTTTTGGTTGATAATAATATAATTGTGATCATATCTTGGGTGATCGTGACAGACTAATGGGTTTAAATATTTACATTGGAAGACAAGTTGATTTTTACTTTTTGCCAAAATTATAATAGGTCCCCATTTTAGTGTGTCGCTTATACAAATTTTCAAAATTTAGGTCCACGCATAAATTTTAGTGCAGAACAATTTTTAATATTTTTTTAAATAAAAGTATTTAGAAATAATTTAAATTATTTAAAATGTTTTGGAAAATAATATAAAATATGTGAAATGGGCTCATAGAAGATCTTTCGATTTATATTTGAATTGTCGTTTACTCTTTATAAAAAATTGGGGTTAATTACAAAAAACCATCATGTATTTGTGTTTGCCAGTAATTCTCCTGTGAGGCAGAACTCATATTAAGTTAAGGTGAGATCAAGGTACAAATTGCAGTTTAAAAGGTATAGAAACATTAAACAAATCTACTAAAATCACTTATAGGTACTAAAAAAATTTGATAACAATTAATCATAATTATCACTTAAATGGTACAAAAACTATATATTGGAGTACAAATGAGTAGGAGTTACAATAATTTATTGTAAAACATGACTCACACAAGAATTTGTGTTTGCGTGTAGTTATAGATTACCCCACATATTTACAGTTTTACAAATAGCACCTTAACTTTAGTGTATATATCCAAATCATCACAGTATCCATTTTTTTTTTCAAAACATCGTTTGTCCTAATTTTTATCTTGTCAAGTTTAAAATATTCAATATAACCTTATCATAATACTAAGAATGTAAAATCAAACTCCAAATTTATATCAAATTGACGACATCTCTAAATTAATGTTGGTTCATCGCGAGTTTGATTTTTCTTCCTCGTGTTATGGTAAAGGTTATTTTTATATTTTAAAATTATAGGAGATATTCTCACCGTATCTTAAGAGATATAGCTTTATAGGGAATAACCGCCACACTTTCTTTTAATAAAAACCCAGTCAGTAATTTATCCAAATTTGCCATGATAATTTTAAAATACTAGCAATTCTTAAACGTAGTATATGGTTTCGCACAAATTCTTACGTGAGACGAGCTTACAATAAATTATTGTAGGTCCCCTCTTTTAACTCTACTCAATTATATAATTTTTGTACCATTTTAGTAATAACTATAATTAATTCTTAGTAAATTTTTTAGTATCACTACAAGTGCTTTAGTATATTTATTTTATATTTTTATACCATTTTAATTGCAATTTATACTCTATTCTCACATTAATTTATCGTAAGACTTATTTCATAGAAGACTTATCGAATTTTATTTTTCAAATTGGCAACATTTGTCATAAATTATTACAATTGGCACAAATTTTTCTACTCGAAAATAGGAATATACATACGTGTAAAAGCCACAAAACTACGTGTATATGACAAAAAAATAAAATAAAATAAAATAAAATAATAATAAAAAATTAACAGAAAAAATGGCCTCAAATATAGAGCACCACTACATACTCCATGGCTGCTTCATTAACTTCACTGCTTCCAACACCGTCTTCTTCACCTCCTCCGTCGTCGCACCACCGTCTTCGCCACCGTCGTAATCAATCACCTCCACCGTCGTCGTCGTCGTCGTCGTCGTCGTTGTCAACGTCTCCAGATTTCTCCTTTAGTTTCCGCTTTCGGTAAATTTTGATTCGATTATTTTTTTCGCATGTTGTTTGTAGTTTTGTTAGGGTTTTCTGTGTGTAGTTACTTTTTTGCATGTTGATTGAAGATGATTAATTATATCTGAAATGTTTTGTTTTTGTTGATGTAGTTGAGTGTTTCTGTTTTGATCAGTAGAACTTATCATCGAAATGTGATAATGTTAATCAAGCACTATAACTTGATTTTGGCTGTAATAATCGGTTGAAAGGTGGATGATTGCAAAATAGTACTTTATTACTCGCTTTGTCTCAATCATTTGTTTCGATTTTGGGAATCGACATTAATTGTCCGTCTTATTTCGTCACGTGGAATCTTGTTTGATTTGTCTTTTATGAGTATAATAAGAATATCACATTTCTATGAGCAATGTGAAACTCTACGTATTTTCGTTCCAACATTTGCCTTGATAAATGTGAAAAAGTCAAAAATGAAGTCGAGTTGAATGGAGGAAGTAAATACTTCTCCGCGAAAGTTAAAACTGTACAAGTACTTTGCCTTTATTTATAACCAAAATTAAATGAGACGTTTTTTTTGGGCTGCGCCGCAAAAAGGAAATCATGATAATATAAGTGCAAAATGGATATTTCGTTGAATGGCAAGTTAGAGATTAGTGAGAATATACATTGGAGAAAAATGGGTGACTTGTGCTTTTGATTTTCAGGACTAAAAGCATCAGAGTATTCAGAAGCGAAACGTTTGGGTGTAGGATGGTGGCTACTGATGGGAAGGGAGTGGTCAGTGACATTTGTTCAGGGGCTATGATTTATGAACCAATCATGGAAGATGGTGTCTATCGATTTGACTGCTCCTCAGACGCCAGAACTTCCGCGTTCCCCAGTATTTCTTTTGTCAATCCTAGCGTTAGGGAAACTCCGTTGATGATTCAAAAAGCCCCATCATTTATCCCTACTTATGAGTGCACTCTTGCGCAGCAGATTGTTCTGCTTGAGGTTCACACTATATCACGAGCTTCACATCTATTTTTTTTTTATTGTTTGAAGGATTTAAGATTGAGCTTTTGAGAAAGTATTAACATTTGAGATTCAGTGGATTTTACATTTCATTTGGCTTTTTCATATAAATGAAAGACAATGTAGAGTTATAGACGTGTAAATGCCATCTCATGTTAGCGTCTGATTTCTTTGTTTTTGTCTTGCAGCTCCCTGTTGGTACCACTTTCTATGGAACTGGAGAAGTCAGTGGTCACCTTGAGAGAACAGGAAAAAGAGTGCGGCATCTCTTCCCTGTAATTCAATAGTAATTAATATGAACCAAGTTAAATCGCTCATGTCAATCATTTTGCTGCCCCATAGGTATTTACATGGAACACTGATGCTTGGGGGTATGGGGCTAGCACAACATCGCTGTACCAATCTCATCCGTGGGTTCTTGCCGTTTTGCCGAACGGGGATGCGCTGGGTGTGCTTGCTGATACAACACGGCGCTGTGAGGTAAAATGTGTCATTAGTTCCTCCTTTCCTACTTTTAAGATCTGAAGCTAAGAAAAAAGATGCACATAACTATTGTTTGGTTGCTTCATGCTAACTTCTTTGATTTTATTTCGGGCAGATTGATTTGCGTAAGGAGTCGACCATTAAGTTTGTTTCTGCATCATCCTATCCTGTTATCACATTTGGCCCATTTGCTTCCCCAGTCGAGGTTCTAGTCTCTCTATCACATGCAATAGGTAATTTCCTTCTTAATCGGCAGTCCTTAGATTGCAGATTATGTACCCGTCATTTTTTTTTTTTTTTTTTTTTTTTTTTTTTTTTTTTGTATTTTATTTGCAGCCATCTTTTGACTATGAAGTTTGAAGCAGTTATCAATGGATCTCATTTTAGTTCTTTAATGCCTGTTGATTTTGTCATGATACCCTTTCCTCTTCTCTTCACCAAAAAAAAAAAAAAAAAAAAAAAAACATATCATGATACCCTTGCTGTGAAGAAAGTGGCATTATGCCTTAAGTTAAGTTCGTGCAGCCACTTGTTAAGGCTTCTGGCTAAGTTGACTTTTTAAATTGTTGTGAATCGATGCATCAATTCTTTTTTACCTCTCTAGTATCTTTCCAAGGAGAGTAAGGGGAAAGTGGAAACTTTTGCTTACTAGAAATGTATGCCATTCTCAGGCAGATTAAGGGTGTGTCATTTTTCCCCTTCCAAATTTTGTAATTAACCAAATAAAAGAATTGGAGTCCCTCCCTTTCCTTCCCCTTCCTTTCCCTCCATTACCCTCAATCCAAACACACCTTAAACCCAACAATGAACTGATGCTGCGAAATCACTTGTTCACGCAATTAATCTGCACTTTACTTTTTCATCTGTGTGATATTATTCTCCTTGTCTCTTCACAGATAAGTGGCACTTTTATGTTACTTTCATTGGCACGTGCTCTTTTATTGTGTCCGCATTTCTGTTTTTCTGTTCCGTTATATTCTCGTTAAATTTTAATAGTATGTGGTTACGAATTCTAATCCCTGGTAATAGTTTGCAACCTCATGTCCTCATCATTGTTTTTGCACCTGCTTGGTTCTTTTGTCTATTTGACATCATATATCTGTATTAATATCAACAGGAACTGTTTTCATGCCCCCGAAGTGGGCACTGGGGTATCATCAATGCCGGTGGAGCTATATGACTGATAAACAAGTTCTTGAGGTTGGTATTTTTCGTTTTTGAACATAGACGTCTTTGGTCTAGTCTTTCATCCGTGCTGACATAATACATCAAACCCATCAATTTTATTCATTAATGATTTAAAATATTGTGGATTTTTAATAGTTTCTTGTTAAGGATAGATATACTTATATAATACTTGAGTCACGGATGCCACTTTCCTTAGAAAATATTCCGACCCTTGTAGCCTTGGGTTACACAGGATTTCTCGCAAGATAAAATCAGTACGCCATTGGATTCTTAGGCTTAGAAACAAAAAATTATGTTGAGTTTTTATAATGGTTTTTAATGTAGCAAAATATGCAAGGAAAATGTTCTTCCAATTTGCTCCAACACCACCTTCCCCTGAATAAAGAATGAAGAGTTAGTGATGGTTTGGATCAAAAAACACATATCTAATTAAAGGACCCAATGCTTCACTTTTGATACAAAACATCCTTCAATGCAATCACAAACAACGTCATTTCTGAGAAATGAATGGTGCAAGTAAATATTTCGTTGTTGAATATGTTCCGTAGCTATTTAAACATTTATATATAAGCGTGCATTCCGCACTTTTATCTCATTATAATGTCGTATAGTTACTACATTTTGCACAAATCTTGATTACCCTTAAATGGCTGACAATTTACACTTAAATTTCCAACATGTTTTTGTCGTCTTAAGTTGTTTGAAGTTTGAAGTCTAAAGTTTTTAGAAGCTTAGGATTTTATTTTATTTTACTTTTTTTTTTTTTTTTTTTTTTTTTTTTTTTTTTTTTTTTTTTTTTTCCTGGAGTATTTTAAATTATCAGAATTATCTGAATTTTCCTGATCTTTGCTGAATTGTAAGAAAAAGTAAGATGAGAAGATTCTTGATTTCGTCTCGCTATTGGTTTTTTCTCAATAATAAATGTCCAGTGAATATACAGGTTGCTAGAACTTTTCGGGAAAAAAGTATACCATGTGATGTTATTTGGATGGACATTGACTATATGGATGGTTTCCGCTGCTTCACATTTGACCCTGTAAGTTGACTAATTAACTATACTCTCTTCTTAGTTTGTCTCTAGGCCCACAATCGACATGATTGATAATTGAAAATTTGTATCTGATAGGCTGACTGCTGTTTAGTGTGATAACTATTATTAGAAGTGCAAAGCCACATTTGAAACAGGATCTTCCTTAAGGTTCTCTGGCTGATAAAATCGTATGTCATGCGGATTGTTCTGGAGTCTTTTTTGTTCTGTCTTTGAAATTGTCTGAGTTCTGTTCATCTTAAATTATTTTGGAATGAACTGGGTTGACTAAATTTGATCAGAAAATAACAAAAACTATTTACGTAGAACTGATCTGAACCTGCAGTAGTAGTCGATTTTAAATTACAAAAGTGAAGATCTAAGATCCAGGTGCTTTTTATGTATGGAGTATGTCTTTTATAGAAGGGAACTTTTATGAGAAAGCTGTTTCATTGTTCAATTTCAGATAACTTCAGGTCCCTTCTCAGAAAAAAATTATCCGAAAGTTGTGGACTGTCACACCATTTATGTGCCTATATATTGCTTTTCTCTGATACGCTCATCTGCTTTGTATAGAGTTACATAGATTACAAATGCTTTGGCTTAACTACACTGGCCTTCTTGTCTAAAAATTATGAACAGGAGAGTTTCCCAAATCCACAATCTCTGGCTAATGACCTCCATCTAAGTGGTTTTAAGGCTATTTGGATGCTTGATCCGGGAATCAAACATGAAGAAGGTTATTCTGTTTATGATAGTGGATCTGAAAAAGGCATCTGGGTTCAAACTGCTGATGGCAAACCTTTCGTTGGTAACTTTCACCTTCTGATTCTTTCTGTTCAAAGAATATGCACTGTACGTAAATATCTCTTGAAGTTTTCATGATGTGCTAACTTTTCAATTGAGTTATGGATTAAATTTCTGGTAAAAGTGGCTTTATACGACCCTTATGAGTTATCCTGATTAGAGACGACAGGCTGCTTGCTTCATTGGATTAGCTGGCTGCTTACCTTTTTTTGAAATGTTGATAAGCAGTTGAGCTTATTCACGGTTATTCTCATACTGGAAACTCAAATAACGGGATCTTGTTGTAAGAAGATGATGATCTATACTTTGAATGAATAAATTTCAACACCCTGACTAATTCTAGCTTTTTAAGTATTAAGCGTATTGATTAACTCATACGTTAAACTCATTCCATGATATTGTGGAGCTCTGGCAGTAAACTCATTTATGTGAAATATCAGGTGACGTATGGCCAGGACCGTGTGTTTTCCCTGATTATACACAATCAAAAGCTCGTTCATGGTGGGCAAATTTGGTGAAAAGCTTCATTTCTAATGGTATTGATGGTATATGGAATGATATGAATGAGCCATCAGTGTTTAAGGTAATGCCTACTGTTTTTCACTGTCCTTCACATATACTGCGCTTTAGGTCTCTTTTCGTTTCGCTTGTAAATTGGTAAACTTGATGTTTCTTTGTGTTTGTTGGCCTGTCTAGGTAGTGACAAAAACAATGCCGGAGAGCAATATTCATGCTGGAGATCCCGAGTTAGGGGGATGCCAAAATCATTCTTTCTATCACAATGTAAGTTTGTGACCTTTTTTCCCATCTGCACAATTATGTTCAACTGAGAGAGAATGAAGCTTCTTTTTTTTTTTTTTTACTTACGGTACCTCGTTTCATTTTAGGTCTATGGATTTCTAATGGCAAGATCAACATATGAAGGTATGAAAGCAGGTAACAAGAATAAACGTCCATTTGTTCTTACTCGAGCTGGGTTTATGGGCAGCCAGAGGTGCGCCGCAACATGGACTGGTGACAACCTTTCAACATGGGAGCACCTTCACATGAGTATTTCAATGGTACTTCAACTGGTAAGAACCTTTGAATATTTTCATTTCTGAGGTCTTGTGATGTTCAATTATATCATTATATTGTTCCTCTGTTTTCAATGGAGTAATGTTACACGTTCAGAATATTTGCAATTTCACTGCAACGATGCACACTAGTTAAACTGCTGAGACCATAACAGGTCAAATTATGTTGGCTGTAACAGAAAAGCTGATGTAACTGCCAGATCATAGCCAATGTGACTCAAACATTGGGCAACATTGGCAGTGGCAGGGGTAGCGGTCCTCCTCGCTCCCCCCCAATTCCAGTACCCTACATGTTTGTCGACAATTTCCATTATGGGTATCGCATATGAATCTTTATATTTTTTTCTGTTGGTCTACTAACAAAAAATACCCCCATCTCCTGCTCACCCTCAAACCTTTGCCATTTGAATTTCATACGTTCGTGTGGATCTTTTAAAACATGCCCATGTGCACCTTTTCCTCTCCCTCATGTAAACAGTTTAGTTAGAGGGACTGACTTTGTAACAAGAAAGGCAAGTATTTTTATTGTTGCTCTAAAATTAACTCAGTACATGAAATTGGCTTATACTTTCTTTCCTGATAACTTTGGGGGTACAGGGCCTTAGTGGACAACCCCTTGCAGGCCCAGATATTGGTGGATTTGCTGGTAACGCTACGCCAAGGATGTTTGGAAGGTGGATGGGTATTGGTGCCATGTTTCCATTTTGTCGTGGGCATTCTGAGAAGGATACTACAGACCATGAACCATGGTCCTTTGGCGAAGAGGTATGAGAAATCAGGTTCTATATGTGCCTGCGATTCATGCTACATCTTTTCTTCATTCTGGTTTTATCTTCTACAGTATTTTTGATCACGTAGGAAGGGATACAAAAAAAATTGAGGCTCAAATAATATTTTATAGCCGTTTACTTGTTAGGTTAATGTGGTCTCAAACACTTTTGATAACTATCAGATTTGATCTGGTGTTGCCAACTTATCCAATCCCCTGTTTCAATTATCTTTTGAAAGTGCGGCTGTTTGTGCCGAGTTACAAGCTTTTACATTTAGAACAAGGTTAAGTTACTTTATTTGTCGACCCACTCGCCCACTTGATAGTGTTATTCAGAAAGGGTGTATCATAAAGAGAGAGTGGAATCAAAATTGGAGAAGCAGCATCTAAGAAATCGTTGTTTTGCACCTTTTTTCCCCCTTTTTTTTGTGAAACCAAAAACTACGCCTCAAGACAACTTATTCTTTCTCCAACTTTTCATTTAGCCCCATTTTCAAATTTTCCGTCTCCAAAAAAAGAGGAATGAGGCTAAATGGAAAAGTTAGAGGGAGTAATAATGGAGAGTGTTAATTTCTGGGACCTGCAAATAGAAATTTGAGAGATAGGTAACTTTGTTCTTATATAGATAATGCCCAGGTGATAAGAGACAACTTATACTCCGTAATAGTGGAGAGTATTAATTTCTACGACATGCAAATAGAAATTTGAGAGACAGGTAACTTTGTTCTTATATAGACGATGGCTGGGTGATAAACGTCGTACATATTGTCATATTGTCCTGTAAAAACATAGTGAGTATAGAAAACTGAGAAATCAGAGTCATCTGAGGTTTTTGTTATGATCTGACGATACCCTTCATCTTAGCGATCAACCTGATGCTCATAGCTAAGTAAAAACTATGGCTTCATTCAACAGTGTGAAGAAGTTTGCCGCCGTGCTTTGAATAGGCGATATCAGCTACTACCGCACATCTATACTTTGTTCTACTTGGCCCATACAAGGGGTACCCCAGTTGCTTCACCCACCTTCTTTGCAGGTAATATTCCGGACCTAACTGCGTGAGACTAAGAACAATTGTTTTGGCATTTGCTCACTAAAAGGAACTGGTGTTAACAGATCCAAAAAATCTGCAGCTGCGGACAGTTGAAAATTCCTTTCTGCTTGGACCACTTCTCATACACGCAAGGTTCCTACTAACTCTATGCGATGTTGATATAGTTAATTAGATATTTATGGTGAATGATATGTTTCTGTTACATGCTTATTCCCGACTCCCTGTACATTAACACATTCCGCTCGCGAATCGCTGTATCTGGTCATAAACGATAAAGCAGTAGAAAATGGAGGATGAAACATTAGGTTGCCTTCTCTGAATTTGTTATTTAAAATGCCCTCTTTTCTTTAAATCACAACGTGTGTGTCCGATGTGTAGAAAGCAACCAAAATCAACATCCAGATGTATAGTTAATTATGTAGCATGCAAGCAACAGTCTCACATTGGCTTTACTGTGATTTTTGTCGATGTGACGTGGTACACGTGAAACTTGACGAGGTTCTGGTCCTTCCTAACTTTCACAATTGCTTATGCGTGCAGTACTTTGCCTAGTCAAGGGGTAGATCAGATAGCACCTCTGCTGCCTAAGGGCATCTGGCTAAGCTTTGATTTTGATGATTCACATCCGGTAGAAACTGAAACGAGCTCTTGTTTTACTGCAGAATTGTTCACTCACCCTAAGTATAATAATGTTTTTGTCTATTTTATGATAGGACTTGCCTGCTTTGTATCTACTAGGCGGATCTATTATTCCCATGGCTCCTCCGCATCAACATGTTGGAGAAGCAGACCCAACAGATGACCTTACCCTTCTTGTTGCATTAGACGAGCATGGTATGCTAATGTTATATGTACTCAAATTTATACAAGGATTTTGAATGCTAAAACTCTTTCTTTTGTCTCTCTTTTATTCAAAAGCTATTATGGCTTACCCATGAAAAACTTCAACGTTATGGGACATCATTGTGAAGAAGCAATCCAAGTGCTATAGAATTTAACAACTACTTCCACCATCAAAATTCGAATGTGCATTTTGGACTTTTTTTTTGGAGTAATGAAGAGTTCATTTTTTTTTACTTTTTTTCGGGGTTGGAAGTGGATGTGGGGAGGGTTAGCCTCTCTTACCATGATGTTTCTGCCAGCAGTTGTGACATGCTTTACCAAAATTGCAGGAAGAGCTGAAGGGGTACTCTTCGAAGATGATGGGGACGGATATGAATTCACGAAAGGAAATTATCTGTTGACATATTACATTGCTCAACTCCATTCGTCAACTGTGACAATAAAAGTTTCTAAAACAGAAGGATCATGGAAGAGGCCAAAACGCCGTGTACATGTTCAATTGTTACTGGGTGATGGTGCAAAGGTATATAAACTTGCTGGAATAATGACATGCGATGCGATACCTTGTGCCCGTAATTACCACTTGGGAAAATTAAAAACCTTTTCTCCTTTAAATTGGACTCTAAATACTCTTTTGCAGATTGACTCCTGGGGAATGGATGGGCAAGACGTTCAAATAACTATGCCATCTGACCATGAAGTTTCTCAGCTAAGATCAATTAGTCAGAAGCAGTATCGAACCAGAATAGGTAGCACTGAAGATATGTTACTGTGAACACTTTACCGTCATTTAGTTCTTTTCTGTACCCGCTTATTTTATTTTTATTTTTTTTGTATTTGCTGCCCATACTTTTATCATGTTTGGTGTCGTATCTTACCTAATGTCCACCCAAAAGTATATATAGATAGAAGATGTTTTCTCTCTGAAAGGTATGGTGACTGGTGGTGTGGTAGATAGATGGGATACCCACCAATAACATCACATCATAATTGTCTTTCATGAATTGCGAACTAATTCCTCCTGATTTATTTCCAGCTTACATTTTTAACAAATATTCACTGCAGACACTGCAAAAAGCCTTCCAGAAGCTGAAGAAACTTCCGGAAAGAAGGGCACTGAACTGTCTAAGGCTCCTATTGAACTAAAAAGTGGTGATTGGCATCTTAAAGTGGTTCCTTGGATTGGTGGTAGAATCATATCCATGGAGCACCAACCTACAGGTATGACGTGAGCTCTGAGCTGCAAGTGTACTATACATTTGCACAAGAGATGTATCCACCTCTGAAATCGTGGGCATTGAAGCAGTTGCCGCTTAAGACTGTTCATAGATCTACTATGGCTGTCTGATTTGAGTCCATATTTCATAGCAGGCCTGCTCGTCTGATAATGAATTTCATAATGCATATCCATCTATTCCATTTTTATTGCCCTTCTGGTCCACTCAAAAACCTTTTCTACTCCCTTAATACCCAGTCATAGTTATGATATATTATCCCTATCATATACGACGTAAATGATCTCCAGTCAAATGGGGACAATGTGAATGTGAATGTGAATGTGAATGTGATAGAGGGCATATATACGAGCTCTTTTGTCAAGAAAGATTTATGTGGCTGCAAAAAAAATTCATGACGTTGCTGAATCATGACGGTGATTCTTTGAGGATCGTAAATATCTGTGTCTCTTAGTAATTTGGTGATACACTATAAACTGATAAATAATGTTATTAGGGCTTCTGATTGCCCATGACCTACATCAGTGACATGCATTGGCTCTTCATGGTTTCCCTTAGCATTTTTTTATCCAGATATACAGAATTACAGACCTTACGTCCTAGAGACCTAGACAGTCTAATTCCATGTTGTACACATACTTCTTATGGATGCTAATTTTCTGACTACTTGTATCAGGAATACAATGGCTTCACAGCAGGGTTGAGATTAATGGTTATGAAGAGTACACTGGCGTGGAGTATCGATCTCCTGGGTGTACTGAGGAATATGATGTCATTGAGTGAGTTTTCTAGTAATTGCTGAATGCTTTCAGTTTCTTTCAAGGTTTAATATTGCTGCATTTCAAGTGTTATAATGGAAGATTCGTCTTCCTAATATTTCTGCTCAAGTCATGCATACCAATTACCAGGTCTGTTGATTTGAATGGCGGTGTTGTCAACGATGTGAAATTTTTTCAAAAAATTGATGTGTATCTAATCTAGCCTTCGCGTTGCAATTGAATAGGATGGATTTAGCCCTTGGAAGGTTTTGCTTTTGTTTATCAATGTTCAACAATCAAGTCTCTCGAAAAGATTTAATATTATCGTAGAGAAGTTACTTTTAAATGTTCAATAATGAAGTTGTTTTCTGGTGTCCTTCCGCAAATTTTGCTGCTCATTATTGTGCGTTATTCTATAGCGTTTCCCACTCATCATGATAATATTACATTGTAATTTGAGCTATGGCCTGAGAACCTACTCTTGATTGAGTAAAGCCAATTATTTGAAATTCATCGTGCAGACGAGATCTTCAGCAAGCTAAAGAAGAAGAATCTCTTAGACTGGAAGCAGATGTTGGTGGTGGATTGGCTTTGGAAAGATATATATCGATTCCTAAGGGTGAACCTAAGATTTTGCGAATACAATCATCTATCATAGGCCGCAATGTTGGTGCTGGTTCTGGAGGATTTTCAAGGTTCGTGAAACTGACTCCTGCTTATCTAATCAGTACAGTTTATTCAACTAGTTATTTACTTACACTTTACGAGGATTCTAGTGCTTCTTTTCAACCTTGTTGCGTGCTGATAATTACATATCTGTAGGCTTGTTTGCTTGCGTGTACATCCCATGTTTACTCTTCTGAATCCTGCGGAAACACTTGTAACTTTCACGTCAGTGGATGGATCCAAACACGAGATTCGTCCCGATGATGGTGAGCAGTCATATGAGGGCGACCAATTACCAAATGGTAAATACTCCATTTATTTAGATGTATGTTATTTTTAAGGTCATTCAGAGCAACTCAATACCTTTTTCGTACCGTTTATTTGACCGTTAAAAGAGAAATATATCTCCTCAGAAGTATGTATATTCCTCGATCAATCCATCTACTTTTACTTGCAACTCTTCACCCACTTCTCACTTGGGCCTTTCTTTAAATATGTGTCATATGTAAAATGTATTTTATCCGTAGTTTACTTTGACGAAAATGCATGGCGTCTTCAACATTCTGATGTACTCTATTTAAATTACTCCTAAAACTAAACTGTGGAATACTTTTCTGCTCTAAAAATTTTGCTTACTGTATCCTGTTATACTTGCTGATCTATTCAGGAGAATGGATGCTTGTCGATAAATGTCTCGGCGTAAGCCTAGTCAATCGGTTCGACGTCAAAGAGGTTTTCAAGTGTTTGATCCACTGGGGCACGAAGACCGTGAATTTGGAACTATGGTCTGAGCAAAGGCCTGTTTCCAAGCAATCACCTCTCAGCATATCTCACGAGTACGAGGTGATAACGAACTAGTCGTTTTTCCATCATCGTTCTTCGGGAAAGAAGTAGGCTGGTTGAGTAGGCCTTGCACGATTCTTCTTGAACACGCGCAATCTGGACCTGTATCCGAATGTTGTACACGTTTTTTAGGCTTGTTCGAGTCCGGAAGTATATAAATAAGGAAACACCCGTATCCGAATGTTGTACACGTTTTTTAGGCTTGTTCGAGTCCGGAAGTATATAAATAAGGAAACACCCGGCATATGTATCGAATTTATGACCACGCATGCTGTACTGGTGTAAGGCGTGTCTTCTAACACGGACTCGATATTTCAGTATGTTACGACTTACGACGTATGCCACATTTCACATGTACTAGAACTCTAGAAGTTTAAACCTTGGTGGATCTACTTATGCTGCAATAAAAGTACTGTGGAGTACAATAAAGGAATTTTATATAATCGATCTTAAGCCTTCAACCAAAAGTGGGGTGGTGAGATTCGAACTCGTGATCTTTAGGCACAAGGCTCTGATATCATGTCAGGAATCAACTCAACCAAAAGCTTAAGCTAATGGTTAGAGGCCCAAGATCGATTATATACTCTAAAACACGATAAAGTTATTCTATTTAAAATAAAGGGTTTTTTGTCAGACACTACCTTATATTTAGCCTAATTTGTGAGGTACTACCTTACATTTTTTTTTTTTGGTGAAGAACTAGCTTAATTTTCTCAAATTTTGTTGAACACTACCCAGACACAATTTCCGTCCATATTTAACGGTTGACCATGTTTGACCTAACGGTGCTTTGTCTAACCTAACTAACCTTAACTTCTACGGTTCTACCCATTCTTTTATGTCATTTACTTTTATCCTTTTATTTCTACCCTTTAATTTCTACCCTCATTTTCTTTTCAAATTTTGTTCTAAATAATCTTAGGGATATTTCCCACGGTACCCTTGAACTTTGGCAGATTACACATGGTACCCCATGTGTGATATTTGTTCACATGGTACCCCTAAACTTTGTGAATATGTGCCCAATATACCCATTTTGTGACGGAAAACTTGACGACGTTAAGTTTATGGAAGAAGGCACCAATTATGAGTTTAGGGTACATTTACATCCACATTATTCCTCAATTAAATGCTATTATTTGTACTCTAATCAACAAAATTTACACTAATTAATCAACTCATAATAGCATTTAATTGAGTAATAATGTGGGTTTAATTGTACCCTAAACTCATAATTAGTGCATTTTTCCTTAAACTTAACGTCGTCAAGTTTTTCGTCACAAAATGGGCATATTGGGCACATATTTACAAAGTTTAGGGGTATCATGTGAACAAATTTCACACATGGGGTACCATGTGTAATCTATCAAAGTTCGAGGGTACCATGGGAAATATCCCATAATCTTAACATGCAATCACTAACATCGCATTTTCTCTAATCCTCTATCAACAATCCATCCTCAATTCAGTATTTAAGATTTATTAACTTTGAGATTGAAGTCATTTTGCCTTCTTTTTTTTATCCCCAATTTTAGAGTTTATAACTAAGGAATCAAACTTAGGGTTAAATTTTTGTTTTTTCTAACTAGTAATGTGATTGTGTTTGCTTATGTTCATGTTTATCTCATTATTTGTTGAAAATTAGTACAAATTTAGTGCCTTTACATAGTAAGATGATTGAATTAAATTTTGTCATAATTTTTTTCTTTGATTGTGATTGTGTTGACTGTTACTGTAGGTATGACAAGTTATAAGCAATATTTTGATTGCGTTGACTGTTATTATAGTTATTGCACAATAATAAAGGATGAAAAATTCCAAGTGTTGCTCGACCCCCAAAACAAGTGAGACAACAAATAACACAAAACAATGTTCAAGTATTATCATATAAGTTATTGTCTTTGTCATTTTTATGTTAGTTTACCAAATATTCTCTTGTAACTTCATATTTTTGATGCATAGGATGGACTGTCATTGACACAAGGACATCCTCAAAGGAAGTCAAAGTGTCACCTCTCCAATCGCAACAGGAGTAGTAGCATCAACAACCACAACAAGGTCATGGGCAATACCAGGAGTAGCGACAGAAGCATTTTCGATGGGGCCAGCTGGGTTAGCGGCAAATAAAGTAGGTGGCAGGGGGTCAATCATCATCAACAACAGGGACATGGGTAGCGCCTGAAGCGCAACATCATTACTGTTACATTAATGTCTCTTACTCTATGTTTGGTAGGGAAGAACAATAAGGTTGTTAGGTCTTTGTAACAACCTAAGAATCGCCTTAACTTTGGATTATGTTTTTTAGATGTTTGATTAAATGTAGCTACTTGAACATTAAGTATGGATTATGTCATATTTGTATTATGATTTTGTTAGTTGATGCTTTTAAAATGTTTGGATGACTTTGGATGAAATTAGCAAATAACTTTGTAATT
The DNA here is from genome assembly GCA_023091065.1 of Dianthus caryophyllus. Lineage (NCBI taxonomy): Eukaryota > Viridiplantae > Streptophyta > Magnoliopsida > Caryophyllales > Caryophyllaceae > Dianthus > Dianthus caryophyllus. The sequence goes on along the minus strand of CM041526.1, from coordinate 7,784,530 downwards.
TGATGTTGTTGGTTGATAACTTTGAGTGCAAAATAAAGTTTGGCTGAATCATGAATGCTTCCAACAAACTTTTAAAAAAGTAAGGTAGTTTTTCACAAGAAAAAAAAAAAGGAGAAAAAACAAGAACCGTGAAGTCAAACATGGTCAACCGTTAAATATGGACGGAAATTGGGTCTGGGTAGTGTTCAACAAAATTTTAGAAAACTAAGGTAGTTCTTCAACAAAAAAAAATTGTAAGGTAGCTTCACAAGTTGGCCTAAATATAAGGTAGTGTTTGACAAAAAAAACCCTAAAATAAATAAATAAAAAAGAAAAAAAACAAAGAGTTGAAGCAGTGAATCATTTAGTCTCACGTTAAAATGTGAGACAGCAAATATGTACTCTCACATTAAAATGTGAGATAGCAAATATGTCAAGACCTAGTGGTCAGGATTTTCAATCCCCTGAATAATAATTCTCATGTTTGAATCTCGTTCTCCTGTTTGTAATGGCCCAGTGCCTCTTACACACGAGGGTATCTATTTTAACTCTTTGTCTTTCTTATGACGGACATATCGGAGTATGTCTTAAGGTTAAGACGAGTCAAATATGACTCGTTTTAGCCAATAAAGCCCTTAGTATTCTGATTATTTTTTTTGACGATCTATTTTTTTTATTTTTTTTGAAAACTCAACTCAAAAGCAGAAAAATACAAATAAAATGGATCCCAAAATGGTAATAAAGTTAACAAAAATGGTACTCGGTATAACGGTTAGATTAGTGACATATTTTCAGAACATTAAAACACAACATGTTAGGTTGTTAATTAAATTATGTTTAAACCGGAGTAATATATTATGTGAACATTAATTAGTGAATTATTATCAAATTTTTTAAATATGAAAATGAGATAAACAAATATGTTTATATTTCAGTTTAATATGTTATGGAGTACGGAGTACTATTTTATATTGACCTATTTTCAAATAATTTAGAAAGTAAGTACAATTACTAAAATATACGGAGTATTCTACAATTATGGTAATATTGCAAAAATATTTTGACCAGTTTTTTTTCCCTATATTTGAGAAAATGCCAAAAATATACTCAATATATATAATGTTACCAATTTTATCTAATTTATTACAATTTTGAAGTATCACTTTTTATTTGTATTATCCTGTTTTTTTAACAAAAATTCTCGCCCAAAAAAAAAATAAAAATAGCTCTTTAAAAAAATTTGCGTAAAAGAAAATAAAATATTATAATGAGCTAAATAAAAGTCAACTCGACCTATCTTAAACTTAAAACGGATAACTTAATCTTAAACCATAATTTATGTCGAACAAGTGAATTTCACCCGTTTCCAGCTGGCAAAAATAAAAATAAAAAGTGAATTTCACCCTATTACTAAATCAATAAGTCTCTCTTAAAACGGGTTATCCGTCTTAAGCTTAAAACAGGTCAAGTATCTATCCACTTGCACATATAAAACAAAACACTCTACTTTTTCCTGCACTATTTACTTTTGTCTTATCCTAATTATTCGAATTGCTTTTAGTTTTTAAAACTAAGCATCTGCTTTATATTTAAATTTTGTGTTACTCAATAATCCTAACCCGACCCGATTCGATCAACTTGACCCAAATGGCAAATCAAATCAAATAGTCAAATAGATAGCCCACAGAAATAGACTGCCTAGTATTCTTCACAGCGGTTTTATCTGTTAAAACCATTTGCATTGAATTAGAGGAAAAAAAAAAAAAAAAAACTGTGCCAAACAAATTTCATACATACGGAGTACAAATTACAAAAATCAAGTGCATAAAACCAATAAAATCCACAAATAATAATAATAATAATAATAATAATAATAATAATAATAAATAATAATAAAAAAAAAAATAATGTTGTAAAAACCCCAATTGTAATTGTAATTGTATTTGTATGAGTGTGAAGGTTGGAGGGTTTAATAAGATAGATGAATTGAAGAAAATGACGAACAAGTGTAGTACACTTCAAACTGTATATGACCTCTGCAAAAAAACTTTCACACCCTTTGCAAATCAACCACCTTCTCCTCAATTTGTTCACAAACTCTCCTCTCTCTTGGGTATTTTTTTGTTTTTCCTAAATTTCTAATCTTTTTTTATTTGTTTGATTTGAGTTTTTGTTATTTTTTTTCTGTTTGTGTTGGGTATTGCTTAGTTTGTGTAAAGGTTGGATTTTTTTTTTTTTTTGGGAAGGCAACATGCAGACGGTTTTCGTGTTGGGCCGTGTTCTTTTGGACTTAATTTCAGTTCAGTTCCGATAATTGTCATCCAAAAGAGCATGGGCTTAGTGGATAAAATTTGGTATGAATGTTGTAAATTGTGTGTATATGTGTTTCATGTGGTGTAAAATTTTGTACTTTGATTTGGGTTTTTGTTATTTGTTTGTCTGTGTGCTGTGAAATTCATTTACGTGTACCTTCTGCAAATGGGTATTCCTCAGATTTTGTAAAGGGTGTGTTGGTTTGTAGGCAACATGCAGATGTTTTGGTGTTCGACAATGTTCTTTTGGACTTAATTTCGGTTTAGTTTAGCTATTTTTAATGCAATTTGTTTGTTACTTCAGTTCAGTTCAGATCATCACGGTCCAAAAGAACAGGGTTGTAGTTGAATAATACTTCGTACTACGTAATTGTAATGTAAATTGTGTGTCTTTGTGCTTAATAATAAGTGAAAGTCTGGCGCTTGATATAGGTTTTGTTATTTCAGTAATTCTCCTGTGAGACCAAAGTACGAATTGCAGTTACGAGGGTACAAAAATATGAAACAAATCTACTAAAGTCACTTATAGGGTTGTTACTAAAAAATTTAGTAACAATTAATCATAACTATCACTAAAATGGTACAAAAACAATATAATCAAGTACAAATGAGTCGGACTTAAGGCCCGACTCACACAAGAATTTGTGTTGTTATTTTTTTGTTTTTGCGTTGTGTAAAGTCATTGTTAATTTGTTATGTTGTTATAGCGAATGAGTATTGCTTAGGTTATGTAAAGTGGTGTGTTGGCTTTGTAGGTTACGTGCCGTGGTTTCAGTGTTAGCGGATGACATTTTGTAATAAAAGTTGTAAAAATGTGTATATTGTTTTAATTATAAGTGAAAAATTGTTGCTAGGTATTTGTATCAAATTTTTTAAATTTTTGTTAATTCCGTCATGGTCCATGGCGTATCATGATTGATTTGATTAATATGGTTTTCTGTGAAGGGGTTTTGGTGTTTATGTAGAATGACCCGAAGAATATACTCTTTTTCTATACGATGCAGAATAATTGAAGAACGTAGTGTTTAAATTATACGATTTCACTGCCGTTAGGGCATCATAGCTGATTGTGTCTGAAGAATGGGTTTTGTGAGGAAGGTGCTGAATAGTTAAAAATTTGTGTGGGATGTGTGAGCTTTTCGACGTTATAGAAAGTAATGTTCGATGAGTTCGGGGTTTTATGCAAAATGATACTGCGAATTTTGGCGGAATGTAGTGCACTAATGCATGCTACACGCGAGTAGCACTCTTATGGTTTGTTGATTGAGGATGCAAGGTGTAGGGACAAAGCGAGGGAGAGTGAAGGCAAGAACATATAGAAGTTTGTGCTAATATTTTCATACGAGATATTATCCCACTTATTTTTTTGTGTTTGTAAAACGTTTCAAAATTGTTGGAAGAGATTTGAGAGATAAGATTACAAACTAGAAACCTTCGTTATTAAAAGTTTATCTATAACATTTTACAGCTTGGTTTTAAAAAGTGTTATCCAAGGCATTACCGAAAAACGTCTTGAGACACTTTTGGTGCGTCTTTTAGACAAGGTGCCACTAGCTGTGTACAATACTATGCAATTTGATATCGTTTTCTTTTTATATGCTTGATTTTGCCGTTCACCTTTGTCATTTCCTTTGGACTTTAATATAAAAAAAATGGGCATCATTGCCATTTTTTTTTTTTTTTTTGGAAGAATACAAATTTGATTCAAATATAGTGTGCAATGTTACGGTGGATTGCAATTGATGTAGTCTTGTATTGGCAGTGTACCATGGAATTAATAAATTTAACGTAAGTATTTACATCATGATGTTATATTTAGTAGTGTTCTCCCTTGCAGACACCGTAAGTCCGAATGATGTTGGTCTGAAGGTGGACAATGCTGATGATGACCGCGGATATGGTCTATCTGCACTGAACCCGTTCAACCGAGCTGCTCGTTGGGCTCAACCGATAACATATCTAGATATCCATGAGAGTGAAACTTTTACGGTAAGATTGCATTTTTTTGTGTGTGTGTCATTTACCATGTGAATTTTCTTCTTCCACATGCAATTCGTGCTGTAAAGTGGTGTTCATGCTATATTTTTCTACCCTAATGTTGGAAACTGGTGTTGGTAAAGAGATCGTTGATTGGTGTGATCTCACTCTCCAGCTGCCACATGTCTGCGATACTTTTTGTCGCTAGCAGATTACCGATAGATGATAATTTTCACAGATTTGGTTATCGTTTCGCGTCATATTAGAGTCTCGTATCTTTGGGAAGAAGTAATTAAACTGTGGCAATGTGGCATTTAAGGGAATGAGGAAACGTCCTGACTTTCTAATACCTTGGCTCCATCACTTGACCATTTTTGTTTCGCTATAACTCAATGTGTTACATGAAAACTGTGTTGTAAAATGAGAATACGGATGTTGAGACTCGTCTTCAATGAAAACAGATACGGAGTATATATTTTTAATGTGGAAATATTACAATGCGAGCCTCAAGTTCCAGAGAAGATGGAAAACATAGCATGCTTGCCTCGTGCAGAACTAATGTTCTAAAAGTCAAAATCGAGAGATGTTTGAGACAAACTAAATTTCTGAAATTCATTATATGCTTCATCCGTGCTATGTTTTCTGTACTTGTTATTGTGATTTGGACTTCCTTTTGTAACTCAATTTTTTCAGATGGCCATCCAGAGCATCATTTTATTCGGGTACGTTCATCCAAAAATTCTGACAAACAATATGTTGTCGATTTGATAAATGCAGATGTGCATATTTTGCTTCCCCACATCTGCAGTCATCCCGCTCCACGATCATCCTGGGATGACCGTCTTCAGCAAAATCCTGTATGGGTCGTTGCATGTGAAGGCTTATGATTGGGTTGAACCTCCAAAGATTATGAAAAGCGATGGATCTGACTACACTCAAGGTACGTAGGTTGTTCCGTTGATTAGTCATGCAAGTCAACTTATGGTTCACCCTACGAAAAATGTGGATTTAGTGAGCCAGTATTATTTGGATACATTGAAAGCGATAAATTTTGTCCGTATTATTCTACAAATTGTTTCTCTGAGATATGAAGGGCATGGTCTTAGAAGCGATAAAACAAGAAATTTCCAAGTTTCTAGTTTATACAACCTCTATGGCTTTCTGAATCTAATTCCCGATTGCAGTGAGGCTAGCAAAATTGGCAGTCGACAAAGTTATAGCAGCACCCTCTGGAACCCGAGTTCTGTATCCGAAAAGCGGTGGAAACGTGCATTGCTTCACTGCAGTTACACCCTGCGCTGTACTTGATATACTCACTCCACCTTATCAGGAAGACGCAGGCAGAAAATGCACCTATTATCATGACTATCCTTATTCAAGCTTTCGTAAGTTACCACCATATCTTTACTTTGATTTTAAAGACATTGTTTGGATACGCAACTTACCAATTAAATAAGGGCAAGATCTTTACTCCGGTTTATTTATGCGTTTTGCAGCAAATGACGAATCAATTGACGGTGATGAGAAAGATTATGCATGGCTTGCCGAAATAGAAGCCCCAAACGTGTATATGCGCTCTGGAATGTATGTTGGTCCTCCTCTTCAAGTGTAGCGCCGTACTTATCAAGTTTTCTTTATTTAGTTAGTACTTTGTCTAACATTTGTTTTGTAGATAACTTTGTCGATTTTCGTCAATAAGTAACAATAGATAACGAGAGTATGCTCATTTCTCAAGGTGAAAATCGTCTTCTCTTACCAAACACTTCAAATAATTATCTTATTTAGACAATTTAGACGAAAATAACAGGCCCTCATTTAGGACCTGTTCTTTCGGACATTTTATTGAATCGAATCAATCGAGCCGAATCGAATCAATGTAAATGAAATTGAATCGAATCAATTGAATCGAGCATCGAATCGAATGAAGTTCAAATTTATAACATAGCTATGTTGAATCGAATCAAGTGAAATGAATCGAATCGAATGGGTGAATTTGAATCAAGGAAGTGAATCGAAATGAATGAAAATAAGTTGGAAAGAACAGATCCTTAGACTTATAAAACCGTTTTGTTAGACTTGAGATTGGTACTTTCATTTTGAAAGCCGGTGTTGTCCATGTCCATATCTAAAGACATTATTCGCGTGGCGTTCCGTTACGTTTTCCCTTCCTCAATGGCAGGTTGACTGATAATTGTGTCCAGAAGCCAAAACATAAATTATTTTGCAGTGGCTCTCAAATGATGGTTAACAACTTCTCGAGTATCGTCATGAGTTAAACAATATATTCACACATAAAAATGAGCACACCGCTGCAAGGCAGCAAATATGAGTGATCTGATATAGTTCGCTTTGAAGTTTGAATGCGAAAATCCGTGCCAAGTTTGGGTTCATAAGAACACTCAAATCCTAGATTGATGTGTTCGATATGAATAAATGTGTATCTCCTATCTACAGCGACCTGAAATTTTCGCCGGCATAACGTACATTGCCGAGCTCCTCTTCAATGCGCAGAAGCTGCAAACACATGTCAGAACTATCAGTATCAGCACCTTATGATTAAAGGACGTTGCTCCGCAATGCACAAACCCCGTTAAACTAAACTGAGGTTCAGGCATAAGCAAAACCAGGACTGAAATGAGATATTTTCCGATCATCGATATTCCCATGTTTGTAGTATTTGGGGAAGTAAAGCGTTCAAGCATCATATTAGTGTCACCGATAGGGACAGTAGAATAATATGAATAGTCGAAGCAATCGAACCACACATGGCACAAAGTTGTACTCCCTCTATTCTAGACTTTTCGAAATACCCTTCACATATATTGAAAGTCGCATACAATTAGAGGGTGTTTAACCATATGTACTCTCTCTGACTCATCTATATCTTTATGTTTGCTTTTACTTATGAGGGGAAATTAAAACAAACGTAAAGGAATTAGTGGGTCATATAGAGCATTAATTAGAGAATGATCGCTCTATCAACTCCTACGGCACATCATCACACATCAGTGAAACCCAAACATCCTAAAGACCAATCTTTATATCAACGAGAAACCCGAATAGTTAGTTTTTTACCTATGAAACCTCCCAGTTATGAGCAAGACTTAAAAAACAACGAGAAAAAACAACGAGAACAGGCACCCTAGAGAAGATATTACAACAAGTCGTTTTAAATCCCATCTCAAGACACACAACTACCCTACCCATTCGCTGAAAGCACATAATCTGGTGGCACTAATAATTGATGTATAAGACCGTCTGACAATTAATTATTGTACGCCAATCTCATTTATATTTATAGGGTTTTTGTACCCCTTTTAGTGATTGAAGTGATTCTATATTATCCTAACTGTTTTCATAGTGTATGTAACCATTTTATTGATGGCAGTAACATTCCTAGTAACTATGTTAATAATTCATAGTGTATGAGATCGTTTGAACGTGAGGTGAAAAATAGGCATGGAAAACAGAACATGAAAGAGTGGTGCATTACCTGGTTGTATTTGGCTAACCTCTCACTTCGGCATGGAGCACCGGTCTTAATCTGTTAGCATTTCGGACATGGGTCAACTTCCGTCAACACAAGAATGACATAAAATCCATGGTGTCTAGAAGTGAAAGGATATACCTGCCCACTGGCCAGACCGACAGAAAGATCAGCGATAAAGTTGTCCTCTGTTTCACCACTGCGGTGGCTGACCATAACACCCCATCCCGCAGCTTTCGAGTCTAAGGCGGCTTGAATGGATTCAGTCACAGTACCGATTTGGTTAACCTGCAAGACACAGTAAAAATGAGTGAAGAAATAAATGTACAAAAATAGGGTTTAAGGATTCCTTGTAACTCTGCACTTTGCAGTCGTAGCAAGAATTTGTCGCTATCACTTTTCCAATGTTTGCAAAGATAACACACATAATAGTGTATAGTAATACCTTCAACAGTAGGGCGTTGCAAGCCTTCTGCTCGATTGCATTAGCTATTCTTTTCGGGTTAGTTACTAACAAGTCATCTCCCACCAACTGGATGTCAACCGAATATTGTAGCGAGGCCCATGAACTCCAGTCGTCTTGATCGAAGGGGTCTTCAATTGAAACAATCGGGAAATCTCGAATAAATTCTTTGTAGAGCTCACAAAGCCTTTCAGCAGTTAGCACATGAGCTCCGTCATTTGGTTGTTTCTTGAAATTCAAATCATATTTTCCCTCGTTTGTGTAGAATTCTGAAGCAGCAACATCCATTCCAATTTTGATCTGAAAAAATTGTATGTGCAGTAGTACACTCGTAAATGAAAGTACTCGGATATGTAGAGAAAATTGATGAATAATGACTACGTACTTTGCCAGTATAGCCAGCCTCTTCAATTGCTTCCATCAGTAAGATCAACCCCTCTCGATTGTCTTGCACATTTGGTGCGAAACCACCTTCGTCTCCGACATTGCAGGCATCTTGCCCATACTTTGCTTTGATGATCCCCTTCAGTGTGTGATATACTGCAGAATGAATATATTTGCCACTAGATCAGAAAGCAAGATATACAGACGGAATTAAACCTGTGACCTAGGTCACATGATACCTCAGTCGTAACTCGTAACCATTAGACCAAAACATCTTTGGTTCTCCAGTGATAGTGTGCAATAATATAACAACAGATGAAAGAAAGGAAATAATATGGCAAATGGTGGTTTACGCAAAATTCATCATTATCGACGTCAAGAAATCGAAATGCTAACCTTCACTGCCCATACAAAGAGCCTCGGCAAATGATGATGCACCAACAGGTAATATCATGAATTCCTGCATGGCCAAGTTATTGCCCGCATGGCTACCTCCATTGATGACATTGAAAGCGGGAACTGGCATGACGAGCTCTTTGGTCCCTGATATCTCCTGTATATGCTTGTACAGTGGTATCTTCTTCGCCCCAGCACCTGCTCGACAAAGACTTAGAGATACTCCCAGTATGGCGTTAGCTCCTAATTTTGACTTATTTGGAGTACCGTCGATCTCGAGCATGAGGGCATCGATCTTGGATTGATCCCTGTAACAGAAAAGACGCAAAATGATACTTTTTACTTCGACCAAAATAATTGTATTAGACTCGACAAAGTAACTTATCAGAAAACACATGTACATTCACAGAAACAGTTTCGATTATAATAAACTTTGAGAAGCCAAAGTAAAAAATTTTGAAAAGCAATCTAAGAAAATCAGTGCTGCTTGCAAACATTTACATGCAGAAAATAGAATGCACACAGCAAATTGCAAAACATCATTGTAGCACAAAATTCAAATGTCCTGCAGGTGAACCAGGTCGATGTTTCGTGGATTTCTCAAGACTCGAACAAGGTAATTGGATCCGAAATGAACTAAAATTTGGATAATAAATTAATAATATCGTGTCATTGTTACGATTATGGATATTTTAGCCTACGAGACAAAATGTTTCTTTTCTTTTTTATATAAAAATTTTCAGTTACACCCTTACACGTACTCTTTAACTCCACGTTACAGAATTTTATGTCGATAATTTAAAATATCTAACAATACGGAAACAAATTTGACAACCAAAAGGTTCATGTAGAATGTAGATGACACAAATTCAATTCCAAGCAACTCAAGTTCGATTATCATCCCAGAACTTCCACGATGATAAGACCGTAAATTTATTACTCCGTATGTTTCACATACTTATTCCCCGTCAATTTAACTAATTATTGTCAGCATTTTTCCTTCATCCCTCCACTCCTATTAAGCATTTAAATCTCGGTCACGTAATCACGGTATCATACTTGACACGCTTTCGCCTGTCTTCGATAATTTTGGAAATTCTTTTGACATATTGTGGGAAATATCGATAATCACCGGTGATCTTTTTGAGATTTCTTTTTGACCGCAATAAAATACGATATATCATATCGACATCCACATCAAATGTTCATGCCAAAAAGTACTCCTATGAAATCAACGTTTTAAATTACAATAATTTCTACGTCGCTTTCAACAGCAGATTTAAATTTTCTTTTTCTTTCTTCTTTTATTTTTTTTCGGCCATTTTTTTTACAGTGCATACTTTCAAACTTTTTCCACGATCAACAACAATTTAATCTGATAATGAATTTTAAACGGCAATTCACGGAATAAAAAACGATAAAATTAAACCTAAATCACTACACAATCAACAACAATCAAACAAAACCTCATGAAAAATGAATTTCGCAACATCAAACAAACAAAATCTCAAGAAAAATGAAAAAAAAAAAAAAATCGCAGAAGAAAGAAAATCGACCGAACATCGGCGCCAATGAGATGCGGTCCAAGAAAATCATTAATATTATGCACAGCACGCAAGACACCTTTACCGCCATAAACGGAGTAATCACCGTCACGAAGCTCAAGCGCTTCGTAAATTCCGGTAGACGCGCCGGAAGGCACGGCGGAGCGGTAAAGGTCGCCGGCGCCGGTAAACAAATCAACTTCAATCGTCGGATTTCCTCGGCTGTCGATGATCTGCCTCGCTTTCACGGACTTCACCGTGTGCTCCTTCGACAGCTTCGGCGGCGGAGAGGCTGACGTGGCGGTTGCGGAGATGCGAAGTGAGCGCGGAGTTCCGCCTCCGCCGACGGTGGCGGTGACGGCGGCGGTGGAGAGGTAGGGTTTAGGGAGGAGAGAGAGTGACATTTTTATTTTATTTTTTGTTGTTGTTGTTGTTAAGTTCGGTGAGTCAGTTGGTGGTAGTTGAGTGTGTGAAAACTTTGGTTTCATCGAAACATTTTTTATTTTATTTTTAATTTTAGGAGGAATATTATAATGGAATAGTGTGATGAATGTGTGAAATGGCAGATGAATACGTGAAAGTAAACACATTTCCCAGTTTTTGCATGTTTTTGCCATTGTTGAAAAACAGGAACAATTGTCTCTTGGTAAACACCACTCACCACCCACTTTTACTTGGTATTCTGACGTCATTACTCATGTTTTTTTTTTTTTGGGTCGTAGGAGTACCTCGTAGTCACTCCGTTTATATTCACACTACCATTTTATTTTTCACACGGGTAAATGCGTGTTTTACGAGTTTAAATACCGTTGGCTAGATTTATTCAAAAAATATTAAAAATTAAATTTTAATCATGTGTTTATAAAGATGAATAAAATAAAATCACACATACATATATTTTCATTTATGTATCGAGAGATAGTTAAAATTAAATGAATGGAGTATTTGTCTAGAGGGAACATTTTTTGTTTTCTAATCAACTTTTTACAAATTCTAATTAGGGATGTCAATCGGACAGGTACAAGTGGTTATCATCGCGTACCCACCTCAATTGAGGTTGGGATGGGTATAGGTTTGGCGAGTGGTGGGGCATGTATGAGTATCAAAATTATACGAGTACATGCCATGAGTAGTGGGGCGGAGGTGAATTTTGCATATGCAAATAACACCCGCCTACTTGCTTCTTATAAATGTTCATTATATTACAAAGTACTTCCTCCATTCCAATAGATTCTATACATATTCCTTTTTCGGAAATTCCAATCAATTCTATACGTTTCTATTTTGGTCCATACTTTATCAAATAAAAAGACTAAATTACCATCACTTTATTAACACTCATCCACTCACCCTAAACAAGTGGAAGGGCATTTTAGTCATTGTATATCTCACCCCACATGTGTTTTGTCACACCTAAAATTTTGTGCAAAAAGCAAATGTATACTACCTATTGGGATGGAGAAAGTAGTATGTAGTAACTTTTTTACTGTTTTATGTTAAGTTGTAAATATTTTCTAGATATTTACTTAGCTATTATTAGGAAATACAGTCTGTAATGTATCTTATATGTATTGTTTCTTTAGGTAACTAAGTTATTCAGTTTCCAAAACATAGGGAAGGCTAAGATTCATTAGTAGTATATATAGAACCCCTTGTACGTAGTTTTATTCATCAATAAGAATTCTTTCTTCTCAATTACTCTTGTTCTAGTTTCTTTATGGTATCGTGAGCACTTTTTACGATCCTAATTTTTTTTTAACCGAAGTATGGCTGGAGAAGACAATCAAAAGGGAGCCGGGGGAGGTCCAAAGACCATTCCCACAACTTCACCATTATTTTTGCATCCCTCGGATAATCCAAACTTGATGGTCACACAGATTATTTTCAATGGAAATAATTACGATTTGTGGGCAGAGGCAGTCAAGAATGGATTGGATGCGAAAAATAAGATTGCTTTTATTGAGGGGAAAGTCAAGCAACCGACTTGTATCAACGGAGAAGACACCGTCGAAACTGTAGCATGGCGACAGTGTACTGCAATGATTAGGGCTTGGCTTCGTAATGTGATCGACCCAAAATTACATCCAAGTATTACCTTCTCCGTATCCATCCAAGAGATTTGGGAAGAACTTCGCGACAGATATTCGGCAGGAAACGCACCGAGGGTTCATCAGTTAAAATGTGAACTCAATGAATGTAAGCAAATTTCTGATTCCGTGGTTGAGTATTATACTCGACTAAAGACAATTTGGGATGAACTCGCGAATTACAGTAAGGTCAAGGAATGCACCTGTGGAGCCGCTGCTTCAATTGCTAAAGAGAAAGAAGAAGAAAAAGTTCATCAATTTTTAATGGGGTTAGATTCGCAATACGGAGGAATTCGAACTAACTTGCTAATGGAAGACCCAATTACGACCCTTACTCGTGCATATGGACTGATTCTAAGAGAAGAACGACACGCCCTGGTAACAAAAGGCAAGGCAGACCGCGTGGAAGCAGCTATGACAACACGGACATATGCAGGAAAAGGCAAGCTTGATGACGATACAGCGTACGTTCCTCCACAATGTACTCACTGCGGAAAACTCTACCACACAGAGGCAAATTGCTATGAAAAGCATGGATATGAAGAAGTTCGAGCCAGAGAAAGGGGTCGTGGTAGACGCGGCGGCATTAGCGGTCGTGGAGGACGTGGACGCGGTAGGGGTCGAGGCAGCTACCAAGCCCACGCAATAAGCACAGACGTTCCAGTCAAAGGGAATGACAGTACATCATCGAATCTGCCATTCACAAGCGAAGAAATTGAACGGCTTAAAATTTTATTAGGCGGAAGTCTTGATGGTAATGACAAAACTCAAAGGTATGAAATTAACGATTGATTCTGAATGGATGATTGATAGTGGAGCTTCCCATCATATGACGGGAAGACGAGATTTATTGACGAATCAATGGCAGGAGGAGATGTCGAAAGTCAGTTTACCAGATGGCCGAATTGTAGAAGCCAGTGTACATGGCCAAGTTCAATTAAACGAGTCCTTCACTTTAAAAAACGTCTTATTTGTGCCCAATCTCACTTGTCATCTCATCTCTGTCCAACAATTAATACGTGAAAATAATTGTGTAATAACGTTTTATTCGGATTATTGTGAAATGCAGGACCCGACTACGAGGACGATGATTGGACGAGGTGAGCATCGACATGGAGTATATTACTATCAGTTAAAGAAAGAAGAAGCAGTACGGAGGGTGATGGTGACTAAGGATTCACGGTTGTGGCATAGGCGATTGGGACATCCGTCGCAAAGTATTTTTTCTCGTTTTTCTAGTTTAGTTGGGTGTCGTTTACATTGGAATTCGGATATTGTGTGTGATTCTTGTTGTCGAGCGAAATTAACTCGCTCACCTTTCAAAATTAATAATAAGAAGTGTGATGTTTTATTTGGATTAATACATTGTGATATTTGGGGAAAATATCGAGTAGCAAGCCTGACACAAGCGCACTATTTTTTAACCATTGTTGATGACCATAGTCGAGGGGTTTGGGTCTACTTAATGAAAGACAAAAGCGAAGCAGGTGACTTCCTTAAAATTTTCTGTCAAATGGTAAAAACCCAATTTGAAACATGTGTTAAAACGATTCAGAGTGACAATGGAACGGAGTTGTTATCCGGACAAATGCAACGTTATTATGAGGAGAATGGGATTAAATTTCAGACTAGTAACGTAGATACGCCACAACAAAACGGCAGAGTAGAGCGAAAACACCGTCACATTCTAGAGAAAGCCCGTGCACTACGCTTCGAGAGTGGATTACCTTTGCGTTTTTGGGGAGAATGTGTGTTAACAGCGGCCTATCTAATTAACAGAACACCCACGCCGTTGTTAGAAGGAAAGACGCCATATGAAATCTTGCATCAACGAACACCTTGCTTTGATAATATTAAGGTCCTCGGTTGTTTATGCTATGCACACAATAAGGAGAGACCGAAAGATAAATTTGGAGAAAGGGGAAAACGATGCATTTTCATAGGCTACCCACATAGTAAAAAGGGATGGAAAGTGTATGATTTGAAAGAAAAGCGAGTTTTTGTGACACGGGATGTAGTTTTTTACGAACATGTGAGTCCGTACTTAATGGTTGAGCAGAACACGGACACACAACATATCGAGGTTAATACACAAATTCCAGACCACGTTTTTGTTGAGTATGAGCACGACAATGTCCCCACACCTGCAAACAGGGGGAATGTCGAAAAAAGAGCAGCAATAGGGGCTGACTCTGCTGAAACTCAAGAAGACAGAGCTGTAATAGGGGGCGGAACAGAGTGTGACGGTGGAGAAACAGACGTGAATGATTGTGTAGGTGACGCAACAGTAGAACAGGACGGTGCCTTGGACAGTGAGGAAATGAGTTCGGTGGTAGAAAGGGAAGCAGAACGGATGGGCAGAGGAGCGAGAGAAAAATTTGAACCGGTATGGAAGCGAGACTACTACTGTAAATCAATGAAAGTAATTACTCCAATGTCGAATGCTCATCCAGAAAAATCACCGTCTTCATCGTCAGGTACTCGTTACCCTTTATCAAAATACGTTATTACTAATTGTTTTTCTCCGTCATACAAAGCTTTCTTAGCAAAGATAGATGCCGAGAAGGAACCCGTGAGTTATCACGAGGCAGCGACAAGTGCACAGTGGCGCGAGGCTATGAGAAAGGAAATCGAAGCTTTGGAAAACAACAACACTTGGAAAATTGTGGAGCTACCAAAAGGAAAGAAAGCCATTGGGTGTCGTTGGGTTTACAAGATCAAATATTTAGCTAATGGTGCCGTTGAGAGGTATAAAGCGAGACTTGTAGCTCAAGGATTCACCCAAGTGGAAGGCGTTGATTTTCATGAGACGTACGCACCCGTAGCCAAAATGACGAGTGTGCGGTGCATGCTAGCCATTGCCGTGATGAAGGGATGGAAGATAGAACAACTCGATGTTAATAATGCTTTCTTACATGGCGATTTAGATGAAGACGTCTACATGAAAATACCGCAAGGATTTGAACGAGACAAAGACAACAAGGTTTGCAAGTTACTGAAGTCAATATATGGGTTAAAACAGGCTTCTCGAAACTGGTTTGCAAAACTTACCGATTCAATGAAGAAATATGGTTTTGTTCAATCTTTAGCGGATTATTCATTGTTTACTTTTAATCGTAACGGCATTTTCCTTGGAGTTCTCGTGTATGTAGACGATATGATTGTCGTTAGTAATAACGATAATGCTAGCGTTCATTTTAAAGAGTTTCTCAATTCCAAGTTCGGGATTAAAGACTTGGGACGGTTGAAGTATTTCTTGGGAATTGAAGTGGCACATGGAGCAAGTGGATTATTCCTTAATCAACGTAAATATGCGATGAACATCATCGAAGAAAGTGGGATGACGGGTGCAAGAACGGTTTACACGCCCATCCAGCCGCGGCATAATTTAGCGTTAGCTAAAGGCAGTACTCTGAAGGATGTTATGAAGTACAGGAGACTCGTTGGGAGACTAGTGTATCTTACGATTACGAGGCCCGACCTTGTTTACGCGGTCCACACGTTATCACACACTACTACAAAAATCACTAAATATAACGGTTAAAATCCGTTGTTTTTAATAATAGCAACCGTTGTTTCTTGGGCCGTTGTTTTTGATTAAACAACGGAAGAGTGTTCAAGGTGGCGTTGTTTAAAATAAGATAAAAACAACGGTTATTAGACATAACCGTTGTTTATTATGGATTAAAAACAACGGTTATTATCATTAACCGTTGTTCTAATAACCGTTGTTTATAATAGATTAAAAACAACGGTTATTTGCAATAACCGTTGTTTTTAGTCTATTATAAACTACAGTTATTTCTAATAACCGTTGTTTTTACTCCATTATAATAGACTAATTTCATTTTTCACAACGCAATTTTTAACAACGCATTTAGCTAATAACCGTTATTTTTAGCTGTTTTTTTTTTTTTTAAAATAAATTTTACGAAATTGCTATATTATCCTGTTAATACAATTAAATTTGCGATAAAAATTTCTGCACGGACTAGGAGCCAAAAAACATCACAATGTCATCGCATTCAACATTATACACAATGTTCAAACGAAATATACAAGTAATATCATCCAACGTTCAAACCAAATTCAGAAATACTATCACATAACGCAAGAGTGGCAAGTGTAGCATTATGCATACATACTTATATTACTAAGTCGTCCGAGGAAATGTCTTTATATGCAAGTACGAATTTGCCCCACAAATCTCTTATCTCGTCGATTTCATTCGCCGTATATGAGGATCCAGGCGAACGTTTAGTGACATACTACACAAGAAAAATACATAGAATTAAAAAATCTTATGTAAAATACTGAAATTGAAAAAAAAAAAAAAAAAAAAAACCTTACTATAAGAATGAAGTTATTAGTTACCTGTTGTGTGATCACTACTTGTCGAAACTTTATTAACTCGTACATAAAGCGACAAACATAATATCCGCATTGTAAATGATCAGGTTGTCTTGGGCACCAAAAATAATAACGCATGAGAAACAATCAATATAATTCAAAAAAATCATTGATAATGTATCAAATAGATTTAACCATGATAACTAAGGTTTTAAAACGTAAATTCCACGGCCACCTTACACAAAGTAATACAGATATTACCTCGTTTCCTATTTTCGTCGTCTCTTGACCAACCTTTTCCCTGTTAACACAGAACAGTACGCCATACATCAGGTATAAATACTTAAGAAGCTAATTCACATGAAGGCTAAAAAATTTACATAGTAATGTTCAACATTTTCCTTCTCGATACTTGAAACAACTCAAATCCAAACAACTAAGTTCAATCATATCAGATCACAAATGAATACAACTCAAATAGCGGATAACTTTAAGCACAATACTACATTAGCTCAAGGAATGAAGAACAAAATTACTCGTCACTTATAAAAAATAACTGCACGCATCAAACACACACATAAAAAAGATTGAACTGCACAGAAATCAAATAGAAACAAGACAACGACAAACTCAATTTAAAACCCAGCCGAAATTGAGAGACGTGAGTTCGAGAGACTAACCAAAAATCAACCGATCAACCTCTCGATATCCCTTAAATGACATAAGGGGTGCAGTCTGATGCCGAGATCGATTCCGATACATGGACCTTGTCCTACACCTGCCATAGATTTTATCGAAAGATCAATTACTACTATGAAACGGAACATTCAGCAGCTAAAACTCACTACTACGACACTGACATGACTTACTCTCTCAACAACTCATACAATCCTACTCTCACAATCTTACAACATAACTTGATACAACACAATAGTTAACTGAGGAGAGAAATATTCTCAGCAGAACAACATTTACAACAATTATCATCATGATAACAAGCCAACACAAGCCTTAAAAATAATCCCCAAACTCGGCCCTTTTTACAGCCCCTAATAGCTGATAAAATCAGCCCCAACTCGGCATTACTAGGGCTGCCACACACAGCCTAAATGCTCGACAGAAACCAGCAGCCTAGCACTGCGCAACCAGCAATACATCTCGGCTTTTTCGGCCCTCACACGACGGCCATAGGCCTCAATTCAAACCTACCCCATCCATATCTCAATTACACTATTAGCTACACCTTGGCAACACACTCACATTCATACAACATCGACCTTGGCACAAGACAATAATTAACAGAGTGGAATAACATTTTCACAACGAGGCAACTTGTACAACAAATACCGTCACAATAGTAGCCCAAACAATGGCTTAGTAACAATAGCCACACTCGGCCCTCGGAACTGCCCCTCACGGTTTTTTTCTATAGGAAATACACGGTTATAAGGGCAACAAAAGCCCACGAGTTACACAGAACGAGCAGCAGTCAGCAGAGCACCGCACCAACAGCCGCTGTACACGGCTTTATAACCTCACACGACCAGCCCTACGTCCCATTTCAAATCCCACCAGAATCACGGTTCGACTAGGAAATCAAATACATCTTAGTCACACACACACACAAGTACTCGGTATAGCTTCATCACACATACGGACATACCCAGTCATCTTACACGCCTAACTACACCATTCACGCACAGACTCGACACCTAAACCGAGCTAAATAAGGAAAAGCCCTTACCTTGCGAAGACGATGTCAACAACCAAGCTATTGAAGAAGAATTCGTTCCACCGCTTCCTCGACGACTCACGCACTACAACAACATGAATTATATCAACTACTAGACTAACCTTTCGTTATTAACTCATAACTTCGCCCAAAAACGGTTTTAATTGAAAATCCCTAAAAATTAGGGTTAAAAGAGTACGAAAATGGGGACTGATTGATTTAAGAGATGAAAAAGACCCATACCTTCGATTACTCAGAAAGTAAGGCTAATACTCGAGAAATTATGACGAATCAAAGTTTGACTCGATGAATTAGAGCGAAAAGAAGCAGAAGGACAGCCCAACGACAACATAGGTGACGATGATAATGATAACGATGGTGATGCCGATGATTATGATGATGGGCAACGATGGTGGCGATGACTATGATGATGACAAGGTTGAGGATGAGGTTGATGTATGATGATGATGATGATGAATGGAGGAGCTAGAGGAGGGGTGAAAGAGAAGACGATCAAAAGGGGAGCAGGGTCCTCCCTTTTGTTTTTGTTTTATTTGTTTAGCTGAGTAAAAGAATGAAGGTTAGCCTTATTTGTCACTTATTATTATACCGGCTCAAAATTATTACAACAAATACTCCTCTAAACTCGATTTAAAAAAAAAATTCGACTAAAACCTAATACTCGGCTAATAAAGGATACATAAACACGGAGTATTACACAACTTCTTGTCAGTTTTGTTTGAATTAGTTCTAGGGCTTTTCAACTTCTTTCTCTTTGTTTTTATACTTTTAAGTTTCAACTTTAAACAACGGTTATAGCTTATACCCGTTATTTTTAGGGTATTTTTAACAACGGGTTTTACCCAATACCCGTTATTTTTAGTATATTTTTAACAACGGGTTTTAGAAAATGCCCGAACAACGGATTTTAGCAAATACCCGTTGTTTTTATTGTTGTTTTTAAAAAACGGTTTTACACTAACCGTTGTTTTTTATTTAAACCCGTTGTTGAAAGTTTTTACCCGTTGTTGAAAGTTTATGTGGTTGTCAATTTTAGTTTGGCGCCCTAAGTTTTAATAACGAGGATTGTTGAACCGTTGTTTTTAATATTTTAAACAACGCAATTTGCAGTATGCGTTGTTAAAGTGGTCGTTGTTTATGCTTCAATTTGTAGTAATGACAGTTTGTTAATGACCCTAAAGTAGAGCATTGGGATGCAGCACTCCGAGTTGTTCGTTACGTCAAAAGGAATCCAAGCAAAGGGATCACAATCAAGAAAGAGGGAGATTTTCAGTTACGGGGATATTGTGACTCCGATTATGCAAGTTGTCCACTCACAAGACGATCGTTAAGTGGATATTTCGTCTCTTTAGGGCAGTCACCAATCTCATGGCGAGCGAAGAAACAAGTCACGGTAGCCAAATCGACTGCGGAAGCCGAGTATAGAGCAATGGGAGCCGCCACTAGTGAGCTCATTTGGCTCAAGTCTTTTCTCGGCTCGTTTGGTATTTTTCACACTCAACCAATGTCGTTATATTGTGACAATCAAGCGGCACTTCATATTGCTAAAAATCCGGTTTTTCATGATCGGACCAAACATATCGAAATTGATTGTCATTTTATTCGTCAACATCTGGTAGCCAAAACGATCAACACTTCTTATGTCCGGAGTAAGGAGCAAATTGCAGATTTATTTACAAAGGCGCTCGGAGGAGAATTGTTCGATCATTTGCAGTTCAAGTTGGGACTCGGTTTACCTCGTTCTCCAACTTAAGGGGGAATGTTAAGTTGTAAATATTTTCTAGATATTTACTTAGCTATTATTAGGAAATACAGTCTGTAATGTATCTTATATGTATTGTTTCTTTAGGTAACTAAGTTATTCAGTTTCCAAAACATAGGGAAGGCTAAGATTCATTAGTAGTATATATAGAACCCCTTGTACGTAGTTTTATTCATCAATAAGAATTCTTTCTTCTCAATTACTCTTGTTCTAGTTTCTTTATTTTATAACTTTACTTAATGAAAAATTGTTGTAATCTTTAAATGATTGTCATAATAAAAGGTATTTTAAAGGAAATTGTCTACCCGCTGTGAATAGTGGACGGGTATGGGTTTGAAAACCTCTACCCGCCATGGGTGGTGGACACGTATGGGTAGAGGTTTTTCTTGGTTGGTACAGGGGTGAAAAGACCTATATCCGCGACCTACCTACCGCAACGACATCCCTAATTTCAATGTAAGTACAAAGTATGTTAGTAAGGTATGCAAATTTTTAATCTACCCCGTAATCAAAACGAGTGATAACTGATAAGTCTATTATAAGACCTTTTTATGCGTGATCATCTCCAGAAATGTATTTTTGAATACTCCGTACAATGTATATTATAAAAAAAAATGATCATCTTATAAAGGCATTTTTATACGTCGTAATAATTATTATAAATGTAATTTTATTATAATTTAAAAATTTATTATTAATATATTTACGGTTAAAGTTCTAAAAGTTTGAAAAGAAAAAAACAAATGCGGACACTACAAAAGACAATGGGCATGTATAAATCACAGTATAAATTACTTGGAAGAGAACAAACATTCACTGAATCGTTGAGCATATGTGATTTAATGAAAAGGACCGTGATATTATTACGTTGTTTGATACTCCGTATTGGCTTTAGAAAAATGCATGTCGTATTCACAAGCGGACGGCATTTTAAATACAAAAAAGTTGATGTAAGTCGAGCCTTACAATAAATTATTATAAATTCGATTTATTTGTACCTAATAATATATATATATTTTTTTACCATTTTAGTGATAATTATGATTAATTGTCATTAATTTTTTTTTAGTGTCCCTATAAGTGAATTTAGTAGATTTGTTACATGTTTTTGTACTCTTTTAATTGCAATTTGTACTTTGGTCTCACATTAAGTTAATGAAGTATGTCGGGGAAGTTAATTATGACGTGGTCCAAAATGCATTTGAAGTAGTCGTAGGATGTTTACGGTTAGGACTTTGAGTGCTCACCAAATCGAATTCGGTGTGGATTGGAGTGGACCTAAAGATTTCGGAGACCAAACCGGTTAAGAATGAACCTAAAACTTATTGGATTGAACAATTAAATCCAGGTTTCCATCGAACCACTTTATTAAGGTTTCTACCAAGATCGGATTGACCGAAGATCGATTGCTTCATTTTCATTGATTTAGAGACTTAAACCCAATGTATCAGTCCAACCCTAAACGGACTGAACAATTGGTCCATTTTATCTATCTGCACGACTACTACTTTTAAAATGCCCATAATTACGATACTACCTCTATAGCTTTACATGAATTTTGAACTCATCATAATAAACATACATTAATCCTTCAGTGGCATGATGTTATGATAGAATGATTTTAGGGTAATTCTCAGTTGTGCCCCTGAAGAAATGACTTTTCTCACTTGTACCCCTACAATTCTCATTATCTCAATTATACCCCTGAACTTTATTAGTGAATATCAAGCATGACCAAAATTGATTTAGACGTTAATTGGAGTAAATTAATTGCCTTCTTGGCTCTAATTAAGCATATGACGTGGATTCCAATTATACTCCACCAACTAAGAAACTCGTTTTTATGATATTTTCCCTAATTTTTGCTAAAATTAATTGAATTTTAAGGTGACATTTAATAGCTCCAATTAACATTTAAATCAATTTTGGTCACATATGACCTTCACTAATAAATGTCAAGGGTATAACTGAGATTAAGAGAATTGCAGGGGTACAAGTGAGAAAAGTCATTCCTTCAGGGACACAAATGAGAATTACCCTAAAATCATTCTATTCTCTATTTATATATTTGTTTACCAACATTTCCATTATAATGGTACTATTGAACCCTATATTTTTTTTAACTATTTTCATAACGTACGTGTCTATTCTATATGTAATATTCCATAGTAACTATTTTGTGGGGAATATATTAATGACTTTAGTAACTGCGGAGTATTTTTTTTAATATATATTGTCATGCCTTGTGCATTTGATTGCAAGAGTATATATTTATCAGTAAATCTAATAAAGCTAAGCTAGCAAAAGAAACATTAGACCGGTTGTAACTTATTATACAAAACACATAATATCTCTTTTTCTCTCATCTCCCTGACCTAGGCCATCCTAATCATTCGTCGAATTTCGTATCAGCCTAATTCCTTTGTAGCCGTTAACAATTGACCTACATGTTCATGCTTATTACACCTAGTGATTATTTTTCACTATCGGTGTCCCTATCTTAAATCAATTCAAACTCTCTACTCCATATTTATTTCACATGGGAGTTACTAAAAATCGTCGACGTTTTACCACGAATCGTCGACGTTTTTTTTGGAAATTACCAAAATGCCCTTTCATTTTTTTCAGCTCTCTCTCTCTCCCCTCTTTTTTTCTCTCTTTTTCTCTCTTTTTTCCACTTAATTTTTTCCCAAAAATCTTTACATTTCCAAAAAATTCAACATGGTTTTACACTAGAAGCTAAAGATTAGTAGAACACGATAACTCAAAGTTGAAACACAATGTCGGATGCCGATTCGGTGGTATGTTAGCTTACCTTTTTTAAATTTTCATTGTTTATGTTTTTGAAAAAATTTAATCTTGTATTTTAGAATTATTTAGATGTAAGAACGTTACATAATGATTTAATATGAACGGTTTATGGTTGTTAGAACACATTTGATATAGTGCATTGTTGGAAAGTAGAAATCCTTGCGTTTTGGTTGAAAAGTCGGGGAAAAAAATATTTCGTTTAGAAAAAAAAGGACGAAACTCATCGTCCAACCATGGATGGACTTTGAATCCATTTGTCCATCCATGGTAGCCTTTTGAATGTGGACGTCTAAACTGGTAACGACTTTGAATTGTAACGTGTAACATGGTAAACGCTTATGAATATACACGTGTGTCCATGGGTAGACAGCCCAGAATTTTGTCTACCCGTGGATGGACAACCCAGAATTTTTTCTACCCGTGGATGGACGTCCAGAATTGAGTCATTTATGGCTATGGACGAAACATTTCATCGTCTTACCATGGGAGGACAGCCCAGTATTTTGTCCTATCCATGGTTAGACTTTAATCGTATCTCTATTTGCATATTTCGTAGTTTTAAAGCGTTATATTTGTTTTTTTTTTTTTTTTTTTACTTTTCACAGGATTCATTTGAGGATTTTCGTGGTGACGACGTTGATTATAACCCTTTATTCATTTGAGGATTTTGGTGTTTTGTCCTATCCACGGGAAGTGCCGCTAGTAGTGAACAAGTTTAGTGACACTTCATAATGTTTTGCCATGTTCCAAGAAACATCAAGAATTAGAGTCACGGATTACCAAATGCTACCTCCATTTGAATTTTAAAGCGTTTCATACAAGTTTTTACCTAGCAGAAAAATCAAACTGGCAAAAGACGAAAATAATGTATATACGATTTAAGAGTTCCAAACTTTTGATGCGCATAAAACGGGTTGACACTTGACACGGTTGCGTTCTACGCCACTAAGGCACTAATCCTCTGGTCATTCGACTGAACCGACTTATTGTAGACGAAATGTTAATTAATAAAATTAGTCTAATTAAGTTATGAATTCAATCGAATGCATATCATTATAAAAATAAAATCTAAAAAGGGTTAGCTCTTTTAGGGGCAATAATTCATAATTGCTGTTAACAAGTCTTAATCTACCTTTTCTTATTAGATTATTACAATAAGAGTATCAAATTAGAAAATTTTGTGAAAGAATTCTATGAACCCAATCATTTTTTAAAATTTCGGTAAATATAGGTAAATAATCGTGTGAATATAAACTATTCATTAGAGATACAGAGTACTCCGTAATAGAAATTTGGTTATTGTTTATGTTAACTCAAATCATCATTCACAATCAATGTTAAAAGCGTAGAATTTTATGAATAATACCGCTCTAAAATAATTTCACACTAAAACAAAGAAAAATAAAAATTGGTCATTTCATTGAGCAAAAAATTTGTAGCCTAGTACATAAAACTTAACAAAGTCATTTCACATTTGCCTTAAAACTTAAACACCATACAATTGACATTTCAATTATTTACAATTGATATTTCAGTCTTGGGTTGGGTTTTGCGCTCAGAATGCACCTTCGTAATATTAAATGACGCACCTGGGGACCATAATACCCTTTCCTCGGTCTTTCCCTCGCTCTCTCATCTGCAATAATGGAATTATTAAGTCAACTACAATAATTAACCAACTACGAACAAGAATAAAATTAAAAAACAGAATACCAGAGGTTTGTCCATGGTAGGACAGCCCAGAAAATTGTCCTCTCCATGGTCAGACAAAATTCTGGGCTGTCCTACCATGGACAGACCTTAACATTCAAAGTCCATCCATGGTAGGACAAAATTCTGGGCTGTCTTACCATGGAGTGGACGACCACATTCATCAACTAATATAACACCATCAAAGACGTCTACATTCATCACTAACAACCAATTCAAACGTGAAAATTCATCATCCCCCCCATTTCACACGTGAAAATTCATCAACCAATCCATTTCACACGTCGACATTCATCGACCAAATCATCCATTTCACACCATTTCACCCTTTCCCACGAACACAAAATCATCCAACAATGAACAACCAATAACCAATAACATATAAACAACAACAAATCAACCAAATAACAATGTAAATAACGAAATCAAGATACAAAACACATGAGAACCAAAATCAGAAAAAATGGACCAAAAAAACGCAAAAAATCGACCAAAAATCGACCAAAATAAGAAACGAAATACTCTCACAACGAAATTAAAACAACCCCAAATCACAAATAATCGATAAATAACGCTTAAACACAAATAAATCAGTTGAAAAATATGAAAAAAAACGCCACAAAATAGGCTAAAAGTCGACCAAAAAAGAACAAAACACATTAGATCTGAAAAAAAAAACGAATCGAAATAGGGTAAAAAAACGAAATTAAAACAACCCTAAATAAAAAAAAAACGAAATATAAGGCTTCAAAACAACTAATTAACTTACAAAACTGAAAAAAACGAATCAAAAAAGGGTAAAAATCAAAAAAACGAAACCTAGATCTAGTTTTCAAAACATACCTTAACTATTGAAAAAAAAAGGAAATGAACGACGGTGGTGGAACAAAAGTGACGACCAAGGCGATCTTTGAGGCGTGACTTGCTCGTGCAGCCAGGTCGTCGACGCGCCGGTGGTGGTCGAAAAATGGGTGAGTGTATGAAGGGGTGGTAGATGAATGAGTGAAGGTAAGGGGAAAGGAAATCAGAGGTTTTTTTTTTTTAGAAAGAGGGAATAAACGAGGAAAGAGAGAGTTGAGGGTAGGGTTGGTCTTTTTTTTGAAAAAACGTCGACGATTCGTGGTAAAACGTCGACGATTTTTAGTAAGTGGGTTTCACATTAAGCACATCAATATCATCATCATCATCATCATCCTTTTTTTACTCGTGGTAATTGTAATTGATCTATATAATCTTGCTTAAACCAACCATATTTTAAACATAATTAAGTTCTTTATAGTAAGTAAGATCTGCGATTTTTAGAGAAAATAATAGTCGTTAATTTCCAAATTTATCATAATTTCTTTTGATTTCGTAATTTTTTTTTTCCAATTATGCAAATTTTGAAATTCTTTTTGTTTCTTTTATAAAAAAGTTTAACTAGTGGTAGCAACTAGCAAGGGATTAACCTAGAGGGACGCCCAAACCACACCCATAAACAGAAGAAAGAAAGTTTACTTAATAAAGTAGACAATTATCATTTTCATGAGCAAGATGGTTATTGACCGTCAGATATGCAAGTGACGATTTACCAGTTCAATATAAACTAATACCACAGTTGAGATTGAGATTTGAAAGATTGAAGGGCATATGATTAACGATCAATTGTGAATATAGTCTAAAAATGTTGGCATGGATTCAACTTTTCAAAGATGGTAATAAATACGGAGTAAATGATATTTATCAACTTTTTTTTTATCGTTAATTTTAATTATAATCGTAATTTTAACTAGAGTAAATTCATGACTTATACCTACTTTATAACCACATTTCATGACTTATACCTACATAATGTTTTCTTCATAACTTATACCTAATTGACTATTTTCATTCATAATCTATACCATTAATGAATTCCGACGAAAAAAAAACGACCGTTATATGCCGGAATATTTGAATCCCCCTTAATTAACTAATGAAATCCCTATTTTACTTCTCTTACTTTATTGTTATAAACCCACCCTTACCCCTTTCATTCAAAATAAAATTCCCCTCTTACTTTAATCGGTTCGACATCACCTCCGGAATGAATTGCATCACTCCATGTGCATAATGAGTCTCCCCATTTTTGTAGATGAGTTGCCCACTATGCATCAATCTGATGTCGATTTTGTAAGGCAATTCGTTCTCCATCCTACAAATTAAAGTTAACACGTTAGAACAAGTTCAATTATTTTGTTTTCCATCCTACAAATGCATGCACAAAATCTGACAACTTCATGGTGTAAAAACCATAATTTCAACTCTAAAAAGATGAGGAATCAAAGTTAAATTACAGTCATTTTACAAGAATCTCGAATCAAAAGCGGGAAATAAAAACCCTAATTTCAATTAAACTTCAATGAAATCAATTTTGAGTTCAATTAGATGTACATATCTGCTCTAATCTTGACGACGATGACGATTACAAGCTACGGTGATGATTTGGAGAGAAAATTTTCAACATAAATTAGGGAAACATGAAGTAATCGTGCATTGGGGGGATTAATTTGGGGTTTTGTTTTCACAGTAATTATTTGCAGAATTATTTTGTTGGGGGAATTAGTTTGGGGGTTGTATTTGGGAGAAATACCGATGTCATTAAACAAGGGCAAATCGGGAAGTTCGTGTTTTTTTCGTCGGAATTCATTAATGGTATATATTATGAATTAAAATAATCAATTAGGTATAAGTTATGAAGGAAAAATTATGTAGGTATAAGTCATAAAATGTGGTTATAAAATAGGTATAAGTCATAAATCCCTTTATTCTTTTAACTATGAATATGAGGTCGGTCCATACAATTACTAAAATTTGTTCAATTCTACTAGTTTAATCAAGTAGGGAGTACAAGGCAAATAGTGCTAGTAAAGGCCACTACGTGGTTAACCTTAAACCTCCGTCTATCTTTGTCCTCTTTTTGTTTCCTCTTTCTGAGTGTTATGAACTGTGAAATAATCGTAAGATTTCGACAATTTTATTTCGTGTGACCAAAAAAAAAAAAAAAAATGTCGAAATTACTTTCGACGGCGACACCACGCCTACACTCTCTCCACCGCCGCACACTCCACCACTTCACCGCCGCAACTTTCTCTCTCCGCCGCAACTTCCACCACTCCTCACCGCCGCCGCAACCTCACTTTTCCTTCTTCTCTCTCTTCTCTCTGCTCTCCCCCGCCGCACCTCGCCGACGGCGGTTCTCCTCTGCCGCCTTCGACTCCGACTACGACGCGCCGCCGAAAGTCTCCGGCGACGGCGCGGCGGAGGAGAAGAAAGTCGAGGAGTATCCTTCCGGTGAGTTCGTCTTCGAGGATTTCAACGCGTGGAAGAAATTCGTGGTTAAATGTCGGATGTTGATTGCTTTTCCATGGCAGAGAGTTAAGAAGGGGAGTGTTTTGACTATGAAATTGCGTGGACAGGTTAATTCTTCGTCGGTCGTATCATCTTAATGATAATGATCTTTATTTTATCGAGGATTTAGTCTATTTGATTCCGTTTATTGTAGATGTCGTATGACTTTAACTAACGAGATTGAGTTGTTGTATGCTCCACACAATAGTGATTAAAATGTGACAGTTTTAGTGATAACTTTTCGGTTAAATTTGAGCGATTTTAGAGAGCTAGATACGTGGACGAGTGGATTTAGAACGCTTGCACTTGTGATTGTTTTTCATTTTTTGAAAACGATTTGTGAATGCTGAATTGATGAGGAGTGTATTGATGAATAATTTGATTAAAATGTGACCGTTTTTTTTATTGCGTTTTGGTTAAATTTGAGCGGTTTTGGAGAGCTAGATGCGTGGCGTGGACGAGTGGATCAAGAATGCTTGCACTTGTGATTGTTTTTCATCTTTTGAAGCCGATTTGTGAATGTTGAATTGATGAGGAGTGTATTGATGAATAATTTGATGAATACTGATTAAAATGTGACCGTTTTAGTGATTGCGTTTCGGTTAAATTTGAGCGGTTTTGAAGAGCTAGATTCGTGGCGTGGACGAGCAGATCTAGAATGCTTGCACTTGTGATGGTTTTTCATCTTTTGAAGTCGATTTGTGAATGTTGAATTGATGAGGAGTGTATTGATGAATAATTTGATGAATACTGATTAAAATGTGATCGTTTTAGTGATTGCGTTTCGGTTAAATTTGAGCGGTTTTGGAGAGCTAGATGCGTGGCGTGGACGAGTGGATCTAGAATGGTTGCACTTGTGATTGTTTTTCATCTTTTGAAGTCGATTTGTGAATGTTGAATTGATGAGGAATGTATATTGATGAATAATATAATGAAGTGATATTTGTTGTTTTGAAGTTTAGATCAGTGATCAGTTGAAAAGCAGGTTCGGACAAGGGTTGTCGCTGCCACAAATATGTGAGAATTTGGTAAAGGCAGCTTATGATCCTCGGATCTCCGGCGTTTATCTCCACATTGAGCCTCTGAGTTGTGGATGGGGTAAAGTCGATGAAATTCGGAGGCATATTTTGGATTTCCGTAAATCAGGCCAGTTTTCTATTTATGCTGCGTTGTTTGATTTTTTAGTATTTCATGTCGAAATTTCAGTTCTCTGGTGATAGATTGTGCATACTTGGATACGGTGAGCGTATGTGACAATGATGCATATAAGTGATGCTGTTAGGCAGATGGTTTCCCTTTTGAGTCGAGGAAGTTAGTGTTACTGTGATGTCAATGCTTCTGTGGTATTGTACCTTTATTTTTTTCACCTAATCTCCAAGACCGTATAGTTTTCTTCCATTTATGTCAGGGGTGGAACTAGGATTAAAATGTACCTTGGGCTATGTATATTTTGCGGTAAAAATGATCCATAAATTTTCTTTTAAAACTAAGTAAAACATATGAGACTATTTATCCTTTGAAGTCATTCTATTAAAGGATAACTGAAGATGATAAATGAAGCTTTGTATGGTTAAAAATGTTTTAAATAGGCCAAAATTAATAAAATAAAAAATGAAAAGAATGACCAAAAGGAGAAAAATAAAACTAGATAGTACTCCGTAACAATTAAGCCCAAGAAACTAAACCGCTTAAACCCATAAAGTTTTAATCTAGTCAACCACATGCATATAACAAAAAACAAAGAAAATGTGAAAAAAATAGCATGTTGAGTTTCGAACCTTTGCCCTTGAGAATCAAAAATAATGTACAAACCATCAAACCACTGTGATTTTGGTAAATAATTGGCCAACTAAAATTTATATATTTAGAATTCTTCCCTGGGCGGCAGGCCCGGCAGCCCATATAGTTTAGGGCTAGTTCCGCCCCTGATTTATGTATTATCATTTTTTGTTATAATTTGTGAAATATTTAAGTTATTTGACTACACATCAAATGTGAAGTAGAAAAACTAAGGGAGTATTTATCTGTGTAAATAAGTAATACCATAAAAATATCTCGCATTTCAGGTCACAAAAAGAAGTGAGGTACTAACCTTGTGACGCTTTTGGCAGTGACACGTTATGTTATGTGTCAGTTTGCATACATACGCGTTACTCACCGTAGAATGTCCATGCTGTACCTACTTCCAGCGATGCAATGCAAATTTGTTGTTTCTTTTGTAGCTGTTTATACATAGTTCTACCCGAATTTGCTTGTAGCTCGACTAGTATGATAAAAAAAAAAAAAAGAAAAAAAAAGGCAGGTGATCATGAGGAGATCAAAAGTGTGTGTGTGTGTTTTTTTTTTTTTGTTTAAATATGTTGAGAGACTGAGGTATGAAAGGAGAGGAGTTATTTCAGTTTCTTAATCAGCCACACATTAAAACCATCTTTATTTTTGTTTAGGAGAACTGCAGCTTTGTACTCCGTATAATATACTGTTGTGTACATGTCAGAATCATCTTTTCTGTTTCTAATGGTAAAGCAAGCTGATGGATCTCTGCTGATTGTTTCAGGAAAATTTATCGTTGGGTATATTCCTGTATGTGGAGAGAAGGAATATTACTTGGCTTGTGCATGTGAAGAGTTGTATGCACCTCCAAGTGCTTATTTTCGGCTGTATGGCTTGACTGTTTCTGGATCATTTCTTGGAGGTATTTTGATGTTTACGTGAGACATGGTTTTTATCATTACTATAATGAGAATTTTGTCCAGCAAAGGTCATATGAGATGTAAATGCAAAGCAGTAGTCGTCATTATCACCCAAGGCCTTCGATATAGCTTTCACTCTTAGCAGTTTGCACGAATTCGTTATCTGGTGTTCACAACCCTCTCCGTAATCATTATATGTTGGCTGCTGTGAGAAAATATTGGTCAGAGCGGATCAATGAAATAATATGGCGACGGTATAAATGGATAGAGTGATAGAGAGAGTAGGAGAAACTTATATCCATTGGCCCTTAACTGAACATGTAGTTAGATTAAACCTTGGATGGAAACTGGGTGACAATACATAGTATTTGAAAATAATATTGCTTTTAGAACCGTGTCGTTATTGTCCCATTTTATACTTAGCAAAAGAACTATGAATCTCTGCCGTGCTGTTAGACATGGACGGAGATTATAACGCAGATCAAAAAAAGCCTTCCAGTTTTGATGCATTCTGCACATTGCACATTGTTCTTCAGTAGTTATGAGTGTGTAGTAAGAGTTCCCATTGATCTGTTCTGTCTTTCAAAGCTTTTATATTTTGTTATCTTCATTTCATACTTTTTCAGCACATGTAACTAAATAAATTGTATTCAGGTGTTTTTGAGAAAGTTGGGATCGAGCCACAGGTTGAGAGGATTGGCAAGTACAAAAGCGCTGGGGACCAGCTTACTCGCAAATCTCTCTCAGAAGAGAACAGGGAGATGTTGACAAGATTGCTTGACAATATCTATGGGAATTGGCTTGAGAAGATTTCTTCTGTAAAAGGTGCTTCAATATTGCATGCTTGCACTACCTTACCGAAGCATCTCTTACATGATCTGACGTGATTAAAAAATGCTTTACAGTTTCTCTACTACAACTTCTCTACAGGGAAAAGCAAAGATGATGTTGAGAAGTTCATCAATGAAGGAGTCTACCAAATCCAAAAGCTTAAAGAGGAGGGATGGATAACTAATATACTTTATGATGACGAGGTTTTTAAATCTCCTAGCATTATTTGGAACGAAATAATTTGACGAGTAGTTGACAGAGGATACTTTGGTCTTGTAGACTTATTACCACCCTCATTGTTGATCATCTTTTGCCTCTTCGTCTTTCTAATGCTAGAAGAATATGGTATGACATTAATTGTTGATATTTCGGCAGGTAATTTCAAAGCTAAAAGAGAGAGTGGGAGTGCAGCTTGAAAAGAAACTTCCTATGGTTGATTATAGGTTGCTGGTTTAGTACATCTTTTCTCTCTTATCTGGATATTCACACCTGCGTGTTAGAACTAAAATATCTATCTACTGTTACTTGAAGCAAATAATTAAGTTTATACATTATATACCTGGAGAATATAATTTTATCTTCCGAACCTCTTTTCCCTCAATTTGCTACTGGTGTTATCTAACAGTATCTGTTGCCCATTAGACCAAAGGCCAATTTTTTTTGGATGTGGAATATAATGAAAAATAAAATCAAAACGTCTCACTATATTTTATGTGTCTTTTATTGCAACAAATTTCTGTAATGAGTCAATTAGAATCATTCTTTGCTATAAACATTTGGGAAATGCTTTGTAAAACTGAAACAATTTCCAACTTGTCATAAGCGGGAGCCAGTGAGGTCAGAGTAAAAAGGTCTAGGGCAGGGTTGGATAACTTCCACTATTCCTGGGAATAATATTGGTAAAGTCGTCTGTATGTGCAGGCGATACTCTGCAGTTAAAAAATGGACCCTTGGGTTAACTGGTGGCAAAGATCGTATAGCTGTCATCCGAGCTTCTGGAAGCATTAGTCGTGTTCGTGGCCCTTTTAGTTCACCCTCGTCAGGAATAATTGCTGAGCAGTTAATTGAGAAAATTCGCACTGTTAGAGGTGGATCTTTTCTTAATGAATGTTTTTCTTTGCATTAATTAGAATATATCAGGAGTGGGATTTAAATTTTTGTTAGTCACTTTAATTTAAGTTTGACCTCTCCAGGAGTTCAGTTATTGTCACATAATGACTTGGACTAAGCATTTAACATTTTCTTAAAACCCAGAAAGAAATAACATATTCAATCAGTGTTTTTGGCTATTCTTGTACTCCGTATATGTTAATTTTTTTAATGTCTTACAGTTTTGGAGGAGATTCTCAAGTTGTATTGAATTACCATTTTCCTATGTTTTACTGTGTACCACTTTAACTAAATGACTACAATGGACTTCCTTTCGCAGAATCAAAAAGATATAAAGCTGCAATAATTAGGATTGACAGTCCTGGAGGTGATGCTCTTGCTTCAGATTTGTAAGTTTGCTGTATTCATACTTTAGATATTAAACGATTTTGTAACTTTTTTGTTTGTTTGTGCTGTATTCATACCCCATCTCTCTCTGCGTGCCTATTTTACTATGTCAGTGCTTTAGTTAACTTATGTTTCATCTACTAGAATGTGGGAGAGTTCTTGTACTATTTTTGTGGATGCATGCACAGGTGGCATGGTGAATATGTATCTTTTGTGCTGGAAGCTATACTATTATTAGAAATGTGTCAGCGATAAGCAATTTTAGAGTGCAGTCCACTGGACGTTGATTTCCTTTTGTCATAACATTTGAGCCTTTCATGTCAACCAGAGTCATCAGGACCCTGAGCAGGTCGAAGTGTTGTGTAGCTGTGCCATTAATGACTTTTACTTCTGGTATATTATAAAGAAAGGCCTCGGTTTAAATGTAGCCCGTCTGTTTGCTTCTGACAAAAATTAAGAAACTTCTCCGTTCTCCATGATTTACAACTTTGTTTTATTAATATCTTGTTTTTCATTTTCGTGTAAGAGTAGGAAAACTGAATCATCCCCAGGTTGGTTTGTTAATAATATTGTTCAATGGTTCAATGGAGAGACTTTGCATGAGTGTACTTTAACCAGTCTTCCTTGCCATATTTCACATTCATATTCCCGTGTGTTCTGGTTGAAGTACCGCATGGGCCTTGGCAAACCTCCATTTTCCAGTTCCTTAAAAAAAATTCATCGCAGTTCATATTGAAAATGACAGGAGAAGCAGAAAAAAATGAAAATTTTGTTATCGTGGAATTATTGAAATAGAATAACTGTAAAAGTATGTTATCTTAGATATATATTTGACATTAAAATTTGAAGTTTAATCATGTGTATTTAGGATGTGGAGGGAGATCCAACTTCTTGCTGCCAAAATCCCAGTTATTGCATCAATGTCAGATGTTGCAGCTAGTGGAGGATACTACATGGCAATGGGAGCTGCCACTATTGTAGCAGAGAATCTTACATTGACTGGTTCTATTGGAGTTGTAACAGGTAAACACGTTAACAATCATGTGTGTATTTTTGGTTTAGTTTCCGCGATATCACTCTTATTTGATATGGACATCTTAAGAGTTCTTATTGGTATCAAAAATGTCAATCAGCACCGTTCAATTTGAAATCCAAAGGTCATTTCACAAAAACCTTGGGTGTCTTCTGCTGTAAATTAACTTGTCTAACCAAGAGTTGCTCGCATGTTGCAAGAGTTTCATCTGCTCTTCCCCTTTTCTTCTAAACCTATGAAATAAGGCCTATGCGCTTATGGCTCAAACAAGTAGCTTCTATCAGTCGATAGGCTTATATGACTATTGCACCAAGTGTCGGTATTCAGTTCTTTTATCTTTTGCATACAAACTCAACATGCGGTGTAGACAGCAAAAATTAATATCTTCCGCTTTTATTTCAGTCACTATCGTCCATGTAATCATCTGAAAAGTTGTGATTGTCATTGAACAGTAGGGGAAAGGTTAACTGATACTCAACATTGGGACTTTAAAATTCTCTCTGGCTAACTTGGTGGAAGTTTTTAGCTGGCTATCAAATTACGTTTCTTCTCCAGTATACTCCATGAATACTTCCATTTGTTATTAGGAAAGTTCACTTGCAAGAAACACCAATGAGCATTGGTTATCCGAAACCTCTTTCCTCCGAAATTTAGTTTTGTTCTGTGGGGTAATTGCATTGCAATATTCAATCCTTTTTTAAGGTGTTGAATTGTTCCAAAATTGATCAAGAACAAAATGATCATTCTGTATGATCTTCACTAGTTTATCTATCTATGTCTGAATTGCGTTGGAGAAGATGATACATTTTTCCCGTGTTTTCCGGATGTAATGTGCCAATCAAAATGGCCCATGAGTGATTCTCAATTTCATGTAGTAGCTGGCCGTCTCATTTACAGCTATGACTCATGTGGAAATGTGACGTTATTGCATGGTAAAGGGTGCAGGTTCCCAACGTGCATCTGTCTGATATATGAGTTGACTTATTTTAATTAAGTAGTCTGTATAACTGAAGGTTCTTTATATAAAATATCTCTGGTCAATCGTTGAATTCGTAGTGTTTTTAACAACATCAACAACTGTTGAAAGCTTAATTAATTGACTAAGTATTCTTGGGTCCCTGCAATTTGAAATGCCTTTTATTAATTTCTCATATTTTTTCTGTAGGTAAGTTTAGCTTGGGTAAGCTTTATGAAAAGATCGGTTTTAATAAGGAAATCATATCTAGAGGGAAGTATGCTGAGCTCACTGCAGCTGAGCAGCGTCCATTCAGGTGAAAGTTTCTTCATTTGGCTTTGGGTGAAGTAGCTTTCTAGTTTTATGCAATTATGGTCACTTGAGGAATATGCAATTTTACATTGTACAGTAACAATTTACCGGAGTGTGCAAAGCGCTGAGTTGCTACATGTGCACAAGGTGCCTTTATTTGCTGCTCCTTCGTGTTTCAGAACTTCTTAGAGATATTTAGTATCATGAACCATTTGTTTCTAGCTTACTTAATCGTAAACCGATTTTGGTGTATGCATATTATTATCATGTTATCAGAACATGTTTGTTTGAACTTATCACATTAATATGGACACTGCTACCTCCACAACTTTTCTTGGTTGTTTGCGGTAGTCGTGATCACCGTTTATCTGTGTCTTTCACTCTCTAGTTATTATCATCGCCCTTTTATATCACTTGTACTAAGATGTAAAATTATCCTCTTAACTTTCTTTGGGTTTGGTTTCTCCTCTCATCCTTTGCTTTATCATTAATTGAGATACGTTATATACTACAACTGCGTTATGTGATGATAATGCATGAAAGTTGTTACTGATGATGTTCATGCTTTACTATTGATGTCAACAATAATTAATTTTGACGCTGATCCTTGAGTGAGTCGTTAAAGGTGATAAGAGTTGGCTATTCGTAGCTTTTTTTTATGTATGAAATTATGTCCGAAAGCAACCATGACCGTTGAGAGATACTTAATTGTGTGGAATTTCTGGCTGTGTTTGGTTCTCTCTTTTTTTTTTTTTTTTTTTTTTTTTACTGAGCTTTGTATTGGCCAACTCCTGCTGCTGTAGACCTGAAGAAGCAGAGCTTTTCGCTAAATCTGCACAATATGCGTATGCACAATTTCGAGATAAAGCAGCATATTCACGATCAATGCCAGTAATTTTTTCTCTCTCAGTTTTATCCCTTTATCACCAGAAACAGCGGAGTGTGTATATGTTCTTTACCATTTTTGTTGTATGCATGTAGGTAGACGCAATGGAGGAGAATGCACAAGGAAGAGTGTGGACTGGTGCTGATGCAGCTTCCCGAAGACTTATCGATGCTATCGGTGGGATGGATCGTGCTGTTGCCATAGCCAAGCAAAAAGCTAATATTCCCCAAGAAAAACAAGTGTGTACACTTACTGATAGTACTATTCTATACTGTATTGTTTACAAAGAGGCGGTATTTTCAGAGCTCGTGTTCAAGGCTCATGATTTTGAGGAACAATCAACTTCATTGATAGATTTGGGGACATGGAATCGACATCCAATTCCTTGCTCCACCAGAATTCCGAGTTTTAACAATCTAAAAGAATTCGGAAATCTGCTGAATTCTTAAGTTTGGCAGTAGACTAATAGCTTTTTGCGTAGTTCCATAGTTTGGTTAAGATTCGCGGAATTAGTTCCCCCTAGTTCCTTTTTCCAATTACAGTAATCTAAACAATTGCACTAACGAAATAGTTATGGTTGAAATGGTGCAGGTGACTCTAGTTGAGCTAGCAAAACCGTCACCGTCATTGCCAGAGCTTTTGAGTGGCATCGGGAGTACTC
The DNA here is from genome assembly GCA_023091065.1 of Dianthus caryophyllus. Lineage (NCBI taxonomy): Eukaryota > Viridiplantae > Streptophyta > Magnoliopsida > Caryophyllales > Caryophyllaceae > Dianthus > Dianthus caryophyllus. Next base: position 7,747,281 of record CM041526.1, on the reverse strand, counting down.
TGGTGGGGGTCGATATATCTCTGAAAAATCTGCTTCGGGAGATGACGTTTTCAGACGGAGTGCAGGCGAGGATGGATGGAATCATTTTCGAGAAAATGGAGGAAGCTTCGTTTGGAAGTCCTCTCATAAGTATACTCCGGGATTATCTCGGATCTCTCTAAAAGTAGTTCAGGCGTGGTTCGGCATTATCCTGCTGCTCGGCGGATTCAAGATATAGGCTTATTTTCAATTGTTTCACGGAAATGTTAATTGAAATATATGTATATGCTGGAAAAGGAGAAATGTTGTCGATATACATATGAAACAGAGCAATGTAACGCGTAAATATGCAACTTTGATCGTCAATTAAATTTGAATTTTGACTGAATAAACTCTTATTGTCATACATATTTAGTTGTTTATGGTCAAGAGTATATATATAATGCGACTGTACAGGACTAAACCACGTCACACAAGCCACATTTGTCACCTAAAATCGACTTTGATTTAAAGCTTAAGCTTATTAAAAGATACGGAGTACAAATGTACAATAGTTAAAGTATAGTTGGGTCGTCAATAAAGCTAGGGGTGTATGACTATAAATTGACTCGAACTCAGATAATTGAATAAAATAAGCGCTAATCGAATTGCTTTACAGGAGAATTACTGGTTTTGAGGTGTATGACCATAAGCAATTGTTGGACTTGAACTCGTCTATTTAGTGCTAGGGTATTGATTTTCCGTATACGGATTTTACTCCCGTTATATACTTTTTTTTACTTGATTTTCCAACTATACCTTTTTTACTCTCACAATATACAAAAAAAAAAAAATTTTAAAAAAAAAATAACAATGAATCGACAAGCTACTCCGACCACCATCACCTCCGGCCACCACCGAGTTCGACCACCACCATACCGGTCGCCAACCACGCCGGAGTTCACCGCCGGCTACACATGGCGGTCCCACCCTCGCCGGTGACCGGTCTTACTTAGCTACCCACAAAACTCACACACTAACACAATAACTACACCGCCATATTGACCACCAAGCCCATCCACTTCGGCGCCGCCACCTCCGACCACCCTCTCCCGCCGCCGCTACTGCCTCCTGCCACCCTAAGTCGGTGCCTACCGCCACCCCAAATTCTTCCTTATGCAAACCCTAATTTTGATTTTAAATTAAATCCATTTAGAATTAATAAAAATTGATAATTTAATGACAATAATTGAAATTGAAAGTGATTATTACTTCATTGAATTGTTTATTGAAATTAATAATTGAATAATTGAACAATTGATTGAATTTGATTAAGAAAAATTTGGGGGAAAAAAAGAGAGAATTTGTATACTATGGGAGTAAAAAAGGGTAGGGTTTGGAAACTAAATGAAAAAAAAATATACAACAGGAGTAAAATTCGTATACGGAAAATCAATTACGTAGTGCTATTAGTTTAATAATTGCCAACACTGATCCGGTCATCCGGGTAGACCTGGCAAATGGGCCAACCGTGTTGGATCTGAATCAGGTTAATTCGAATCGAGTTATTTTGGATCGGATTGGGTCAGGTCGGGTGATTTCGGGTTTTTGGGTCTGTTTCGAGTCGGTAGTTATCGGGTCATTTCGGGTTTGGGTCAGTTTGGGCCGGGTCGGGTCAAAATGCAATTAGTTGTTTCATAGACCCGACCCGATTGACCAGACTTAAATCCGATCCGACCCAGACCTGACCCGATTGACCCGTTTGCCAGGTTTACCCAAGAGTCCAGGACGACTCCTTCCCTCCTCGGTTATTTTCATTGATTTTTTTTGATTTTTTTTTTTTTTTTTTTTTTTTCCTTAAAAAAAAAAAAAAAAAAAAAAAAAAAAAAAAAATTGCAACTATATATAAATATCAAAATAAACAGATATTAGAAAGACAAAAAAGGGAAATGGAAAATGGAGTTTCACAGGAAGTTGACAAGAATTCACACATTGTCTCCCATGGTTTCCAGTACTCTTCTTCTTCTCCTTCGTCTTTCTCTTCTTTTTTTTTTTTTTTTTTTCTTTTTTTTTTGTAATTTCGGTTTCCTTATTTTTATTTTATAAATGTTGATTGAAATATTTTTTTTTGGTACTAATTGAAATATTTGTTGAATACGGGACAGTTTTACACGCAAATTTATATTGTTATGTTCATCTGATTGGTCAAATTTTTTTACGTGATACGGTCTTACAATAGATTACTTATGGAGTACCCACCGTGTGACTGTTTCTTACATGGGTCTTGACTTGACTCATTTGAGTTATTTATAGTTTGTGAATCCGGTACCGAAAGCGGTTTACTTGGTGTGCCTGGTTTGTAGTTTTTCGGGCAAAGTTTGCGCAGCTAAGGTATCGGCTGCAGGTTTACTCAGTAGTTCGATAAGAATTGTTGTAGTTCTACTGATTAGATGTCGCTTGTGAGACGACGAATGTATGTGGGTCTCGGTTGCATTACTGTGATCTGATGTGTGTTTTCGACTAAACTTAATTGCTTGACTAAATTGTCGAGACAAAAAAACGGGTGTAATAAGAACTTAGTATATCGTTTTGACAGGGACTTCACTGCTGAAGAAATCTTGAAGTATCAGAAGTATGAAGCTGACTACGCTAGTCGTTTGAGGGCTAAATATTTCTCCAACAAGGACATTTACGGAGGTAAAAACTCTTTCAAATATTATTACTTCTACAGTTTTTTTTGGAGCGTAAATCATGATAGCAGCGTACTATGTCGCAGTGGTGCAGTTTATCGCAGCTTACTTTTTATCCACATAAATCCGTCTTCAGCAATATAGTAGGCTAACTGTGTCGAGACCAAATTTTATAGTATATGCTTACAACTATGCCCTAATTATGCACGTATGGCTAAGCGTTATATTCAAATCGCAGCTGACATATTTGATCTCTCAGTCGTCGTGGGCAACGAAACCATCAAGGCAGGCAGGTATGTGTTGTTATGTGCTTAAATCTCGACTTCAGAAATCGGACGTTTGGGGGTTTGGCTTGGATAAGTCTAGTTGTATCCTGCTTTTTCGATCATGTCAATTGATTTTCGAATTGGTAATCATCATGAGTGAGGTCAATTAGGTTCAAGTCCTATATTTTTGGCTGTGTATGGTGATATGTTTATTAAATTTATATGTAGAAGTAAGACTTTAATCAGTCGTATGTTATGACTCGTCTACATTAGGTGGTCTCCTACTCGATCGTATGCAGACCCAGCTCAGAGTTCTGAAGACCCAGCTCGAGTCGCAGCTTCTAATTCAGAAACGCAGTCTGCTGCGAAAACGTCTCCAATTGTTTCTAATGGTCAGGTATGAGTATGATGCCTCAAAGGATGTTCTGATGTTTTTTTTTTTTTTTTTCCTGTAATAAATAGGTGCCTGCTCTGCGCAGCGTCATAAATTGTACATCTTTGATCAGAAATAATCGGAAAGGTCTTCAACTAAAAATAATGATTTTTTTCCGGAATCCTTCTTATATGATAATAAGGAGTAAAAAGCGGCAAATTGGTATTTCAAGTGAGTTTTACAAATTCGTTTCTGTTTAATTTATAATCACGCCAAGAGCTACGGTTGCGTGGTTGAGCGGACGTTTTTCTTTGAGGAACATATTCTTTTTGCTAGGGTTGTATACTTGTATGTACCGAGAATTGTTATGAAGATCTCTGCTAACTCAGTTCAGACTGAATTACAGTACAGTCGATTCGTTTTGAGTCCATAATTCTTTTGTACTTGTAATTTCAAATTATTACGCCAATTCAATTCAACACAGTCGAATCGATATAAATGATCAAAACGAACAGTGTGCCTTCTAAAGTTCTAACCATGAAACATTCATACGTGCATACTTGTGTCACGCAGAAGGGTTCTGTGGATGACGAAACCTTGGTACAGCGGCACCTCAGATGGTTAATTTGGCATTTGTGTCCTTGAAAGTCTGTAGCGTCGACTGCAACAAACTGAGCTTTTTTAGTTCGATAAAATGCGTTAATGACCTTATTGAAACGGCAAGAAGTCCGTTATATCTAGAGTTCTGAACATGATAAAACCATCTCGTATACATACAGATAGGTTCATTTTCCGTAACAGTACCTGAAATTTAATCTCACTAATCTGACCATAATATTGTGGCGACTACTATGAACGCAACTGCAAATGAACGATTTCATTTAATCTGATAGTTGTTGATCCGGTTCACGAATATACCAAAATTTTAGCCAAGGCGATGACCTAATGGAGTGCAAAACAAACGTTATCTACTACTCCGTTATCAATATTGTGAGGACTGAGGAGTACCCTTCAATGCTGAATGAAGCTGTTCGTTCTACTTCTCTCGATTTATTCGCGTCATCCTTGTACATGAATTCAATACACGCCATATGTCCTTGTACATCTACGATTATTATTATTAATGGAGTATATACGATTGCCCAAAGCACAATCTCAAGAAATACATTGTTACTCTTCCAAAGAACTATACTGATACTGCTGCAAAACCTGTATAACTCGAAAATCGTAACAAAAACAAATGAGTGTAACTTCCCAACTTACCTTTGTTTCTAACATATACGGATATACCGTAGCAAGTGTCGTAAAACACCGTCTTTGTCTTTCAGTATGTTACCGAAAGACGAGTTCTACCACGCTTAAAACGTGACTATTATTTTACTAAACACAACCATATTTATACTACTAGACACGATCAACCTAAAAATAGTCACATTTAATACACCAGCAGACTCGTCTTTCACGTTTTTTTAGTGAAAAAAAAAAAAAAATTCTTTTTAAGGTTTGCCCTCAAACATATAAGCAGTACTCCGCATTACACAGCACGACTCGACAACCTCGCCCTCCTCTGCTCATAGTCAGGATCATCAGTCGCCAACTCAAAACGACAGATAGGGCAAGTGTTCCTAATCCCGAGCCAAGGGACGATACAGTCGCCATGGTACCTATGCGAACACGGCAACTCCTTACACTCCTCTCCAACATTCATATGTTCCTTGCACACAGCACACTCCGACATCTCGTCCTTCACGTCCTCTTTCGTGAGCACGACTGAGAGGAGGCGCTCAACGACAGTTTTAGACGCAGGAGGCCTCCCCAAGCCCGCAGCATTCTCAAACTGACCAAACATCATCTCGTACTCAGCCGTGTAAATAAAGTCGTCGTCGTGATCCTCGGCGTCAACGTTACTACTAGGCATAGTATTGACACTCATCAAAACCTCCCAGTCTAACGAGAACGGCATCCCTTGATGATCATCGTCCACGACTTCCTCTTCCTCGGGATTCGTGAAGTTTAAAACCGAAACTGGCCCCTCTCCTTCCACCTCCTCCCACTCGAAATCACGATTCACCTCCACATTTTCGTCCTCCACGACGTTATCCTCTATACGAATAGAATCCCAACAAAGGGGAACACTCAATTCGTCGTCATTCACGTTTTCGACACCAAAGTTTTCGTCTTCCACATCATTATTCACAACAATTCCAGTCAAAAGGGTATCAATTCCGACATCCTCGTCTTCCGAATCCGACTCAATCCAAACCGATTTCAAATCAGTAACCCTAGAAGTAGAAGAACCCTCATCAAAAACCCTAATTTCATTCTCTCTTCTCTTAGCAATGTAAAAATCATCGCCACAATCAGACACCACAAACCCACCACAGTTACAATCATCCTCATCATGTTCCTGATCATCAAACCCTAACCCTAACCCTAATTCTACTTCCGAATTATGAACACCGACATCAATATCCTCCTCAATTACCCCAAAATTCACTTCATTTAATCGATTCGACGCGATTTCGTGAGCGCCAACCAAATTAGATTCCTCAACGCGCTGATTCAACAAATCCATGACGAAATTGACCTGATTTTTGCGATCTGGGGATGAAATGACACCGTTTTCGATACAAAAATCGTCGGCGAAATCGAAGCCGCAAGTGGGTCCCGCGAGACGATCGTGGGGCCAGAAAGAGAAGGAATCGAGGGCGGAGATTTCGTCGAGGAAGAGATCGTGGTCGAATTCTGGGAGATGAAGGTATGAAACTTCCGCCATTGATGGAGGAAATCAAAGAATTAATAGAAGAAATTAATTGGGGGGGTTTGAAGGAAGAAGATATTTCTTTGACTTTTTTTTTTTTTTTTTTTTTTTTTTCTATTCAATTTTGGCAGGCGATTTATTACGTAGTTTAGTGGAAAGTGGAAACTATGGTCAGATGTTCTAAGAAGGAATAATAAGTGTCCTCGAGAGACCGTCTAATCCTAAGAAAGTGATATACGAGTTTTTTTTATGTATAAAAAGTGATTATTTAGTGGAACGGAGGGAGTACTATTTTTGAGTATGTTATAAATTATAATTAGTTAATAATTGTCACAATCAGCCTAAATATGGTTATATTTTAGGTATTAAAGAACTCGTCTTTCACTTTGAAAGTAAAACACCGTCAATATAGGTTACATATAGTGAATAAGACTGGTAAAAGTCTTCTGAAAAAATAAAAGATGAGTTACTTGATGCATAAAATATGATCATATTTAGGTTACATAGAGTCTTAAATATGGCCATTAACTCTTTAACTATAAACCATTAACCCTTAATTGTTGACCATTGACCCTTTAATCATTAACCTTAAACCTAACCCTTTAACTCTTGACGCTGACCCATTTACCCTTAACTCTAAAACCTTTACCTATAACCTAAACCCTAACTCCTTTACCCTTATTAGGAAAATACTTCGTATTATCTAAATTATAATGTCCTTGGTTTTATATAATATTGTCCTAATAAGGTTATACACATATGCAATGATAATATCATATTGAGCATATTAAGATATCGTTTTATATGCCCATAATTACACGGGTGCTATACTAGTACAGACGTACAGTAGTACTCGCATATAACTAGTCTTAAGTTGAGGGGCGAACTTTTATCGAGCATTTAGAAATACGGAGTATATGTATACATTGAATTGGAAACTAGTCTTGCAACTATTAAATACTCCGCTTCCAAAGTACCCAAAAGTTGGAAGTTCTGTGAATGTATATGAATACAATGATCGTAATCTGTACCGCTCAAGAAAATACCAAACGTCGGCCAAACAAATCAGCTTTGTTAAAATTTCCGATTAGTTAAGATTGAGGTATTAAACACAAATGTAAAGGTTACGAGAAATATGGATTAAAGTCTAAAAATTTACAAAATCGGAGACCCAAATCACTTAATAATTTAGCAACCAATTAACCGGGAATCGGTCATTCTCACTTGAAGTTTGAGAGTTTGTCCATTTGTGTAACTAAGCTATATAAGGAATTGACTAAAAAACATGAAACATTACATTTATTTACCTAGAAGAGAAGAAAAATTCGTCGTTTCTGAACAATATACGAATTTAGCTGAAGTTAACTAACTGGCTTCAGTTTCTTGAGGGAGTCGAGCAAAGAGGACGACTCCTTAGTATCAGGTGACTTAGCAAACGGGTTTTTGGGACGAACATCCGAAGCAATCTTAGGTTTAGCAAATGGATTTGTTGCGCCAGGAAATTGTACTTTCTTCACTGCGCTACTGGTTGCATCTTTCTTTGCATCAGAAGGTTTCTGTACAATGTCTACAGCGCCTGTTTTGGGGTTCGTAATCTCCTTTCTGACATTGTTTCCATCAATAGCCTTCGCTTTCTTAGGAAAAATTGGAGCTGTGAATTTGTGAGTAGGTATCGGAGTGATAGGTTCGGTTGGTTCGTTACTTTTGCTTGTATTCCAACTCTTGTTCGTCGCGTCATTTGTGCTCGGGGACTTCCCCATCTGACTGTTAGCAGAAAACAAAGTTTTGTTGATCGTGTCTGTGTTGTGGAACTTGTTGGGATTGGAGTTGGTAGAAGGAAGAGCTCCGTTCTTAGCTGCCTCATTGACCAGTCGCTCCTGCCAAATAACAAGATGATAAGCAACCGACAAATGACATATTCTCCTCAGTTTATTACAGAAAACTTCACGAGATATATAACTTAAAAAACACAATTTCAAAAACAAGTTAAGACGAAGAGAACAGGTTCTTCGCTGACGTTATACTCGGACCACCTAATTCTCTCGGCTAAACCAGTCACTTATAAGATAAAAAAAAAGTTGGTTACGCGGAAGGATATCTAGTGTATATGCTCGGCAGGAGATTTATGCAACCTTATCAAGTACAAATCAGGCTTTTTGCGTGTAAATTAGGGAAGCATACCTCTAATATGCTGTTGAATCGTTCTGCAAGATTAGGGAGCTTCAAAGTGGTGACTAGCTTAATGGCACCTCGAACTGATTTTTCCAGAGAAAGGAGCTCTACAAGTTCCGTGGCTCGTACAAGCTTGTCACCTGAAATAGCAATGCACAGTTAATACGTACCCTAGCGAGATACATAGACGACAATGAAATCTCTAAGTAGTGACTTTACCGTTGCAGCAAGATGCAATTAGCCTCAAGATGCACCTATCTAGTGCAGCTTCTGTATTGAATGCTTCGTCGTCGAGGATTGTGCAGTCCATACCAGCAGCTTCTGCTATGTCGATTTTCTTCTGAATCTGGATAGAACATTACAAGGCTTGGCAATCAGCATCGTGATGATGAAACAAGAAGATTACTCATTCAGGTTTTCGATATTTAATATCAGCTTCACTATTTCATTTGTTGTTTCACATTTGCCTTTCGCATATAAACCAAGATATAGATGGAGAAGAGGCAAAAATATAATTCTTTCACCTCATATTATACTGTTCGTTCGTATACCAAAATAAGCATGAAGGTAAAAGGTGAACACAGCGATACTACGACATCTTACAGCGCCACGGCGAAAGAAAAAGAGCAGACCTGTGATAAATGCATGTTCCTCATAATGAATTCATTCTCAAGGGTATCCGCTCCAAGATCAGAGGACGCAAGAGGTTGCGAAAAATCAAGAAGTGATAGAACCGGTTTGGATGACACCTGAAAGAAGTTGCCAAAGACCCATAAGCTAGAGAAAGACGGGACAACCAAGTTTAAAATGCTGGACGTTGGTGACAATGGAGCTCTACCTTCGGATATGAATCAGGAGACTTGCATATGATACAAAACAATTTTTCAGCATTCAAACCGACCACCCAGTAGTTTTCATCTGCCTTCTTTACTTTGCTGGCACTGCAAAATCAAAATTGCCATCAAGTCATAAGGAGCGTAGAGAGTGCAATAACTCAAAAGACCTAAAAGGCAATTTTATTCAACCTGAAAAGCGGAAGCCAGCTCCCTCCAAACTGATCTGAGTAAACTCGGAGGACACCCTTCATGTTAAATATTCACAATTAGCGACAAACCAAAAAAAAACAAAAAAGAGAGAAAAATATATATAATGTTGCAGCTAAGCATGATGAGTGAGTGTATACCTTTGAGTCATAAGAAGACAGTTGGCCTTCCTCGCTGAAGCCAAACCATGAAAGGGATGAACCAGGGGACAGCGACAGGCGTCCTCTAATGGGTCGAGTTCCATTGCTAATGTTGAGAACTTGGAACTCCAACATCTAAAACAGGTCAAATTTTACAAAACAAATCAGGCGTCACTCGCATTGAGGAAGTTATAAGTATGATGAATTCTTGGAGACGAATAGATAATTTTCGGAATTCACATGCGAGTTGCAGAGTTACTACCAGTGGTTGAAAAAAGAAATACCTGATCGTTTGAAGGAAGAGATGGTGAGCAATGAGTTACAACAGCAAGTTCGTGCTTGTATCCTGCTAAGGTCAACACGGGTCCATCAAGTGAAAGAATATTTCTCTGCAACAAATGGCAATTATAAGGCAACTTAGAAACGATATCACTTATCAGCGAGTTACTCAGTAGGCAGTTACTCTCTCGTCCAATGTCTAGGAAAACGTAGATGATAGATGGTCTAAAGCATCATAAGATACTACATAGGTACACGTACAACAATGCATTTACAAATGATATTAAAGTTCATCAAATGTGTAGAAAAACAGTTACTGATTTCATAGACCAACCTGCAAGCCGCCCTCAGTAAAGATGCGGAGAAAATGAGCACTAGTCGCAGCAGCAACCCATCCTTCGCCGAGTGCAACAGCCTTCACCTCTTCATTTTCAAACCGCATTGACCACTACATTACGTTACATACAAAAGCTTATCATCCAATCAAGTTTAGCACTTCTATTGCTATCAGGTTGAACATCATTAGGATTATTATGCAACACTACAACTTAAAGACATAGTCAGGTGACACCTTAGAGGCGATAAACTAACCTCGCTATTATTTGCCCAGCTACTAAATGGACGATACATTAAAGTGCTCAGGGTTTTGTCCCCCTTCTTTGGATTTGCAAGAACACTGCCATGCTCGTTCAGGGAGGCCATAGTGAAACCAAAATAGTCGGTCATTGCTGGCACTCTAGGACCTTGGCTGGTGTCATGAAAATCTATCTGCATAAACAAAAGACAAGCTTGTTGTAAGCAAAACGGAACATACTAATGGCATAGGAAGTGAAACATGATCACAAACTTTCATATATGCATTGTAAGAAATTAGACCTCAATATGAGAGTATCCGTCATGTTGCATGGTTGTTATGCTGCCAAGCATATTGTAACACAGAAAACATTTTGTTCCAGGCTGCACAGGAGTAGCTCCTGACTGAAATGGCTCTTGCATTTTCGACACGTTTTGAATCATTGAGCCTTTTGGTTTAGCATCTCTGATATCAAACTGCTCCTTCATGATCTTAGCAGGTTTCTTACGGATTTCAAACTCCGATGATATCTTTAACTCGTTGCTAACCTCGTCTTCTGAGTAATAATCCAAGGAAGATGACTTCCGTAACCTTTTCCTGCTGGTAGGCAGTAATTCACCAACACTGTCCTCGCCCAAATCACTTAAACTGCCTCTTCCACTCGGCTCTTCTTGTTCATCCTCATCAAACAAAAGAATGCCGTTGTTATTCTTGGATTGTAAACTAGGAATGTCTTCAGTAGGTGATTTCATTGACGTAGGTATAACAGACTCCCACACACCAAATTTACCCATGACATCAATAACGGCCAAAGCATTTCCAGTCGGTTTCCACGACATATAACAAATCCTCTCGTCAAACTTTTGGCGGTCAATATCTTGCTTCTTGTCAAAATCCCACACAAGTACTTGGTTATCTAACCCCGACGTAGCCAAGTATTTTCCGTTAGGTGACCACGACACGAAACAAATAGGTTTCACGTGATCACCCTTCAACGAAAACAACATTTCAGCCGTATCCCTGTCATACATCACCACGTCATTCTTCAAACCCGGCACAGACAACAATTCACCGTCAGGACTCCAGCTAAGTACTGTCATGCCAGACATGTCAGAACTCGTAACAGGAGCCACGCCTTTAAGGGTATGCAGCGTATTTCCAGATGAAAGTTCCCACATTATTACAGTTCCTTTTGTGTCAAGAGATGCCAGGTACTCGTTATTAGGATCGAAAGCTAAACTTGTGATGGGACCTTTATGGCCTTTCAGGACTCGGGCAATTGTAGCATCAACGGTGTTGATAAGTTTGATTCCCTCGTCATCACCCGCTGCTGCCAACAAGCTTCCTGATTTGTTAAATGCAAGGGTGCGAACGGGTAATGTGAATCTCGTAATGTTGTTCTGAAACTCTCCGCCTGAAATTTAATAATTTGCAGCTCAAATTAGTACCTAATTATGTAAGGGAACGAACACTAATTCACTGGAAGTTTATACGAACTTGTTTATCGAAAATCTGAAAACAAGAGAAGAACACACACTACATATTAAAGTTATTTTTATCCAGAAATTAATCTTGCTCCTACAAGCACAGCGAAGCAAACTACCAAAGACGAAAACGTGACGCAAACTATCATCCTATAATCATCTTTCATATCTCATTTTTCGAGTAAAATAATTCAAACTTTTGAGAATGTAAGCTCAGAAACCCTAAATTGACCTCAACAACTACATCAACAAAAACTCGTCAATTAAACGTCTTCGAAATCTCCAATTCTCGAGTGAACAGCACAAAAACACACTTCATCACCATTAAATTAACAGATTGCAGAAAGAAATCTGTCAGCAAGTTCGCAATATTAAATCAAATCGTTCAGATGATTACACATTAATCGAAAAATTATCACCAGAATTCAAACTAACTTTATTCAGAAATTAGGTCACCACAATTAAATCACAACTCACTAATAATCAATCAATCAAACACTACAAATAGCGACTAATCAAACAAACTAAAAACCTATTCCAAGCTCAGATCTACGATAATAAAAGCCGAAAAACACGAGAAACGAACAAAACCTGGGAATTTATAGAGCTTAACAGTGCGATCAACGGAAGCAGAAGCAAGGCAGGTAGAATTAGGACTAAGAGCCAAAGCGGTAACGACATCGCGGTGGTGGCGAAGGCTGTTTGCGGGAGACGAGAGAACGAAAGTGTCGAAAATGTTGATCGATGATTCGGAAGACGAAGAGGTAACGATGTGGGCCGATTTGTTGTCCCACAACAAGGTGCACATCGATCGTCTACCATTGTTGTTGTGTGATTCTCTTAGTTTTATCGATTTCGTCTTCATTTTGTGACCTAATTTTTCTGGGGATTTTGGTGCTGAAGATTGAATGATTGAAGGTTGAAGATTAAAGGTTGAAGATTTGGGGATTTTTATTCTAGGGTTTATGGAGGGAGAATTTTTTGGGGGGAAATATTGGAGGGAATTTGGCGGGAGATTTTTAAATGTTTTTGGAGTTTATTTCCCGGGCTTTTTACCGTTTGACAACTTGAGAAAATGTTTAAGATCAATATTTTGTGTCTTGTAAGTTGTAACTAAATTTATTAAAATTTAAGGTTTATTGCCAAACACCACTTTATAAAAAAAATTTTGTCAAACACCATTTTTAAAAAAAAAAAATTCAAACACCACCTTTAAAATAAAAAAATTGTTGAGCACCACCATTTGGTCGGATTTTGACTAAATTACGTCGTTGACTCTCCTTTGTAACTAATGGCACGTGTCATTTCTACTTTTACCTCAGACTTTATTCTCCCTCCTCTTATTTTATTCACCCTTTATTCTCCCTCTTATTTTATTCACCCTTCAAAAACCTTTTCAACTACCTTTCATCATCTTCTTCCTCTACATTCATCATCATGATAACCTAGGACGATCATCGATTCTTCTGATCTTCTTCCTGTTACATACATTCATCCTTTTAGTTTTAAGGTGATAATAAATTAGGGTTAGTGTAATCGTCTGGGTAAAGGTATGTTTAATTTTTCTGTTATTAATTTGTTTCCCTCTAAATGTTCAAACTTTTGATGTTTTTTCTTCATATCTTGTTAATGCTCACGTAAGTTACAATTTTGATGAGTTTATTTGATGTTGATTGTAGTTAAAATGATGCATGTCATCAAAAGAAGCGCTGTTATTGGAAGACATTTAAAGTTTGTGTTTTATAGAAATGTTAATGGAAGACAGAAGTTGGAATTACAAAATGATTAAAAGAAAAAAAAAAAACCAGAAACAAGAAGAAATGAATAGCTGGGAAAAAGGGGAGGGGATTATCAATTTGGATCCTCTCCATTTCTTTCTCTCCATTTCCTCTCTAATACACTTATATTTTAATATATTTTCTCTCTCCTTCATTAAAACATTACTTTTACCAAATTATTACAACCCTTAGATTTTTCCAAGATCCGATCCTAACCGTCTAAAGAAAATGGATGTCCATTTCTTTTCATGAAATGGAGAGGATCCTCACCCGGGGATTATATAAGGACATGAAATAGTAAAAAAGTGGAGGGAAAACTTGGAGGGAAAAGTCTGAGGTAAAGTAGAAATGGCACGTGCCATTAGTTACAAAGTAGAGTACAGTCAACGACGTAATTTAGTCAAAATCCGACCAAATGGTGGTGCTCGACATTTTTTTTTTTTTTTTAAAGGTGGTGTTTGACAAGTTTTTTTTTTAAAGGTGGTGTTTGACAAAAAAAAAAAATTAAAAGGTAGTATTTGGCAATAAACCGTAAAATTTAATTACTTTGTAAATCGTAATAAAATGTTATCTTAATATGTGGTTGTAATAACAATTATAGGTGTACAAAAAAAAAAAAAAAAAAAAAAAAAAAAATCAGTTAAATAGTTACTCCGTATAATTGTAATTCGGTCTCAAATTAAGACGAAAGATGTCCGTCTTAATTGATAATTTTCCTTTAACGTTAATGACATTTTGAAATTTGTTATTCCATTTAATTTTATGAGGATAATAATTAATAAAAATGGAAAAATATTTATTTACTTATGATTTATTGCCAAATATCACCTTTGAAAAATAAGTTTTGATAAACACTACCTTTAAAAAAAAAACTTATAAATTCATACCTTTAAAATTATTTTTTTTGCCAACTATGACCTTTTTGGCTTACGTTGACTAAAGTCAAACCAAATCCGATAAGTTGTCTTTTTTTCAACAGTTTGCACGTGTTTCCTTTCCTCCAACCTTTCATTCCATTTTATTTTATCTCTTGTTTTTTCTTTTTTTAATTTCTTTTTTATTCTTTATCCATTTCTTTGTGCATTACTCTCTCCCTTATACCCCCAACGACACATGTACTATGTCCCCAAACTAAACAAACCATGGAGGTCGACCCTGTACATTTAGTATCCTCCACGTCGGCTTTTCTTCAATTAGGTTGAGAAGATATAGCTGCGAAGCGGAATGAAGACCCGCCAACGACCCACAAAAGACAAGAATTCTTCCACCGGGGAGGCTAACGGCGACATGGTCCAACCTAGGTGGAGGAGCTACACCTCCCGGGTTTTCGGCACCCGACATAGTGCTTCCCGTAACACACGGCCAACAGGGCTCGTCCTCGCTCAAATCCATGGTGTAAACATCACTCGAACGAACCCCACAGTAGCAAAATATCTTCGAGTTAACTGGGAAAAAATCTACACTTCAAGGACTTCGTCACCGAGTTGGAATAGCCCACAAAGATTGAGAGACGCGTTTTTCTCACGGGATTAAAGAGGTTGAAACGCTGCAAGAGTTGACTGAAACAGATCAGAACACCTCATCGAATCCTTCGTGGAAAGGCTAGGAAGTGGACCTAAATCAACACTAGCTTCTGTGAACAATTGAATACCGATAAAATGAGTTATTGTCTCATCATCTCCATATATATAGGCACCAACCTCAACCTGTTTGTCACTTTGGAACTCAATACCGTCTTCAAGGCACTTCCTTGTCTCTACAACCACAACGGGTGTCTTCTTTTTGCAAAAGGGCCTCTACATTGCAGAAACTGGCTGAAGTACATAATAACCACAATTAGTCCTAGGTAATAAAAATAATACTTCGTATCTTGTAGCACCAAAATTTGACTAACATAATAGCAAGTATATCATCATTATATGATATGAGCACATTATATAATCAACTGACAGTTGTATAAATTGTGAAGAACATGCATAAAGTGCAGTTCAGGTACAACCATTTAAGCAAAAATACTGTTCACTTGGGATGATAACGATAACCATACGTAAACTTCAGAGAAATTGAGGCACTAGAGCATACGTAAGCATTGATTTTTCGTTGTCATTGACGTTATCAGAGTTGCAGGCAAACCACATCCACATTTCAAAAGCGCTTTCGATGTTGAATCAAAATTGTTGTACTATTGGATGACCTTCTCACTTTGCTTTAATGGAGGTAAATATATAAAGAGGAGGGAAATGTATAAATAAGTAGTTAAAAAAAAAAAAAAATGAGAGGAAAAGAAAGAGAGAAAGTAATTGATTGAAGAAAAGGGGGGAAAGTAAAGGAGGAAAAATAAGAGGGATAGAAAATGGAGGAAAAGTTAAAAGGTAAGAATGGAAAAGAAAAAGGAGATAAAATAAAATAGAGGGAAAGATTGGAGGAAAGGAAACACGTGCGACCTGTTGAAAAAAAAGACAACTTATCGGATTTGGTTTGACTTTAGTCAACGTAAGCAAAAAAAAGTCATAGTTGGCAAAAAAATAATTTCAAAGGTATGAATTTACAAGTTTTTTTAAAGGTGGTGTGTTCGCAAAACTTGTTTTTCAAAGGTGGTGTTTGACAATAAATCCTAAATATCAATATAATTTTTTATTTTTTTCAAAAAATAAATTTCAAAATTTTTGGGTCAGACATCTCACATCAATGGTAATCTACTTTTGTGAGGCAATTTTTTATTTTTTATACAAATACGGAGTAATTAATAATGTCTCATAATATGAAAATGATCTCACAAGAATCTACTAATATAAAAATGATAGGCACGGTATCATGAGGGCCGAAAAGCAACAATAGATATCAGGTGAGACTATCACGTGAGCAAATATATATTCTCTCGCATTTTATTTGTAATTTTAATTTTTCTTTTATGTTGCATTTCACTTATTATTCTCATTTCCTTTCACGTCTTAAACGTATGGTTCTCATTCTTTCTAATCTCACGTTTTTTTTTTTTCACAACTTTTATTTCTAACCACACATTCTTCGGGTTGTTTGGTTCAAGGTAGGAAAATAAACTTCACATAAACTTTAAAATTCACGTGAATTGAAAAATCACGGGAAGTGCAAAAAATTATTTGATTGACATAGTGGAATTAACTTCTGGTAGGAAGTTCTACTAAGAGATGTTGACAAGTGAATTAGCACATAATGGAGAATTCACTTCCCATTGAAAATACTGGAAGTATTTTTCATATTAAATAAGCAACCAAACAAGTGAGATATTGGCAAGAGAGTACTCTATATTTGATTTAATATTAGCAAAAGCTCTCCTATAACCGTTTCACACTAAGTTAATTGGACTAACCATTAACAAGCAAGAATTTAATAATAATAATAATAATAATAATAATAATAATAAGTCACTATTTTTATAAGAGGTTTTTAGTATGAGACCGTTTCACTAAAGTATTTATGTATATGTAGTCCTACGAAGTATTTATTTTCATTTGTACAGTTTGATATACTTATACCGGATTTGGATTCTCTACATTTGAAAATCCATGCATTTGGTGCATTTTACTATTATTAGATAGAGAAATATACTTGTGTTATATTTTGTACAGTTTGATATACTTATACCGTTATACGCCCAAGAGGATGCAAAATAATCCATATTCGGAAGTAGTTATGGGCCTATAATAACATTTTGAAAAGTAAATTTGGGCCTTCTATCCTAAACAACAGCTTTTTGGGCCTCCCAACGAAAAGTATCATCGTGCAATTCAACGGCCCATTGGTCTAGTTAATTTTAAAATGAATAACCTATTTATAACATTTGCAGTCTCTTCGTTTTAGTAAATTGTTTATATTTTTTATATTATATGAGAGAAAATCAAGGTTAGTGTAAACAAATGGCTAAGATAGATGAATTATAATATCGGACGGCTCAAAAGGGAAATACTCAATTCAAAATTGAAAAATTATCAAGTTAAATACTTCGTACTTCGTATGGAGTACTAAATTATTGTTATACGAAGTATTTTACTTACTAGTCAATTCTCAATTTTGAATTTGAAATGGTCTGTCTATCTAGGGTCATGATCGAAATGAATGAGACCGAAAGAATATCGAACACACATAATCCCACTGAAATCCACACTTACTAAAACCAATTGACAACGATATAAAGTTTCATATACAAACTGACAAATGTCCTACTTCACTGCCGAGGTGACAATCGTACATGTGAAAACTTATATATTCTGACACCCAACAACATACTCTCTTTGTCTTAGTCATTTATTTACATTTTCCTCATTTTCCCCTCACAAAAAAAGTTAAAATGTAAACAATTCACTGAAACGGAGAGAGTATCACACCTTCATACGTAAATATATAGTACTTGTACCAAATATGGGTCAATCTTTACTTACGTCGACACTTCAATCTCAAGCTCATTTAACTAACGAATATGATTTTCCGTATACGAATTTTACTCCCGTTATATACTTTTTTCATTTTTTTTCCTTTCCATACCCTTTTTTTACTCACCTTCAATACAAAATTCTCTCTTTTATTTTTCCAACTTTTCTTAACCTAAATTCATACAATTTTCAATTATTTCAATTAATAATTTCGATAATCAATTCAACAAAGTAGTAATTCGATTCAATTTCATTTTTTTTTACAAAGTTATGTTAATTTTTATTAATCTTGATAATTTTGGGTTAAAAATCAAATTAGGGTTTATAGAAAATTGGAGTTTGGGTGGTTACGAAAAATCAATTTTAAAAGCCGAAATATATTTAAACTCAAAAAAAAAAAAAAAAAAAACAAAAAAAACCGTGGAACCCATAAAAGCACGTGAGGAACATCACGAGAAAGAGTACAAGTAAGAGTAGTGTCGTCCCTACAACCGCACCCTACAAGTCACATATACACCTTAGCTTTCACAACCACGTGCCTTCTTGTATTTATGATCATACTATCATACGACTCGTACACTTAGAGCAACAACAATGGTCAGTTTTATTGGAGGTTTTTCAATAAGAACGAACTGCACACCATTGTTTGGGAGGGTTTGTGGTTTGCTTCTTAATATGAGTTTGTCTGCAAGAAGTAAATTTTAGAGGAAAGAGAAGAAATTAATGAGGGAGGAGGTGTAATCCACACAAAACATAAACCAAAGAAATAAGAGGAGGTGTTTTACACGCACAAAAAAGTGCATGGAGGAGAAAAAAGGTTGAATTGTTTGTGGTCTCCACCTTTATTCATTTTCTTTTCTTGTTTGTTATATTTTAATATGTTGTTGGTTTTTTTTTATGTTAGTTTAATAGGTAGTGGATTGTGGGACCCTTTAAGAACAAATAAAAAGTTTTTGTCATTGTTAAAAGCAGTTCTTCAAATAATGAGTTTGTTTTTAAGTGACATGGCGCTTATGTGTCAAAGAACAAACCTGTTTTTGGTTTGTCCATTGCTAATGCTCTTACACCACACAAAGTTTATACCATAAAATGATAAAAGTGTAATTTTTCATCTTTATACTTTCAACCCCGTTCTTTTTGGCGTATAATAACTGAATTTATTGATATCGAGTTAAATTTATTAGAATAAAATAGAAATTCGATTTTTTTTTGGTAAGTTTATGTTTGTTTGGACTAAATTGAACTTGATGGAGCATGGTCAGCCGAAGCCTACAAGACCGTTTCGCAGATCATCTAGAGTCGTACAGCCTCGGTCACCAAGACCCCAGACTGGGGTGGGTACTACCCCAAATCGTACGAACATGTCTACCACACGGCCCTGCTAGTATGCTCGGCCACCAGAGTCAAGGGACGAGTGTGTCAGACTTTGTTTGCACCTGATCATAATAAGACAACATAAGAAGACAAAATCATAGCTTTTGTGCTGACAAAAATACAAAAGGACAGAAGAAATCCCAATAAATAGAAAAAGATAGAGACGGCCGATGATTCATTCACGGATAACTCGATCACAAAACACATAAAAAGTTATTAGTTAGACTTTATTTCTCTACTTTCTTAGTTATCACATCCATATACGTTTACTTAAGTATCGAAGGGGTTATCCTCGGACACCCTCGAGGTTAGGTTTGTCACATTGTGCAGGACATCCGGTCAGAGAGAGTCAAGTGGTACCGCAACCCCACAAAAATTCATACAAGTTATATTATTTCGTTCGTGTTAGAAAATACTTCAAGTGTTGTAACCTGAAACAAAACTTGTAAAAGTTAAACTGGGCTTATTAAAGTTAGTATAAATTAAAGCGAAAATAACAATGTCTTATTCATTAAAACCCTTAAGTGTAATTAGTGAAAATAAAAGTTAACTGCGCAAAATAATTAGCCAACTGCGTAAAGCACATCCCTTCTATATCTATACTCAAATTAAAGTTATGTACTCCGTATGTATATATGGATGATATGATGTGCACATCACCACACTATGAATGTACAATTACCACCCACCTAAGTGCCTAAAAGTATTTTGTGGTCTTCCTCACATGAATAATGTTATGTGTATATCATAGATTCATAGTTGTCAAGAATTATGTCTACACAAATTCTTCTTTACCATGAGGCTTGTCTTCGATATGTATGAAGAGATCTTGTGTAAAATTTTATAATTTTTGGCTCTATTTGATGAAATATGTAATGGGTTTTATTAGGTAGCAATCATCGTCGACGTTCAGTTGTACGTATTGATCTTCTAATATGGTATGAGTATTAAACGTGATAATTGGAAAGTCTTGTCTTACCACATGGTTGATAATGTTATGTGTTTATTATCCTTTATGTTTGATTATAACAAGTTTATGTCAAAACATTTATCCACCACTTACAAGCTTCCACAAGTCTGCATGAGGAGGTGTGTTAGATTAAGATATACTCCTCGTTTACGTCATTTGTTTACTTTTTGATTTTAGATGTACAGAGTATTGCAAATCACGATTTTCTTTATAACATAAGTTGATCTAAAATGTCAACTAAATTAAAAAGATATCAATTTTAGCTAAATGATTTTGGTTCCAAATTCGATTAAATTTTACTGGAGCTTTGTGCAAAGAAAGCGATTCATTTATGTGGTTCCCAGGATAAAAATAAATAAACAAATGATTAACTAATTCTCATGTGAGACGGGACTTACGATAAACTTATCGTGAGTCCTCTCACATGAGGGGTAGTTATTAGTATATTTTTTTTGTTTTTAAATTTTTTTTAAGTGGTTGAGTGAAAGGACTCACACTAAATTAGTGTGAGTCAAGTCTTACACAAGAACTACTCAACATACACCAACATACGGAGTATAGAGTTATTTCTCATTTTCACTCAAAAACTTTCGCTTTTCTTTTACGTCAATTTCTTCAATTCATTACCATTTCAATATATAAGAATTTTTGAAAGGACGAATCAAATAAAATCATTGTTATAAGAACCACGATTCGATCCAACAATTCCACGACTGTACGATCCACGAAGGCTTAAGCGATCCTAATTTTATGATCCTGTTCAGGGTGGCAGAATCTTACGATCCTGTTTATTTGAAATTTTAAGAGGTAGGATCACAATACAATCCTATGATTCAAATTCCAACTAAGTTAAAGAAACACGGTCATTTTAATAGGATATAAACTTTATCGGTTACTAATATTGTAAAGGTAAATATTTACAAATAACTGTTTGTGATCTTGAATATATATATATATATATATATATATATATATATATATATAGAAATAGGATCCTATGAATCCACTCAAATTTGGTGAGTCCTGCATCCTCATAATAGCCGTCGGATCTAATTAATTTGGAGCGTTGAGATTGTGCCACGTGTCCCTTACCCTTACCCTCATATAAGGCGTCCAAAAATTAAAAACCAAATCATTTTCGACCAAAAATTTCTCTCTCTAAAAATTAAAAATCATATCAAATCATCCGGCGATATTTTCATCAGGCGATTCATCTTCTTCTTCTTCTCCGGCGAAATTTTTCCAGCGTCTTCTTCGTTTATTGAGTTCCTTCGTCATTTCTTCAGTTCCTTCTTCTTCGATCATCTTTTGCTCGTTCTCTTTCTTATTTGTTCGTTCTCGTTCTCCGGCGATTCAAGCCTCGTTCTCCGGCGAAATTGTTTTCTTCAGTTCCTTCATCTTCGATCATCTTTCGGTTATTCTTCAGTTCCTTTATCTTCGATCAGTTTCTTCAGTTCGTTTATTTATTTCGGTTGTTTTCGACTTTTAACCTAATTTCTACTTCTAAGGTAAATTTCGACTTTATCTTCGATCAATTTCTACTTCTAATTTCTACTTTAATTCTACTATTTTGTTTGTTTTTCAACTTCATTTTTTGGATCTGCGTTAGGTTTTCTTATTTTTTCGTGTATGTTTAATCAATTTTGCTTTAATTTGGCATATACTTGTTGTTGATGTATAGTTTTTAAATTTGAAGTAATTAAGATGAATTTGAAGTAATTAGGTTTATTACGGAGTAATTAGGGTGATTAGGTTTATTACGGAGTAATTTGGATCTGCATTTTTTCGTGCATGTTGAAATTAGGGTTTCATATTTTTTCTGTTGTAAATTTTTCCTGCAGTTTAATCAATTTTGCTCTAACTTGACATATACTTGCTGTTGTTGATGTATAGTTTTAAAATTTGAAGTAATTAAGATGAATTTGAAGTAATTAGGGTGATTTTGCACAAATTTGAAAGAAATTTATTGTTAATAGTGTTTAGTAGATAAAATTCAAAGTAATGAGAACGAATTGTAAGTAATTAGTATGATGAATTTTAACATTTCTTATTGTTCTATAAATTTTGGTTAATTGTAAGTAGGTTTTACCTGCTGCTGACTTCATTTCTGTTTATACTTTTTTTTTTTTTTACCTGCTGCTGACTTCATTTCTGTTATTGTTACTATATTAGGTTTATACTTTGTTTTTTTTTTACCTGCTGCTGACTTCATTTCTTCCATTATAAGTAGGTTTTCTTTAAACAAAATAAAATGGTCCTAAAGTGCAAGGGTTGGGGTGTAAATGTTTATGAACAAGACAAAGCTGCTTTTGTTAATGATTACAATAATAAGAGAAAGGAAAGTATGAAGTCTATATTTGGTGAGGAGCATAGCGTTAAGATAAGAAAATACGGAAGGCAACGAGTCCAAGGTCTTATTTCTGTTTTTAGTAATCTTGATTACATGGAAATCATCTTTAGCAAACTTGAGGATCGACTTGACAAAGCTTGTGTGGCTGAAGTTTGTAAAAGTTGGGCATCGATGTTTTTGTTGGCTAATGCAGATGATCCCCGTATTAAAACTGAATACAAAAATAACTTAACAGGAACATTTAAACTGGGGGTAGAAATTTTGATGAGGAATAACAATGTAATATGCAAACGTTGTGTGTGCTACAAGACATTTAATAGAGCAGCACAAGACTTGTTACATGAATGTCAGAAGTTAAGTGGAGAGCATGTTGAGCATTTGATCGAAAAAGAAGTTGAAGACAGTTCTCCAGCTGATTACACTGTCGAGGATTCTGCTTCATCACTTGAACTAGGAGTGTATTTACTAACAAAGGGAAATGATGTAATAATAATTGACTAAGTAATAATTAGGTGTGAATATCTACTTTATTATTATTGTATGTCCATGTTTTGTAATCCTTAAAAATGGATATTATGTAGTAATTAGGATCGAATATTTACTGGATTAGTGTATGTCCAGCTTTTGTAATACTCTTTTGAGTATTAGGTTCGAATATTTATTGGTCTAGTGTATGTCCAGCTTTTTGTAATAGTATTTACTGGATTACTGGATTAGTGTAATATATTTATTCTATTAATCTAATGTTTTAAGTCTTTATTTTTTGCTACTTAAATTTTTGTTACTATAATGTTTTTTCCTGTTACTTTAATTTATATTGTGTGTTACTTTAATTTATATTGTGTGTTACTTTAATTTATATAGTGTGTTACTTTATTTTATAAAGTCTTTAAAATGTTGTTCTTATGCTATACTGTTTTTATTTTGTTACTTTAATTTATATATTGTGTTACTTTAGTTTATATAGTTTGTTACTTTAAATTATTTTAGTCTTTTACTTGAGGGTAGTTTGTTTGTTGTTGTATATTTGATGTGATTGTGTTTTTTTTTTTTTTTGTTTACTACAGCATATCATGGATGAGACAAGATGTATTACTGGTGCTGAAGAGTCTTCTTCACCAACTCCTCAAATTTCAGTGAAGGAGACGAACACGCTTGTTGCCCCAGAGGTACAAGGAAAAAAAGTGGATTTGGTGCGTCCTAATAAAGGCAAAGCTCGCCAAAAGTGAGTTATATAGTCTTCTTCTTTTGCTTTTTAATATGTATTTTTTATTTTATTTCCAGAATTTCGTGTTCTGTATTTCAATTTATGTTGTTCATGTTTTGCTTTCTGTTTTTTATTTTTCTGCAGGAGCACTCCTTACCTCACGAAATGTCGGCCAAACAATTTGGTCAAGCTTATTGAGAAGTTGTCGTCCGCACAAAAGCAAGCTGTTAAGGACATCGGTTTTGGAGGTTTATTGGATTTGAAAATTACTGTAGTGCCGCAATCAATAGTGGAATGGTTTGTTGATGCTTTTTCTGATTCAAGCCATCTATTTCATGCTTCTGCAACTAAAGAATTCCTACTCTCTAGTGATGATGTGCATGATGTTTTCTTACTACCGAGGGGTCCTCGAAAGATTGATTTAGTCGCCACTGGTCGTAGTAAAATGTCTTCTCAGGAGGACATAAAAGCTGTTTGGCGTAAGGAGTTTGGGATCAGTGGTTGTGGTGTTATTTCTTTGACCGAAATACATAAAATTTTGGACAAATATGAGCATGCGGATGATCATTTCAAGCGCTTGTTCGTGTTGTACTCTATGTCATGTTTTCTGGCTCCGACAGCAAATCACAGTCTTGATTTGAGGCTGTTGAAATCAGTAGCCGATGTGTCTGCTGTTAGTCAGTTAGATTGGTGTACACACGTGCTTGACGAACTTGTGTCTGCATTTCAAGCTTGTAAGTCGGGTGACCGATCCGTTCTACGTGGCTGTATTGTCTTCTTGATGGTGGCGTACTTTCATCGTTTTGATTTTAGAGGGGTGTCGATGCCTACTGAACTGCCTCTCATTCAACATTGGTCGGATGAGAGCTTCAAAAAACGGATTAATGATGAGTTGAAGACGGGGTCTTTGGGTAATGCACCTCTTAGCAAAAATCATTACCCTCGTAGTGGCAGTGTCCCTGAAGCTTCTCCAGTCAGACATCAAGCTGAAGTACCAGATATGGCTGCTGCTGGTGTAAGTTGTGTTTTAAGTTTACATATTCTTTGTTACTTTATTATGTATTCAGTGTTACTTTAGTTTATATTCTGTGTTACTTCAGTGTAATATCCTGTGTTACTTTAATATATAGTCTTTTACTTGAATACATATTCTGAGTTACTTTAGTTTATATTCTGTGTTACTTTAGTTAATATTCAGTGTTACTTTAACATATTTCATCTTTAATTCATTTTTTTGTATCTTGGGGAACTATTACTTGAATACATATTCTGTGTTACTTTAGTTAATATTCTGTGTTACTTTAGTTATATTCAGTGTTACTTTAACATATTTCATCTTTAATTCATTTTTAGGATCTTGAAGAACTATTAATGATGTTGAAAGGGGTTTCTGTAGAGTTCCATCAGAAATCCACTGCCATCATTAATTTGATCAAGGGCAAGTGGAATGACTTTCAAGTTCGGGAGTCGTCCCCTTCTTCATCTCCAACACTTACTCCCACCCAAAAAATTTTCGCAGACCCTCTTCTACACATGTATGTTGATGAGATATATAATCACCTTGGCCCTATGAAAGCAGCTGCTGATAGGATTCCATCATTTGAAAGCTTTTGCGAGAACCTGAAGGAAGCCAGTCGTGGTGGATTCGGTTCTAATGATGGTGCTGCGAAAAATGATGGTGGTCATGATGGTGATGTCAACTTAGGGGATGATGGTCCTGCTAATGATGGTGGTGATGATGGTGCTAATGATGGTGGTGGTGATGGTGCTAATGATGGTGGTGGTGATGGTGCTGATCGTGTTGATTTAGTCGTTGGGAGTGTTCTGCTTGAATTAAATTCTTTTGGTGCTGGTGATGATGGTGCTGGTGATGATGGTGCTGGTGATGATGGTGTTGGTGCTGAATTAAATTCTTTTGATGCTGGTGAAGATTTTGTTGGTGTTGATGATGCTGCTCCTCATAATGGTGGTGTCGGAGTTGGTCCCTATCACCCGTATTTGTTGCATTCAAACATAGAGGAGAGCATAATGAAAATAGTACCTGAAGAGTTTGGCTGTAGCATTAATCGTAGTGAACTCGACAAGAATGTAATGTTGTCTCAGCACACTTAATAGCGAACAATAGTTTGTTCTCATGTGTCTTGAAGCTTCGGAAGGATGTCATTGACTATTGCTTTGTCGATGATAATGACTTTAGTCAAGGGTTAGATTTCTTCCCTTTTTAAAATTTAAAAAAAAAAAAAAACTTACATTAATATGATTAACTTGTATTTTTTATTTCCTGTTACTTTAACCTGTATACCTTGTTACTCTAGTTTGATATGTCTGTTACTTTTGCTCCTGTTACTTTAACTTGTATTTGTTGTTACGCTAATATGATATATACATTACTCTATTTTATTTGACATCGATGTGAATTTTATTGTCTCTTTCGGTGAAGACGTTTTGGTTATGGACCTTCTGATCTCATAAGCGAGGCAGCGTTATTACTGATCTTAGGGTAAAGAGATTACTTCACCAATTATTGAATGCTGGTGTATTCTTCTAAATGCTCTTAATTATCAGACCAGATCGTCAAATAAGGTTTCACGGCTATTCATCGGGTTAACTCACTGTGTATGTCATCTATCACGTACTTTTTTTAGTTCTTACTCTACTGTTTTGCTTTTTTATGATTGTTTTTTTTTTTTTTAATTTTTTTTTTTTTTTTTTTTTTTTTTTTGCAGGATGCTCTTAAGAATTTGTTATTTGTGAGTAAACGGACGGACAAAAATAATCTCACAA
The DNA here is from genome assembly GCA_023091065.1 of Dianthus caryophyllus. Classification (NCBI taxonomy): domain Eukaryota; kingdom Viridiplantae; phylum Streptophyta; class Magnoliopsida; order Caryophyllales; family Caryophyllaceae; genus Dianthus; species Dianthus caryophyllus. Next base: position 7,720,669 of record CM041526.1, on the reverse strand, counting down.
AAGGAATTGAACAGGCATGGGACACTTGGATGGAGATTCAACCTGACACGTGCAATTTGGATTCAGATTTGGTAATATCATCTATCTTTTTAAAATTATTTGAATTAAACTTAATAAGTTTCATTCTGCTTGTCTTTAAAATTTCTGCTTTTTTTTTTTTTTTGTAGGTATTTATTCCCATTCATTCTGGTCGTCATTATTCTTGTGTATGTATTAACTTTTTGAAGAAGAGGTTTGAGTATTTAGACAATCAGGATTATGGTGAAGGATGGAAAGGTTCTGTTTTAGAATCATATGCAAAACGATCTGTAAGTGTGCCTCGCTGCAATTGTTTTTCCCTCCTATTATTCTTTAATTTTTATTTTCATTTCATAAATTAATATTTTTATTTTTGGTTGTTGTCTAGGCTCAATTGATGTGCACGTACCTAAAGAAAAAGGGTATCGCAAAAGCTAAGGATTGTCGTCGTTTTGAGTTTGTCAACATACCGTTCAGTTGGCAATTAGATAAGACTGTAAACAACGACTACGGTTTGTTTGCAATGTTTCACATGACTTTCTACCAGGGGGACGTTTTTTGTTGCGGGCTGAATGATGTCGTCATGAGGACCTTATATAGAGTAGAAATTGCTTCCACTCTTATTCTTAGCGACATCAACACTTTGAGGTCTGATGTTCTTCAGAAAGTGAATCAGTTCACAAAGATCAAGATGTCACTGTTGCCTCAACTTGAAGAAAAACGAAGAAAGGCAGCAGAAGAAGAACGAAGAAAGGCAGCAGGAGAAGACCAAATTCAGCCTGATGTGACGGAAAATGTCGCTGTGAATGAAGGAATGACGAGTGTTGTCACAGAGAATGCCCCTGTGAATGACCCGGTGAATGTCGCTGTGAATGAAGAATTTTCAACACCCACAGCCCAACCAAAATCGAACTTGACTGAAGTCACGTCATCTCCTACTACTGTTTTGGGTAGCAGGAAGAGGAAGGCGAGAGATGGGTGGGTTGTAGTTTGGGTGGGGTGCGGACAATGACATCCTACTTATTTCAAAGATATACGGTTACATAAATCGCTATTTTCTAACATGCTGAAGTTGAAGAAGGAAGTCCTTGACTATGTGTTTTTAAATGATCATAAATTTCAAAATCAGTAAGTTTTATCATTTATTTTGTACTTTAGTGTATGTTCTATTATTTCAGCTTTTTTTTTACTTGATTTTTATATTTTTGATAACACGTTGTATGTATACATTTATTGAATTTCCCCTGCGGGGAGATATTGTGTTCATTTGGTGATTTTCCTTCTTAACAAGGGATGATTTTCTACGATGCAACTGGATAAGAGTTTGAGCACAATGGTTGTAGAATGTTGGTCAGTGTTGCTCAATGTGCTTGTATTAAGAGTACCATTATCTCCTTCCAAAATGTATTTTGGACTTCGTCACATGGTAATAATTCTTATCTTTGGGCGTGTGTTTTTTAATTCTTTGTTTTCTTTGAAAGTTTTTATTCTGATAAATTATTTCGTTTTCACTTATATGCTCTTGTTTTATGATAGGATGCTCTTCATCGTATCTATGAAGCATTGTTCGAGGAACTCAACCAGATGATATGTATGGGAAATTGTTTGAAATTTGGAAGTCTTCCCTTATTACATATCTTCATCAGTTCTATCTAAAGGCGGACATAATTTTCATCCCCTTACTCGTTGATGATCACTATTTTTGTGTATGTGTTTTATTCAAAGAGGGTGTTGTTCATGTCCTCGACAATGACGTCTATCGTACTTGGGACAACAGTAATGTAGTGTACAATTGGTCCACGATGGTGGTATGTTCTAGTCTTTGTTCATTAGTACAATCTAATGCATTTATTTTTGTATATTATTAATGTTACTCTAGTTTATTTTTATTGTTACTTTAGTGTGTTTTTGTTGTTACTGTTATACATTTCTTTGTTTTGCTTATTTTGTTTTAGGTTGGTCTTCTTACTGACTTTTTCGACTGGCTGGACATTAAAAGAGATGAAGATTGTATTCAATTTGACGTTCGGCACATCAGATTTCCTTGGCAGAAACAGGGAGATTTGAAACTGGAATCTGGAATATTTCTATTAATGCTCATGGTGCATTCTGAAGGAAGCAATTTGAATCGAGTTGAAGAAGAAGCCATGCAGGCGAGTTATCTTCTTTGAAATTGCTGCTTCCTTGATATTATGTGACTACAACGATGAAAGAAGTGAAGTTCTTAAGAAAGTTCAAACATTTATCAAGGAAAAGCGTATGATATGGAGTCCTTCATTATATCAGTCACGAATCAAAGGCAAACCGGCTCCGACTTTGGTAAATAAAAGGAAAGCTGTTGTAGATGGGAAAGCAACTAAGCCACGTTCAAAGAGGCCAAAACCTAATCTTGATTCAAAGATACCTTCCGATGTTGACGATGATGAGGACTCTACCTTTTTGGTAATTGACGAGTCTTTGGATTGGCTTAAGACTTTCTTAACTGATCCTCCTAAGGAGTATGTGTACCAAAAAAAAACTGATCCTTCTAAGGAGTATGTGTACCAAAAAAAAACTGATCCTCCTAAGGAGTATGTGTACTTGTGTTTTGTTTATTTGTTTTTTAAAATTTTTCCTTTCTCTAAAAAAGTCTAATTTCAATTTTGTTTTTTGGTCTTTTCTAACAAATGACGTTCCAAAGAGCATACAGTACCACAAAAGGGTGAAGCAAATCGCAAGATCAGGAAGAGGTAGACGTAAAGCTGTAATGGCCAAGAAACAGATTGTTGTTTATAAATGATTCTGATTTTTGTACAACTCTGTTTGTAAATGTTATTTTGTGTGGAGCTAGCTAGTCTTGATTTAAATGGCTTATTTTGTTTATAAATGATTCTGATTTTGTAGAACTCTATTTGTAAATGTTATTTTCTGGTTCTAGTGATTGTTACTTTAACATCTGTTATTTTATGTTACTTCAATACATTCCCCCTGTTACTCTAATGTAGTTTCATTGTTACTTTAACTGTTATGTTACTTCAATAGTATTAATTTATTTTTCTCTTACTTAAAGGCTCCCAATCATTTTTGTTACTTTATCATTCAAGTAATTTAGTCAATTAATTCAAATTATAGGATTGAAAACTACTAACTATAATCTATAATAAAAATTGAATTACTATATGCCTATACCAATAATATAAATTGAAAATTACAAGCATGATAGAGAAATTAATAAGGTATTTGATGTTACTTAAACAAAAACAATAAAAATTCGGATGTTACTTTAACACGGTAACTGTGTAACTTTAATACTATATTGATGTTACTCTAAAAAAAATTATAAAAGTTCAACTATAATAAAAATTCAAATACTATAAGTCTATTTTCCCTATACTTTATTTCTTGAATGTTCTTTTTGATATTTTCATGATCACAAAAAAAAAAAAAAAAACAAAAAAACAATAAAATTAAATATATATTAATAATGTCACTCTATTAATATGTAAAATAGAGCTATTGTTACTGTAATGTGTAACAGTTGTTACAGCAACGTACATTTATTGTTATTGTTACTGTAATGTGTAAAGGATGTTACTATAAGATATACTTACATTTACTCATCGTTTTCATCTTCTTCTTCTCCATCTGCTGCTTCTTCTTCTTCAGTTGCATTTTGATTTTCTGGCATCTTTTCAACAAAAGGAAAAGGGCAGTTTCTCTTATCATGATTAGCCATTTGTTTGCAATTGTTGCAAACCCTTTTCGTTTATTCGCTTTGGCAATTGATTGCTTTTTGTTGCTAATCAGCCTTTTACCACTTCCTTTGTTTTTCGAGTGATTCGGTGGCAATATATTAACTTGTTCAGGATCCTTACAGCCAAGCAACATCTCCAATTCCTTCTCCTTTGACAGTGTTTTACGTTGAGGATCCGTTTTGATTCTGAATTGTCTCAGCAGTTCTGCAAATTCCCTTATTTGACACTCATTCTTTGAAGATAGGACACCAATAATGCCATAGAACTCAGACCAAACTTTGGATATCTCCACCTTCGTAACGTCAATCACGTCGCAATCATCAACAAGGTTGCCCTCAACATCATAGGCACCTCTCTTAAGTGCGTCTTTGGACCATCTCAGCATTATGTACCGTTCAGGTATCTGCTCCACTCGCTTTCCCGACAGCACCCAAATTACGTGCCTACACAGAAGCCCTTTCCTCTCAAACAACTTGCAGGAGCACTTTACTTCAACGCTCACTCCGCTTATCTTGAACTTCATACGCCTTCTCACAACGTATCTTCAACCAAAGTAGTTTCACATACACTCGTCTTTGTGTACCCAACAACACAACAACTACACATCGAGTACTTTATTTCGTCTTGAAATTCAGAAAACACTTTGTGAGTGTATACCTTCGAAGCATGAAGTTCTAGTTTCAGCGGTGTGATTGTCTGAGGTAATGAGCTGTCATTTTCAATATCAAGTAGCTTTTGAGTGTGCCTTTGCTGATCCATTGCACTTTGGTACCTCATCCAAAATTCAACCAAAGTTCCAAATTGATTCTCAAACTTCTTGAAGAAACTATTTGCACTTTCGGACCTCTGCGTAGTTCGAAGGATACATCCCATCTCCAAGTCTACGTGATACGCAGAATCGATTTAAATCGATGTGGAACATATCGACAACCACCTATGCTCTTCCAAATCAAACTCCTTCATTATCTCAGTCCATTGACTCTCAAAATCTGATGGTTCTAAGTCGTTGTTCCACACAACTCCACCAAACTTCGTGAGAAACTCGGTATCCTTGCAGATAGCACTTCCCACTTTATCAACGACTTTTTCCATTATGTGCCACATGCAAAATCGTGTCTTCTTTGTTTTAAAAGCAGTGGGACAAAGATTCTTTATTCTTTGGGTCTTGATGCATTAATAATATTTTCGGCTCTTTGTTTCCCATGGCATCCAGAAATTTAGTGAAGGCCCATGTAAATGAGGCTTCATCCTCATTAGACAGCAAAGCACCAGCAAAAGTAACAGATTTTTTATGGTTATCGATGCCAGTGAAAGGAGTAAATACCATCATATACTTGTTCGTACCATAAGTGGGATCAAATGAAACAGGATCTCCAAAAGCGAGTAATTTCTCCTAGCTCTTGATCACCCCAAAAGACACGACATAAATTCGCCAAAGATCAACATCATACGCAAAGTAGAAGCCCTTTCTCGTTTCACTAAGTTTGTGAAGATTATTCACAAACATTTCAGCGTCCTTTTCTCCTATGAAACACTTTACATCCCTCTGAAAATTCTTGAAATGAAGAAGAGAAGCTCCCACATTTTCGTATCCATTTGCAAACTCTTTGCAAATTCTGAATGTTTTGGTCGGCCCAATATTGACCTTCGAGTTGTTCAGTATCATCTGTTTATGATACAGCGTTAAGTTTGCAGCCTGCTTTGAAAGCTTGATTGATGCTTTGCAGAGCAGAGTTTGTGATTGTGTGCCTCCTTGAATCTTTCAATCACATACATTTTGTCAAGAAACATAATCCGAATCATTGCTTTGCATCCAACTCTAGTGATTTTTGTGTTTCTCTCTTTTTTCAGTTTTTTCCTGTTTTTTGGACCTGCTATTTCAGAACTCTCCCGTGTTTCTGAAGAAACACTCAGACAGTTTCTCTTCGACTCGTTAAATCCTTGTCGATGGCAGAGAAGATCCTTTCTTCTTATGGTATTATCTTTAAACATCCTTTGTGTTCCAAGCCTATATTCAAATCCACATGCCAATGCATATGTCTTACAAAAGTCGACAGCCTCCTCAACTGTGTAAAACTTTTTCCCAACTGTAGGAGTAGTTTTCTTTTCAATCTTTCTTATCCATTCTTCACTCCCATTTGGTGTGTACTGAGGCAAAACTGGCGTTGTCATGCTCTCATAAGCGTCTGTTGGGACAGTAGGGGTTACTGGTACGCCGTTTTGGTTTGTCACCTCGTTTACATTAGCCCTGATATCCAAGTCTGTCATAGAATCTGTGACATACCAACACTTATTATTATCAGAATTAAATGTTACTCCAAAGCTATAATAATGTAACAGATTTTACTATAATAGAAATAATAATAATTCAGACTTCATTTTATATCAAAATTAATTCACGTAATGCATATGAAAAATAATTGTTACTCTAACATGTTACTTGTGTAACTTTAATATAATTTCATTGTTACTCTATGTGGAACCCGGGATCGGACCCAACTCGGCGTCTTGCTTAAGGGCGGATTTTAAAGTTAAAAAAGATTAAGTTGGAAAAACCTTTAAGAACTGTTATGGAGTCGCCACCTATTTATCGCGGAAAATAGGAACCTGCTACCATGTTCTAAGTTAAAAACATGTCCTAGATTTTGGAGTACGCCGACACCCCTAGATCTAAGGCTTATGAAACCAGATTGGATTCGGGGTGAGGGTACTTTAGAAAAAGAGTTAATTCAAATAATGATTTATGAAAACCTTTTAGAAAAGCCTATGTAAAAATAGCCTCTACTGACCTAGAACAATCCTTGTAAGATGATATTTGAGCTAATGTTATCGCTACGTACAAGTGCGATAAGTTTGTAAAAGAATGCAGATCTGGATGCAAAAAGATTGATTAAAACCCTCGCTTTAGCATGTTTAACTTGTTAACGAATACAGTTCGATTAAAGGTCGAATTCATTGTTTAAGTTGATTTTAATGCAAAATAAGAAGGTGCAAGATGCATGCAAATAAAATAAAGTTCAATTGTCCATTGGTTTATTTTATAAGGTCGGTTGCTTATGCGACTTTGGCGTGTCATCGGATATGGAGTGTATCAAGTAATAAGAACACTTGGAAGGCAAGCGCTCGGGTGCCAAAGCCGGCGCTAAAGTGTAGTCCCCTTTGTTAGTCCATAGAAAATAAGAAAAGCTTTGATCCAAGTGGATCGGTACCTACCTTGTCCTGACGCTTCAGATCTGGGCAGTGCTTCGCTTCTTGAACTTGAAAGGAGGATGAATTCAACACGGGATGGTGTGTTGAACTCAAGGATTTGAGTGCTTGAGGCTTTTGTGGGAGATGATTTGTGTGTTGTGAATTGTGTGTGAAATTGTGATCTGAAAGTGTGTTTTGAATGTCGAGGTATAGGGCTCTATATATACTAAAAACCTCGGAGAAATTAGGAAATAGGAAATAAAAACAAGCCTAGGAACCGCATAGCCTTATGCGGTTGCACTGGGAAACCGCATAAGCTTATGCGGTTCTTCAAACCGCATAAGGTTATGCGGTTTGAAATGGTTCTAGGTCTACTTTCCAAGTTTCGGTTGCATTGAATCTTTGAAAGATCATGAGATAATCTCGAACGTGAAGCACAAGAAAAGTGCTGGGATATTTGTGAGATATTTTGTGATGCTTAGGGCTTTGGAGTGCGGGCCAAAGGTGGGTTTAGGCTTCAGTTTGCAGAGACCAGAGAAAAAATGAAAAGGGTGTATTTGCATAGTTTTTGTGAAATAAGGTAAGACGTGAAGTTGTATTTGGTGTAAGAGGGGCTAAATAGCGGTTTTAGCTACCGGCCTAAATTTAGGAATTTAGGAATCTTTGAATTAGACCTTGTTAATGTAAAGGACTAATTGTAGTGCAAATCTGGCTCATGCCAAATGAAGCAGGACAAGGACCTAGCTAGACTCCAAATGGACAAAATGAACGTTATTTAAATGCGATGTAAGGTGACCTAAATCATTTTAACATTTAAAACGACTCAAAGTGAATTCGACATTAGTTAGAACCGTATAAGTCAACGTTAAAGCATGCGTAATAAAAGTCCGTGTTACATCACAGGGTTTTGTTTGGGAGGGTACGGATATGGGTATCCACAGAGCCCCCAGTTTGACTGAGCTCGGACTAGAGCGCTAGTCAAACTCCACGACCATATCCGGACCATTACAGTCTCGATATGATCAGCGGAACGAAGCATGTGTCCATGGGTGAGACGAGGACTTCGAACCGGGCTAAACGGGGAGGGGCGTACATGTTTAAGGACGTGACGGTCCATGCATGCTATAAGGGCCTGCCGGCCTGCAGAGTGTCTTCGTCGTGCTTGCCGCTGATGTCGTCATTGATGCTGATGCCGTTGCTGATGTTGATGTCGTTGTTGATGCTGATGCCGTTGTTGACGCGATCTTTGGGTCTCGTAGGAAGCGCAGGTGCTTAGTGTTGTACTAGTTTGCCGGGGAAGGGTGTATGGGTATGGTCTCGCCGAGGAGCGTAGGTGTAGTTGTAGTTGTTTGGTCTTTGGAAGAGTGATGGTGTTTCGTCTTGTAAGGGGTGCAGGTGTATGTTCACGGTGATTATGGTCAGAAGAAGGTGTATGTGCTCATGTATCTTGCCGTGTAATTGCAAGTGTGTTGGCGTCTTGTAGCTGGTGTATGTGCTTGGCCTTGCTGTACGTGCTGACGTAGATGCTTGGTATTTATGCTCCGAAGTTGAAGGATGACTCGTAGGTTAGTGATTTGCTGGGGAAGTCTAAGGAGATGTCTTGGACCTCGTGGGAAATGTGCGTGTAGATGTGTGGACTCCATGGGGAGGAAGTGATACTCCACAGGGACATGTAAGAGAGGTGTGAGGGCTCGTGAAGAGTGTTCGTGTTTAGCCGCATGCAGTGTATTAAAGGCTTAATACACGCGTATGGCGGATCAGAGGTGACGCCTTAACCAAGGCATAGCGGGATGTGCTAAGCGCGATATGGCGGACTGTAGGTGACGCCTTAACCATGAAAGCTTGCATGCATGAAGAAAAATACTTAGGCTTGACGAGCCTAATATGGGGAGACAACGTGGAACAAAACACGCCTTAGAAATTGCCTTGTTGACTAGTGATTCTTCCGGGGAATCTCTTATCAATCGGCGACTTCAAACGTGAACTCATTCACACATGTCGCGGCTTCAAATCCGGAATAATTCGAATTCTGCGATTGTCTTCTGAAATCTTCATTTACTTTGCTTTGACCATGAGACGTGGTATCTGGTGATTCGTTTGGATTCATGTGATACTTCATCTCTCTCGGACTTAGAATGCATGGTGCTTAGGATGCTTCTTGGACATGTTAGGGTGTTCATTGTTGTGGGCGTACGTTCGGGTGTTCGTTGTTGATGTGGGTGTGTATAGCAAGGGTGTCTTTAAAAATGCGAAAAATTATCCCATTTTTCGTTGTAAAGGTTTGATTCTTGAAAGGAAGCGTCAGCCCCCAGTTGTCTTGGTCATGGTGCCGGTGTATGTGAGCCCCCAGTTTGACTGAGTTATGGTGTATAACGATAGTCAAACTATGTAAAAGGCTATGGGTTGCATTAGGATGAGGGTGTTTTTGGATTACCCCCTCGAGTTTGACTATGTTTTGAATGAAAACTAAGTCAAAGTGGGGTGCGTGATGTACTTGGAGAAGGAGTTTTTGGGTTACCCCCTCGAGTTTGACTAAGTTTTGAGTGAAAACTGAGTCAAAGTGGAGAGTATGGTGTTTGGTTCTGAGATGGCTCGGGTTCAGTGTGACTTTGATGAATACCGTCGTCTTCACCCTTAGTTGTCTAGGTGATCTTGTGCAATAAGGATTGTGTGAACCCTACATTACATGGTATTCGTTGTAGCTTGGCTTGAGCTTGTAGTTCTTTTCGTTGTCTTTCGCTTAGTCTTTGTGTTGTGCTTCCGTGGACCTGTGTAGTTAGTAGGCTTGGGTTTGAAAGTGAAATGATTCCCGATTGGGATGCTTGGATTAAAATATTTTTGTTGAAAAATCATTTTTGTAAAAGATTCACTTTAGTTGTCGAAATGAGCTTTAAAAATGAACGCTTGAAATGTCGGTTGTAAGGATTCATGCGAGATGAAAGGGGTGTTAGACGTTGTAGGTTCAAGCTAGAGTTGTGAAGACCGTGGAGGGTTACTTGAGTGCAAAGGTTGAAAAGCCCCCAGTTGTCGGTGGAATCTCATGACAACACGGAGTGGGATGTAGTGCTAGGTTCGGTTGTGCTTTGCGCAAGCTGCCTACGTATCCACGAATGTGGAATCAAACCGGCGTAGTTCGATAGAGCTTTCGCTCAAAATGTGTTAACTCGAGTGAGTTAAATTCGAAGAATGCTGTTACTCAAAATCTATTAACTTGAGTGCCGAGTTAAATTTTTGGAAAAGTTTAGACTTCGAAGATTCGAGATGCATTTCAAGGATTTGAGATGCATTTACGAAAGATACATTTTGTTTGCGAAAGGGTGTTTTTGCAAAAGGTGAATTGCAAAGTGCTTTCATAGTAACTCGAGTATTGAGTTAATTTTGAAAGGTGATTAGCTAATTTGAGGTCTGTTGCCACGTGAAAGTACGAAAAAGCGTGTCGTTCCGTGGGAGCGTTTTGAAAACTGGAGAGTTTTTGAAAGGAGCGGTTTAAATGTCGCTAAATTGTTTGATTGGAAGAGGATTGACTCGACGTGTGAGTCGATGCTTAAGGTGCCGAAAAGTTTGCAAAAATAGAGACGAATCGTATGCGTGATTTGAGACTCGACGGTTGCATGGATGCCATATTCGGGAACACGTGCGTTGGTGGAGCCCCCAGTGGTGCTTGATTGTCTGCGGTGGGATGCTGTTGTTCCTGCAAAACAGTGTTAGACCAAAAAGCAGAGTACTACTCCTAAGTCTATGACAACTTTGCCTTGACGAATTCGTTTTAGTCGCCTCGATAAAGAAATAGTTTGCCTTTTGTGAATTTTTGTGGACACATCCTTAGCATGGAAAGTTTTGGACGGGGAATATTTTGTGGATTTTTGTAAAAGGTTGGTTGAGCTCGGGAGAGCGGCCTACGTATCCGTGGGTACGGAATCAAACCTAGCGTAGTTCCGAAAGGGATGTGTTTGTTTTGGTAAGGGGGTGTTTTTATAAAAAGGTGCGTGTTTAAGGACTCGCCGGTCCAAAAGAGGTGTTTATGTGTTTGACCTTGATAATTGCATCCTAAGGATGGGTTCTCCTTAATTGATCTAGGCTGGTTGCTTGCTACTTCTGTTTTGTCTTCAATTTGGAATTTCAAGGACCTGGCCACTCGTTTCTGGGCTTCAGTACTTCTTGCCTTTGGGGTTTCGGCCCCTCGCTTATTGATTTCTAAGCTTGTTGACTTCTAAGCTTTTTGACTTCTTGAGCTTTTGACTTCTTAAGCTTTTTGCTTCTTAAGCTTTTTACTTAGTTGTTTTGCCCCTTGTTCCGGAGCTTTTGAGACTTTTGCTTTTTGGTGACTTTGGTTTTTGATCTTTGTACCTTGTATTCCCGTTTGGTTTGAGAATATCTTACGCCCTATGTGGCTTGGGCTTGAGCTCAGACCTTGCTAAACCCTGTGGCTCGGTGGTCACTCGTGATCGTGTGTCTATCACACCGGGCTCCTCTGACAAGTTCGTTTGCTTATTAGGCACGCGATCGAGTACGGGGAGGGCGATCCAGGAATACTCGTACTTTTGGTCGCGATCAAATTCATGACCACTGTGGAGCTCCAAATTAATGGATCCTCCTCCAAAAGCAGCGGAGTAGTAGACCACGAGTAGACTAGTGAACCTTAGGTGTTTAGTCGTCGGAACCTTCTTTGTCTTTGTGTCCTTGATTTAGTTGTTAACTTGGACCTTCGTATCCGGCCTAGACCTCCTTCGGATAGCTACTCCTAGGATGCAATGTATGTCGGTGCAAAATGTTTTTTGTGAGTAAAAAGGGTAAGAGGAAACTGGGTTTTTGGCAAATTTATTCCCTTATCGATTTGTTAAAATGTCGTACGTCGAAGACTCGATTATCCTAGACTGACGGAGATTGACTCGATGCTTAAAAAAAACTCGACCCGTATTGAAAAGACTCGAATTTCTTGAGGAGATCCGTGAGATCGTCGGCGGCGCCTTGATGGATTCTTCGCTGGGTGCTCGAGACGCACATGTCTCGGATGGGGTTGATGCTCGCGTCGGGACTTGGTTCATGCATACTTAGATTTGTCTTTGATTTTGCAAAAGTTTTGTTTTCGGCGAAAAGCAGGATGTTTTGTTGAGCAAAATGTGTTGTCACATTTTGGCTTGATGTAAAAGGTGTTTCGAGCTGAAATGTGTTGTCACATTTCGACTCTGTGCGAGAGATGATTCAAGGTAGTGATGAGCTACTTGAACCGAGGGTGCTTTGAAAATGCGATGGAAACGGTAGTGCCCGTTTTCATGCATTTACTTAAGGAAGAGTTAGACCGAAGCGGCTGGAGCCACTTGGTCCGACATCGAAAGTCCTCGGGATTGAGCCTGCTCATTCCCGGGTTTTGTTCTTTTGCGAAAAGAGGAATGTTTGATCCTAGAAGGTTTTGGGCTAGTGAAAACCTTCGAAAAATGCTTATATTGAAAGAGGTAAAGGAAAAGGCTTTGAGCCGTTCGATTAGTTTTTGCGAAATTCTTCAAGAATGGGCTGACATTCTCGGGTTTGAAAAGAGTTTTGTGATAAAAAGGGGTGTGATGACCGCTAGTCATGCAGCCGATTTTGAGTTAGAAATGTTTTAAAACGTTTCATGCTCGACGACGTTTGGTGATAGAAAGCTAGATGTTTATGCTAACGGTGTGTTGCTAAGATCCTATTGGTGGATGCTCGAAATGGCGTTTAAGCTATTTGAGTCGAAGGTGTCAAAACGCGATGAGGACGAGCTTGCTTGTCCACATGGATTTTGTTAAAGGAGAAATGGATCGAGGTGGTTTGAGCCATTCGATCCGATGTTAGAATCCACAAGATTGGGCTTGGCCATCCTTGGGTATAGTGAGGGATGCTACTTACTGGGCTGGTTTGACAATGAGTCGTTTGAAAAGGTTTTGTTTAGAAAGGTTCGAAAAGGCCAAGAGCCGTGAGTTCGCTTTGAAAGACTCACCAAGAATGTGTCCTAATTCTTGGGTTATACTTTGTGAAAAAGCACGCGATAGATGGGTTAGGATAACCGTGGGTTATTTAATCCATTTATGCTTTGAAAAGAGGAGATTTTCGAAAAGGTTTTAGCTAAAGGAGGTTTTTGAAGCGAGGACGCGTGCGCACGTCTCGTCTCGATGTCAAAAGGTGTTAGCTTTGTCGAGCCCATTTAACGGTTCATCGTTAAGGGCTCGAGCCTAGGTGGGTGAGAGGGGTTTGACTTGAGAGCGGTTAGCTAGTTGGGTCGTGGATGTTGAGAAAGGATTAGGTTGTGTGGCGTGTATCTAGTTAGACCTACTAGGTTCAATGTTCATTTTAGGCGTTCATTTTAGCTCATTTCATTGTTTTGAAAGACCTTTTAAGCTTGAAAAAGGAGATTTTCGAAGAGTTTTGGCTAAAGGGAAGCTTTTGAGACAAGGATGTGTGCGCACATCTCGTCTCGATGTTAAAAATTTTGCTTTGCACCCGTCGAACTAGTATCGGTGATTTGCCGAGGTGAGCTCGAGTTCGGATGTGTAAAAGAGAAAGGATTCGGCTCGAGTAAGTCGAGTCGAGGATGTTAAAAATGGAGTCTAGGCCGTATGACCAAGAGGATTGAAATCCACAAGCTTGGGTTTTAATCCTTACTCGGGTTTTTGCTTGTTAGTGAAAAAGGAAGTTTTGAAAAGGCTTATTTCAAAAATTCGCGAGAGTTTTGTTTGAAAGGTGTTAGTTTGTTAGATGTTAGGTTCATTTATCTTTGAAACGTTTAAGCAAGTTTTCGAAGATATGAATGCAAATGCTCGTTTTGAAAAAGACCATGGAGTGCATAGCCTCGAACTTGTACGTATGACTCAAAAAGGGGTGAAAAATGAGTCAGTCGGGTACACCTCCAACTACCTCGAGTACGCTTTGGCAGATACTTAACCCCTTCATTTCCTTACGCCGGGGCGATAGGTTTTCTGAAGGGAGCACTGGGGCGGTCGAGATAGCCGTTTACGGCAAGCCGTGGAGGGGCGAGAGGAAAGCTAGTCCGGCATGTGCTTTATCGAGTGGACAAGCCTGCATGTGGGAACCACCTCTCGAGGGTGCAAAGGGTGCCTAGATTCCAAAAGGAATGGACTCTAAACGAATGTGCATAGCTCAAATATGTTTACAAGGATTGTTCAAGGCTTTCAAGTTTCACCTCTTTATTTTTAAAAAGAAAAAACTAGTTTTAGGTTTTAAAAATAAGTCCTCCCCAGCGGAGTCGCCAAACTGTGGAACCCGGGATCGGACCCAACTCGGCGTCTTGCTTAAGGGCGGATTTTAAAGTTAAAAAAAGATTAAGTTGGAAAAACCTTTAAGAACTGTTATGGAGTCGCCACCTATTTATCGCGGAAAATAGGAACCTGCTACCATGTTCTAAGTTAAAAACATGTCCTAGATTTTGGAGTACGCCGACACCCCTAGATCTAAGGCTTATGAAACCAGATTGGATTCGGGGTGAGGGTACTTTAGAAAAAGAGTTAATTCAAATAATGATTTATGAAAACCTTTTAGAAAAGCCTATGTAAAAATAGCCTCTACTGACCTAGAACAATCCTTGTAAGATGATATTTGAGCTAATGTTATCGCTACGTACAAGTGCGATAAGTTTGTAAAAGAATGCAGATGCAGATGCAAAAAGATTGATTAAAACCCTCAGTTTAGCATGTTTAACTTGTTAACGAATACGGTTCAGTTAAAGGTCGAATTCATTGTTTAAGTTGATTTTAATGCAAAATAAGAAGGTGCAAGATGCATGCAAATAAAATAAAGTTCAATTGTCCATTGGTTTATTTTATAAGGTCGGTTGCTTATGCGACTTTGGCGTGTCATCGGATATGGAGTGTATCCGAAGTAATAAGAACACTTGGAAGGCAAGCGCGCTCGGGTGCCAAAGCCGGGGGGGGCGCTAAAGTGTAGTCCCCTTTGTTAGTCCATAGAAAATAAGAAAAAGCATTGGTCCAAGGGGATCGGTACCCACCTTGTCACGACGCTCAGATCTGGGCGAGCTTCGCTTCTTGAACTTGAAAGGAGGATGAATTCAACACGGGATGGTGTGTTGAACTCAAGGATTTGAGTGCTTGAGGCTTTTGTGGAAGAGGATTTGTGTGTTGTGAATTGTGTGTGAAATTGTGATCTGAAAGTGTGTTTGAATGTCGAGGTATAGGGCTGTATATATACTAAAAACCTCGGAGAAATTAGGAAATAAGGGGATAAAAACAAGCCTAGGAAAGCCTTATGCGGTTGCCTGGGGAAACCGCATAAGCTTATGCGGTTCTCCCCTCAAACCGCATAAGGTTATGCGGTTTGGGGCAGTTCTAGTCTACTTTCCAAGTTTGGCCAGATTGAATCTTTGAAAGATCATGAGATAATCTCGACGTGAAGCTCAAGAAAAGTCTTTGGGATATTTGTGAGATATTTTGTGATGCTTAGGGCTTTGGAGTGCGGGCCAAAGGTGGGTTTAGGCTTCGGTTTGCCCAGGACAGGAAAAATGAAAAAGGTGTATTTGCATAGTTTTGTGAAATAAGGTAAGGCGTGAAGTTGTATTTGGTGTAAGAGGGGGCTAAATAGCGGTTTAGCTACGGGCCTAAATTTAGGAATTTAGGAATCTTGAATTAGACCTTGTTAATGTAAAAGGGACTAATTGTAGTGCAAATCTGGGCTTCATGCCAAATGAAGCAGGACAAGGACCTAGCTAGACTCCAAATGGACAAAATGAACGTTATTTAAATGCGATGTAAGGTGACCTAAATCATTTTAACATTTAAAACGACTCAAAGTGAATTCGACATTAGTTAGAACCGTATAAGTCAACGTTAAAGCATGCGTAATAAAAGTCCGTGTTACATCACAGGGTTTTGTTTGGGAGGGTACGGATATGGGTATCCACACTCTAACAGATTGTAATAAAAAAAAATCATTATCAATTGAAATTTCGATTTACCTGATGCTTCCATCAATTCCTCTTGATATTGTTGTTCTTGTTGTCGTTCTTCCTCCATAGGTAACAAATCTATATACCAATACAAAATTCATCAATAATAATCAACTGATTCATTATTACAACATTAAAGATGATTTTAACGAATTCATAATTACAACTGATTAACATGCAGAAACAGAATAATTTGATCCTTGAATTCATTATCACAACTGATTTTCATTGTTACAACTGATTTTCATTATCACAACTGATTTTCATTGTTACAACTGATGAATTCATTAACATGCAGAAACAGAGTAATATGCAGAAAACGAGAATCAAAAAACAAAAAAAAATTTACCTGGTGTTAGAGACGATTTTGATGAATTCGGATCAATTTCAAAGAAATTTGATGTTGAGCATCTGTTAACGACGTTTTGATGATGATTTTCCATTAATTCGGAGTTTTTTAGTGATGAATTCGAGGTACTTTAGGTTAATTTGTTGTAATTGCAGACGAATTTTCGATTTTAATTCGAATGATTTTGGATGATTTTTGGGAGAAAATAACATGAATATAGCGTAGGATTTAGGTCGATTATTTTGGAGGGAGATTTTGGGGATTATTTTGTTTTCTAGAGAGAGATTTGGTGTTTATTTTTTTTGGAAAGTTTCAAATGAGGTAGGATTCTTTTCGACCTATTAGATTTTTGAGATTTTATTATCTTTAGATCTCAACCATTGATTTGATTTAATCCGAGAACAGGGTGTCTGAGGATGCACCAAATATAAGGGATTCATGTGATCCTCTCTGTATATATATATATATATATATATATATATTTTACATTATAAAAGGCACGCAACATTTAGTTAGTTTGTAAAATCGAACGATCCGATTCTACTGATTCGATCGTACCTACCCCATCAATTCAAAGTGAAATCCCGATCCTAACAACGTTGAATAAATTTTTTTTTTCATCATTATCGCTTATTAATACACTATCATCTAATTGTATACTCCTGTTTCAGACTTTTTATCTTTCTATTTACAAAAGTGACCCAAATTTTAACCTTTAAAAAAAAGCCAAAAAAGAAGAAAAAAAAAAAAAAAAAAAAACAACCTCATCCACGACAATATTTAAAAGAAAAAAAAAAAAAAAAAAAAGCCTTTTGGTTGGCGATTAAAATTTTACTTTCCTACAATATAATAAATTTTAGGGTTTTTTTTATTATCCATAAATTGTTAAAAAATGTTCACAAATTCTTGTATGAGTCGAGTCTTATAATAACTTATTGTAAGTCCGTCTCATTTGTACTTGATTATATAGTTTTACCATTTTAGTGATAATTATGATTAATTGTCACTAAATTTTTTATTATCCCTATGAGTGATTTTAGTATACTTCATATTTGTTTATAGTTTTTGAACCATTTTAACTGCAATTTGTATTTTGGTCTCACATTAATTTAATGTAAGAACTGCCTCATGTGAGACTTACCGAAAATTTTTTGGTTACCTAATACGATAATATATTCATGGCAAATTCCTCCAATATGAAGAAAAGAGAAACTCGTTTTATTTTTATTTAAGTCTTATTTTTTTCTTTTGCCAATAAAACTACTCCGTATTTACTACTCCCTCTATTTCATTCAATTAGCCTCACTTTCCTTTTCCGAAAATTTCACTTATTTAGCCACATTATTATTTAGGTCACCTTTATACAATCAAAATAACATTTTTACCCCTATTAATATATTTATTTCACCAAAATACCACATTTTATCCTCTAAAATGGACCTCACTCAACTAAACTACTAGTATTATCTTTAAATTTTCAATTCCCTTAAAAATTGTGCAAAAACCTATAAGACTTATTCAATAAAATAACACAAATTCTCATATAAAACGGGTAACCCGTTTTAAGCTTAAAACGGGTCAAATAATTAGGATAAGACAAAAGTAAATAGTGTAGGAAAAAGTAGAGTGCTTTGTTTTATGTGTGTAAGTGGATAGATTCTTGACCCGTTTTAAGCTTAAGACGGATCACCCGTTTTAAGAGAGACTTATTGATAAAATAAAAAGAGTATATTTGTAATTACATAAATAAAATAAGTCTCTCGTAAAATTGTCTCGGGTTAGGAGAGTGAGAAAGGGAATGTAGGAGAGGGAGGAGCCCACCGCACGCGAAAGGAGCAGATGAACGGACAGGGAATGGGCGCACGTGACAGGCAGCTGAGAGACGTCACGTGCCTCCTTCAATTCTCTAATCACGTACATGTACTCACACTCTACGTGGCTAAACAACAACCCTATTCTGTCTTCTCAGTTCTCACACTTGCAACACTACTCCACTACCCTTGTCCATCGCACCATTGAGGCATGCTTCTTTTCGGCTTAATTCGGCTCGTATAATTCAGTTCAGCTCTTATAAGTACATTTCACCTTCTATAAGTTCAACTCTTATAATCCCCACTAAGTTTTAATTTACATTGACTTCAGCTCCTATAAGTTCAGTTATTATAAGTTCAGCTTAAAAAAGTCGAAAAGAACATGGTTTTACTTAACTAAACTCATACTCCCTCCCATTTGGAGTGATCTTTCCACTTGTTTATTAAATGGGTGTATTATTTTAATCAAGTGGGATGATCATATCAAATGGGAGGAGTACCGTTTTTGTTTTTGTTTTTTTGTTTTGTTAAAATGCATTCCCTATCATTTCATATGATTTTTCCATAAGATTAAGGGATAAACCCCCATATAAATCTAATAAAAACAATGGTTGACAATATAATAAAATATAACTATTGTTACTCCGTATTAGGGTTTGAGTTTTTTTTTTTTTTTTTTCAAAAAATTCAGGATTTTCACTAAAAACAGTTATATTTTGTATCAGATTTTTATAATATTGTCAATGTAAAAGTTTTAACCAAAGTAGAAGTTATTTCTAATTCTTTTGATTTTCTAATTCATGACTGCAAATCTGCAATTCATGCGAAACTTTGCTTTAAAGTTGTTTTATATATTCACATAATAAATACTTTAAAATTGAATTATGTATACTTTTTACGTGTATAACTTTACATATAAAAAAGAAATCAATATATATGTAGGTCGTCCGGCTACGAGTCGGACACCAAAATTAGTGATATTTAACACGTAAAATTCCCGTTGGCAAGTGTGAAAAAACAAAGTGATAGTGTGGATATGAATAAAAGGAGTATATTATCGTTATAAAATGCACATTAACAGTAGTGTCAAAACATCGGAGTGAATTTGAGAGGAAAGTGTACTCAAGCTTAGGGTTGACAACGGCTCGGATGCGGATTGGGTGAAGTGTTACCCGCATCCATCATTCAGTTTCGTCCGCTACCCTCGATTTGATTCCCACCCGATTTGAACATAATAGGAATATGAAGAGTATATGATTAATGTAGTGATAATGGCTAGTAATAAATATTAGTATTAAATGTGTGTCTCTTAGTTATCTTCATATGAACTATATATATATCCTCTCATTTGTAGAGGGAGGGAACTTGAATGCAATAATACAATATCATTTCTATGAATTCTTATAATCTAAATCTTAACATGGTATCAAAGCCTTACGGCTTCTGAGGACCAATTATACCAAATCTGCTGCCCTGCCGGTGGGTGAAATAAACTAAACCCACCGGTAGGATTTTCGATCAAAGCCTAAATTATCTAAGATTGAAACTCCAATTTATTTTTTTTTAAAAAAAAAAAAAATGTCCTCACCGAGAGATCCCAAAATCCAATCAAATTACCAATCTTCATACCTTTTGTTTTTCTTCCTCAAAATTGCAAAGGAAACATGGAGCCAATTCACGTTGGCTTATTTTCGAAATCACGTGTGATCACATACACGCAACCAAAAAAAAAAATCCCTTGAAATTGACTGGCGAGTCTAAAACGCAATGGAAAAGTTGTCTGGCGAGACCTATACGCACGGAAAATTGACTGGCGAGTCTTATACGCAATGAAAATATGTCTTCGGAAAGTTGTCTGGCGAGACCTATACGCACAGAAAATTGACTGGCGAGTCTTATACGCAATGAAAATTTGTCTGGCGAGTCTTATACGCACGTATTGGGTAGGTTGTTACCCTCTTATATATGTACTGGCGAGTTACGCATTTTAAAAATTTTCGTTGCACTACCGAATTGGGTAAGTTGTTACCCTCTTATGTTCTGGCGAGTTAATGAGTCTTATACTCATTTATTCTCTTACCAACTTTGCGACGATGCAGACTTGAATTAAAGAAGAAGATTGACGGGTTTGAAAAGAAGGCGTTCCCATTCAAACCAAAAATTTGACGAGTTACGAAAGTGTGGTGTACTCATCGTATCGTTTTTTTATCTTTACTCTCCAATCGTAACGTTCGTTTCACTACCGTTACGATTGCGGGAGTGTAATAGGAATATGAAGAGTATATGATTAATGTAGTGATAATGGCTAGTAATAAATATTAGTATTAAATGTGTGTCTCTTAGTTATCTTCATATGAACTATATATATATCCTCTCATTTGTAGAGGGAGGGAACTTGAATGCAATAATACAATATCATTTCTATGAATTCTTATATCTAAATCTTAACAGAACATTACCTAAATCCGATCCATCTATCATCCGCCGGTGAAACGAATTGATCAGTTGAATAAGCGAGTGAAACAAATTTTCTTCTTCCGTTCTATTTAATAACATATTTTTCTATATGATTTTAAAAAATATATATTATAGAAATATTTGTATAATATGTATGGAGATTTTTAAAAACGGGTGACAACTGGTCAGGTGCCGGATCAGATGGCCTCCACCCAAATCCGACTGAGTTCTTCAACCGATGCATCCATCATCCGTATTTTATCCATTAAACTTTAGTTTTGATTCATTCATTTATCGTTTATATTGAATGGAGTGATTATTAAGCGAATGCGGGTGAAACCGTCAAAGTACAAGGAAAAACGTTAGGTGGAAACGGGATCCCGGGGAAAAGATGAGAAGTGGGATCCACCAAAGCAAAGCGTGAGTTGGGCCACGTGATTTGGGAGGCTATGTTATGGTAGGTCTACCCATGTTTTTATCACGTGATGCTATGCGTCATCCACGCATTTATTGACACGTGTCATCCTCCTTTACGTTTCCTTTTTTTTTTTTTTTTTTTTTTTCCTGCTTATTTAAATTCTTTAATCCTTCATTGATTAAATAAATCCATTTTAATTTAAGTATGATTATTATTATTGTAAGACTAGACTAGGATTAATTAATTAACTGATCCCTATGTTGATCCTCTCTATCCAGAGAATGTCCACCTTCTAGGGTGTGTATTTTCCTCACCCGAAATTGAAATTATTTACCCAAATTATAGGAAGCATTAATACCTTTAAAATGTGTCGTATTCGTATTCGTATTCGATACTGTATCAGACATGATATTGACACCATATATTTCGATACGGCTTTAATAAGTTCCGACACGTATCTTGATGTTTCGAATATTTACTAATATGTCGATGTCGTATTATCGTCCCAATTAGGGCTATAAATAATGATTAGAGCCGGCTCGACGAGCCTTCGGAATCAAATCGGTCAAAACTCGGCTCGAGATCAATCCTTGAGCTCGGTCAAACTGATCTCGAGCTCAAGCCCGAGCCAAGGTAGGTCAAATTCGAGCCGATTCCAATCTTAGTAAAGCTTAGATCGGAAACTCGGATTTGGGTTCGTTTTTATTCCCATTATTTTGCCAAATGCTTTTTGCAGTCGGCTAATTACTTCGTGCAGTCGGCTTTTCTTTTCACTAATTTCACTTAGCGATTTTCATAATTAACATTATTTTTTATGTTAGTAATATAATTTATAAAGTTTTGAATTATATTTTTTTAAAATTTTGATATTTTCACGAAATTTGTAAAATTTATTGTCGTTACATTTGGGTGAATGTTTATTTTTTTTAGTTTCGCTTAACAAATTTAAACGCCGACTTTTGTATTGTTGATTACTTAATATCAACCAAAATAATTGTATTAGCAAAATTGATAAAGTTAAAAAACGTAATATTTGTAGTGAAAAATTATAATAAAAATATAAACTAAACTATATTACATAAAATGAAAAGAAAAATTAGAAAATGAAAATTTTACATTAGTGAGATTTAAACCTACAACTTTAAATTTTAAAATTAACCAATACACTACCACAATTTTAATGCTCCATTTAACATTGATTTTAATGTATTTAACAAAAAATGCAAATATGGAGGATAGCGGGGAGTTACCTCGTGAAGTTCAATTTCTTCAATTTTTTATTTTTTTTTTTATTTTTTGTTTTTATTTTTTATTTTTTATGTTGTTTGTTATTATTTGTTTACAATCTTTATAAAATTATTTGATTGTCGATTTTTTATAGACGTTAGTTTTTAATTGATGCGAGTTTAAAAAGGTAATATGAATTTTTTTGAATAATTTTGTATCGGTGTAAGATTATTATTTTTGGTCGATTTTTAAATTTATCAAAAAACAATTTTTGAACTTTAAAATCTATTAAAATCATATTAAAGACTTAAAAATTAATCAAAATATTATAAATGTTAATTATAATTAGTTAATTAAATGTCGACTTCGCGAAGTAAAATGCCGACTGCAAAAAGTACATCCCTTTATTTTCTATATAATCTAGTGGTTGTTTGGTTACCCATTGAATTCATGGGATTTCTAGATTCCTAGGAAATGTATATTAATGTGTTTGTTTGGTTACCCCAATTGAAATTCCCACATGAATTTCGCTTTTCATAAGACAACCAAACACCTTTTTATTAATTCAGGTGATTTCTTAATTCACATGAATTTTAATTTGCAAGGTAATCTAATTCTTACGTGTTAACCAAACGAGCACTTAGTCTATGTATATACATTATATTTTGCTACAATGATATATTTTTTTTCTTTGTAATATCATTTGATCGATTTTAATAAAATATTTTATTAAAATTGTTGTATAGATTTTTTTTAATTCATATTAAAAAACAAAGGTAGAAAAATAATCCAGACCCAATTCTGAGTTCGAGAAAATTAGTCTGAGCCGATTCTGAGCTCACGCAAGCACGGTATCATATCAGCTCGGTTACACCCCTAGTCCCAATACCATTGTGATACCGATATTTCATAAAAAAAAAAAAAAATGAAAAAAATAAAGAAAAACAAGATTTTTGATGAGTTCATTGTGAAAAATGGTTATTTGTAAAAAAAAAATTAGAATTAAAAGTGGTTATTTATAAACAAGACACAAGTTATTGGCATTTTTACGACTTTATGGTCTTTTAAATGACTAAATTGATACCGAGTTCACTAGTTGTAAAGAGTTTCAAAATCTTTTTCTTTTTCATATGTATATTGATATTGATATTTATTTTGTCATGTCGCGTTTTTCTAAAATTTTAGATAGTCATATCGTGAGTTCGACATGTCATTGTGTCGGGTGTTCGAATTGGTGTCGGTTCTTCCTAGGCCAAATTTTCATTTAAAACGACTATATATCAGTATTAATTAAAAACCGATTAAGGGACTAGAAATAAATTAAATAAAGTGTATAGAAAAATATAAAATAACATTTGTCGTACATGTTCAAGTAAAACGATACCCCCTCCATTCCAATAAATTCTTTGCATTTATGGAATATATGTGAGGTACATTTTAATCAAATGCATAAAATTGATTGATTGGTATATATGGAGGGAGTATCTACCTCCTTTTAAACTTATGATGAAGATATCAGTTTTAAACGTGACATATTGAATTGCATAATGATATTATCTAGTAACTATCTACGAAGTAATAAGATAAGATAAAATAAAAATGTACAGGGAAAAGTTTAAAAAAAAAAAAAAAAAAAAATCAAGCGAAACTCGATTTTTTGTGAAAAACAAATAACGATGAAAAAAAGGCAAACGTCAAATATCCGTTAGTGCAAGACAGTCCTTTGATTTTTTATTTTTTAACAAATTTTTCATTTCAATATTACACGATAAAATAAGTTGAAGTTTAAGTTATTAAGTGTGATTGAGCAAAATAGAATCTTAGGCATGTTTTGTACAATATCATATCAGATGTCTTCTAACAAAATACTCTAATATAAATTTGTTATCACTGTGCATAAATTTTTACCGGTTTAAAGAGAAATGAAATAATTAAAGTGAAGAAACACTAATCTGTAAAAAAAAAAAAAAAAAAAAAGAAAAAAAGAATAAAAAGTGAAATTGAAACGCTGTATACATGCATCTTAATCACTCAAATTTTATTTATAAAAATGAATGGAATCTTACACCTACTTATAATCCTAATTGTTACTACTCGAGTACTCGTAGTAAATTACAATTAATTATTTGCAAGACGTATGTAGCTTAGGTCTCCTCGTGATTTCAATAATTCGACCTATCTTCTAGTCATGCATTCACATTCATTAATTAATATTTTATTAGTTAGGTTTACATAATTTTTTTATAGTTGTGCTTATTATTCTCTGGCTACTATTATACTTCCTCCATTCCGTTTGATTCTATACGTTTGACCAAAACACGGTAATTAAGGTAGAAGAAAATCAAGTGGGGTAGATAATGGAATTACTTAAATACCCCTACTTTATTGTTTGCAAGTGGGTTGAGTGGGTATTAGTGAAGGGTATATTGGTATTTTAGTTTAATAAAGTAGAGACTAAAATAGAAATGTATAGAATTGATTGGAATTTCCGAAAAAGGAATATGTATAGAATCAAATGGAATGGAGGAAGTAATATGATTGATTTAAGAATTAAGGGTTCACTTAAAATGGTCCCACAATGACCATTTATAAAAAGTGTAAACAAATGACTCGTACACCCAAAAATAAAAATTGTAAACAATTCACTAGGATAGAGGAGGTAATCAATTTCGAAATTTTTAGACCTCTTGATAAAGCATGTATGAAAAAATATTGATATAATAAACCTTAATTCTCAAATAATAAAAAGGTAACCCTAACTTGTACTCCGTAAATGTTAGTCGTGTTTCGTTTGAAAACCATGATACTGATTGAACTTTTATATGTATACGACTACACGTATACTGTTAATTTTAAAGTACTTACAGATAATTGTATAATGATAAATTATTAATAAATTTGGAATTTAACTCAAGATTTTTAAAAAAAATCTAGCCATTTATATCATCGGATATGAGTTACGCGTTATCTCGTGTTGTAAAAATTATCAGTCTAATTAATTTGGCTTATACCATGAAAAAAATATTCCACAATTAATAAACTGAAATTTTCTCCTGTTTTTTCGTCCACTTAATTATAACGTACCGTACATATATACTCCGTATTAAACAAGTAGGAATAACAAAAAAAAAATAGTAAGAGAAAGTATTTCTTTATTATGATTTGTGTACCTTTTAATACTTTTTCCTTGTGTCTTAATTGTGTATATTTAATGCACGGATATCCCAAATTAATAACCAGTTGACATCATCTACAATGCCTTTAAACTTGGAAGGTTCTAAATTTGTATTATGGGTTATAATTTTATGTGTTAATTATATTATAATATATTAATATTTGCAATATAATTATATAAGAGATAAACAAAGTTAAAATATGTACTCCGTACAAAGTATTAATTTATAATATCCGAGCTTGAAAATAAATTAAAAAGTACTCCCTACGACATAAATAAAGCAATTTCTTTTTAGAATAATTCATATTGACAATTTGAACCAAATCAAATGTGTGAAAAAAAGAAGAAGAAAGAAACGAATGAAGATACATGGGCTTAAATCTTTATTTTTGAACCTATATTCATTTGTTATTGCAATTTGGGATGCATATGTTATTAATTTACTAGTGCGTTACGCCGTTACATTTACTTCGAACTAATAAATAGCTAATGACGTCTTAGTCGTAAAGATCTATTTCAATTGGTGCTATAAACGTCATTCAATCCACATTAAACACAATTACTGTAATACACAAACTCAAACACATATAACAAAATTTGTACGAGAGGTATACATACCTAAAATTTGTAAGTCAAATTAATAGTGACCTATAAAGGACAGACTATCAACAAGGCTAGTTATACTATTAATGCTCTCTTTTACTATGCTTAATACAAACTCATTTCAGTTCAATTGAACTTCAATAATAAGTTTAACTTAAATCTTATAAGTTCAGCATTATCCTAATAAACACAACTACACAAACAAAAAAGTTTATTTTAATGGCCTTAAATTCAACTTAACTCTAATAACAACTACGGGATATAACGTAATATAAATTTAGTTCTAATAAATCGAAAAGAATGGGAACCTAAAAAGGAGTGGAAAAAATGACAAGTAAAATGGATGAGCAAATAGGCAAAGGAGTGTACACGAATGGACCAAGTAGGTGAGCAATGCTATGGTGCATGGACGTATATAGTGATCTATTGATATGACACAATGAATGTTTTTGGGACAACACATTTCTCTTGCTTTCTTTTCATTATTACTTCCCCTTTCCACCTCTACTACCTCTCCATGTGCTCTTCATTTTCCTATCGTTTTCTTCATAACATATAAAACAAACCTTTAACGTTAAAAATTTGTCACCTTAATAATTAATGTGATTATTTTAATATAATAAGTGACTATCTATAGTGATTTTAAAGTGAATTATCTTAAATCTTATACAATGTGGTCACTTTAAAAAAAAGTTATTGATAAGATTTTAAGTTTTGATCACTTACTGTACGTACGGACTTACTCATACACATATGACCGTCGTATATGTTGGATATTAGAATCTAAGTCCCACATTTGTGAGTTAGAAAAGTTTCACATAACTTATAAATATATTACCTATCCTACTAAGAGGCCTATTGGGAGAGGTCCTAAAACCAAATTCATGCGGGTTTGGCCCAAAGCGAACCATATATTGGTGTGCGTGGTCCTAGCAATTGGTATTAAATTAGAGATGACAGTTCGGCTGAGCCATATGTGTTGGTGGCTCGAAGATGTGAATTGCCACTAAACTCACCAAGACTTGTGGGACACCCGTCACACCCTCAATGAGATAGATACACGATTAGGAAATCGGTGGTCTGTGGATTGCACGTGATTAAATAATTGGTGGTTCGGATTGCACGTTATCTAGGATCGATGGTTTTTGAATTGAGGGAAGATTGTTGGGTATTACAATCAATTTCCACATTGATGAGGTAGTAAAAATTCACCTAGTTTATAAAGATACTACTTACCTTATTACTAAGAGGCTTATGAGAGAGACCCAAAATCAAATTCGTGCGGGTTTGGCCCAAAGCGAACAATATCTTACTGATACGGTGGTGTGTGCGGTCCTAGCAATTATTCAATAATAAACATCTTCTATTATGATTATAATTCTCGAAATCTTATCAAATTCACATACGGCGAGATCCTTACATGTGAAGGTCCTGCAACCAACCAAGGCGGCCTTGATCAATGCCTACCACAAGGACAAGGTTTACTTCGATAATCACCAATATCGACCTTAAACGTAGAGGCCCTTCACATACACAATATTAACTCTTTATTTAGTCACCAAAAAATAATATTCATCGCAAAATATACATTATTTTGCAGCGGATGTTTTTGCTCATCGCAAAATCCGCTAATATTGTATTTTTTTAGCGTAATTATTAATGATTTATCTTAACTTGGATAGTTTTCTTTTAATGTCAATACTAGTGAAAGATCTAAAATTTGAAAATGTGTATGTGCCTTTAAAGATATGATCAAAGTTAAAATTGTTTGATTACGATAATGTCATCGTCAATTTGATTTAAGCAATGCGTTTTTTCGCATTTTAATTTGATAATATTTAGTTTGGAACCATAAATTTATACATGATCAATCCATTATACGGATTCCGAGTTAAGGTAGTAGGCGAGACTGAATTACCTATTAAAAAGTTATATTGACATTGTTACCTTAAATTGTTATCAACTTATCACCTAAGTCGTCTTAAATAGTTCGTTCACGTGTCCGTGTCAAGAATATATTTTAGAGAGATTTATTATTAATTGAATAATAAGTTGTTCCAATACAAAGTAATGAGAGAGTTATTTATAATAACTCGAAGACGAACTAAACCCTAATAGATAGCAAAACCTAGCCTCTAACTGTTCTAACTCTAGGCCTAGGTTTTATTGGGCAATATAATTATAAGTATATCTTATACGTGAAATATTGAATAAAACTTTTCTATACTTTATTTATTATTTTTATTATAAGTATTAAATAAGATGCTGACAAATTTAATTAACGAATAATATGATAATCGAATTAGCCAAAAGAGTGAGATGGGAGCAAAAAGTACAACGGTAGGCTAGAGTGGGTAAGTACTTAAGCAAACAAGTTGGGAAGCCCCATCCATAAAAGTAGAGATGTGTGTGTATTTGCTTTGTTTTCTCTGTTTTCAATTTTCTCCCCACCACCGCCAAACCCGGAACTCGTCCCTCCTCCCAATCCTCACTTCTCTACCCATGTGCTTCTCCAAATCTCCTCCTTTTAAAAATTAAAAAAAAAAAAAAAAAAAAAAAAAAAAAAAAATACTCATATATAATCACTCATTTGTACCCGATTATATAGTTTTTGTATTATTTAAGTGATAATTATGATTAATTGTTACTAAATCTTTTTAGTACCTCTATTAATGACTTTAGTAGATTTGTTTCATGTTTTTGTACCCCTTTAACTGCAATTTTATATAATTAAGACAAATTATTGTATATGACGATTTTATGATCATACCAACCCAATAATAAACAAATTTCAAATAATTATTAACATATACTCCCTCCATCTAATATTTCATTAAAGTTCATATGGGGGGTAGCACAAAAATTAAGGAAAAAGTAGAGTATGAGGTGAAAAATGAAAGTTGAGTAAAATTGTGGGGTCATAAGTAATATTAACCATAGGATATGGGTAAAAAGAGGGTATGAACTTTAAATATGGATGGATGAAAAGAGGAAGTAAGAACTTTATAGGTGGATGGAGGGAATACTTCATATTAATTTTGATAATCGACAATTTTATAATGATAACAAACTTATTTAAATTGAATCTATTGAACTTATGTATTTTCGTATTCATGTTTTTAAATAGTCAATTATTAAATAAACTAAAAGAAGTAAAATATAAGAAATATATATCTACTGTCTACTATTAAGGTCACTATATTTTAGTACTCCGTACAAAACAAATTTATAAAAATGTCCCCTTAAAATTAGGTTAGTCTAATTTAAGTCACTTGACATATTATAATGGAACAGTTCTACATGTAATAAGCTATTGTTTGGTTGCATATAGGAATTTAATTTTCATGAATTTTGAAAACACGTGAATTAGATAATACTCCCTCCATTCAAATCCACACTATCACTATACCATTTTGGTTAGAAAGTAGGCACTGAATTCATGTGAGAATGTATAATTTCCTAAAGAGGGTTATATAATTTCTAGAACACTTTAATTCACGTGATTTTAAGAAAGCCAAACGAACATCGATCTATTTTCTACATTATAGGAATTTTTAATTGTTCAATTATTATTAAGGGTAACCAAACAACAACTAATTTTTTTTTTGGGAGACCTTACATATGAAGAGTTAACTCTTTGCATTTTAGATACTCCATCTGTTTCAGTCATTTATTTACCCTTCTCTCAAATTTCCCTCACAAAAAAATCAAACTGTAAACAATTCACATTCACTGGAACGAAGGGAATATATTGTTTTTTTTAATAAAGTACACAATAAATTATACAGTGTGAGACGGTTTCACAATAGACCAGCCGTCGTTATCCTAGAATGTAACGATAAAAACAAGGAGAAAGAGTAGTGCGTGGTTGAGCAAATAAAAAAAGTATCGAGACCCGCGAAAGAGGAGTAGAGTACAACACTAAAACCAAATACGCCCTGGATCTATCGAATTAAATTACTCCGTACTACGTTAATTGTTTATTACTGCACCCACTGTAGTACAACAGTGCCTCGGGATCACCAAAATCATAATTTAATTACTTTAATTTAATTTAATTTAATTTAATTTAATTTAATGCCACATATATTATTGTTCTAATTATCCACATTACTATATACATCGCCAGATCAACCTTGGTGTTGTATCTGCAAATTGTGATCAAGTAATTACTCCGTAATTGTTATAGAATAAAATTTATGTTAAGTGTAATGATATATGTTTGCAATTTAAAATGGATTAGAAATATAATTTTAAACATGAACAATAGGTGTGATATGTTAAAATTGAAATTGATATAATTCAATGTGTGTTGGTCACTCGGGCACGATAATAATGTAACGTTATTAACTTTTAAAATGATTGTGATATATGTCACATAAGATCCCGAATATATGTTAATTGACTTTCTTAATCATTTGAATAACATAAGTAAATATCTCTGTTTTGAATTCTTTATGACAACAACATATATATATCCATTTTTATATGATTATAATTGACTTTGGAAATATTTATTCATGATGTGTTAATATGTGTTGCTTGTACGGAGTAATATTTATGATATACTCCGTATATATCTATTTGATCGACAAATTACTATGAGAGTTTCATAGATATAGATCTAATTAAATGTTGCTAGATATTTAGCATATCTTGAAAATAGCCCTACGTATATAAGAGTTTGATTAATGTTACTCTGTATTAGGGATATCCTGTATTTTACAAGTTTAATGTTTTTTTTTTTTTGGTCAGCAAGTATTATACTCGGCATTACACTTTTTTTAGCTTGATACGCTAATAAGTTGTGAACCTCTATTGAGATGTTTACTGTTTGGTTGAAAACTAAAACCAAGTACAGTATATAACATCAATTAAAAGAAGATTTAGTACGGAGTACATGATTTCTTTGCCTTGAGTTTTTCTAAAATCTAAATTTTCAATTTTTTGAAAATTCTAAAGCTAGTATTCTTAAGCCAACGTTTTTAAGTAGTAGTGTTTCGGGCGTAAATACGCAGGGTAGATACGACTCGAAGCTATGATGATATTTTGTATAATTGTTCCCGGTGTAAACTTGGGGCCTTCGGATGAGGTAGTAGTGTTTGGTAAGTCGGCTTGCTCGTGGATGGACTCTAAAACAACCCTCGGGCAGAGGTTTGCCCAGGAGGCCTCCGACGAAGTCGATTAGTATCAAGTGTATGTATATGAATATGAGTATAAAAGTGAAAGTAGGGTTTAGAGAGTGGGAGAGAGGATGCTTTACACATGCCATAGGGGTGTTATAGACTTTAGGCCTTGGGCGCACTACATGTATTGGGCCTCTTGGCGCGATATCTAACGTTAGTGCTTATCGTTATCTTCGTGGCGTAGTCGGATATTCGACCCCCCAGCAAAATGCCCCAGCGGGACTCGCATATAAATGCGCGTGTTCGGTGTCGGCCGTGTCGAATGGAATACGGCGAAACCATTGGCCAGTAGGCGTGTGCGAATAAGATCCCGTAGAAGGAATGCCAGTCTTTGTAAAGGCGCTTTATAAACTTGGTGTCGTTGGCATTTGAATATGGGCTAGCGAGCGCGAGACAGGAGGGCGTCGGCGCGGCCAAGGGTGGCGGCCGAGGCAACGTCGGCGAAATCAAAGCTAGCTTGACCGGAGAAATCTACATGGCTTGGTAGAATTTGGAAAGCTACTTGATCGCTTGATAAAGTTCCGCAGTGTTTGCTATTTCAAGTATACTATCATTCATTAAATCCCGGAAATTCTCCTCTTTAGAGTGGTATTTGGATGTTTATCAGTTCGTCCATCTGAACATTCTTTAGTAACCATTTAGCATGCGACCTCTTGTTTCTGTTGTATGTTGCTTTCCTTGGCGCGTAGCTCTTTCTTGACTACTATAGATTAGGCTGGCGGCGTGGTGGAGTGCCTCTGATGGGTAGTTATAACGTGAGAGATGTTACGAGGCTCGGGTCAAAATTTGCCTTATTTTTTTGCTATAGCTGTGTTTTCTTTCAGTTGGCGTATTTATTTAGAAAATTTTCTATGTTATCTTGTAGTAGGTGTATTGTGATTCACTTAGATTTGTAGTTTCCTTATTTAGACATCGGCTAGGTTTCCCTTTGTTGTGGCGGGATCTGTCTGGCGGTGGGGTGGAGTATTCCATGTTTGGCGTAGTATTTGTCCAGGCATGTGGCGTGGCCTTCAAAATCGGTGCCACAGTTGTGCCATGCGGGGAGGTCTTGTGGTCTTTCCATTTATGGTTGGCGCTGTGCTATCTGACCATGGGTGGTCTTATTGATTTTCCAGTGTGTAATGTGGTGCCACTGTGCCACTTCTGTTTGCGCAGGTGGTCTTACAGGCTTTCTTTTTCCTAGTTAGTGTAAATGCGTTGCCTTTGTGGCGCGAAGTCTTATTTAACTTTTCCCGTTTTATAGTTGGTGCCCAATTTGTGCAGTGGTCTTAGCTAACTTTCTTATCTTCTAGTTAGTGCTTTATGCAGTAACCCTTCTTTGTCTTCTTGCGAGTTCATGGCCCAGGTGGACTTTATGTGGGTGCCACCCAGTGGGTGGTCTTATCCAGCCTTTTCATGTAAAAGCAACACCGTGATTAGGGCCACCCGGAGGTGGTCTTATCTAGCCTTATCATTTCACTTGCTGGTACTATGGGCCATGCAGACCAACTCCAGCTTCGATCTTCATCTTGTTTAGGTGTCACAGGGCACCTGGCTGTGACGGAACTATCTGCAGCCTGACATTTGTTTGAGGGTATGTCCCAGTATGCATATTTATGAGCGAGCTTATCTTAGGCTTAACATCTTTAATTTAGGCATCACAAACATGTATGACATGACTTATCTCGACATTTTAGGGGAAATTTGTAAACAGACTTATCTGCCTCATCTTTGAATTTAGTGTCTGGTATCTATGACAGGTATCTGACTTATAGCATTTAATTTGTATGAGCAGACTTATACCTATGTCTTTGGAGAAATTTGTCTGAACCTATATTAATGACAGGCTATCTGGCCTTGACATTTAGGTGAAATTTATAAACAATTATCTCTGGCCTTAACTTGTCTAATTTAGGGTGTCTGGTATAACTGTGTATATACAAACTATGCAGCCTTGGCATTTGGTGAAATTTGTAAACAGAGACTTATGCCGACCTTAACATCTTCAGATTGAGAGTATCTAGGGCGCTATAGCATGGCAGGAACTATCTGGCCTTGACATTTAATTTGGGTAGTGACAGACTTATCTTAGCCTTAACATCTTTGAAATCTGTGTCTATTGGCGCACAGACTATCAGACCTTGACATTTGAATTTGAAGGCGTAAACAGGACTTATGCAGCCTTAACATCTTTGAGGTATCTGGGCACTATGGCACTGACGGCTATCCAAGCCTTGACATTTTATCGTAGGGATTCCTCTGGTCGGAACAGCCCATGGCCGGCGTGAGTGGTCTTACCCAATTACAGTCTTGAAGTTTGTTTACTGGGAGGCGTTTTGCTGATCCTGCAATTGTGTCTGAGATTTTCAAAAATACATATTTTGAATCGTCAAATCTGATTATTCGGGCTCCGGAGGTAGTCCCCCTCCTTTGCCTGGTCCCTCTTGTGTATTGTGGGAGTCTAAACAGGGGATGGACATAATTTTGCTCCTAACTCACGGCTTTTTGTAGCTCGTTTTCCGTGGAGTAATTTTTGTAGCTTGGACGGGTTCCTTGTAGTCGTTTGTTGGAGTCTTTGCGGAGGTGAGATGACTATATAGTGATTTGGCCGCTTGCAGGGGCCTTTCATCGTTTGTCATCACTTTGCTCCGTAACTCCTGAAAATTAATGTCATAAAATTGATAAGTATCTTGTTGTTTGTAGTCGGATTCTTATCGACTATTTTAAATTAACCACTTAAGTCAGTGGCATGTGTAAAAAACCAAAACATATATATTTTGGGATCCGGAATGCTACTTATTTATGAATGCAATATTTATTACTGCTGACTAACGTTCCATTTTAGCACCCTGTGCTCTTTTATTCTCCTCCTCCTCTAAGGAGTACTATTAATTCAAACATCTCATTTGATTATTCATTATCGATCAAAAGGTAAAGAAAATGAGACTTATCTCAAAATTCCGAATTTTTATGGCAGCTAAGGCGGAGGCCGGTGGCCGGCGGTCGGACTCTTGGCCGTACGGTGGGGGCATACGGTGGCTGAAGAGGTGGCTGAGTGTTGGGTCGAGGCTGCCGCTGGGCGGCTGGGTTATAGGGCCGGCATGAGTGATGATGTACCGAGGCCGAGCAATTGGGGCGGTTACGCGGTGACCGTGGGTGGCCGGCTCTCGGTGGCCGCTCAGACTGTGGCCGTGGAGGCCGTACAGGTGGTGGCCGCAAAGGGTCGTATAGAAGGTGGCCGCAGGGGCCGTATCGGTGGTGGCCGCAGGGGCCACGTACTGGTGGTAGCTTGACCGTGCGGTCGAACTGAATGAATGGGGCTGCGGTGGCCGTTGACGTGGTGGCCGTAGCCCAAAGGCTGACCGTGGCCGCTCTGGTCGAGTCGGATCCTGATTAGCTGATCTTAGGTGGCCGTAGCCATGGTGGCCGTACCATGGGTGGCCGTACAAGATGACGCCGCGGTGGCCGACGGAGTCGGTCAGGAGCGGTCGAAATGATGAAGCCGCTGACCGTGGGTGGCCGCGGCCTGGATGAGACAGCGGCCGACCGTACCATGGGTGACTGAAAATGGTGGGTTCTAACCCAACCTTGACTAAGACAATGGCGGATAGTAGCTGCACCTCTCGTGTAACCGTGCCCGTAGTCCCGTACGGTGCTGTTCCTGTTTCGGTGAGCCGAGCTGGGGTTGGTCTAGTGTAGCCGTGCGGTGGCAGCTTGGCTGGACCAAGGTGGTCGGAGCGGACACTGGTGGCCGCGGCCATGCACATGACCGTACACGTGATGGCGGCTTCACATGGAGCCTGCCCGGAGGCCGTACGGGGAGAGGCGGACCAACTTGGAGGTTTTCTTTTGCGGCTGCTGAGGTGGCCGGCTCTGGTCGGGTACGTAGGGGTTTTGGTCACGTCAGGTTTTGACCGTGGTGGTTGTTACTTTTCACACGTATAGTCGATGTCTGCTGAGGCAGGGACCATGGTGGCCGCACGGTAGGAGTGCACGGCGGTGGCTTATGCTGCTCTTCGGCTGCTGCTCTTATTTCTATATTATTACTTATTATTATAATGTTATTATTAACGCCAATTGTTGCACGTGGGGCTTCTCTCCTGGCCTTCCTTTCCGTTGTACCATACTCCGTATTTATTATTATAATAATAATAATAACAATAAAAATAATAATAAAATATGGTAATTATTTTGACTTTTCTTCATATGTGCTGTATTTTTCCTACCTCCTTTTTGTTGCTTTTTGTTTCTTGTCTCTTTCCCTCTAACTACAGCTGTCTCCATGTTGCATTCGTACTTTGGTCCTTCCCCATCATTTTCTTTGGACCAATTTTACTTGGTTATATCGACAATAAACCTTAGTCAATCACGAAGTGTGACCGCGGAGGATGGTCGTATTCGCTAACGGTGAACTGAAGCCGACACGTGGTGGCTCCACTTGCGGCAGCCGAGCCGTTTCATGTCAGACCAAACACGAGGGGCTCGGTGGCCGTACTTGCTTGGCTCTTTGGTGAGCACTTTGGCCGTGACCTCCATGTGCCTTCCTTTGACTTCTTTTCTTTCTTTCACTTCTCTCTTGCTTTTCTCCTCATTTTCTTCCTCCAACTCTTCTATCCTTCGTGACTCTCCTATTCTAGTTGAATAGGTTGGATTTTTCTCCTCTTTTATTTGGCTTTCATGGAAGATGAGGCCTTTTCCAATTTGTTGACCTTCGCTTGCTTTTTTCACCCTACTTCTATTATTTATTATTGTTACCATAAATTACTCTTATTACTCCCCCATAATGGACAGAAGTATATATGTGTTGAATGGTCCACTACCCCATGCTTGGTCCCTTAGGGGGGGGCAATCTTTGGTGCACCTTGCCCCAGGTATTCGGTTTTGGAGCTTTATTTTTGGCTCAATTGCTTGGGCCTTGAACTTGCTATTATTTTATTTAAGCTTTCCTTGAAGACAATGAAAATGAGACTTGTCTTCCCCCTCTCTTCATGCAGCCACCGTGACCTTTATTATTTTTGTTGTTGTGGGTTCCGTGGGTATTGTTAATTCTTCCCATGAGCAGTAGCCAAGGTGTTTGGCGTAAATACGCAGAGGTAGATCTGGCTGAAAACTATGATGATATTTTGTATAATTGTTAGGTGTAAACTTGGGGCGCCCGGATGAGGTAGTAGTCGCTGGGCAGGTCGGCTTGCTCAGTGGATGGACCTACAAAACAACCCTCAGGGCAGGGGTTTGCCCGAGGAGGCCTCAGCAGCGTAGTCAGTTCCGTATCAAGTGTATGTATATGAATATGAGTATAAAAGTGAGAGAGTAGGGTTTAGAGAGTGGGAGAGAGGATCGCTTCGCTTTAGCCCAGGGGTGTTATAGACTTTTTGGGTGGCCAGGCGCATGTATTGGGCATCTTGAGCGATATCTAACGTTAGTGCTTGCCGATTACTATCTTTCGTGGCGTAGTCGGATATTAGACATGACAGTAGAATTCCTTAAAATTTCATAATTAGGGTAAGTGTACTTTACGTAATAGAATTTCTAAAATTTTCTAAAAGTATATGAAATTTGAAGTACTCCATAGTTAATCTCCCTCCATTTCAATGGGATAGTTCCATTGGATTTTGCACAATTATTAAGATAGTTGAAAAAGTTAAGGATAGTTTTGGTTAAGTGAGACCCATTTTAGAAGGGAAAATGTGTGGTATTTTGGTAAAATGAATATATTAGTAGGGGTATAGTTGTTATTTTCATGGTTAAATGTTACAGAGTACGTTTTTTAAAAATAAGACTAAATAAGTGAAATTGTCAAAAAAGGATATATGGGGCTAAAAGAGTGAAATGGAGAGAGTGTAACGTAAATAAAAATAAAGTGAGAATAATCTGTCCTAAGTCCCTAACCCCTGAAATCTACCGCATTGATAATTTGATATCTTAAACTGGTTTTACAATGACGTGAACATCTACAATCTCATATCTTAAAGACTAAAACGCAACATATATAACATTTTTCCGATTATAATAAATCTATCATGACCATATAACGGTCCGATCGCGTAACAATTCCACCCATCCAGCTTCAAATCATGTACACCCTAAAACGGAGTAGTATATATATGAAGAAGGTCATGTGACTCCGTGAGAAGAAGTGAACACCGCCGCATAACGACGTCAACAAAACGGCGTTTTGAGTAAAAACAGAAACTGAAAATTTTAAAAGAGAAACAAAATAAAGAGGGAGAGACTCATGAGTGAGTTAGTATAAAAGATCTTCACTCTTCCACTCTTCAAAGTTTTTTTTTCCTTCCTTTCTTTCTTAACTCTCACACAAAAACAAACCAAAAAAATAAAAATAAAAAATTAATTTCTCATATAAGTCAATTCATTTTCAATATATACACTTCACAGATCCAAATTTTGTTTTGTATGATTTTGCTTTGCTCAGCGTAATTCAGTTGATACGGTATGTAATTTGTTGATTTTCGATTTTTTTTTTTTGAGAGGTTAGATCTTGTGTTGTTTAGTTTTGAGTTGAACTGAATTGTGCTTAGTTTGATTGAATTATGTGTTTTTGCAGTTGAATTATGCATAATTTGATCGGTTTTTCGCTTTCCGATGCATAATTCAAATGTTTTCGACTGAACTATGCATAATTCTAGCGGTTTTTCACTTTCCGATGCATAATTCAAATGTTTCCAACTGAAGTGTGCATAATTCGATCGGTTTTTCACTTTCCGATGCATAATTCAACTCTTTACGACTGTATTGTGCATAATTCGATCGGTTTTTTTCACTTTACGATCCATAATTCAACTCTTTTCGGCTGAATTATGGATAATTCGGTGCTAATCCATCTGAATTATGCATAATTCAGTGATTTCTCGTATTTCCAATGCGTTATCTGAGTTTTCTTAATCTCGAAAGAGTTGAATTATGTATCATTAGATCAGTTTTCACTTTCTGATGCATAATTCAACTCTTTCCGACTGAATTATGCATAATTCTGCGATTTCTCGTATTTTAGATGCGTAATTATGCATAATTTTGCGATTTGTCATATTTCCGTAGCATAATTCAGGTTATTCAATCTCAGATTTGCAGAATTCAGGTGGAACACTTTGGTTGCATACAACAGCTTATATTACAAGAAAGAAGAAGACGACGATGATGAAATGAATGAATGCAGTTGATATGAGGTCATCTTCGTGTTGATCAAAATATTGCTGTATCATGCATAATTGAGCATCGAATCGATTTAATTGCATGTTAATATTATCGGATCTGAGGATCTAGATTTGATTTTGCAATTTCAATTGCAGAATTATCGAGAATTTCCTTTGAAATTCTGATTAATTTAAAAAAAAAAAAAAAAAAGTTAAAAATTCAATCCATGGAGCTTCCTCAATCCCGTCCCTTCGGCTCCACACAAGGTATTCTTGATATTCCTTTCACATTTAATATTCATATCGATATCGATATCGATTTTATAATATTTTTTATTAGTTGTCCGTAAAACTGCCATAGAACGACAACGAGATCGAAAAATGATGGAGCTGTTGTATAGTGTATAACGATCTTATTAAATGATACGTGTAAAATATCGATATTCATGTGATAAAACGAAGTTAATTTTCTTAGATTACGTTCTTTTTAAGTTTATTTACATTTATTTTAGTTTTAATCGGGGGTGAATTTTTATTCCTATTGAACACATGTCAAATTTTTTTAGAAAAAATCAACTACTGAGTATTATTTCATAGAAATTGAAATATATGGAGTCTGGAATGTTAAAGTTTTACCGTTTTCACTTTTGTATGCGTTTACAGTGAATATTATCTGTTTTACTTTTACGTTTCATTTTGATGTTGATGGGTTGAAATTTTAGGTAGATAGAATACGAAGTAAGATAGAGAATTCACTGTCGCTTTTACTAGGCGTATCTTGGAAAACTTAAATTTTGTTAAGTAATTGTTTGATTGTAAATGGTGGTGTAGCAAGGAAAGCAACGCATGACTTCCTCTCTTTAAACTCACATTCATCACTTCGGCAAGATCCAAGGCCTCCTCACGGTAAAAAAAAAAAATCTACCCCTTTTTTTTTTTTTACTCCGTAGTTATTATTATTATTATTATTTTTCTATTGAAAAAATACTTTATGAAGTTTTTTTAGTAATAAAAAATTTCAACTTTTTATATTGGTGGGTTGCTTTGTCCCTTTATGCATGTGACTAGGTGAGTGTGTGTTACATTAATGTTACTAGGATATGAATATATAATGTTTTTTCATTTTTAAAATATTGGGTGTTTGAGTATATTATAATTTATGTTTATAATACATTAATAATTACGGCTATATAAAGGTTAAAAGTAGGGGAAATAATTATATTAATTAGCTTAATTTAATAAAAAGGGTCCATGTGATTACATCGCATATGAAATACTCCGTATCTTTTCCTCTTAACAACTCACATTATCCTTAGTTTATTTGTGCTTGATTTACAACTTTACAAGGGATGTTTATTTCATAATTTTGGAACTTAGTTTCTATTCATGGTATATAAGATGAACGTATTGTTAACTGTATGGATGATCGAGGTATTGACTATTGAGTTTAATTTTGTGAGTAATGTGTCTAAAGGAAATATAAGACCAAAATTAGGTAGCGACAATCAATTCTGATATCATATACCAAACTGAGACCGAGATTTGATACCATCGATCATACTCCGTATTGAGTTAACAAGGATGTGTATTAATTTTACTTGTGTAGCTAGCATACTAAATGTCGTAAATGAGGGAAAACCGTAAATGGTCTAAACTCGGTACAATGCCAAGCCAAGTATCGAACTATTAGTTGCGAACGTAAAGGGGGGTTGAAAACGGGCCCAAATTTGGTAATGATGGAAATGGGTTAGTGGCCCATGTGCGGTATTACAGAAATAGGAAGGTGGATATAGGGGGCTAAACCATTTAGGTCCAGACAAGTGGGCCGGGTGCGGTGTGGCCCATACGGATGTTGAAGGAATACACAACTGACTGACTGATGTTATGTCAGGCCCAACCCACACACACACACACACTTTCGTATATCCTCTGACCTCTCTGTGTGGTGGGTCTTCAAAGTGTATTAACGTCAGCTTTTGTTTTGAATGTGATGTCTTTGGAGTGTCATTATTGTAGTATAAAAAGATAGTGGTGATTAAACTCATTAAAAGTCCTTTGCTTTTGTACATGCTCGTGCTCGTGTTTGAATGATCGTTATTTTTTTTGTATGAAGCAATGATATCGTTTGGAATAGAGTAGTACACCACGTATTGATGTATATCATGTTTGACTGGAAGTCAAGTGGACCATGAAAAATACATAAAATTTAAGCGATTGTGAAATAGGTCGGGGATATTGTTGGAAAAGAGAAGATAGATTTGTTACAGACATGACTTTGTTCTTGTACCTGAGCTGATTGATTGTTTAACAAACTAGTACATTCATCTACCTGTCATGTGATATGTCGTCGTAGCTTTTACATTAAAATTCTATGACATATAAGGTGAGGTATCGAGACCATGACGCATACTTGGTAGTTTTTGTTGCTTGACCTTGACATCTACTGATTCACCATTATTGGTTTCTTTTTCCATGAGATAACAAGTCTATGATGTCTATACGACATGATCGCAGTTACCACTTACCAATAGTCGAGTTATATAGAAAAACAATTTCACTTTGATGACATGAACTTTGGGTTAATAATTTAAATGCCAAGGTTTCACCAAGTCACTTAACTACCTAAGTAATTGGTTGGATAAATTTTCACCTTTGTAAGCTAAGATTTGAAGCTATTTCTTTTGTGATTTCGACTTTGTTTTTACAATGTCAACATCCATCTAAATTATTGATTGTTTTTTTGTGATTAAGACTTTGTATTTACATGGTCAACATCCATCTAAATTATTGATTGTTTTTAAGAGCAATAGTGTTAATTCAAAAAGAATGAAGTATCAGTTTGTCTGACTGCGTATATAACGTAGGAGTAGAGCACCGTCTTGTGACTTTTGTCCACCGATTTGTCATATAAGGAGGTGATGTTCAACTTCTCTGACTTTGCAACTCTTTGTAATTCCTTTTAGTGTCTGAAATTTCAGGAGACTTCCTTCAGACTCATGATTTCTTCCAACCACTGGACGGAGAACAAAAGAGCGGTGTCAAAGAGGACATTGCCGTTGATATAAATGTTAAGCCTGCACCGGTGACCCCTCCAACTTCTGTAGTAGAGCATCTTTTGCCTGGGGGGATCGGAACATACAGCATAAGTCGTCTCCCTTATATCACTCAAAAAGTGCCGAAGCCAGAGGTGAATGGCACGCCAGTTATTTCAGTGACCAGCAGTGATAGAAATGACGATAATTCAAACTGTAGCTCATATACAGGAGGCAGCTTCATGTTGTGGGACGAGTCAGCGGTGAAAAAAGGACACATGGGGAAAGGGAATTTAGGGGATGTAAGTTTGGTAAAAGGTAATATTGCTGAACCTTAATTTTCTTCAGATACTTGAATATGCATGAATGTAGACATTTACCACTATGTTAATGTAATTTAGTACGGAGTAATATATAGACGATCTGTGTAAACCATTGTGGACCTCAACTGACACGTCTTTGTCGACTTTGTGCTAAATACTAACATGCTCGTTTGCGGATAGCTGTCTGTTAATAGTGACTATTTTCTTTTAAGAAGCTAATGTTCTTTGTTTTTCAATGTTTTGATCAGAATCAATTAAGGTTAGCCATTGGCCTTTGGATCGTCCATCACAATCATCTTCCAATCGTCGCAGCAGTGTCAGTCCCCTCTCGTCTTCCCAGTGAGTAA
Source organism: Dianthus caryophyllus (assembly GCA_023091065.1). Lineage (NCBI taxonomy): Eukaryota > Viridiplantae > Streptophyta > Magnoliopsida > Caryophyllales > Caryophyllaceae > Dianthus > Dianthus caryophyllus. Next base: position 7,678,732 of record CM041526.1, on the reverse strand, counting down.
CTAATCCCAATCGTGTTTCTTTACTATTTAAATATCAAAGTCGTAAATTGTCAGCTAATAAGTAATTTGTGATATGGGACAGGGCACCTGCTCAGAAAATTCAGAGTTTCATGGAGATGTTGAAATCAGCGAAGGGGTCTCGTCCTACCGAGGACGAGGATGAAGAAGATTTGAGTATAAAAAAGGAAAGCAGTTCGTCTCAAAGAGGTTGGTTATCCTCTATATCTGTACTCCGTAACTGTTAAGAGTTTGTAGTTTATGTATCTCTTGGTGATGTTATTCTTTACGAAAAAAGAAAGGTCAGTATGAAATTTGCGTTACAAGTTTGTGTTCTATGTGAATAATTCTACTTTTACTAAACTTTTACGTATATTTTTGTAGTTTCAGAATTAAAATATTTACATCTTCAGCTTAAATATAAGAGGATCTAAGTAATTTTGGAGTCGTAAATTTGCAGGAGAATTGCGAGTGAAAATCGATGGAAAGAACAGTGATCAGAAGGCTAATACTCCAAGATCGAAACATTCTGCAACAGAGCAACGGAGAAGATGCAAAATCAATGACAGGCAAGTTTACTTTAGACACTCATCGCGATAAAATGAACAAGCAAAGCCATTAGTAGGCCGCCTCCAGACGCGGTCTTGGGGAACGACGACCTTTGAAATATACCGAGCCTATGAATTAGAATTTACCATAAAAATAAAAATTAATGTGAATAGATTTTGCATCCTACCTGTTCGTGTCGATCAAATGACACTTCTGCTAGAGTAACAAGAACAGTAAATACGCCTTTTGCCTGCAGAAATATAATACGATATCTGTGATTCTGATCTTTGTAAGGCGCCTTTGCAGATTTCAGATGCTGAGAGAGCTTATCCCTCACAGTGACCAGAAGAGAGACAAAGCATCATTTCTTTTAGAGGTTCAAGCACAGGCATTATCTTAGTTTAACTGTTTGACTATAGGTCGGTAGTTCAACTGTTGATGCTCACTTATTCATTTTCTGGCATTTATGCAGGTCATCGAGTACATTCAATTTTTGCAGGAAAAAGTCAATCGATATGAGGGGCCATATCCTCCTGGATGGAACGGGGAACAAGCCAAATTAATTCCGTGGGTAAGTTTCTGAAGCCCCGGAAATTTTGTTAGTTATATGAGAGATACCTGATTGTTAGTTTGAGAAAACGCAAGGGGAACCGAGGCGATGGGGTCCCAATGCAATGAGGCGCTAGGCAAAGACGCGCGCCTTATAGTCAGTACTCATATTGCAAACGAGCCTGCATTTTTCGTCACAAGGGTTGTTTCTTTTCAAAAAGATCTAACATGTTATTAACTGAAAGTCAAGGTTAAAAGGAAATATTAAGGGTAAAATAGAAGAGCTAAGAAATAAGATATATAGATTGAATAGTAATGCGCCTCACTAGTTGTTGTGCGCTTCGAGTAGTAGACATAATTTATTTGGTGCACCTTGATTGTGCCTTAGGCACCCTGAGGCGGTTTGCTTGGCGCCGCACTGCGTCTTGCACTTAGGTGCGTCCAAAGTGAGCTTTTTAATTTGACTGATGCAGACTAATAACCATGGACCAAGCGAAAGCTTCGTTGATCAGGCTCGTGTTTTAAACCCTGTTAACAACCCAGCGTTAACGTTCGGTGCAAAGCTTGACGAGAAACCCACAGCTGTTTCCTTAAAATTTCCGAGGAACACTCAAGCACAAGCAGAATGTAGCATGCCCAATTCTATCAGTTTCAAGACAATCGATCAACAATTTGGAATGGCTTCAAAGGCAGGACCGATGTCCACACCAATACCGTCAGACGTTTACCCTTCTCTTGGACGTAGCTGTGCAGTAGCTGCTGCACAACCGTCCTCCAGAATCTCAGATGGAGGCAATACATCTCTTCCCGAGTCACCGTTATGGCAAAGTAGGATGTCAGGATGTGTGCCGTCTGTTGCTGACGTTAAATTGAACGATCAGGGGCTGGCTCTCGAAGGCGGCACAATTAACATCTCTAGCCTATACTCTCAGGGGTGAGCGTTACCTTTTTTCTCGACTTTCTGCTTGTTCTAGTCTTTTATTGACAGACGTAAATTTTTAAGTAGCAGACCATCATTATAATTACCTTAGAGTTGTTTTATGTTAAATTTATGCTATATCTGCTGACTTGCATGCTCAATTTCAAATAGGTTGTTGAACACGTTGACACGAGCACTCCAGACGTCCGGGGTAGATTTGTCGCAAGCTAGTATCTCAGTCCAAGTTGACATAGGAAAGCGGGCCAGTAATCGACAAAGTTCTCCCGATCCAAAATCAAAGGTATGTCACCCTAGTCATTGGATTTCTAACTTCCCAAATGCGTAAAGTTACACTCTTTATTACGGAGTTTTTTTTTTTTTTTTTTAAATCCACTAAAAGGTCGGGTAACTAAATTGGGTTTGCTTCATCCAGAGTGTCGAGACTCCCTGCACCAGTCAATCTCGGTCTGATCATGTGGTCAAGCGGCTTAAGACGAGCTAAATTATAGACTCGACAAATTCGGTGAAATTCTTTTGCATTGTGATTACATCATTTTTTGCGAGGTTCCTCGGGAGGCGCGCTGCTTCATTTACACGCCTCGGTCTTGTTGATCGAGTGGACGAGGGTGACCGGTCGAGGTCTCGAGCCAAATTGGACAAGGTATTCATCATATGAATGGATAGGTAGAGAGGAAAAGTCACAAAAATATTTGGTCATAGAATACATTATTTTTGAATCTTATGTATCATAGAATTTCTAACCTTTTCATCTAAGAAGCTTTTGTTAACTTTTGGTAACTTTTTCTCTACACTTGTTGACTTTTTTTTTTACTCTATTTTTTTCGAGGTCACGGCAAATTGTACAAGATTACTAAAAATAGTACACTCATTCTTTGGCTTGTTACTGGAAAGCTTTATGATGTAATAACAAGAGTTATAATTAATTAATTGATTAATTAATTTATTAGTGATAGATCAAGTTATATATATCTGCTAAATTAAATTTGGCTTCTTTATTACGTAACAATTTGGAGTCGTTTGACACGAATTTGTACATTGGAACCACTCGTCGTGACACGAATGACGTGTTGTTGATTACCTTCTGTCGCTATTGAAAGTCGCTATTTGCAAAGGGAACGAGCAACACCATTTGCGAAGACAACATAAATTCCAGGAGAAAGCACTCAAACTGAACTAATGTGTTAATTCGCTGGTTGATAAATGCATCAATATCAGCGAGGCATATGTGATAGACCGTAGACGGTGCTCGTCCCTCCAACCACCAGGTGAGCTCACTTGTCAATTGGTGCTTCCGTTGAACATGGATGATTGATTACTGCTAATTTTCTACCACTCACACTAGCAACCAATACGGTAAATTCTACTTGACTAACGGTCTAATTTATATAAGTATTGTAACGAGTTCGATAAACTGAATTTCTGCTACATCCATGACTCAAAAAGTATACAGCATTCTGAGAAGATAATATCAATGAAAAGAATAAGAATGAAAAGATGAGATATGCTTAGAATTTACAGCAAACCCAACACATTTTCATTTTCCATCGCTTGAGCTTTGTTAGCTGCCTCTTGTGTGGTTCCGGCATTCTCTCGGGGCTGCTGTTAAACTCCGGTGCCAATCTGTTCATCACCAATTTCAAATACATCATCGCGTAATTCTATACATACCCGTTACCTCTAGGCACGAGGCTCTAATACCATGTCAAAAACCGTCTCATTTAAAAGCTTAAACTGATGGTTGGAGGCCCAAAATCGGTTTTATATTCTCAAACAACTCTTATGTCTTCGAGGCATTGAGCTATATGTGTTGTTTGAAAAATTCGGATAAATTATAAAACGTCTAAGGCAGGACAATTTCTTCGAAAATAAGATCTTAACATTGACAAACACGAAGTTCAAGATAAAAGAGTAAAGCGAGGAGAAGCGAGAAATAGTACATGGGGAACGCGAAGGACTGAGCGCTGGCAGTGCTGCTTGTGGACCGAAGAGAAATGCTGCCGGAATAAGACGGTCTCCCTGGGTATGGCTGGATGATGCTCGTACTTTCTACGGCTTCCTTGTCGACGTCATTGCTGTAGGAGATCATTCCCTCATTTACTCGATTTTGGGACTCATTTTCAGCGCAGACTGAACTGCTGTCGACAGTCACGGCTGATGGCTTGTGGTTTGTTGTCTCTGCTTCCTTGTGTGTATCCTGACAAATTGATTATTTACGTCTAGAATACGAAGAAATCTAATGAAATTCCGTTAATCTCAAATCAATTTGTTTCAAAATCAATGGCAATCTTTCAAAATCTGATGTTAATAATGTCATTTACTTCAAACACCCGAATTTTGTCATAATTGGAGGGATTTTGCCTAAAATTTTGTTTTCGAGAAGTGCGTAGTTCACATAATCGCAATTAAGAACACAAAATAATCACAAAATGATTATTAGATCAAAAGAATTGTTGATTTTCTTCGGTGACAGAAGATTTACTCGAGAAATGTAGACGATTAGATTCTCGCATTCAAATCACCACAATGAAGCGAGCATAAAATAATCTAAAACGACAACAGAATCTAAAAAGAGTTCGATTTTGTTTTTGCTGAAAGAAGATTTACCTGAGAAAATTCAGTTTTCTCTCCACGATCCTCGCAAATCGTATGCAGTTCTTCATCAGTTATGACAGAGCTAGTAACATTGTCGATGTTAAACAAAACCTCACTACTCCAATCAGAGAAAACCTCGTCATCCATACCCAAATCCTCGGTGCTGCAATCACTTCCCATCATCAGAACGACTTTCTCGTCACCACACTCCCTTAAAATAAAAGTCTCGAATGTCTCTCGTTCAGACTTTCCCACGTAAAACTTCCCACCAACTTCACTGTCAAAACATATTTCTTTCACAAATTTACCATCACTTGCCAGCTCACGCTTTCCTTCTTCGGGCATTTTTACCAAAACACTCTATAATTTGTTACTATACCTGGAAATTCCCAAGAGCGACAAATTTAGTACGCAATCTCCTAGATTCGATACTACTGAAACTGGCAGAACTTCGGATATTCAGGAACACTTATCCTAAAAAAAGAACCGCCATCTGTAGAAAATTAAAGGGTTTACGACTTTTTAAGGCGATTATTTGGTTTTCGTCTGTGTCATACCACACAATATTATTGAATAAAAACAGCACTTCAGTCAAATTGATGAGAGTGTAAAGGGGATAGATAGAAAGCAAGAAAGAAAGCACCAAAACTTTATTTGTTTCCCCTTTTTTGATTGAATGATGCTCCATTATTGAGGTCGTGTCTCGGTCTAGTAAAAGCATCATTCCATTACGCTGACACGAAATTTTTGTGCGCGCTTATGTTTTCGTTTACATTTGCATCACTACAATTGGACTTATGACGTACGCTTCATCATCGTACTGTTTTGTTTTTATTGAAAATCTCGAAAGTTTTAAAAAAAACAAAATGTTTCGCATTTCAAATAGAGTCGATTATATTACCCTGCAAGTGACCGAAGAAAGACTACCTACAAATTCGTACAATTTGGCGACCAATGATCCAATTTTGTCTGCGACTCCTCGTAAACAAAACATTCAAAGCTCGAAGGCGATCAATGAATCGTACTCCCTACAATTCGCTTCAGATTTACGCCACATTTCTTATCAATCACGAAACAAGAAACGGATTAATTGACAGCCTATACAACACATAACTTTCTCAACCAAATTACATTTTACAAAGTACAATTTTACAAATCAATTGAACTAAGTACCCTACTAATCAATAATCACTTGCAAGTTATGGGCCATTATATATATATTTATTCATCCTTAATTATATATTTATTCATAAATTCATTTAATTTTTGAGAAAGTTAAAAACTTTAGTTAGTTATTGATTTACTTTTGTCACCAATAAAGGGTTTATGTTTCGACAGTGAGACAGACACGTCCATAAGTAAAATTAACGATAAATTGACGATAAAAGGAGTAACCCAACTAACTTATAAACATATCGTCTCACAAGATTAAAAAAAAATGATATACACTCAAATTCAACTCCTTTTTAACAAAAAGATCATAACTTTGGAATAATAATTTTAACAAAATAATCTTTCATAGTTTCAGTGAATTGTTTACTGATTTGAAACTTTTTGTGAGGAAAAAGCTCATTGTAAACAAATGACTGAGACAGAGGGAGTAGAAGTAATGACTATGAGTATTCATAACACAAAATGATGAAAACCACTCAAAATTATAATAAAAAAAAGAAAATAACAAAAGTGGCATGAACTTACATACAGTTAATTAGTTTAAAGTGATTATAACAAAGGAGAATAATAAAACCTTGAGGAAAACAGTGGAGAACTCTCAACACACACACACATTAAAAAAAAAAATGTCATATAAAAAGTTCACAAAAACATGTGCATTTATGTCAGTTATGTGATGACAAAAAAAGTTGTGATGAAAATTAAATTCAGAAAGGAATGAAGAATAATAAACTTAATTATAATAAAAATAATAATAATAATAATAAAAATAATAATAATAAAAGTGTAAAAGGGGTTTAAGTAGAAGAAAGATAGTAGTAGTCATAATCCTGGTAGATAGAGGGAATTAATGAATGAAATGTTAAAAAGCAAAAACAAAAAAATTTAAGGAGAAAAGTACCCATGCATGTTCTTTGTTTCCTTAAGACACCCTGTAAACTCCCAAATTTAAATCATTTCATGTCTCTTTTTGTTCCATCATCAATACTTGTGCTTAACTAACTAGAGGTGATTAAATGCGGGTTCGGGTTTGAAATGGGTTGAAACTCCCACATTAGCGTGTTTTGGACGGGTTTTGGGGTCGAACGTTTGTAAATTCTTGAATATATGTTATATCTGTACTCACTTTTTTTGGCAGGCCGGGCTATATGAGTGGGTAGGCGGTAGGCACATGATCAATAATGTGCTCAAACTTGTTAAGATGGGTTTTTTTGGGTCCGATATGGTCGAGTTTTTTGGACACGTAGCTTAAACTTATATGGCACTTTAAGGTTTGGAGTGGGTTAAGTTGTTTTGGGTTAGAATCGGATTGTGTATAGTTATCAGGTTATTTTGAGTATGCTTAATCAGATAGGTTTATTTTGCATTCCCGTTATCATTAAGTTGGAACATTTTATGTTGAGTAGTTGTTAGGAAGATAAATTCGATTATAAAGTGTTTTTTCTTAACCTTCATGAGTCAAAATTGGTTTTAAGTTGGACCAATTTTTATAAGGTTTCCATCCAAATTTAGGTTAGTTTTGGGTTAATAAATTTCTGATTAATTCAATCACAACTAAATTTGAGTGTTGAAATTACAGTAACTTAGATGAGTTAAGGGTTATTGATTGTCTATTTGTGGATTTGGGCCGGATATATGTCGGGCTAACTTGACTTTTTTGACCCGCAAGTAATTTTTGGCCCGATCCGTCCTGTTTATTCAAGCTCAATATCTTACTTGTACAGTTGTACCCATTAACTTTAACGGGTGGGGCAACTCTTGGGCTAGCGGGCTACTTAAATACGAAGTATATTTTTAAATTAAGGCAAAATTACAAAAAACTACCTTATAAAACCAACATTTTGCAAACAATTACCTTATATAGTTTTTTTTTTGGCAAATAACTACCTTATAACGCCATTTGTATTCAGATCAGTATCTAAATGTTACAATTTTTTTCATTTCGCTACCAAACGGTCTAAAAATTCAAAATTTTCGACAAATATGAACATTTTTCTCTCATTTTATTCGAAAATACTTAGTTTAGACTTACGAAATATCCCTGTTGTGTTTGGGAAGTCAAACAACGAGTGACAAAAAGGTACAAAAACATGTATTTTTTTGGGTTAAATAGGTGTTTTAGGCAAATAGGTACCATTATGAAACAAAAAAAGGTGTTATAAGGTAGTTATTTGCAAAAAAATTATATAAGGTAGTTGTTTGCAAAAAGTTGGTTTTTTGTAATTTTGCCTTAAATTAAATAAACACATAAGTTTCTCTTATGATGATATGTTAGATCGATATGCTGAAACTTGACCAAGCAATATGATATACTCCGTATTTCAAATTATCTCGATTGTATTACTCTGTATATCTTTGCAAATCGAATCAAAATCACTACATACTAAATGGGCCTAACTGGATGAGCAATTAGATTTCCGTGATGTCCTTGCCTAGCTCTCATAATCTCCTATCTTAACGGGTCAAGATTGACCCGTCGAGTCCAAATGCCCAATAATTTAACTTTAATCTAAATCGCTCGTCGAAACTCGGTAGAAAAACAGGTCAGAGGGGGACAAACTTGACAGACAGGATGACTCATGAACAACAATCAATAAAATTATCAACCTTTTGTCTTGTTCGTCAAGCTTGTCCCCCCTGACCTTTTACTCAAATACTAGTCACAATGTCACATCACATGCCAATAATTCGATTCAAATTTCTCAATTCGAGAGCCGCTCGACTCAGCTCGACCCGACTTTAACTTTTGATGTGTTCATGTATCCACTAGTCACTAGTGCACAAAACTTATTAATGAGTCCCCCCAACTAAAATTCAAAATCAAAATCCACACAACACTCCATCTATCTTCAACTCCAACCCAAAAAAAACACTCCAAAAACTCAATTTTTTTATTTTTGCTGCAAACAAAATTGTTGAAGAAAAAAAGTGAGGTGTGTGGATCAAAAAATGTACTCAACCTCTGAAGAATACGTGGAAATTGATGAGAAATCATCGCACAATTTCAGCAACATTATCAACAACATCAACAACAACAACAACAACAACAACAACAACAACAACAATTTAGATCGAGTTTTGTACAATGATCTTGTTCAAATCGTTCCTCTTGTTCAATCACTCATCGTACATTTTCTACCCTCTTTTCTTTTTCAATTTTCTTCCCCAATTTTGCCCCTTTTGAACCCTAGAAATGCGGATGATCAAAAGGGTTCCTTTTGATTTTGATTTTATTTATTATAATTTTTTTTTTTTTTTATTATATGGGGATTTTCTCTCGATTTTGCCTCTCTTTTTGTGGCACTCATACCTTGGTGTTTATCTTTTCTCTTCTTTTTATTCTTTCTAATTAAATCTTATTTTTGAATAATTTTTTGGGGATTTAATTGTTTGATTTTGGGTTGTGAATTGCAGGAAAGAACAGGAAGCAGCTCATTTACCAGAAAAGTTCCTATGATCTATACTAAAACTCCTTCTAGAGATTTAAGAAAGGTAATCAAGTTTTCATTTAAAGAATATTTTTAATTTCTGTTGATTTTACATGATTTTATGAGTTGGGTATTGAATATTTAGGTGAAAAGTAGTGATCTTTGGCCTTAAAATTGTGTTGGTTTTTGTGAGTAGTGTGAATTTTGCTGAAAATTTGGTGTTTTTTAGTGTGCATTTTGAATCATGGCTGGTTGATTTGGATTTTATTTCGTTTTTAGTAGGTCTTGTGTCAGACGTGTTTTAGTGGGTACACTGTGACCAAATCAACACATGTTACATTGTTACTCAATAATGGTTACGATAAGCGTGAAAGTGGCCACATTTAGGGATTTGCTGACACAAGTTTTTGTGTAGTTGATTTGGGTTTACTTTGGGTTATGGTATTGCATACTCGGGAATTTAGTATGGAAATGCTGATTATAATTTCGAATTGCTGTTTACTTTGATGGCATTGTTTAAACAATTAGTGAATAAGGCATTTATGCTTTATGATTTATGATTTGTTGAGGAAGTGGTGGTGCACATAAATGTTTACTTAGACTTGGCGACAAGTGTCAAACGCGGCATGGCGTCAGATGCGACTATCTTGTGAAAAAGTTCAATGTTTTTTTGGTCTTAAATGGTGTCGTGTTGTTGTTGAGGTATACAGGACACCACGTCGAAGTGAAGTGTCTAAGTATCGTAGCATAAATGTGGATGTATCATGGGTGTTGTGAGTATGCTAGTATTACACCTTAACTTAAGCTGATGATATGGAGCATTGTTGAAGCAACTTATTTTTGATGGCGATGTATGCTCTTCTGAAGCAGTTCTTGTAGAAGCTTTGGTGAATATGGTTGTATATGTTATGTACTTTAGTTTTTTCAATGACGTCTGCCTTGGTTAACGTAGAATGGAGTTAAGTCTACGAACGGAAAGAAGAATGGAGATAAGGAACAAAGCAAGGATTCTAAGAACGATCAAGATGGAGCGTTGGACAAGAGCTCAGCTTTCGCCGCAAATATGGCTGCGGAAAAAGATAGAGAAGAGTTGAATGCTCTGAAGGAACAGTTGGAGGATCTACAACAGAAGTTGTTGGAGAAAGAAGAGCTCTTGAACGCTGCAGAGATGTCGAAGAACCAGATGAGTTCAGTACAGTCGCAGGTTGATGAGCTGAAGCGTTGTACTGCTGAAAAGGATTCACTGATCAAATCGAGTCAATCGCAACTTAATGATGCCAAGGTACTCCCGCTAAATTTTTTGTAATTCGTTTTCCATGCTTACTGTGGCCACAAATGAGATCCGATGAAGTGCATCTAGTCTCGAGTACTAAAGTACTCGTTCTCCTCATCTTATTTTTTTCTTAACTTATCTATTACTTTTAGAAAATTTCAGGCAATTGAATCATCAAAAAAATTAAGCTTCATCGAATCTAAGCAAACTTCAGACTTTCGATAAATTAATACGAAGAGAACATGTTCTTAGGTGGTAATTTAAGGAGTATTTGAAAACTCAATCAGAATCAAAGTTAGGCAACATATATTTAAACTTATGTATTTTCTGAGATTCCCGAACTTTGAGCTGAAGATTTGAACTTACGTTGTTAAGAGTGCCGTTTAAAGTCATCCTATTTCGATGGTCTTTCAGATAAAACTGGCAGACAGGCAAGCACTTCTCGAGAAATTACAATGGGAAGCAAAGACATCTAACGAAAAGGTGGAAAAGCTTCAAGAAGAATTAGATTCCATGCAATCACAAATTTCGTCCCTCATGCTTATATTTGAAGGTTTGTCCAAGGACACTTCGGTACCAATCACTGACGACTATGATGTTTCGCCACACTTCGTGAATCATCTTCCAGAGATAGTAAGTTTTGCAACTTATCGCTTTTCATTATCCAATGCCCGCTTTTCATTGTTTTGCACTCTTTCTTACTCCATTAGCGAACCTGTTAATTTTGATTTTGGGTTGTTGGATTTTCATATTTTGGGTTCAAGGTTTTTGTTGGATTAGTGGTAGAGAATACTAAATTTAGGTTGCTTAACCTCAACTAACCAATTATCTGAAAATAAATTAAATATATTAGCTCGAGTTCAGTTTCGCTGCAACACGTCATCTTCATTTGTAACCTCAAAACTGTGAAATTGGTTAAAACAGGACGATTTGGATGAAAACGAGATACAAAAAATGGAAGAAGCAAGGGAAGCTTATCTAGCGGCCGTAGAAATAGCAAAGGAGAAACAAGACGAGGAATCGCTTTTAGCTGCATCAAGAGCGAGATATTATCTTCAATCGTTTGTTTTTAGGACTGAGGGCGAGAGTTGAAATCGTAGGCCCCTCAGAAGAAGTCTTAGCAGAAGGTGGTTGACAAGCATGTATTATTATATTGTACAACCTGTAGTTTGTGTTGATCACATCTATAAGTCATGCAAGGCGCTAAATTTGTCGAAAACGACAGAGAAAATGTGTAAGACTAGTCAGTCTCACACTCTCACAGACTCTCTGAAGAAGTCTTTGCTATAGTTAGAATTCAAATTAGTTTTCCCACATAATTGATGAAGAAAACAGTGAATGTTTGTCAGCTAATTTATTTGTAATGGAAATTTAGATTTAGACTAATGATCAAGTTTTGAAGCTTTTGTTACAAACTTACAATCGTTGCTGACTGCTGAGCATGTCGTGAGGTGAATGCTGCTCCAACGGCACTTGGAAAGACGCTCAGCACCAGTTCTGTTGTATCATTGAATACTACCGATTCAAGAAGTCGTGACCTACTTTGATCCTACGCGTGATCTTAGTTACGTTTGCCTAAAAATTCGAACCATATTATGGTGTACCTGATGTTGATCTGCGATTATACAAGTGTCACAGCTTTTTAGTAGTAGAGCTGCAGATACTCATTCATATACTCACGCACTTTATTAGCGTCCCTTCGTTTTGCATAAACTTGCGATTGCAGTTTTGAAAAATGCACTCAAATCTTAATGAATAGATTCGATTTCTGAATGGTATTATGCTTTGCAATTAGTTTACAGGATCTCAAATTGATCACCCGTTCGTCAATTTTAATCAGACTTTATTCAGACAATGTGTCAACTTTGAATGCCCTTTTTCGTCAGTGGGGCGAATTCAACTACGATTAAGTTACACGGTCGTAAAAAGAATGTACCTCAGACTAATTACATTGAAGTCTCAGCACAAAAAAATGTTCCATATAACCTTAATCTTGCTAATTAACATTATACTCAGTTATAAAACCAATAAATTAAAATAAATTTATTGTAAAAAAAAAAATGTCTTCAAAATTTACAGCATTTAAGACATGAAGGCTTGGAGGATTTCTGCTTTCTGAAATGAACCCTTCCTGGTCTCGGCCACGTCACTGGACTATCTATCCATTCCCATTGCAACCTGCACATTTTCGACGTCAACTTTTTTTTTATACTGACGTGTTTCAGAAGCTGACATTCCGAAATCAAATGAAACGGTTTCTAACTTACACAGGGAATTCAAATGAACTGCAGCTGTTAGATTGATTAGAAACGCTGGATTTTGGAGACTCTGAACACGCTTCTTCATCCTCTGCAAGTTGATCGCCGTGATTGTCCTTGACGTCTGTATCATCAGAACCTCCTGAGCAGGAACTGTCGTTGTCGCCCTTCAACAGGTCGCTGATGGTCAGCTGTGATTTTGGGCTCAAAAATATTTCCTCTTCAAACTGATAATGAACAGATGCACGAATTCAGAATCGTCAGGAACAATAATACAGCGAAAACAACTACTTTAGTCGTAGAACTTTTACCAATGTGTCGTCAGGTAACAAACTGTTGATTCTGAAATTCCTAGGAGAAGTCGAGTAGTCGACTTCCAACTGCAGCGCACGTTCTTCGTGGAGATGTTCTTCCCAATCAACTCGGCTAGAGTCTGTTGACTCTACAGAACCATTTATGCACTCTAACGACTCTGTCGATGCCTTTCTGACAACTTCTTTGTCCATTTCTAGTAAATCATCTACGATTTGGTTTGTATCGACTTCCTTCAACTTCGGACTTAATTGCTCTTCTTCGCCCCCCTGCGACAGTTTTCATCCCGTAACAATTTCAAAAACTAAACATTTACGATAAGAAAAAATAAGTAGTAGTCTAGTGAAGCGTGATGCGTACTTCTTGGTTTGGTAACAGACAGTCTCGTCTACTCGTGCTGTCGTCCGTGCATGCGCAGGAAACGTTCCCGTGAAATTCACATTGAAACTGCATTCTCTCATACATAAAATTAATCAGACATAAAAACCGTGATCTGAAATTGTCTAAAGTTTTCTAATCCGACCTAAAAGCCGTCATCTGAAATTGTCTGAAGTTTTTTAATCAGACATAAAAACTGTCATCTGAAATTTTCTGAAGTTTTCGTTGTTAAGACGTGACACGTGAGCATACCTTAGTCATAGGGAGGGTCTTGGGACTATCCTCCATAACAACATGAAACGCGCCATCCTCCTCGAAACAAAACACAATATAATCCTCGTCAGCAAAAGGCGGCCAATCAGGCTCGTCCACGTCACCAGACCCGCTGCTAGCCGACTGAGTCGATCCAATAGTCACACGGCGCTTAAGCTTACCCCTCTTCAACTGAGGCAGTAAGCTAGGAACACGCCTCGACGGTTCCAGCCTGGGAGACGAGGTCGACCTCGGTGATGATGACAGAAACGTCGTGGAAATCCGTCTTCTCGACACAGAGGGTGAGGGGGACGACGACACGTGATTTGTCGCTGTTGTTGCCTGCGACGAGGACACTGACGATGATGGCAACACTTTGTTTCGCTTGTTTCGGTTTGTTGTTGTTCCTCCTTCGTTTACAATGTAGGAGCATTTGCACATTACTGAGAACAGAAATGAATGGTAATGCATTCAGATGACGGTTTTCGAGGTCGATTTTAAGGTGGTTTTTCGGTGTGGTTCTGCACAATCTAGCTACCAATTCATAATGCTGTATCAAATCTGTTGGATTTTCATATATTTTTTTCTTTTCTGCAGTCAAAATTTACAGGAGTTTTTATTGTTTTAAAGTTAATGGTTGCCATGTTTTGAATGAAATGTAATTTGTTATTTAATTGAATAAAAATCTGCATTAAAAAAATTTGATGACTACACTAATCCAGATATTGATTACTAAGTCTCGCAATCGGTCGAGATATTGATTTGTCGTGTATAAAATGTAATCACTTTTAACACTTGTCATGACTGACCAGTATCGAAAAATTGTAATCGCTTTTCAAATGATCACGTCCTTCGATCTTCATAATAATTGCTATGAATAAGCAACTCCGAGGCACAAAAAATTCGATCTAACACAATTTTTTGCGGAATATAATAATTCATATTATTCGGTCAGTTACGTGGACGCCTAAACTAGGGTGACAAGTTTTTTAAAAGTAAAGCCGTATTATAAAATGGTTTGTTTCACAAGTTTTTTAATGTGAAAAATAACTTTAATTTGACGTATATGTATAACCATCGCAAGCAAGATTCACATTGTCCTTAAACAACAAATTAACGGTTTACCTTAATTACATTCACAATATATTAAAACTAAGTTGAATAAGAAATGAAAATACGCATTCATATGTCTAGACAAATTTGTCCTACAGGCTACAGTAGTACGCATGTAACCGTCTTAAACAAGATTTAAATTAATTTCAAACGAGAATAATGTTTTAAATAATTAAGTAAACATACCTTTACCTTGTAAATTTGCTAGTTTCTTGAACATCCATAGTGTGCACATTGTTTTATTTATTTATATTTTCATTCAAAACTTGTTTATATTACTCACCACTTACGTAGAACGATCACTATTGCTTTTACTTTGTTTTTTCAATTTTTTTTATGAAATTTCAAAATTACAAAGAGTTGTATAAAAAATGCTTTGAAAATGTAGATGAGAATTTAAATTTGAAATTTAGTGGATTTATAGCAAATATGAATATGAATTTCAACAGCTAAATTTTGATCATTAATATATAAAGGATTTAATGCATGAATGGTGAGAGAAAATATTGATTTTAAGAATTTAAATGATTGCCTAAAATAAATCTTAACTTTGGTCTTGCCTTATGGGAAATACAAATTCTTGTGTAAGGCAAGCCTTACAATAAGTTATTGTAAGTCAGCCTTGTTTGTACTCGATTATATAGTGTTTGTACCATTTTAGTAATAATTATTATTAATTGTAAAAAAAAAAAAAAAAAAAAAAAAAAAAAAAAAAAAAAAAAAAAAAAGACTTTATCATATATTTTTATAGTAAATTTATTGTTAATTTGAAAGATGATAATCATAGTCGACCTCATCAAATCAAATATATAATGACTCTAAATCGACTTGATCGATCTAAATGCAGTATTAGATGAAAGTTTATATTTGTCTCATATCGCTTGTAACTGAAATTAAGTTTATATGACTCGTAACTCGACAATAAACAAATCGTATATAAACTGATGGACAATGTACTAAAGTTGTGTTGTTTTTTTTGTCTTTCTTCGCCATGATGTAAAGTTATACCGTAGTTTTAATGTAATACATTAAATTTTTAAATTTTAATCAATGATAAATTGCACTACAAGTACTAGGTATCATATCGGAGTAGAATTTCTTTTATAAAATTAAATTTAATTTAATTACCGGTGAAAGTTTAATAGTTTGGACGTTGGAATATGATTATGGAACAACAATGATAACGATAACTTGAATTTGGACAGAAATTTGGATACAAAATTGTGAAGGAGCACTTTGAGATTGTTTGAATCCTCAAAAGAAAAAAAAAATGAGGTTACAAAATCCAAGGGTTCAAAAATCTCACATGAACTTGAAAAACAAGAAAAGTTGTCATAATTGTGTAAACCCATACCCACAGGAAATTGACGATCCAAATGATTTAACATGAAACTCGAGAAATACGAATAGCTAAAAGTGAATAACTAACTCAAAACATGTACAGTAAATAATTACTCCCTCCATTTCAATGAGATAGCTCCATTGTTTTTTACACAAATATTAAGAAAAGTGAAAAAGTTAAGGGTAATATTGGTAGTTTGGTTTAGTGGGTCCATTTTAGAAGATAAAGTAATGTGGTATTTTGATGATATGAGTATAAAGTAAGGGTAAAAATGATGTTTTAATTGTTAAAGGTAACCAAAATTAGAAATGGGACTTAATGAGTGAAATTGTCGAAAAAGGAAAATGTGGCTAAATGAATGAAATGGAGGGAGTATAATATGATAATGAGATATTTATATTTATTATCAAAATATATGTTTCACAAAGTATATTTTCGATACGAAAAAGTCGTATCCAAGTGGAGAAAATTGTGGTCAACTCAATGTATTTAAGGCATTGCAAAAAAAAAAAAAACAAAAGGAATACTCTATCAGTTTCAGTGAATTGTATTTACTTTTTTTATTTATTTTTTTTTGAAATTTTTTTAAGACCCAATTTTTTTTTTTTTTTTTTAATCTTTTATCGAAAATCGTGTTTATAGGACAATTAAAAATGGTAACAAAGTAGACCAAAATGGTAACATATTACGGAGTATATTATATTGGTAACATATTATGAAACCTAGAGAATAAAACATTGTCATAACATTTATTTAATATGTTACCATAATTATATAACAATGTTACCATCTTATCTTTCAGCTCAACTTTTCAGTTTTCATGGGTTTGTTTTCCTTAAAAGATAATGTTGTCCTTTTATACAAACAGGTAACCATTTAGTACAATAATGTTACCATGTTAGCTTTCAGGGTTTGTATTCCTTAAAAGATTATGTTGTCCTTTTATACAAACATGTCACCCTTTACAACAACAATGTTACCATCTCATTTCTCAGTTAAACTAATGTTTCAATGGGTTTGTTTTCCTGAAAAGATAATGTTGTCATTTTATACAAATAGGTCACCATTTAGTAAAATAATGTCACCATTTAGTAAAACAACTTTAATGTTTCCACATAGGTTTGTTTTACTTGAAAGAAAATGTTACCCATTTATGCAAACAGGTCACCCTTTACAATAACAATGTTACCATCTCATTTTTCAGTTAAACTAATGTTTCAAATCATCACCATCTTCAGAGTCAGACAACTCTTCATTTGCTGGCTCTTTAGGTTCAACAAATTTAACCTTCTTATTTCTACTCTTGCCTCCCTTCTCTTGCCTCCCTTTTTCCACCATCACTTCTTCTTGAACAGGTACTACAATCAAAACAGAAATAAAATGTCACCATCAAATTTAATTTACGGAGTTAATCAAACGAAAATCATAAAACTCAGTCAAATTAGGGTTAAAATAATACCTTTTTCTTTTGTACCCTTTTTTTTTTGCCATTGTCTTCACCCTCATATGAAACGAATTCGAAAATTAAAGGTTTTAGGTAGGTCGAAATGGAAGAGAGGGAGAGAAATTTGAGAAATTAGGGAGAGAAATTAGGGTTAAAGGTTTTGGGTTGGAGAAATGGAAGAGAGATGGGGAAAGGAAAAACTGAAATGGAAGAGAGAGGGTGAGGGCAGCTTTATTTTAAACAAACCATACGTGGGCTGAGATCATAAGTTTGGGCTGAGATCCGACCCGTCTTAAGTTAAGACGGGTTGACCGTCTTACAAGAGACTAATTGTACAATTTAAAGCTAACTTTAATAAAGTTGATCAAACACTCAAAACGATTAATCCGACCCAAATGTCTAATTTACCACATCTACTCACGAGACATGATAGTAAAGCAAATTAAACCCCCATTTAACCACTCATAATGAGGGGGAAAAAAAAAGGCTAAAAACGAATGAAAAAAATAAAAAAACATAAAAAACAATAGAAAGTTAACATGTCGACATAGATATTTTAGTTGACGGTCACCTGTTCACTAATATTTACTTTAGCCGCATCCAACATGAGTCAGTTTTGCATAATAACCTGACCATACTTACTCAAATGCATACGTAGAGCTTACATTAGGCACTCTGATGCCAAAATTGTTTATCAAAATTGTTTATTGTATAAATTTTTTAATATATACAGGGTGATTACTCTCAAAATTGTTATTGTAGACGTTATTGCTTAATCGTACCCAAATTGTAACCCTTTTTACATATTTTTTCCATCTACTACCCTTCATAAACTAAATTTCTCACTTTCTAATTGTAATACCTATCAAATTAACCTAAACTTATCCAAACTTAATCAATTTATTTTATAATTGATTGAATCTATTAATTATGAAGAACAACTGGTTGATAAAATTGCCTAGTATGATAAGTTGACATCACGTACAGTAACAAAGCAATGAAACATCAATAAAATTTGGGGGGCGAGATATGGTTGAGCTAGGCCACCATGTGAGTCTTAGGGGGTTAGGTCAGGGTGAAGTCGATCATGGCACAATTTTACGGGCTGGGTCACCATGGTCAAGAGTGGATGGTTAGGGTTTGAGAGAGGCTAAATATCGATGGTGGTGGGACTACCCTCAAGTATGACTTGCGCGGGTGCAAGCCCATATTTTTACGGGTTCTTTGTGTTCTACGAACACGGGTCCAATGTGGAAGGGGTCCAATAACTTAACCGTTGAGCTAATATATGTACTTCATCAAAAGATGAAACCGATTAATGATATTTTTGCTCAGTGGTTAGTTTGTTGCATTAATCTCCAATGTTGCATAGGTTTGATTCCAAACAGCGACACTTTGATATGTTTTTTCGGGTTTTCATATTTTAAGCAACTTATCAACGAAGAAACGATCTTACTATGGTGCCTCATTAAAAAATCGGAATCGAGTCTCCAAAATTGAAACTACGGCCAACGCTAGAGACCCAGGTGGGGAGGCCTAGCCAAGGTGGTGCGCCGGTGGTGGGCTAATTGGGGGATGACTTACAGTGGTGAGGACGACATCCGATTTTAGGATCCAACAACTTATTTAGAGAGAATAAAAGGGAAAAAAACAGAAAATAAATTTTATGCAAATTTAATTTATTTTTTTTTAGTACGATTGCAAAAACTTAAGTAAAATAAAATTAAAAAATGTCCATTTAATCAATTTCTTCTCAATAATGATCACATAAAATATAAACTTCGTGCACGTTTTTTCAAAGAAAAAATCGAATCTTTTTCATTGCAAAAACATCGACTCCGTACTTTTAATTTTGAGAAACACCATAGCCTCACATGAAACATACGGACTACCTTAGTACCATTATCAATCGGCCAATATCATTAAAAAAAACACCAATCTTTTTTTATAAAAATGACGACGACGACAACGACAACGACGAAAAATGGAAGAATTGGTTCGAAATTCTCGGCAGATTGGGTGATGGGAGGAACAGCAGCGGTGGTGGCGAAAAGTGGAGCAGCACCAATTGAAAGAATCAAATTACTTTTACAAAATCAACCTGAATTACTCAAAAGATGTCATCTTCATACACCTTACCTCGGTGTTTCTGATTGTTTTTCTAGGGTTCTTCGTCATGAAGGTTTTCTTGCCTTTTGGAGGGGTAATCAAGCCAATGTTCTTCGTTATTTTCCTACCCAGGTCCTTTTTTTCTCTTCTTTTTTCATAAAGTTTTTGTCTTTGTATTCAATTTCATGTTTTTATTGTGTTGGTTGTGGTTTATGTGATCAAATTTGTTGGGAAATGCTGTGTTGATAATGTGGTGAGTTCTTGGGTTTTGCGAAAGACGGTTTTTTTATGAAATTGTTGGGAGATGATGTGTGAATAATGTGGGTTTTGTGAGATGTTGTGGGTTTGATGTGGTTTCAGTTTTTTGTTTTGCTCTGCAAGCATTGTTTGTTTCTCAGTTTTTGCAAAAGACGGGGATATCGTTGGTCAAGTTTGGGTTCTTACGTTGTATTTGATTTGATTTAATATGATTTGATGTCTATGTTATCTTGGGTTTGATTTATGTTGTTATTGGATGATGAATTTTGAAGAATTTGGTGTGTCATAGTATGAGAAGAATCAGACACTCAATACAATGGTCGTGTAATTTTCATTTACGATCCCCTTACCACGCTAATTATCTTGGGTGTGATATTGGGTGATGAATTTGGTAGAAACGATGGCTGATTTCACGAGAGTGGTTCAGGCGCTATTATGTAAGTGTCGACAGTGAACTTGGCGGGGAGCAGCTATGGCAGGTTCTCGTCGTTATTCATTAAAAATAAGTATTGGATGTGATCGAATTACCATAGGAGATCCTCTCCTACTTAAGTGGACTGTTTGCTTTGTATTGGTGGAATGTCTTTAATTTTCCGAAAAGTGCACAAAATTAATTTTATTCTCAATAGGAAATAGGGAAATACTATGGAAACGGTGGTACAAATGTATAATCGATTTCGGAAAGCAATGGCTTTGGGATTATGGGATTTTCTGAGGTGCTACTGCTGTCATATTGGTGTTTTGAGAGGACACATAAGCACATAGCGCAGAATTTCATCGGAGTCAAAATGTTGGAATTTTGTATGGGAGAATTAATTGATTTTGCGTTGCATTGGTAACAATGTTTTGATGGGACATTAATGTTATCATTATTTGAGGTATGATTTGGTAGAGATCTACTTGCTTATGGTTTGGCAGTCGTTTCATTCTCATAAGATCAGATATAATACGGGAGTAGTTGGTTAAATGACGTAAACTACGTATTAATAATCTTCATGCAGAAGAATTGTCGGTTTTGTTGGTTCTTCCTGTTGCATGTTAGAAATTACCGTTATATAACCAGTCCATATGAGGGCTTACTTGATTAGATATGCTGACGAAGTGATTTGGGCGAGTGGTTCAACACTGTCATTTCATGCAGCTCGTTAGAGAATATGGAATTAAAATCTTACAGTTGAGGAATAAGGATTGAACTTCCTGTATTGTCAAAGCTGCATTCGTAGTTATCAACTGTTTGTTTTGCAAATCATCCTAGACTAATTAAGCGCACAGTGACAAATTCATGCTTCTCTTTTGTTCCTGTTGTTGATTGTAGATAAGGTTAGCAATACTCTGTCGTGCGCAGCGATAGAGGAGAAATGTAATGAACTCATGTTCCCGTGTTTTTGGTGAAATTATAGCTACGGTAGACGTAGTAATCTATGATGACTTACTTGGAGTTGTTTATCGGTTACTTCATTTATGTGTACTTGTGGATGCAGACTTTGTAAAGGCAAGTTTTTATAATTGTTATTTTAGAAGCTGAAGAAATGGCTCTTCTGATGCTGATTTCAGAGTTGTGCAGGCATTTAACTTTGCATTCCGAGGTTACTTTAAGAGTTTATTTGGATATCCAAAGGAGAGATACGGTTATTTAAAATGGTTTGCTGGAAATGTAGCTTCGGGAAGTGCTGCTGGAGCGACTACGTCACTATTTCTCTACCATCTGGATTATGCCCGTACACGGCTTGCAACTGATTCATTTGGTGGCGTTAAGAAAGGAGAGCGACAGTTTAAAGGATTACTTGACGTTTATCGCAAAACACTATCAACCGACGGCATAGCTGGACTTTATAGAGGATTTAGTGTGTCGATTGTTGGAATTACTCTATACCGGGGCATGTACTTTGGAATATACGACACAGCGAAACCTATTGTGCTGGTGGGACCACTGGAGGTAGGTCACTTATGACATTTTCTCTTCGTCTCAAGTTGTCTGGAGCCAGAAGTCTTCTTAAATAATGATACTTCTGAAATGTTCAGAAATGTTTGATACGTTAATAAAAAATAAGATGAAGAGAGCATGTCCTCACTTAGCTGTCATCCTTCAATTATCCGCATCATTAGATATCTCGTGGAAAGTTTGATTGACTTTTTCACTATTTTCATTGTTCGCAGGGGAATTTCTTTGCTAGCTTTTTCTTAGGATGGGGCGTGACGACGTTTTCTGGTGTTTGCGCCTATCCATTTGATACAGTGCGACGAAGGATGATGCTTACATCAGGCCAGCCATTAAAGTACCGCAATGCAGTTCATGCATTCCGAGAGATCATTCAGAAAGAAGGATTTTCTGCACTATTTCGGGGTGTCAGCGCGAACATGCTTTTGGGTGTTGCAGGGGCGGGTGTTCTTGCTGGCTATGACCAGCTGCAACGTTTTGCGTATGGGCGCATCTATAGAATTGAGCCCTGTCCTAAAACGTGAAGGGCGTATACGTCTTGTACATGTATAGATTTAACATCATTCTTGTAGGTCAATCAATTGTTACAGAAGGGCACAAAAATGGTCCGAAAGAACGGGTGTCAGAGAAAAGTGTATGAAATATTGATTTTATTAAAATTCTTTATTCATGCATATACAGAAGTGTTCCCGATTGTATTGTATCTTCAATCCGCGCAGACTAATTCTTTAAAAGTTACTCCTTATATTTTACCTTAAAGCTCTAATATCCTGCGTTCGGTGGAATGCTGAGATTCGTCAGCAATTTGTAGTTATGTTCCAACTGCCTTCACAGAAGCTCGAGAAGTCTATTATATGGACATTTCAAACATATTTGTATGATGGAAGTGGCTCAATATCATTCATGGTCATGTGTAATGGATGGTGCCGTAAGCCGATTGCAGGTATGTTCTTGTTAAAGAATCCACGCGAGGAAGAAACATATGAGGTATGGTATACCCCGTGGACTTCCACAGGGTTTTTCTTCGTTTCAGAGATTTAATACAGTATTTTTTTGTGCACTATTTTTATTTATTCTGTCCATTCTTTGAAACTGTTTTTCTTTGATCTTTTTGTAGGCGTTCTTGAACATTGTCGTGCCCTATCATACACTTTCAGATGCGACAACATTGAAGTTCTTGCAAATGGTGATACAAAGGTATATTGTTTTTAAATTTGCAGCACAATTTAGTCTGTATCGTGTTTTTCACATTTTTAAGTGCCTCATCACTGTCATCAGTTACGTAATGGATTTTTAACTCCAAATTCTAATCATTATCTGAAATTAGTTTGACAGAGGAAGTTAGTAAGTTACAAGTTACCTTGTTCCGGCATTTAGTTTACCTTGCGTACCCATGGCCTACACTCAACACTCTAATATCGGCATTCTACTTGGGAACTTCGTTTTCAGCTGAGAACACTAGGAATTTTCAAACTAATACTCCTTAGCATATTTTGTAAATTATGAGATTTAAGGAGCTTTTCGACATATTTTGTGAATTGTGCAGTGCATGAACTCATTTTCCATTGTAGAGGTCAACAATCCCATGAATCATTCGACAAGCCAACTTCTTTCGGTTTTTTGCATACAAATTTATACAGATTTACTTACGAACTAGGCTAAGAGCCAGAAATTCTTGTGACGCTTGGTGGTAATTAAATAGCCACCGAGTTTCTTGCTATTTCTTCTAACAGCGATAGTCATGCAGTCCGCATTTTGGATGCAGTAATCCACCACGCCGTGGCTGCTTCGATACCTCCCTGTCCACCTCATCACGAACCTCCATGCAATCGACCGTCTTCTATGGCCGAGTACTAGCAATGAAGCCTTATGCGCCTTCGCTTGGTCTACGATGATTGGGCCTTTATCTTTCCCTGCTACCACTACTACTTCCACTTGTACCTGCACAGCAAAATACGCTTCATTGAGCGTCACTATAATAGCCTCTACTCGTAAGTATCCTTTGCTACTTTTTCCGAGAAAATGTTATTCCCTCTAACAAAACATGTTCTTTACGTTAGCCTATAAGAGCTAACGTATGGAATCTATCGGGGTCAAAGGGAGTATTTATACGAAGAGGTGACCAATTATGCGAGCTGACCCGACCCAACCCTCTTGTTGGGCCCTCCACATAAAAGGGTCGGGCCTGGGTCGAGCAAATTATGCCGACCCTCGGCCACCTCTACTTTTACATGAGTGCAATAAGACGTAGGTGGGGGTGCCAATAACATCGACTTTACATGATATGGTCCATGTTGGTTGATAATAAATGATGAAACATATAGTGTGACATACCTCAGATCTTTTGCTTTGATAGACACTTTTCAAGGAATAAAGCATGTCATAAACTTTAGGGTTGATGTCGTCCTCCGTGTTCGACCCTGCATTTATGAAACGTCCTTAGATATGTCTGAAAACATAAACGTTCATATAAAACCGTCTTTAAAACGCATGATATATCTACCTTTCTTTAGTGGCTTGGCAATGTGCAGAAGAATAATGGTGTCCTCTTTCTGAATGGTGTGTGAAAGTGCCCATTGAAGTGCACCCTTAGTCTCACGAGTCGCATCAATTACAACCATGATCCTATTACCATTCTTAGCCTCAAAATTTCCTGAGTTTCCGTCACTACTCAGTGTATCAGCGGACAATCCCGAGCCACAATCATCGTAGCAATCATTCTTGTGGCTCGACTTGATCGAATTGTATCCCGAACTTGGTTGCAATGTCGGTGAGCGTACTCGTATCCGTGCTTTGCCCATCTTGAAACAAAACCCGGTATTTTTCGCCATCTTCACCACCCGCTACCCTATGAAACTATGGAGGTGTTAGTTCAATTTATGTGTGCTTGAGAATTATAGTATTGAAATGAAGGGTGAAGTAGACAAGTTTGCAAATATGTAGCTATCACTTTTTTTTGGGAGAGAGATATATATAGTTATTTCTTATGTGTGACTCAAAGGACAAGAGTTGAGATGTCATCAACTTAGTTGAGTAATTATTAGATGAGACTGTCCCATAATAATTGATTATTTATGACTAAAATATGATTATTATAATTATAATTTATAAACTGGTTACAATTTAGCTTTTGTATTATAATGATTATATTTTAGTTAAAGTTATCTGTCATATAATTTACGATTTCTTTCTGGAAGTGATAAAATAGTTATTTCTTGTACCCGACTCAAAGCATAAGAGTTGGGATGTCACGAAATTAGTTGAAGTCAATTCGTCAATGCAACTATTGTACCATGCTTAATGGCCGATTTGTGACTAAAATGTGATACGATTATTCTAATCACTAAATGATAAATTCATTGTAATACTCATAGTCCAGTCTGTATCACGACATCGTACGCTTACAATTGTCCCATGAGATAATAATAAAATTTAGTTTTATGTTACATGATAAGGTAGATAATTCATTAAATTTAAGAGGGGGTGAGTAAAAGACAGTGAGGACAAGTAGTTGTTAGAAGACGTGCACACCAATGCGGCAATGCTGTTCATTCCGTTTAGACTTTTAAAAATGGAAAATTTTCGGCTGTGTTTTAAACAAAAATAACTTTTCTAACTTATAACCCTGCATTTCATAATTTCAATTATATCTCTGATTTTTATTAGTAAAGGTTAAATGTGATCAAAGTTGGTTTAGCGGTTAATTTAAGTTGTTAAGTGTCACCTTTGACACTGATCAAGCACTTGACATAGATTCCAATTATGATGTCGACAGTCAGGAAACTCGTTATTTTAACTTTCCCTTTTTTGTGCCAAATATTTCCCCCTTACATGTCATGTGGTTAATCAGTGCCAAGGTAAACAATTAACGTCTAAATCAATTTTAGTCACCTTTGACCTTAGTAATAAAGGTTAAGGGTATAGTTAGAATTTTTATGATTGCAATGATATAACTGAGAAAAGTCGTTCTTTCAAGAGTACAGTCTGTACAGATGAGAATTTCCCTTTAAAATTTCAGTGACTTAATTTAAGTGAAAAAGGGTTGAACTTTGTGGTTGGTGACCTTTGTTTGTATGTATAGTTTTTTTTCTAAATTGTGGGACAATGTCCCTAAACGTGCTCACCATTAAGAGTATGTGTTATGTGTAGTTGCAAAATTTTAAGTACAAAGGTTGGCAATTTTAACAATTTTCTTTGGGTATATTAATTAGTTTTTGGGAGGATTATAATAATGTCATTTTGACCCTTTTGATAAGGGCGTATAACCGTGTGAATTGACCGACATTATTTTTTTTATATGCTCTAGAACGTTATCATATCGTTTTCAATCATTTGGAACTAATTAGTTGTTTGATTGCATATTAGTGAAAGTTTAATATTTATCGTGATTATTATTAGTTAAAAGATTTTTAAAATTTAGTTGTTATTTACTCAATAATAATTGTGATAATTTTTTTTTAATATAGTCATGTTTTAGACATGAAAAATTCCGTTCGACACAAGATTTTATGGTGGTCGTGAGGTTCTAAAAATTTGTTTGCATCAATATCGGCTCTCAAAAGTGACTGGTAAAGTTAGCCCCTCAAACTGTATGGCGAAGACTGAGAGTAATGTTGCTCCTCTTTTGTTAATTATCTTTGGAAAAAAAAAAATTCTATTAAATATACTTGCGAGACTAAAAAGGTATCTTCATTGTCTCGTTGATAATCAGTACTCCGTATATATTTAATATTTTCACTCTAGTTAAACTTGTATGTGACAATGCTTCCACATACATATGATCGAATCTCAACAATTGTAACACCTTGTATGGAATCTTATGTTATTCTGTCACTCTAGTTTACCGTGAAACTATCTTATAGTTATTTTTGTCGTGATGTTTCTTTAATCAAGCAAAACAACTTACTCTATATATATTGCCGTAACTATTTGGTTACTTTTCCACCTTTCTGAGGCTTCCCCTTATATTTATAATATTAATTACGGAGTATTATTTTAGGCTAATTTAATTTAATCGCCGTCTAATATGAGAGTTGACCCTAGCCTTAAACGCAATCGTTTACATAATTATATTTTGATATTGTCGTAAGAACTAAGAATGAAAGCTCAGTTTAATTTTTAAAAATAATGACGCCTAAAGCTAGCTAAGCTTCATTTCCAATTTGGTGATGAATATAGCAATTTCTAATCATACTTGTGTTTGATTATTTCCATGTCCTTTCAACATCGATGTCAACTTCACTTCATTTAGAAAATAGAAAGTCAACGATTGAAAGCTGCGATACTTGGAGAGTTTGGATTCATTATTTCATTCCCTAGTCTAAAATTCGAGTCATTTTTTTGCTAAAAAAATAAATTCAAGTCATTTTTCGGTTTATATAACCCTATGAATGTTCGTTATGAAAAAAAAATAATGTTTTGAAAACAATTTTAAACCAGTTACAAATATAGAACTTGTCACAAAACTGTTTTCATGTAACCATCTCATGATTCGTGGTCTTATATACGGAGTATTAAGAAAACAACTCTCACTGACTATGGAAATAATCGTATCAAAATAGGCAATCAATTGAATTCATTGGTCTTCAAGTTATTAAGCTCAAAACTGTTACGATCTTAAATTGACCTCCCATTGAAGTATAACACGAATAATGTAATAATATGAGTTGACTCACAATAATGGGTAGTTAAATTTTGAAGGAATTTCTCATTCACCCCTTCTTTTCCCTTAACTCAAGGGAAAGCTTAAGCTGATGGTTGGAGACCTAAGATCGATTTTATACTCTAACAGACTAACACGCTCCATCACGCGAATTGCCTTTGGCTTGAAGCGTGGTGAGATTCGAACCCATGACCTTTTGTCACAAAGCTTTGATATCATGTTAGGAACCAACTCAATCAAAAGCTTAAGCTGATGGTTGAAGGTCCAAGATCGATTTTATACTCTAACAATGTCTAACAATGTCTACTATGAGATCGTCTCATCGTTAACGTGGTTTTAACCCCTCTATTTGATCAATTTTTATCTCTTATTCGTAACATTTTATGCTGTCAAGCCGTCACTTACGCTCTATTTAACTATGTATTTCCATATTTCGTTTGCTCGTTTTATTATTCGTGCTTTGGACAAGGTACTGATTTGTTTCAAGTTATATTTGCAAGTACTGAGAAGCGTTTTCTAAAGATCACGAAGGATAAGAGTCGATCAAAACGTTGAAGGAAGCAAGCAAAATCAAGACTAAGGCGACATAGGGACCAATTGCGTGACCTAATCACCCATTGGGCGACACATAGAGCAAACGAGCGACTCTTGAGCGATATGTCGGGCGATCCAGTCACCAGGATGTCGTTCACCCGACCCTGTTTTTCTACGGGTCCAGTCTTGTTTTATTTGGACGGCCATATATATATACATATTCTAAGCCAGTCATTTAATGGATTCTAAGTCATTTTCAACATATTTCGTAATTCCTAGGGTTTTAAATAGGTTTTTAAGTTGATCTTCTTCATCAAGTTCTATTTAGAGTGATTGTAATCTACATACGGAGTATAATTCTTCTTATTAATTAATCTCTTGAAATTTGACAATTGTGGAATTTGTGTTCAATATAAAGGTCAATATTGCTAATAGGTACTCTAATGGATATTGTTGGTTTTTGATCATTGACCACTAAACGGAAGTTGACTAGATTCTAGACCTCGCTTTCATACATTAGAATGCTTAGTGGGTCATATCGGGAGGGTAAACTCGTCTTTGGCACTTACTTATTTATTGGCCTTTACCATGAGAATGGAAAGGGGTGCGACCTAAGGCCCATTGTCATGCTTAATGCCTCAAGTTTAGGAGCCACTACTATGGGAGTATATACGAGTCTAACCTTGAGAGTCTTGAAATTGAACCCGAAAGGGAGGATTTAAGGAATTATTTAACGAGTACGTCCACACAAGTTTCATTGTCCATAATCAAACTTATTCACTAATGGCAATATCACCGTAACATCACCTTCTTGCACCGACCACCACTCTGACTACCACTTCAGGCAACATCCAACCTCCCTGAGTCAATGATCCCTCCCCCTTACCTCTCCCAGCAGATAATTTTATCATTTATCAATATACCTAATTTTACTCTCATAGATGACAAAACTAATTCATAATATTGAAAATGTAACAGTAAATCTTTAAAATGTAACCAAATTAATTTCTAAATTTTAATGTCAAAATTATTTTTTCAGAGCATTAACTTTAGTACTTTACTATAGAAATGTTTTTTTTAAAAAAAAAAATAAAAATATGGAACCCAAACACAATAGCTGTATTTTACAACTACAAAAACCCTAATAATTAAATTGGAAGTTTTTCTCAAAAGTGTGTTATTTGACAAAATATTTAACGAAATAAGGTTGGTTCGAAAGTTATTATGCTCTATGGGTCCACGTCATCAATTTTTTGTATTTCGTAATTTTTTTTGAGAAACCTCTGTGGCCCACAGCGGTTTCATGAAAAATTTCAGAAACCGCTGTAGACCACAGCGATTTCCCTTTGCCAGGGTGAAGGTTGTATGTGGGTGTGTACTAGCGGACCAGCAGGCTGGACAGGGACGGTTTTGGATTCGTTGGAGGGTGGTATATGGTGTGCTGTGGGGTAGTGGCTGATGTGGTCATATAGTAGGAGGGGGTTGGTGTCGGGGTTGAGACCATACCTTAGGGTGCGCTTGCAACATTAATTTATTTGTTAAGCGTCCTCATTAACCTTCTCAATACTACTAATACTTTAACCTCAACCCCGACAAAATTCAGTGAATGAATAGCTGACTTCAACAAAATTCAATTTTTATACCTCATTTATGTGAATAAGCAACACTCCACACATATATGAGATCGACTATAGATAAGTTTCACACTAAGTAACTCGTTTTTCGTTTATTCTATTAAACAACTACTTCTCTTAATTTCCACCTTACGACAAAATTTTTAATGTAGTGTTGAGTGCAAGGCACTCTTTCGACGACAATATAATTTGATGAAGTTTTTAATATATACATTGTTCGGTTCAAGGCAATTTATCAACTTAACGCCAACGTAATTTGAAGCGAAAAAAAAGACTCAACATGTGATTAACGCGGACCTAGAAGCGAGTTTGTGGGGCTACTTAGTGGGACATATTCGGGTAGCAAACGAGCCCAAAGACATGGTCCCAATTCAGACACCGACCCCCTTCGATACAATGACCACGCCAGCAACCACACAAGACACCCTACACCACCCTCGAGTGAACGCAAAACCACCCCTGCATAGTCCACCAGTCCGGATCCACACCACCCTCGAGTAAACACAAAGGGAAATCGCTATGGTCGATCTACAGCGATTTCTGAAATTTTTCATGAAACCGCTGTGGGCCACAGAGGTTTCTCAAATTTTTTTACGAAATACAAAAAGTTGATGACGTGGACCCATAGAGCGTAATAACTTTCGAACCAACCTTATTTCGTTAAATATTTTGTTAAATAACACACTTTTTAGAAAAACTTCATTAAATTGTGTGTCAAATTTATTAAAGACCTACCGTCACAAGTTGAGAATTAAATTAACAACCCTAAGCAAAGCGTTATTATAAATTTATAACAATTTCATTTGCATTATTCAGGCAAAAATAATTTTCAGAATACATATATTAAAGACACATTTTATAATTAATTTTTGGTGGAACTAATAAAATAGAATAAAAATTTACAGACAAATGCAATGTCCCATATAATTATTATAATAATAATAATAATAATAATAATAATAATAATAATAATAATAATAATAATAATAATAATAATAATAATAATAATAATAATAATAATGGAACAATTACACGGTTGTTTACATCCTTAATTGTATCAATACATATAACTAACGGGCAATCTTCCTTATTAATAAAATTGTCCCTCGTCAATCGTCATTATATTATCACTACAAATTGAATGTTCATTCATAACTTATCTATATAACTTGGCTATTGAAGTTACAATGCAAAAATACCCAAAATTTATCTTGAATTTTATGTTTTTATATATAAGATTTTGTCGCAAACTTGACATATATAGTTATTATTACCAGTTCAGTTCGTGTCAGGTCATTATTTTAAAGCATCCACCCGTGGATGTTATATCCCGAGGCCTGTTGCTGGCTTGTTGTGGCCACATTTGCTTCATTTGAGCCCATTTGTTGATGGTTGTAGCTGTTTTAGCACCAACATTGTGATTTTAAGACGGATTACATGACGTAATAAGTAATAATAACATACAGTAGGTCTTATGAGAGACGGTATTATGAAATTGGAGAATATTATTACCTAATTTGCAAGGGTTGATTGGAGCAAAGAGGGTGGAAAAATGCCTCAGATTGGGTAGGAATTCGATTGAATGGAATGTTTTGGTGATCTTCACCTTCCCATGTTATTCTTGAAGGGAATTGATTATGAGGGCTACTCTCTTCCAACTTAAATCAAAATGAAATATAACATTAATGAAATGAAAAGTACAAAATGTATTATAAAATCGTTTCAGTAGAGAATTTGTGTAAATATAATATGAAAAAAAAAATGAGAAGTATAAATGTATATTGTTATGAGAAGTAGTTCAGTTTTTGGGATAATAACTAAACCTTGATCTTACACGGAATAGTTGAGTCGACGAACTGGTGGAAAACCTTCACTACATACGTATGCCAGACTGACTCGGTTAAAACATAATTATATACTTCTAAGTTATGCTAGCCACGAGTACATAGTACAAATCTTCTAGCTATGTACTACTCGTAAATCACAATTTTGTTAACATCACTTTTAACATGTCACACTCACATTATTAGTCTTTTTTCCGTACGATTAAATATAACCTAATGTAGTATTTTAACCATATTTAAAATCTTTCTCCCTACTATATAATTTAAGTATTCTATCTGCTATCTTTTCTTTCTAATATGCAGAACAAACAATTTTTTTATTATAAGAAAATATTGTGATAATGAAAATATTTTCACTATTTTTAAATCTTCTCCAGTTTCTAGTAAAAAGGAATCTTTAAAGAACTAAGTAGACTAAAAATCCTGGACTTGTGACCTATCGTCACAGATATCGTCACAGGTACTCAATCTTAACCACATCACTAGGCCAAAGCATCCTCGGTGAAATACTACATATATATTGAAACAAGCATGAGTCATTTAAGCATAGGTTAGTGTTGGAGTATAATACCCACATGTGAGTGTCCCACATCGATTGTGAAAGAGAGTTTGGTGTGGTTTATAAAGTCTAATGGTTCTCCTCTCATTGCCAATTGGTTTTGAGAAATGTGGACACACTTGGACTTGTAAACCGGGCTCGCTCTCTTCCACTCGGGTTTGGCCAGGCCCGTTACATGATTCTAACAGTTAGGATATATAAGTATTGGTTTGTGACACATTGATTGATTATCAGAAGCAATACAATGGAACAATGATCATACAACGTTGTATAAGCGTACCTTTTGCATTAAGTTTCTGTTATTTTCTGCCAGAGTTTGTTCCTACATCATATTAATAAAAGGAATTCACATCTAATTAAGGAGTAACGTAAATCATAATAAGTTGCAAATAATTAAGAGACTACTAATCCTTATAAATCATATCATTAATTAATTATAGGCTTATATATATATAGCCCTAATAAATAACAAGAAAATATAAGTAAATTATAGTAGTATAAAATGTACATACCTTTCTCTGTAGATCAGCCAACTGATCGAGCAATTGTTGGGTCTGACAAATCAAAAAGTGCAAACTAAATTTATAAACTCAAACAATTCACTCTAATTAGTGTGAAGGCTACTTTCGTCTATGTGAGGTCGAGATCCTCTAGAGTTGCTTAAAAACTTCACGGGTTTGTCAACTTTTATGCATTAATACAAATTTTACCCACTTGAACCATTTATCGGAAAATCTGACCTAAACCCTTTTTCGTCAACCCAAGTTCGTTTTCTCTTTTATAGATGGATTTAGGAAGTACATAAGTAAAAAAAAAAAACATGGTAAAGTTACTAAGAGACTCTAGAGGATCCTTACCCACAAGGATGTTTTGGAGTCATCCTTTTAAAATTATTTAGCATATCGTCAATTAGGTTGTGTATAACCTAGAATATGTGGCTTACTTGTTTCACTTTTATGTCATATTTTATGTCTCGCCAGTGACACATCATCATATTTAACACTACCGTGTATATTAGTCATTTAACTTCTATGAGAAAGAACAATGTGAGAAGAACTAGAAAATGTGACATAGACGAGAAATAAAAATGAGACATACAATTCAGATTACCCTTAACCTTACTATTTATAAGAAGCGTCAGGCGCTGGGGTAAAAATGATGTTTTTATTATTATTATATTATATAGCTAAAACTACAATAAAAACAAACACAAATTAACTACTACTCAATTTTCATCATATACGGAGTATTATGAAAAACGATTTTTTAACTATTTTTTTCATTGTTGGAAGAGACTTGGACCTGAGATATATTGTTCAGGATATCTGCAACTGAACAGTACTAAGCTATGACAGCTTCGGTTTTCATAACTATTGGTAATCAATCAATGAAAGAAAATGAAGGAGTAGTCCATACCTTGGTGGATCTGATAGCCTTAAGAGACATCTCAACCTGATGCTCAAGCTGATCCAAGTCCTTTATATTTAGTGGTGCTAGATCTTCACCCAACAAATTCCTACACATGTTTTAAAACATCTTCAACACAACAGTATAGTACTTATTGTAAGATAATTTCACGCGTACGATGAGTTATTTGTGAGTAAAATATGTCAGATAAATGTATAAAGTTTTAATGTGGAGTTGATTTAAAATCAAATTAATTATAAATATTACCGATCACAATTTCCAACTATGTTAGTTGACATCTATAAATTGATATTATTAAATTCAATGATTTATCCAATAATAAAAGGGAAGCGATACGGGCATACGGCCCACCAGGTGATACTGAAATTCAGTACCATCCTTATTTAAAAATTACAAAATAATAATAATTACGAGTAATTAATTTGTATTTCGTTTTGCGCCAAATACATAAGAGTAAAACACTACATGGATATTTAATGATTTTATACAAGATTCCCTCTAAAACTAAGGCCTTTAATTTACTTATTTATTTATTTTGGTAAAATTAAACTCTGATTTGCAACTACTTTTATTATAATGTATTTTAAATGTATCGTCATTATTTCATTTTTCATGAATTGTTATCATATACATGCATCTCTCATACAGCTAGAGTAGTACTTTAGTGTATTCAACAACTAAAAATTCACCATAATACTAATGCAATATACATATAATTAGATTATAAATACAAAACAGTAATTATTTGAATACGTCTTCATTTTACGACGAATGTGAGATTATTTTTATACTGATATCGTTATAATAATTGATAAAGTGATTACAAAAATATATACATACGTTAATACGTAACGTGAAATGCATTCGTTGTTGATATGCTTATAAAATAATAAAAATAATAATTTAGAATGATGAAACTATTCAGTTAATTTTAGGTCAAATAGTTGTGGCACATACTGGTATTATTTTAAATGAATATTTTCTGTGCACTAAACTTTTATACTATTTGCACTTTGACAATGATATATGGAGTACACATAAATGTGAAATTACTCACTTATTGGTTTTTTTCTTAGATAAAACCATAACTACTTTGACTCAAATCTCCTTTTTTCATGATTTGTGGTAACAACTTTTACATTAAAATTACCCAAAAAAAACCTTTTTCATTAATCAATTCAAAATTTAAATATTTAAAAAGAAAATATAAATATAAATATAAATGTTAATTTACGAATATGTTTTCGGTGGTACCCAAATTGAGTACCACTACGTGGTACAAACTCATTTTCTTTAATGAAATAGTGATAATTTACCTCTGAGATTGCTGAAGAACCTCCACTCTAGCCTTTAGCTTTAAATACTCCTGATAATTAGCCTGTCTCACGTACACCAAAATCAGTGTACGAGCAATTAAGAGTGCATAGTTCTAATTACTCAAATAATGAATAAAAGAAAACCCTAATCACATGAAATAAAGTACGTTATTTGATTTGAGATTGTTTTATGTGAGATTAAAATATCAACCTAATTAATTATACTTTATGTAACTTTATGTATCTAGAGTTTAAGATTATATTGTTTCGATGTTACTCTCTATGTGACTATATGTCACAAAAAAAAAAATTATACTCTGTACTAAAAGTCAATTTAAATGCAAATATTTGATATTGCAAAATGTTCACTTATATATTTCTAATATTTGGTAGTAAATCAAGCTCATTCGAGCCTTTGAGAAGTTAAAACACTTTTTATTTTTAACTTTATTTGTAAAATACTTATTACGAACATACAATAGATTCGTAAATGTTACTCCGTATTTCGTATGTAAAAGTCCATAGCATATTAGCATATATGATCAAGCAAGTTGTATGAAAGAAACAATAATAAAACAAACCTGTGAATCATTGAGAGCACCACTAGCTTCTAAAGCTCCATAGCTACATCTATGGTACTTTTCAATTGTCGTCAATATACTACACCATCCAAATTTACAACCCTTAATTAGTTAGCCAAGGAAGGAAACTCTTAATTAAGTAGTAAAAAAAATGCAACAAATAATAAAATTTAGGCAAAGTCTAAATTAAAATTAGATGGTTTCACACTTAATTACGACGAGTTACCTGTGACCAAAATGTCACTCAGGCCACTTTATCGCTTAAATTAAAGTACACGTGACCATTATTTCGCTTAATGTGTCTACTCAAAAAACAAGGTGGTCGCATTAAGTGATAAGTTAGTCTATTAAAGGGTTAAAATGATCACATTTTAGTCACAGATAACACGTCATACGCGTGAAACAGTCTTTTAATTAGTCACAGATAACATGCTTTTAGAACATTGAATAGTTAATTTAAGCTCTTGTAGCAAATTTTCTTTTCTCTATATTTCGTTCTTAGTGAATATATGTTGTTAATATTTGTACATTTTGCGTTTTTGTATGATAGATCAGATCAAGTAATTTGACATGCACCCTACATCGATCCTTAGATAACACTTACGATGTTATCTTCGATCAGATACGTAGAGTACACGCGCTATGTATTACATAGTACATTTGATGTATGATCACAAACAACAAAAATAATGCAAATTGAAAAACGTACACTTGTATTTTTCATCAAAAACAAAAGCAATATATATGCTCAGTCATATATTCTTTATTGAAGGAGTAGAACCATAACTTAATTAATTAGTAAATTCATAAAACAAAAAAAAAATCTAAAAAAATAATCCTTTATTAGAGTGTATAAAACCGATCTTGGGCCTCCAACCATCAGCTTAAGCTTTTGGTTGAGTTGGTTCCTGACATGGTATCAAAGCCTTGTGACAAGAGGTCATGGTTCGAATCTCACCACCCCTCACTTTAAAAGTGGTATATTTCGCACCAGGTAGGCGGGCCTGTAGTTGCGTCCACGCTTCAAGCCCAAAGGGCATTCGCGTGAGGGGGCGTGTTAGAGTGTATAAAACCGATCTTGGGCCTCCAACCATCAGCTTAAGCTTTTGGTTGAGTTGGTTCCTGACATTCTTCTGTCTCCGTCCTTTGTTTACACTTCTCTCAAATCTCCCTCACAGAAAAGTTAAACTGGAAACAAATCACTGAAACGGATGGAGTAATTACGTTTAACTGCTACGGAGTATATCTTTGACTATATGTGCCACCAAAAAGTACAACACAATTTAGTATAATGAAGTTTTAATTTAATGTGAAAAATGCAACTAATAAAAATTTAATTAAAAGCTGCAGAAGTGGACACAAGAAAATTAATTGGAAAAGACAAAAAAATAAGATAATATGATGAACTGATATAATCAATTGAATTAATTTAAGTAAAACCCTAAAGATATATGAATTGCATGGAAGATTAAATATTGCACCACAACCTTGGAACCAAACAACAAACAGCCTTTGTCTTTTTTATTTTTTGAAAATTTAAAGACTTTCAATTTAACATTTTACCAGGCATGCTACTGCTCCAACATCACATCTCTGAAATAAAAAAATCTCTACAGTATTTTATTTTTATTTTCAGTGTAAATTATACTACTTAGGAAAATATAAGAAATTAGTTTTTGAAAGAAAAAAGAAATGGTTTCATGGCTATTTAATGAGTCTTATGACTAGGGTTGGTAAAAATTTACTCGATTCGACGTACTCGACCTAATTAGCAAAAAGAAGTACGATCGAGTAGATCCACAATTATATTAATAAAGTCAATTTTAACACCAGAAATAAAAATAATTGATTGTTGTATAATTGATAAGAACTTGACTCCACTAAACTCAGATTTAATCCATCTAATTAAGATACAATTTAAATTTAATCTGACTCGATTCAAAAACATTTCAAATCTCACGCACAAAAATTAAAGTACATTTGACTTACTTAAAACAAACCTAACTTGATTCAAGATCGAAAAAAGAAAAGTGACCTTGATGAGAAAGTGATATGATTTAAACCTCGACGACCCCATAAGAGATAAGACCCTTACCTAATTGTCACGAGTACTCATGACAACAATTTACCCTAATTTTAGTTACTTCTAAGATCATGTTTATTGGTAGGTTTGACTAACATACCTTCGACTAGATTTAGAATTAAACTATGAATTTTATACTTTACACCTACCGTGACATCTACCTCACTTTTCTATCACTTTATAATTTGTAGGTTTTCATAACATATGTTAACCTATCTTTTATTCACATTTTATCATATTTTAAAAAATTACTTTTATTTTTGAGCTTTAATTAAATTCTAAAAAAAAAAAAGTTGAATGATATTAAAAAAAATTCACATAATATATTTGGATTACGGAAATTTTAATTTTAAATAAAAGAAATAAACATTGTTAAAAATTAATAAGGTAACGAAATTATGTCAAGATTAATCTCTAATCGTAGGGAATGATTTAAATTGAACATTTATATATTTTTTATATTATTTTATTTTACAAATTTGAAAATAAAAGTATTTTTAAGAAAATACAAAATGGTTTTAATGTTAGAGTCAATCACATCATGCCATTTGTACTAGGTTTAGAAGATTAGAAATAGGTTTAAAATTTTATTTTAGTTTTCCTTTTTATTTTCTACTCCGTACTTTTTTTTTTCTTAACCTAGTTGTAAACTCACCAATAAACATGGCTAATACTCCCTATAAAGTTACCAAAGTTATATCTAAATGGGAATAATCAAATGTTAAAAATGAATCACTTGATCTTTTGTAAGCTAAATCACTTTTAGGAAAAAACAAGAATTTGTGTTTTTAAATTATAAATATAATCGTAATTCTTACAATACGACAATGTTGTATTGTAAATTTGTAATCTTGTCTATACCCTAATTTGGCCTAACAAATAAAAGCAAAAGTTATTATAAATTTTAAAAATATCCATTTTATAAATATGAGAGGACTTGTAATAATAATAAAAAATAATAATAATAATAATAATAATAAAAAATGAATGAATGAGTTATACTTTAAACGTAATTCTACCTTATATTTAAAAATTACCGCAAGATAATGAATTTTATTTAATCTTTTTACTAACAAAAACTGAAGAAGCTAAGGATGAAATTATAGGGAATTGTCGTTTATAATGGCAAAATGATGAATGAATAAGAGTGATATAAAATTTTCAAGTACTTTTTAAGGTGAAATTATCATTTTTTTTTAGTCTAAAATAATGAGTGAAGTTAATTGAAATTGAAATTGAAATTGAAATTAATAATTAAAAAAGTAAAAAGTGAATATTGTTTAGATTGAAGGGAAATATACAATCAAATACTCCGTATATTTGTGCCGTATCAAATACGTATCAAAAATAAAAAATTTCACACAAACTCAGATAACTGAAAATTACTTAAAAACATACTCTTAAGATTTAAAATCACCCAACTGATTTTTTTACATGGAGTCATCTTCTTTGTTCCGAGAAGACAAGAGGAAATTGCAGAAAAATGATTGGATAATAAACTAAATGAAAATTTCTTGAATTGATCAAAATCAAATTACTCTAACAATTTACTATTATTTATTAAACTCAATTAATACACTTTCCAGTTCAAGTTTCATCAAATTTCCAGAAAATTAAAATTAAATAAATTCTTCAAGATTAAAATAATAATAATAATAAAAAAAAAATAATTAAAAAACTCAGATGAATGAATAAATCAAATACTGCCCTAATATTTCCACTTCAATTAACACAAGAATCTATAAAAAAAACAGCAAATAGGATGCTTACACCATTATAGCATAAATTTTTTGTACGAACTTTCTCTTGACCTAAATTTTAGCAATTCAATCTCTTTTCATATCTCAGATGACAACAAAAATAAAAATCAACAAAAACAAAATTAAATAGCCTAGATCTTGAAAAATAAATTAAAAAAATAAATAAAGTTTAGGTTGTAATTATTTTATATGA
Source organism: Dianthus caryophyllus (assembly GCA_023091065.1). NCBI lineage: Eukaryota > Viridiplantae > Streptophyta > Magnoliopsida > Caryophyllales > Caryophyllaceae > Dianthus > Dianthus caryophyllus. The sequence goes on along the minus strand of CM041526.1, from coordinate 7,639,232 downwards.
AAAATTAAAACAAAAAAAAAAAAAAGGTTTGTAAAAACCCTATTTACATTAAGTCTAACTAAATTAGGCACATAATTAATAAAACATTACTTGTATTTAAGAAAGATCCAAAAACCATTGAAACAGGTTTTTGGATCGTTACACTGTATTAGTGGTCAAGACAGAGGTATTCCATGACAGCAGGTTACAGGTTCGAATTCCCCCCGTCCTCAAAGACGACAGGGGGATTCGATCCTATGACAATTGGTCACAGTACAGGTTCAATTTTCCCCCCTCCCTCATTATACTGACCTTCATATATATTCTCGTAATTAATTAAACACGTATTAGAAAAACCGAGAATTAAAAAATGAAAGTAAGTACCTAGAAGAGCTGGAGAACTCATAGAGTTTGCCACGATTAGAGAAGATGATAAGAGCAACTTCAGCATCACAAAGTATAGAAAGTTCATAAGCTTTCTTAAGAAGACCATTTCTTCTCTTTGCAAATGTGACTTGCCTATTAATTTTGTTCTCTATCCTCTTTAGTTCTACTCTTCCTCTTCCCATTTTTATTATTATTTATTATTTATTATTATTATTAATATTTTTTTTTATTTTTTATTTTTTTGGAGTGATAGAATTTACTCTCTTTGATCTCTTTAGGAAAGAGTTAGGTCTCCTTTTATGTGTTTTTTGTCCTTGTGAGTTCTATAATTGTATATTATGTCAGCTTACTATTAGATAGAGCTTTATGTATAGTATATATTTATGTATTTTTTTTTTTTCTAATTTAATGTTATTTTATTTTAAGTAATTTTAATTTAATGGTGTTTATAATAAATGTGGAAATTATTCTGCTGAACCACCGACAATATGGCTAATAAGCATTTACGTAAACGTATACTCCATTTCATTACCTTCGTATTTATATTAATTTTGTTATACGGAGTAGTACATTTTTACAACAAATTATTATAAAATCACTTTATTTGTAGTTATTATAAGATCGTTTAATTTTTTTTTGTACCCATATGAACAACCATGTCTATAGTATATAATACTGTAACAATTATTTATCATATGTGTAATTATTGCACAGAGTGATTATTTTTCAAATTAGCGTGTTAAATTACTGAATCTAGTAAACCTAATTAAAATTTCGTACTCACGCTCGTTCATTGTAAACTTACCATTTGATTAATATATATTACTCTCATATATTTAACTAATGATAGGTTTGCACTGAATAAAACAAACTAGATCTTTAACTACGATTTGTATAATTTAACTCACACTAATAATTCAAACTGTCTCACTAATTCAAACTGTCTCACCTAAAACTTAATCTTATGTTTTAAGAGGGGAAATGTATATAAATGGGCGAAGGCTAAATTTTTTTCTTAATTAAAAATTGTACTCCTTAAGTCCTTAATAAGATAGATTAAACAATGGATTAACCATTATTAAAAAAAAAAAAAAAAAAAAAAAAAAAAAAAAAAATTACCCGTCTAAAGGAAATAGATAAAACTAAGTAGGTGTATCGAAACATTAAACGGTAAAAATAATGTATGGAGTACATTCAAATCCTAGCAAATTTTAATTTTTTAGTTTATTTAATTATTGAAGGGGGCGACGATGACATCAACCCAATTTGGCAACACTGAGTCACTGATTATATTGACATCAAGGCATCAACCCTAATTCACCTCCAAAATCAACCGCATCAATTTATCTTAATTAATTTAACTCCATTCATTTGATAAACTTCCATAAATGTTGGAGATGGATCCAGCCTAATATAAATTCTCACATTGCGTCCCACATCGGTTATGAGATGAGAGTTGGTCTTGTTTATAAGGCTAGGGGTTACTCCTCCTATTGCCAATTGGTTTTTAGGATAGAACCTCCATCCTAGACCTTATAAGCGGACTCTCTCATACTCTCGGGTGTGGCCCAGGCCCGTGGAATTTAATATGGTATCAGAGCCCATGGTTGTGTGACCTAAGACTCTCGTTAAACTGGGCCTTTGTGCAGCTGGAAGAGAGGCAAGTGCCCCGATTTGCGTTATGCAATTTGGAAGAGAGGCAAGTGGAGTCTGCAGTCCGAAAGTGGCGTTGTATAGCTGGAAGAGAGGCAAGTGCCCCCCCCCCCCCCCCCCCCCCCAAAGTCTGGTTTGAAAGTGGGCTCGCATGTGAGGGGGCGTGTTGGAGATGGATCCAGCCTAATATAAATTCTCACATTGCGTCCCACATCCGTTTAGCATTATCACGGGGAAGAAGCATCAATTTTGGTATTGGTGTCGTCACCCATGGCGACGTCCTGGTAGGGTTTTGTGATGTTTTGTTTGTTTTTTTTTTTTTTTTTTTTTTTTTTTTTTTTTTAGAGGCTCGATACCAAGTTTGGCAAACCAACACCGAGGGGCCTGTTTTAGGCCATATAGGGACTTGCGCAACCGACAAACAAGAGTAGGATCTGGTGATTCAAAACCAGGAGGGAGACGCATATAGACTTCTTCCTCCAAATCGCCGTGTAAGAACGCGTTGTGGACGTCCATTTGATGTAAGTGCCAATTTCTAGTGGCGGCGACAGCAAGGAAAACACGTACAGTGGTCATCTTGGCGACAGGAGCAAAAGTTTCGTCGTAGTCGAGACCCTCGGTTTGATGGTTTCCAAAAACAACAAGACGAGCTTTTAGACGCTCGATGGTGGAGTCAGATTTGTACTTGATTTTGTAGAGCCATTTACTCCCAAGTGCTTTCTTGCCGGGGGGAAGTGGTTCCATAGTCCACGTGTTATTTGAAATCAAAGCAGACATTTCGTTTTCCATGGCCTTACGCCAACCCTCATCCTGAACGGCCCCTTTAAAAGAGCACGGTTCTTTATGTACTGTCACAGTCGCAAGAAACGCACGATAATCGGAGGAAAAAATAGTAGAGTCAACGTATTTATCAAGGGGATAAGGCGTACCTGTACAAGAGGACGGAGTATGGACGTGGGTGACTTGAGACGGACTACTACCAGTGACGTTGTGATCAGTAACATAGCCGCTTAAACGTGAGTTAGGAAGCTTGCGACGATGACCGCGACCAAGGGCTGTATGCTCGGCCTCAATGTCAGAAACCGTGGCAGTAGAGTTAGGAGCAGCAGCGGTTTCAGAAGGCGGGAGAACATCAGTGGCCACGGCTGTAGAGTCAGGAGGCTGTGCAGCAGAGGTCGTAGGTGCAGCAGCAGGGTCGTCGTGGGTCCAGTCAGTAGAGGGCGCATTAGGAGCCGGAGTCGAGTCACGAAAAGGAAATATATGTTCATAGAAGACGACGTCCCTAGACACGAAAAATTCCTCGGTCTCAATGTCAAAAAGATACCAACCTTTCTTTCCGGATGGGTAACCCATGAACACACACTTGCGACTCCGGCTTGCAAACTTGTCACCTTTAGCACGCTGATCGTGAGCGTAGCAGAGACAGCCAAATACGCGTAGAGTTTGGAACGGAGGAGGCGTACCAAATAGCATTTCATACGGTGTGAGGCCCTGTAACACCGTAGAGGGCGTACGATTAATCAAATAAGCGGCAGCCATGGCACATTCACCCCAAAAACGAAGAGGAAGGGCGGCCTGAAATCGTAATGCCCGAGCTACATTTAGGAGGTGGCGATGTTTCCGCTCCACACGACCATTCTGTTGTGGAGTACCCACGCACGATGTTTGAAATTGGATGCCGTTGGAGGTAAAGTATGGCCGTAAAGAATTTAACTCGGTCCCATTGTCACTGCGTACGATTTTAATTACACCAGAAAATTGTCGTGAAATCATAGCGACGAACTGTAAAAATTTAGAATGTACTTCAGTTTTATGAGTAAGTAAATATATCCACACAGCGCGTGAGTAATCATCCACAATCGTAAAAAAATAGCGCGCGCCGCCAGTAGACGGGAGATCATACGCCCCCCACAAGTCACAATGAACCAATTCAAACAAACACGTACTTTTATTATTACTCAACGGAAAACTACTACGCGCATGTTTTGCACGATGACAAACATCACAAGGAAGGTGCAGTTTGGCTTTATTAGCACGTAAAAAAGGAAGCAAATTAACTATATCCTCGGAGGGATGACCCAACCGACTATGCCATAACGAAATAGATGAGCTAACAGAAACAGCACTCGTGTCAACAGGTTTTGCTTGACGAAGGTAGTAAAGTCCATCTTGACGGTCACCCTGCCCAATCACCGTCCTCGTACGTCGGTCCTGAATAGTACATACGTCAGCATTAGTTACAAGTTCACAACCCAAATCGTCACACAGTTGCGAAATGGAAATTAAATTACATCGTAATTGGGGTACAAATAAAACAGAGTGTAAAGTTAAGGACGAAGTAAGGGCCACACGACCCATTTTCGTAGCATAAATAAGCGTGCCATCAGGTAACGTAACCTCACAACTTGGAACAACACGCACATCAAGAAGAGACGATGCAGTACCGGTCACGTGATGTGAACAACCGGTGTCAAGTAACCACTTACCCGAAGAGTGATGTGAGGAAACGCCGTAAATTGTGACAGCGGAAGACTCACCAGCTTCTTGCGAGGTATGCACCGCATTCGAGCTTTCGGATTTTGGAGCACCATAAGAATGAGGTTGGTCTGCTGACCGACCACTGCCACCACCCCCCTGGACACAGTGGTGCTGCTACCACGAGAAAGGCGAAATACACAGCTATCGTAGGGACACTAAAGCGAATATCGAGAGAAGCGAGTGCCCCCACCAGGTTGTATAGTTTGGAAGAGAGGCAAGTGCCCCCCCCCGATCCTGGTTTGAAAGTGGGATCGCATGTGAGGGGGCGTGTTGGAGATGGATCCAGCCTAATATAAATTCTCACATTGCGTCCCACATCGGTTATGAGATGAGAGTTGGTCTTGTTTATAAGGCTAGGGGTTACTCCTCCTATTGCCAATTGGTTTTTAGGATGGAACCTCCTAGACCTTATAAGCGGACTCTCTCATACTCTCGGGTGTGGCCCAGGCCCGTGGAATTTAATAATAAACTATAATTAAAGGTTAATTATTCATCAAATTTTAATTACGGAGTAGAATACTTTTACAAATATAGAAGAGTGAGTTGTGAATAATATACTTGTATATACTTGTGAATAATACACTTGTAAATACTTACTAGTACATGTACCTATAAATACTTGTATACCCATTCATTCTAATTATCAATAATAATACACACTTTTATTTAGCTCTCTCTACAACAATATTCTCTGTTTTCTCTCACTATAACTAACTAATGAAGCTTCTACATCACAACAATGGTGATCTACACTTCCATGGTAATGATACCTAGGTATCAGAGACAGGTTTGTTGAAAGAATTCAGAACCATTATCAGTTCTGATGGTTTTGATAGTGATGCCAAAATGATTCTCTACATAGGCTAGAAAACCTTTAATGAGTTAAGATTAATATAATATGAGTTCATAGAAATATTTTCTATTGTTATTGAGTTCATCCATTTACATTACAACTAACCATCTTATATAGACTTTAGATGGAAAGTCAAAGGTTTACATTTATTATTAAACTTAATACTACTATTAATATCGAGACATAATTATATATCTCCTCATATACTCTAATATCTCCTCATATACTCTAATACCCCGCTCAAACTCATGGTAATTGGATAAAATTTCCATGAGTTTGCACAAAATAAAATAAAAATATGTCTTCGTCTTCGATCTTCATCTTCATCTTGGGGTAAAATAAATGCGTATAGGACTCGCCAGACAATACTTAGATGCGTATAGGACTCGCCAGACAATACTTTGATGCGTATAGGACTCGCCAGACAACAATAATGCGTAACTCGCCAGTACATAAGAGGGTAACAGCCTACCCAATACGTGCGTAACTCACCAGTAAATCTTTTTCATTGCGTAACTCGCCAGTAAATTAATGTAATACCGCCTTAACGAAGATGAAAATTTTAAATGAAGACAAAAATAGATAACTTGGAACTGAGGGGTTTTTATTCAATGAGGTAGATCAAAAAACAACTGTAAGAATATGTATCAGTGTATGCCCCTTAGAAAGTAGCGAATCATTACCGTGAACCTTCTAATGCAATTAAAAACAATCTTCTCATATTTGTTTCCAAAGAGATTTTTATTGGGGAATATATATGAGAATTACACAAACCATGTAGATGAAGGCAAGTGATTTTTTTTATGTGCCCCCTTGATCATTGTACAAAAAATTCTGCCGTTGTGATTATTTTTATTATTATTTTTTTTTTTTATTTTTTTTTTTTTTTTTTTGGTTTACATGGATGCTTGGAAATGGAATCCCGCCGGTGAGCAACGCTCACCGGCAAGAAAGCGGAAGCGTATCGAGAGACCTCGGGAACGAGGCTTTGATACCATGTTAAGATTAATATAATATGAGTTCATAGAAATATTTTCTATTGTTATTGAGTTCATCCATTTACATTACAACTAACCATCTTATATATAGACTTTAGATGGAAAGTCAAAGGTTTACATTTATTATTAAACTTAATACTACTATTAATATCGAGACATAATTATATGTCTCCTCATATACTCTAATATCTCCTCATATACTCTAATATGATGCCAAAATGATTCTCTACATAGGCTAGAAAACCTTTAATGAGGTTTGGGACTTGATCCTTAGTCTGGAACAAATAAGTCCAGGTGGCCCTGGAATGGTCATCAAGGATAGTAAGAAAATATCTAGCACCTATCCTTGAAGCCTTTCTATATTGGCCCCAAACATCCATGTGAACTAAAGCAAACAAACTAGAAGCATGAGAAGAACTCCTAGTAAAAGGCAAAACATGGTGTTTAGACAGAACACAAGTTTCACAAAAGAAATCTGATGTACTCCTTTTATTAAAATCCAGAATATGTTTCAGCTTATCAGTAGAAGAATGCCCTAATCTTGCATGAAAAATATGAAAAGAACAATCATTCTTACAAAGATTAGAAGAGGGGATAGTATTTCTAGATGCACTAGTAAGATGATGTGAGGACCTAAACCAGTAAAGATCTCCCTCTTTTCTCCCAACAGCCACAGGTGTGTCACTTGAAGGGTCCTGGAACACACATTCATGAGCATTAAACACTACATATTGGGAAGAAAATGCAACAAATCGCCCAACAGAGAGAAGATTGTGTTTAAAATCAGGGACCAACAAAACCCTGTGTAATAGAACACCAGGAGTCAAAACACAGTCCCCAAATTGTTGAACATACTTGATGGTTCCATCAGGAAGTCCAACAAGTACAGGGCTAGAGAAAGTTTTAATGTTATGAAGCAGAGATATGTTGGAGGTCATATGATCTGATGCCCCAGTATCTATGATCCAATCATTCACAGCATTATTTTGAAAAGCAGAGAAGGCAGGTGCAGGGATTATACCTGCAAAGTCTGCTGAAGAAAGAGGAGCCTTGCCTTTGTCTGACATAACCTTCATTACCTGTGACAAGGCTAAAGTCGCATCGCCTATATCAAAATAAACCTAACAAGCAACTAACAATAGCAAGCGGCAAGCAGGATCGTATCCACAGAGAAACGGTGTAGTTCACGGTTAAGTCGGTCAAAGCAGGTCAATCTCGAGGTGTGAAAAAGGTGTTTGATTAAGCTATAAACTAAAGCAGAGAGTAAAGCAGACGAATATAAATGTATAAGGAGAAAGATTAGGGTGTCGGGTTCATATATGACAACGATTCAGGAACGCAAGTTAATAAGACGGAAGAGATAAACTGTGCAACTTGACTAGGTTTGTAAAACGCTCTCTCGAGTCAATTTTAGCCTTAAGCAAATTTAGCGGGCTCTCGCAACTTACTAAATTCAACTTATCCAACTCGCGTAAGTCTAGTTTTAACTCGGCTTTCGATCTTAAATTAAAACATACTCAGGTTCAATTAAACTCAGTTAAATCGGTGATCAGGCGAAATAAACCTAATTCAATTGACATAAAACGCGTAGAAAGAAATCAAGAGCACAATTTAATCAACCAATTTAATCTCAAAACATGTTCCTAAATCATATGTCACAAATCACCCTAACCCTAATTATGAAATTAGCTACTCATAATTAAAAGCAAAACAAAACAATAATATAAAGAAGGCATAATAAAAGGATGAATAAAGCAATTGAATTAAACCTGAAAACTTACGGAGTACCGACGGTTACAAAAGCGTTGATCTTGAAAACTAAACTGAACTTTGAATGTTGAAAAGAGAGAAACTAAAATAAGCAGTAAAACTAACTAGGAAAACTTAGGAAAATAAAGCATAAGTTCAACTACTCGACCTAATGACTATTTATATCTTCCAAATTGTTTAATCTCGAAATAAATCAAAACCGACAAACTTTGTGCACCAGCCGGCCGGCCGGCTGCCGGTCTGGCAGACCGGCCTGACCCTTCATCTGGGCCGGCTCCTTCTTCCTTCATGCTCAACTTAGCCCAACATGCTTTGGGCCTTATAACTCGTTTGGCCTTTGGGTTCGTGTTCTCGAGCTCCCGTGATGGCTCGAGCTTGGTCTTTTCGGCTCGGTTCTCGAAATGCTCCTAACGTCCCGGGTTTTGGCTCAAAACCACCAAAACCTGCAAAATGTAAATGAAATACAGCAGTAACGAGAAACATAACATATAGCTCCTAAAGTCATAGTAAATACGAATAAATACGAGCTAAATGTGACTGAATCGGGGGCATAAAATGAATATAAAATGCATGTATCAAACTCCCCCAAACCAAACCTTTGCTTGTCCTCAAGCAAATAGCGTCGGAGAAAATCAAAGTGACACGAACTAATCACGCTAGTATCTCAAAGTGGACGACCTATGCACATAAACAATACAACCAAAGTCTATTTCACCGAAAATAGAGCACAAGTCTCAACCATTCACGCCACATTATATTACTAGCCTCTAACGCAAACGCAAAAGTAAAACTAACGACAAATCAATTCAAGCGAGGCCAACCGTACAAACCACTTTCCATCAACCAATCTAACCAAATCATTACCATTTGTTCTCTTTTCTTTTTCTTTTCTGCATTTTTTTTTTTTTCTTTTCTCAAATGTGGAGCATCCCTCGTATGTAGTACCGTTTAGCTTGACGTTCACTCGGTAAAAATCGCGCTCGGGTACACATATTTCCTTAAGGGTTACGTTATTGCTCATACGCACGGTCGCAACCAAATTCATGGCCACTGTGGTTACTCAAGTCAATGAGTCCCCTCCGAGAGCATCGAAGCATTGCTCCAACATAAATAGATCCTTCCAATCAAACCACAAACCAACATACCAACATTCCACAAACCATTGCCAAGCTCGAATGTCAAAGTCGAAAGTAAACAAGCGAAAAGCGATAAGAATTAAGCAAATACAAGTGGGCTAGTGTTAAGGCTCGCAATCTATTAACAGGAAACAAACCAATCGTGCAAGCTACGACAATAGGAAGTCGACTCAAAGATACTAAAGATCAAAGTAAGCGCACTAATCAATTCTCCAAACTAAATGCACACAAAAATAAAATGCAAATGAACTAATGAACGCGAAAGTGTTTCCCTCCCCCAAACCAAATCACACATTGCCCTCAATGTGGAAAACAGCACAACCACACAAGCAGAGAAGGACACAAATCATAAGAGGGAAGGAAAGTAAAACGAGAAAACGAGGGAAAAAGGGGTAAAGAGTGCTCACAATGTAGAGTAGGAGCTCCCCCAAACCGAAGTCGATCAAGGAGTGGGGCAAAAAATCCCCGTATATGCGTCCAATTCAGTCCAACGTCGAAGTACTTCGGCATAGCACGCAAGAACACGCGAAACGAAGAGGGTCGGTAGGTCCAGGCCGGCGGCCGTGGCCGAGACCCAAAATTCCAATTTTTTGCGTTTTTTTTTCTCTGTTTGATTTTCATTTCACGGCTCGGCCTGCCCTAAGATCCTGGGCGGCTAAAGGCCTTCCTCGTGAGCGTTCTCAACATAAAAGGACCCAAAAGGCCTCAAGTACCTGCGCGCTAAAAATCACATAATAATAACCCTCGTCCTCGCGCGCTCTAGAAAACGTCAAAAGTCATAAAAACACGCAAACCAAAAGTACAAATGCTAAGTAACGATACAACGTCATCGGGTTGCCTCCCGGAAGCGCTGGTTTATAGTCCCGCACGACTCTTCAAAGCAGCAGAAATCAAATGTAAGGAGGCCAAGGTTGTTGGCCATTCGCGACAGCTTCACTCGGCGAAATAGCATCCATTCGCCATAAAACTTCTCCTCCTCGAGGCAAAGCAGCATAATCCATCAACGTGGGGCCTCGATAACAAAATGGCTCGACCGTGGGCCCTCTATCCCCATCACTTGCGTTGTAGACGTCAGCTTTAAGCAACTTCCTCTCCCCCAAACCATCCTTGCAGCCATCCTGTGTAGAACCAGCAACAAGAGAAGAGACATGCAAACCCTCCATAGTGTCTCCAGTAGTGTGAGACGGAGGTATAGAGTCAATAGAGCAAACTGACTCGAGACGCATAGGGGAACGAGGGGTATCCGAATGTGTGAACGTGAGCTTTTCTCCCCCCACCTTAAAGGCTATCGTTCTACTACCCACATCAATAACTGCACCAGCAGTGTGCAGGAAGGGTCTCCCTAAGATTATAGGAATGTGGGCATCCTCGGGCATATCGACAACTACGAAGTCTACAGGGATAAAGAATTTCCCAACCTGTACAGGGACGTCGTGTAAGATACCTAAGGGACGCTTAACTGATCTGTCAGCCATTTGCAAGGAAATGCTAGTGGGTTCTAGAGCTGACAAGCTCATCTTTTGGTAGAGCGAGTAGGGGAGGACACTAACGCTGGCTCCTAGGTCACATAAAGCGTTACGAACCACAAATCTACCTATAGAGCATGGAATAGAAAATGTCCCAGGGTCGCTAAGCTTAGGAGGCTTACTACCCTGCAGCCTAGTACTAGCTTCCCCCACAAAGGCCACTGTCGACACATCGTCTAAGGTACGCTTCCTAGCCAAAACCTCTTTCAAAAACTTAGCATACGCAGGAATTTGAGTAACGAGGTCTATAAACGGGACGTTTACCTGAAGGGCTCGAATGACGTCCACGAACTTTTTGAACTTGGCCTCGGGCTCCGCACCTCGTTGTCGACCAGGAAAAGGAAGCTTGACTTGAACTGGGGGCGTTGGAGCAGCAGGAATACCAAAATCATCACCCAATACATTCTTCCCCGCATTCTGAGTCCGGTAGGTTGGGCCGACCATTGCCGGTCGACCGGCTGAGGCCTCTTTTCTCTCGGAACAACCACGTTTTCTTCATCCTTCTCCCCCCAATGCTTAGAGCCATCATAGAACGTACCGCTCCTCAAAGTTATAGCACAGGCGGTATCGTGGGGAGGATTAGGGGGATTACCTTGGGGCGGCAGAGTGCCCTGTTGACGCGATGCTTGCGAGGTGGCCAGTTGAGCCACTTGATTCTCCAACATTTTAATCGCAGCATCCTTGGCTTGGTCGCTCTTCTGCATCTGCTGCATCATGATCTCCTGCGACTTGGCCATCTGTAGCATCATAGCCTTTAACTCACTCACACCCGAATCAACAACAGGAGCAGGTTGAACTGGTGGGGCATATGGGGGTCTTTGGTAATTTGGAGGGGTTTGTTGGAAATTTTTGTGCGGGGGTATGTAAGGTTGATTTTGTGGAGGTTGGCTGGTTGGGTTAAGGACATTCTGATTACGGTAAGATAAGAGTGATCTATCGTAACCAGGTTGGTTTTGGTAGGGCAAGTTTTGGTTGTAGTTTTGATACGCAAAAACCTGCTCCTGGGGCGTAGCATACCCCGTAGTATAACCCATATCGTGCCCTGTGACAGCGTTCACGTGAGCACTAGAAGAACCACCACCTGTCATCATAGAAATTTGCGCGATTAAGCGCTTGAACTCGACTTCGTTAAGCGCACTAATAGCCCCCTTATCACGGTCATCATGTGCGGACCGTGAATTCCCTCTCGGCTTACCAAACTGTGCGGAGTGTACCGCCATCTCCTCTATTAAACCCCAAGCTTTGTCATCATCCGTGTTATTGGCAAAGCGACCCTCTGCAGCTGAATCAAGAATAGCCCGACTCTCCGCATAAAGACCATTGTAAAAGGTCATGATCACCAACCAAGTATTGAGTCCGTGATGAGGACAGTCTCTAATCAGCTTCTTGTACCTGTCCCACGCCTCAGCAAGCGACTCGTCGAACGTTTGTTTGAAGCCTTGAATTTGACTCCTCATTTGGTTCGTACGCTCTGGAGGGTAGAATTTGGAGTAGAAAGCAAGAGCCAACTCACTCCAATTAGTAATACCGGCGTCCTCCTTGTTTAGATCAGTAATCCACTCGCGGGCCCGATCCTTTAACGAGCAGAACAAAGATTTCCGTATTTGCTCTGCGTAATCCCTACCGCTTAATCGTGAAACGATGGTCGGTAAACATCTCCATATGGCGACCAGGATCTTGATGGGATAACCACCGAATCGATTCCGCTCCACCAAATTTAAGAAAGCGGGCGAATCTCGAAGTTGCACCGTAGCGGGCATAGTGAATCCACTTGGAATGGACTCCGGTTTAGGCACCGAGTGACTCGAAAGTTTAGGCATGGTCACTGGTGGAGGTGTTAACGGAGTATGAGGAGGTGTGTCCTCTTCGTAGGACGATTGCGTTGCACTAGATTCCGCTTGCGACGCTTCCTCAAGTTCACGTTCGTAGGTCTCAGCGATCTCTTTGAAGAAATTACGCGTCCGGCGGAAAGTACGTTCAGGTTCAGGATCAAATGGTATTAAACCTGAAGGTGACCTGCGCATAAATAAACTACAAAGAAACGATGAGAACGGTCTCAAGGAACTAGGTTCCCTGAGACTAAGGAGAAAAACCTGTAAGACTAACAAAAACTAAAACTAACTAAGCCGTTTCCCCGGCAACGGCGCCAAAATTGACAAGGCTAAAGTCGCATCGCCTATATCAAAATAAACCTAACAAGCAACTAACAATAGCAAGCGGCAAGCAGGATCGTATCCACAGAGAAACGGTGTAGTTCACGGTTAAGTCGGTCAAAGCAGGTCAATCTCGAGGTGTGAAAAAGGTGTTTGATTAAGCTATAAACTAAAGCAGAGAGTAAAGCAGACGAATATAAATGTATAAGGAGAAAGATTAGGGTGTCGGGTTCATATATGACAACGATTCAGGAACGCAAGTTAATAAGACGGAAGAGATAAACTGTGCAACTTGACTAGGTTTGTAAAACGCTCTCTCGAGTCAATTTTAGCCTTAAGCAAATTTAGCGGGCTCTCATGACTTACTAAATTCAACTTATCCAACTCGCGTAAGTCTAGTTTTAACTCGGCTTCGATCTTAAATTAAAACATACTCAGGTTCAATTAAACTCAGTTAAATCGGTGATCAAAGAAATAAACCTAATTCAATTGACATAAAACGCGTAGAAAGAAATCAAGAGCACAATTTAATCAACCAATTTAATCTCAAAACATGTTCCTAAATCATATGTCACAAATCACCCTAACCCTAATTATGAAATTAGCTACTCATAATTAAAAGCAAAACAAAACAATAATATAAAGAAGGCATAATAAAAGGATGAATAAAGCAATTGAATTAAACCTGAAAACTTACGAATGCAAGCTGATTACAAAAGCGTTGATCTTGAAAACTAAACTGAACTTTGAATGTTGAAAAGAGAGAAACTAAAATAAGCAGTAAAACTAACTAGGAAAACTTAGGAAAATAAAGCATAAGTTCAACTACTCGACCTAATGACTATTTATATCTTCCAAATTGTTTAATCTCGACATAAATCAAAGCGACAAACTTTGTGCACCAAAGGCACGGCCGGCTGCCGGTCTGGCAGACCGGCCTGACCCTTCATCTGGGCCGGCTCCTTCTTCCTTCATGCTCAACTTAGCCCAACATGCTTTGGGCCTTATAACTCGTTTGGCCTTTGGGTTCGTGTTCTCGAGCTCCCGTGATGGCTCGAGCTTGGTCTTTTCGGCTCGGTTCTCGAAATGCTCCTAACGTCCCGGGTTTTGGCTCAAAACCACCAAAACCTGCAAAATGTAAATGAAATACAGCAGTAACGAGAAACATAACATATAGCTCCTAAAGTCATAGTAAATACGAATAAATACGAGCTAAATGTGACTGAATCGGGGGCATAAAATGAATATAAAATGCATGTATCAACCTGCTCCACCACAGAATTGACCAACCCAGTCATCATGGAAGGATCAAAAGAAGAATAAGAAGTGTCAGGTTGTGAAGAATTGTAATCCTGCACATCTTCAGACAAGGGATCAGTGGAGACATAAGAATCTATAACATCAGCATTGTTGGCACCTCTTCTAGAGGAACTGCCACCTCTAGAACTAGAGCCAAAGGAGCCTTGCCTGCCTCTTCCCCTGGAACCACCTCTGAAATTGGAACCATACTTTAACCTGTAACAGTTTTCCTTAACATACTTTTGAACCAAAGAAAGTATGTTTTGGACATACTCACTGACTTGGATATTGAAGACTGTGGAATTGTGCAATTTCCCATGTCCAAAGGCCTGAAACTCTCCCCTCAGATTGGAGATTTGCTGGACAATCCTGAGACATACGGGAGACTTGTTGGTAGGCTGCTCTATCTCAATCTCACAAGGCCTGATATCTCATATAGTGTTCAACACTTAAGCCAATTTCTCTCTGAGCCTAGAAAGCCACACTTGCAAGCTGCTATACATGTGGTAAAGTATCTAAAGGGGACAGTGAATGCTGGTCTCTTTTATTCCTCTAATTCTTCACTAAATTTGATGGCCTACAGTGATGCAAACTGGGGTCAATGTGCTTTCACTTCAAGATCACTGAGTGGGTATTGCATCTTCCTTGGAGATTCTTTGGTCTCTTGGAAGACCAAGAAACAGAAGACTGTCAGTAAGAGTTCTGCAGAGGCAGAATACAGGAGCATGTCTTATGCTTCTTCTGAGATTGTATGGATATCCAATCTTCTAAAAGAATTGCAAGTCCCTCTTGTCACTCCCATTCCTTTGTTTTGTGATAACAAGGCTGCTGAGCACATTGCTCACAACCCTGTTTTTCATGAACGAACTAAGCACCTTGACATAGACTGTCATTACGTTCGAGACAAGTTGCAAGAGGGGCTTCTTCTTCCTCACCATGTTAGCTCTGCTAATCAGCTAGCTGACATTATGACAAAGGCTTTAGGTGGACAACAGCATCACTATATTTCTTCCAAGCTTGGACTACGATTTCCACAAGATAGTCAAGCTTGAGGGGGGAATGTGAATAATATACTTGTATATACTTGTAAATAATACACTTGTAAATACTTAGGGGGTGTTTGGTTGGATGATTTAGAATGGAATGGAATGGATTGATGTCATTCTAGTGTTTGTTTGAGCTAATTTGGAATGGAGTTAGAATCCCTATGGATTCTAATTCCACCCCAACCCCCTAGAGTTAGAATCTCCCCTCCCACCCCAAGTTTCTAACTCCATTCCAAGTTTTGTGAATTTTTTTTTTTTTTTTTTTTTTTTTTCACATCAAATCTAACTATTATTTATTATGTTTATATTTAAAATATTTTACGGAGTATTAAAATTTTACTTGTGTTTTATAAATTATAATATTTTTCTTTTTTACATAATATAGTATTATTTTTTTTTTTTTTTCAGAATATTTTTTTTTTTTTTTTGAGAAAAATCCCCAAGCGATGATTCATGAATAGCAAATTAAGACGATAATGTATCAACAATACGTTTTGAGTTAAACTATCCAATTCGAATCTCCTTCCTAGACTCTACGGTCTAATATGCTTACTTCGTGCACAACTTTATTCGCTATGCTACGAGAAAAAAATCATTTCATGACGTTTAAAATTAAATTACTGTTGCGTTATACTTTAGTATTATAATAATGTTCGGATATATTTTGTATATGTTTGAAATATTTAATATGACAATAATAATTAAAAATAAAATAAAATACGAAAATATATAAATAAATAATGGTGAATAACAACCAATATATAACATACTCAACCAAACACCTTTACGCATGTATGGGAATGAGAATCCATACCTCCTTGGTATCTCGTTCTAATCCATTCCATTCCCAACACATCAACCAAACGGCCCCTTACTAGTACATGTACCTATAAATACTTGTATACCCATTCATTCTAATTATCAATAATAATACACACTTTTATTAAGCTCTCTCTCTCTACAACAATATTCTCTGTTTTCTCTCACTATAACTAACTAATGAAGCTTCTACATCACAACAATGGTGATCTACACTTCCATGGTGATGATACCTAGGTTTCATATGAGTCACTATGTATAGTAATTATCGAAGGTACTTATCAACCTTAACTATATGTTATTAGTGTGTGATTTTTGAAATAACAATATGTTATTACTTCCAAACCCTAATTTATATGTGATATTTGAAATAACAATATGTTATTACTTCCAAACCCTAATTTATACTTACCAAAATCTCCGAAACTAATAAACATTTTTATATTCTTTTTTTTTTTTTTTTTTTTTTTTTTTTTTTGGGTGGGTAGTTTCTCAATGGGGTGTTTGGTTTGGGAGTATGGATTAGAAAAGAATGGATTAGAGCAAATCAGGTGTTTGGTAAGCCTAATTAGGAATGGATTTAGACACCTATGCGATTCTAAATCCACCCCAAGCTCTTGGAATCACATACTCTACGCTCACCCGAGGTTTTATAATTCATTCTATCTCTCTACTAAACCTAAATTAGAGAAAAGAAACATCAACGGCTCTTTTGCAAGTTTAACTTCTTCGTCTTGTCCATCACGTATGTTTTTATTTGTTTATTTATTTAATTAATTCTTTTATTATTATTATTATTATTATTATTATTATTATTATTATTATTATTATTATTATTATTATTATTATTATTATAAAAAATAAAAAAAATAAACAAAGGTGAATTTGAAATATTAAAAAAAAAAAAACATGTATAGAATAATTAAAAAAATTGAACATTGAACAATTAAATATTGAAGAAGGTGAACCAAACAACATGGATAGAATGTACAATCTATTACGAACTCATACCAAACAAACATTAGCATGTATGGGGTTCCAACTCCAATCTTCCCTGGATTCAATCTCTAATCCATTCCATTCCAACTAGTTGAACATGAAATGTTTCAATTCTAAGTATAAATTAGGGTTAGTTTGGAAGGAAATCTTGCGTTGCAACAAATATAAAAATGTACTCTCTCCATTCAAATTCAGTCTCGCCTATGATGTAACAATAAAATTGTCGAGGCTCATTTTACAACGATAATATCTATAATTAAGCATTATCAAAAAAATTAAACAAGATTTCTAAATATAAATACGAAGTATATACTACCTCTGTTCTAGAGCTGATCAAATGGCCCAGGCCCGCTAGCCCGACCCGGTCCAGCCCGATTTTTTCCCGGGCTTGGGCCTTGTTTTTAGGCCCGAAAAATCCCACGGCCCGAAGCCCGTGGCCCGATTCATTAAATTGGGCCGGGTTTGGGCCAACTTCAAGGCCCGAATTTTGGCCCGGCCCGGCCCGAACATAGGTAAAGTTTATGAACATATGATTTTGTTTACCACACTAGTCGTCTAACACTAATTTATTGTTTACGAATATATCAAGTACGACACTATAATTAACAATAACGTCAAGTGAGCACGGTACGATAGTAAATACTATACTACAATGCAAAAAATTGTTCACATAGTTATATTATGAAATATGTACATGTACTAGCATAAGGTTCTTTAATGCTACATTATCTGCTTACTTCTTATATTGACGATACAATAAAAAAAATTGAAATATTGAAGAAAAACAAAAATTATCTAAAAAAATGAGTATTTCTCAAGTCATTTAAAAAGTAGTGTTTATAAGCTCAAAACGGCCCGAATTAGCCCGAAACCCGCTATAAGCCCGCATGGGCCGGGTTTGGGCCAATAAAATTGGCCTGCACTTTTGGCCCGGCCCGGCCCGACCCGCACTTTAGGGCTAAATTTAATACTTTGGCCCGGCCCAAACCCGGCCCGGCCCGGCCCATGATCACCCCTACTCTGTTCCACAATGATAGTTCCATTTATAGGTTTTCGAAAGTCAAAGTTTTACAACTTTGACCATATATAACATAAAATCTACACAAAATTTTTATATGATAATAAGATATTTATATTCGTTATTAAATTATCTTTCATAATATTTTATTTTCAATGAAAAATATTTGCATATAAGCGATGAAAAACATGGTTGAAGAGGCGCGTTGGAGACCGCGTAAAGTCAAAGCGGGACTATCATTGTGGCACAGAGGAAGTATTATTTAAGAACACGAATAATATCCTTCTTTAATTTGGCATAATGTCACTCTATTTATGCATATCAGGATTCAACTCAGCCAAAAGATTAAGTGGATGGATAAAGGTCTAAGATCGTATTAATTATATTATTGTAAGTTTACACGAAAACTCTTTGGCCTCGAAGTGTGGACACAATGACGGGCTTCCCCATATTATTCTATTTTAGAATTGAGGAGTGGTGAGAGTCGAAATCGTGACCAGTCTCTGCTACAATGTCAGGAACCAACTCAATCAAAAGTTTAATTTGATGGTTGAAAATCCAAGATTGAGTTTATACTATAACGATTCATCTTCATCCACATTACGGAGTATTATTTGTCATACCAAAATTACTCTATTGTGAATGGGGATAAATTCGATCTTAGACCTTCAATCATTGTCATACAAAAATTACTCTATACTCGATATTGTGTATTACTCTTTCTCACATTAATCAAAGACTTTGATCAAATGGTGAAGAGAAAATCTTATACTAGACGGTCTTTTACATGTAAAATGGAAAATGAACAATAAATAAAGACCCATTAAATTGGTAGTACTAGTTACTAGTTAGAAGATAAAATGAAATAATCTGTCACTTTTACAAGTGAAAAACCGTCTCTTTTTAGACTTCTCCGATGGTGAAAGAGGCGACACTATTGCATTGGATACATTGCTCTTTCAAATGATTTGTAAATTCAATAACCATACTTGTAATTCGTACACTATATATCACTATCTCATACTCCTAGCTATATAGCATTTCCACGTGAACTTCACTTTCATCCAACTCTTTACTAAACTTCATACTTCATAGTACAAAAACTCACCCGTTCAACGTCAACATTTTTAGTTTCAACGTCAAAAACTACTCGCTCCTATCACGAATTGGTGAAGTTATGGAGGATTAATGGTCAGATGACATGTTTATAAGTGTTAGGGTGCACACCCAAGTCCCACATCGGTTGAGAAAAGATGAAAGTTCATCTATATAAGTGTCCATCAAATATAATAGTATGAGGCATTTTGCGAATGAGCCCAAGAGTAAATCCGTGAAGGTTATGCCCAAAGCGGACAATATCATACTATTATGGATCATACACTCCGATGCAGCAGGGGCCAACATCAATCGCCGCTCAGTTATAACAATTGGTGTTCTCGGGCCGACTGGTCGACTGGCACGGTGGAGAAGCATTTGGCCCAAGATTTGAAGGTGGCCCAAAAACTCCTAGCTCGAGGTGGAGTCTTGAGAAAATTTGGTCCATAGTGAAATGGACCAAGAAAACGCCATAGGTCAAGCCAAAGACACTATGTGTACTAGAACTGTTGATCAGGTGGACCCTTATCAGATTGGGTGCCACATGTCTAGTGGATCCTTTTCCAAATTGTCTAGCGGAAGGAGCCCAAAAGTAAATCCGTGAGGGCTATGCCCAAAGCGGACAATATCATACTATTATGGACCATACACTCCGATGCAGCAGGGGTCCAACATCAGTCGTCAGCGCTTCCGTTATAATCACGAATTGGTGAAGCTATGGCATCAATCGTCAAAGTAGATTTTTGTAAAATAGCAAGTAAAAAACTTGACTCGGTAAATGAAAACGGCAGAGGTAGTATAATTTATGCATCAACTCAAAACCTACTTTGAATTAACACAAATTAAAGTATAAATATGTGATGTAATAGCTTTTGCAAGATTATATGATCAATTTGTTTAAAGTGCTACTCCTAGTTCTTTAATGATCCTACTACTTTATTTCACTTATGAAGTCTCATTTTTCTTCTACTCCATTTTTATTTAATAAGCCTCTATTTTGTACTCCGTATATGCTACTTTTGCGGTAAAAATGTTACTCTTATCTTACCTTAAATATTACACATTTTATTCTTACAATGAGGTCTTATTTTACTCATTATTACGAATACTATTCATATCGACAACTAAATATAAACATATTATCGTATACATATTCATATGTAAATAATATTTCGATCGAATGATTAGTAAACAAAAAGTACTCCGTAGTACTTATACTTGTATATAGACCTGTCAAAATTCGACCCGACCCGAAAAATCGACCCGACCCGACCCGTTTTTTAGGGTCAAGACCCGTAAAATTTGACCCGTGACCCGAAATGACCCGTTAATTTAGGGTCAAGACCCGCTCGACCCGTTCGACCCGATGGGTTAAGTGTAATTTCGTGTAACAAGACTTTTTGAACCTACAAAATTAATATTTCATGAAAAAAAAAATAATTTAATACTCCGTATTAATAATAATTACAACCTCAATATTATAAGTTGAAATATCAAAATGATGATGAAAATTATGATTGAAATATAATGAATATATTCATAAATAGACTATTTTAATTTTATAAATTACAAGAATGAATATATATCAACTTTAGTATTACATATGTACAATAAAATATGTACATAATGTAAAATAACAACAAAAGAATTTTTTAAATTAAAAAAATAATAAATAAAAAGGCGCGAAAAACGTATTTTTGACCCGTATTTTGACCCGAAACCGACCTGACCCGACCCGTATTTGAGCCGAACCCGTATTGACCCGACCCGTATAACTATAACCCGAATCCGAACCCGACCCGCCCGACCCGTTTGACAGGTCTACTTGTATACATCGTGCATTGTAGACTTGTAGTCAGTAGTCACCTATGAAAGTTACTTATACATACTTGGTAAATAAAAAGTCGTAATTAAGATAAACCATCGAAAGGAACTTACAAGAAAATTGTACACGCACTCAAAATCTCGTAGATAATGAATATGAAAGTACTCGTTCGCTAGTTCACGTTTATATTATCGCATAGTGCAGTTACTATAATTACATAGTATTGTTCGCTTTGGGTCACGCGATCACAAGTTTAATATTGGGCTACTTAATTATCAAAAGGTCTCTAACTATTATACCACAAATTCTCATATAAAACGGGTAACATGTCTTAAGCTTAAGACGGATCAAATAGTTAGGATAAGACAAAAGTAAAAAGTAGAGTGTTTTGTTTTATGTGTGCAAGTGGATGAGTACTTGACCCGTTTTAAATTTAAGACGGATAACCCGTCTTAAGAGAGACTTATTGCTATTATACATGGTGGACACTAATTAAAAAAGTTTTTTATCTTTACATCATCGATGTGGGACAAATATTTGGACGATATAATTAAGGGTTAATTTATAATAACCCCTTTTAAAAAACACTCTTTTTTTTTTTAAATAACCCCCTTATATGTTTGTTTTTCAACATAACCCTCTTTCAAAACTTTTTGTTTTCAGTTCACCTCCAACACCAAAAACCGTCACTTAAAAAGGGAATATTCTGTCCATAATTCAATTTTTGAACATTTTTTTTTACTTTAATGACAATTTTTTCCTTCCTCTTGATATTCTTCAAATTCCCCTTACAAATACCAGACGTTTTTTTTCAATTATTCCTCCTTCATCGCCATTAAATAAGTTGGTGCTCAACCAAAATTCTTCATTGAAATTCCTTGTGACTGATTACATCGTATTTACGAAGAAGTATAATAGGTGTATTCTCCTTTGTATATCGTAACCAAATTCGAATCAATCAAACCGCCTTCATAGTAAAACCGAATATTAAACTAAAAGAGTTTACTCATGTCAATTCCTGACCAGTTTTGAATAAACAATAGTTTAATAATACAGAGTACTATATTGTGCAACACCATTACCTCAGACAATTTTAAACAAGGTAAAAATGAAATTAGGGGATAATTCATTCACATGTAAACTTAATCAAAACAATTAGTACACAAAATTATTTTGAATCTCACATTTCCTCATCTCTTGAAATAATGTGCACCTTGAATTAAAGAGGAAGAGTATATGCTTAGGAAAATCTAAAATTTTGGCTTAGAAATTACGGTTTTTATTGTTCATTTAGGAAAATTTGATGTTTTTTCAATTAAATGAGAATGTTGAAAGAGGAAATGAATACAAAAAGGGGACTAAGGCTGACAGCGAAATAATAAGGGCAAAATGATCACTCAGCAATAATTTGGCCGAAAATTTCAGTTGGGGGTGATTTAATAACAAAAACATCTTAAAAGGTGGTTATGTTGAAAAACAAACATATAAAAGGATTATTTAAAAAAAAAAAAATTTTAAAAGAGGGTTATTATCAATTAACCCTATAATTAACAATGTCCCCTCAAACCATGTATGGCCCATTATTGTCCTGACTTTGGTATACACCTACATGTTACTCCTCTTAGTCCTCTACATATCAAGCACCTCTACATCAGGGGCGGGCCCGGGGGGGGGGGGGGGGGGGGGGGGGTGGCCCCCCCTCCTTTTATGAAAAATTAAATAAGTAACAATTGTTACTAAACTATATAACACAAAACTGCAGTAGCTGAGATGGTTAGTAGTGTTCGATTCTCAGGACCTCTATTTTCATTATTTTGATTTTGGAGCTTATTTATCGACTTCATCAATACTTTTCATGACTTTTTTCCATATTTTTGTCTAATTATGTTTTTAGAATTTTTATATCTTCTCATTACCTATGTACTCCTCCAAGGACCGACAAGGTTTTTTTTTTTTTTTTTTTAACTAGACTTTTACACCGATTTATGAAAATTGAAGCTCATTTGATTGCTTTGTCAATATTTTTCCTAAATCAATGAATAAAAAGTTAGATATAAACTAATTTTTTCGTTACATTTTATCTCATATTTTTTTAGTTATATTTTCTAATGAAATAAGATATAAATTAAAAACGAAAGCACATTTTTTTTTAATCAAATGATAATTTTTTCAGATAAGACGGTGCCCCCCTAAAGAAAAATCCTGGGTCCGCCACTTCTCTACATCCATTACGTTCAAGATCAGGGTTTACCATGTATTCAAAGCTCTCAAACACAAAGGTCACTAGCTAACAGTCAACTTAAACCCACCAAACTTGTGCAATCAGCTTTAGTAAGGGTCCACCTCCTCAACAATTCCAATACTTCCTCCGTTTCGGTGATTTGTTTACGTTTACTTTATACACAGTTATCGATAAGATGAGAGATGTAAAGGAAAAAAAAAAACAAAAAAAAATAATAGTACAAGTACAAATGAGGTCTTACTTGCTTTAAAATAGGTAAAATTATACAATGTGATTGGTTGAAAAAGTTGGGCCCACTCCACACGAGTCACCAAAGACATTTATGGAAAGTGTAAACAAATAACTCGTACACTCATAAATGAAAAGTGTAAACACAAGCTACCCCTTACAAGGCCTATCGCTTCTTTAATCCATTTTGCCTTGGAGCAGGACTGCTCAAGTATCCACTTCGAGTTAGTATTTTATACCTTCCAGTGTACTCCACCTAAAGTCTTGGACCAAATGCTTCTTATTGTGCCTAGCCACATTCGAACTTGGCTCTAATGGTACCAAATTTTCATAGCAGATGTAAAAAAAAGATGAATAAAGAACGTGAACATATGATACACAAATAATACATAGATTTACGTGATTCATTGTTATTACAATAATAGATACGTCCACAGACATAAGTTTAATTTCCTACACCCAATCAGTTTCCTAAGCACTCGTAAATTAGTCTAACAAAATTAAATTATTTACATGGATTTTCAAAATAATGCTATAAACAATTTTTTAGAGTATGTATATAATCGATCTTGGGCCCTCCAACTATCAACTTAATATTTTGGTTGATTTGGATCCTGACATGGTACAAAGTGAAATTCATCGCACCTAGTAGGCGGGCCTATAGTTGCGTTCACACTTCGACCATTAACTTAACCTTTTGATTGAATTAATTAACGCAATTGATTAAAACAAAAGAAAATACGTGTACGATAGTTATGCACATTTTTTTCATAGTAAATACATTTAATATGAATGAAACTTGTTAGATTGGAGCATCTAACACAATGATATGCATTCAATGTCACTGGATGTGATGGTTGATGGCACAAAACATATTGCAAGATCCACAATAAGCTGGTGTACAATATATTTAGTTGGTGACCACATTAGTCATTAGTCAATTGTAGCATCTAAATTGCATTGTGTAGGGACTAGGGGTATAAATTATTAGAGTTGGTTCGACGAGGCCTCGAAATTAAATTCCACAAAGTTTCTACTAACTCGCCAAATTGATCTCTGAATGAGTTTATGAGGTCAAATCGGAGCCGATTTCGAGCTTAGTAAAGCTCAGATTGGGCTCGTTTTTATTTTCCATACATTTTAGTCTGTGTATGTACATTATATTTTGCTACAAGTATATATTTTTTTTTTCTTTGTAATGTCATTTGATCCGATTTTTTAATACGGAGTAAATTATTTTATTAAAATTGTTATATACTCGAATTGGGCTCGAATGAAATAATTTATCCAACTACTCTCGAATTTAGCTTTGAAATATTTATTTTAATTAATACGGAGTATTAAAAAAAGCGTAGAAAAATAATATCCAACTACGCTCGAATTGGACTCGAGTTGAGATCGAGACTTTTTCTGAGCCGATTCCAAGCTTTGAATTTTTAAGCTCGGTAAATTCAGAGCCGATTCCGAGCTCACCCGAGCTCGGTATCAGATCAGCTTCGTTACACCCCTAGTAGGGACTAATAATGTTAATTTTTTATTTTTTTTATTTTATAACTTATTAAAATATAATATCAGTCTCTTGCGTTTAAACAAACAAAGTATAAATATTATACCCTCTTGTATAATATTCCGTACTTTTAAAAAACGTCGATCACAAACTTTGGGAAAAATGTGTTGTTATCAACCAGTAAAAAGAATAGGGGTTTGTTATACGATGGAACGAATTACTTAAAGACGGAACGCTCAAATGACTAATTTGCCCTCCTCCTTAATTAACTTTTCACTAAACTAAAA
This sequence comes from Dianthus caryophyllus, assembly GCA_023091065.1. NCBI lineage: Eukaryota > Viridiplantae > Streptophyta > Magnoliopsida > Caryophyllales > Caryophyllaceae > Dianthus > Dianthus caryophyllus. Next base: position 7,613,874 of record CM041526.1, on the reverse strand, counting down.
CCTAATTCTAACCTTTCATCCTCTCTTTTCTTTTCCTCACACTAAAAAAATAAATAAATAAATAAAACACATCTACTTTCATCCAAAATTATTTTCACAAATTTGAATTTGTTAAGTTTCCTCTTGAAAAAAATTAAATTTGTGCTAAGTACGATTATCACTACAAAAAAAACAGTCTATTTGCGAGGGAAATTGCGACGGACAAAAATTTCTATCGCAGAAAAAAAAATTTGCGACGGAAAATGTAATTTGCGACGGATTGCTTTGGCGGGCTGAAAAATTGATTTGGCGCCAAAAATTGCGACGGATTTTTGCAGATTTGCGACGGAACAGGTAAATTTGCGACGGAATTTTCCGTCGCCAAAAAAAAAAAAAAAAAAAAAAAAAAAAAAAAAAAAATCGCAAACTGAAAAAACATGATATCCCACATCGGTGAGTAAAGTAAGTTGTATAAGGTTTATATAGATTTGTTGTGAGTTAATGTTTGAATGAAATGTGACGAAACTTATATAAGGGATTCGATAATGCGGTTTAGGATTCCGGGATAACGTTATATGAGACAACGGTAAAAAAAATAAATAAATAAATAAATTTTGCGACGGATTTGAGTGTTTTGCTATGGATTTGTTCCGTCGCAAATAGACTGTTTTTTTGTAGTGTATTATATGTTGTTGTTTTGCGTTTGTTAATTGATTGGGCCCCAAAAAAAAATACAAATCTGGGAAATGGGGGAAGTGGGGACCGTGGGGATTTCATGGTTGGGGTAGGGCAGGACCGTGGCAATTCCACGGTAGGAGCTGGTGGATACCGTGGCTAATTCACGGTGGGTCTTGGTACAATGGTACCTGCCGTGTAATTTCTACGGCACTTTTTTTTTTTTTCGGTATTTTAAAAAAAAAAATAAAAAAAAATTGTCATTTACTTTAAATTAATGATTTTATGTTTACATATTATTTATAATATCGAAATCGTTAAAAATTAATTTTTATTTTTTTATTTTTTTTTTAAATCAACATTCTTAAAAATACCGTAACACATATGTTTCGCTCATAAGAATTAATTTCTACAAAACCAAATTAATTAAAAAGGTTAGGAATACCTTATCTTCGCTATCTGAATCGACCGACCTCGACATTGTATTTCATTCAATTTCTCAAAAAAAACCCTTTTTTTTTTCTTTTTTCTTTTTTTTAATTTTACTGTTTTTAGAAAGATAAATTAAATATAAATAATAATAAAATTAAATAAAAATTAAACCCTTTTGGAAACTTATAACAAAAAAGTAACAATATAAAAAAAAAAATTAAAAGGAAAAGTAAAATATAAATTATTAATAATAAAATAATCAAAAACAACTTTAAAAATTAATAAAATAAAATAAGGGCAAAAAAGTAATTTCACTCTTAATTAAAGTCATTAAACCACTAAAACGTTCCATCTTTAAGTAATTCGTTCCATCGTATAGTAAACGCGAAAGAATATCACTTCTACTAGATAACGGGATTATTGAGATATCCATTTATAGGCAAGCAACTTATGTTGGTGCTCAATTGCCTAAAGCATGCATATATACCAACTTAGACTCTATTAAAATAGTGGTGACTGATTATAAAGGAATAAAAGAGAGAAAATATCACTTTAAATATGTGATTTTGTTGTCCAATTAAAGTTAGCTTTTAAGTTGATCCACTTTGCATGTTTATATTCGTTCTATTTCACTTAATTTAAAAAACAGATGTTTTAACATATTTTATAGTTAAAATCCTGCAAAGTACAGAGTATTACATTAAGGTTTTATATATGAATATTATTTCATCGTTTTCACCCAATAAGTCTCACTTTTCTTTTAGGTCGATTTGGATACTTGTAATTTTAGAATTTGAAAAATTGCAATCTTACATATTGGTAAAAGAAAAAGATTGGGGATAGGCAAAGAAGCGGAGCTACTCTTTCATAGTCGAGTATTTGACAGCCAATGCGTTACTCCTTTCATTGATGAGTTTTAGGATGAAAGTTCCTTTAGTAAAGTACCCTCTCAAGTCTCACCTCTCGACGGGTGCAACCCAAATCCACATGATCCATATAGCTTTCTTCACGCTTTCTTTCACATGTGATCCTACAAATCGCTTAATTCAACAGCTTGGAATTTATATATATACAAGTTCACATTCATGGCATTAATTAGAAAATTAAAAAATTTGAAATTGCACAAATACTTATATATTTAAAATTAATATCTGAAGATTGCATTGTATTGTAATTACTCCGTAGTATTTTTGTTTTTAAAATTTGAGTTTGTGTTTTGTAGGACCAATCACCCTTACAACATTGCATTGTAATTTAACCTTTTTTTTTTTTTAACTTTTTCTTATCGATTTTTATTCTCAAAATCGAATATAAATAATTAACCTAGCTAGTCAAAGCGAATAAAATCTTTACCAAATAGTGCACAAATACTTATATATATTTAAAAAAATTCATTTTCTTTCTAATCAAACAAAAACTAAATTAAAGCAATTAGGCATTTGATGATGGTCAACAATTTAAATTTGATAATGAAAATGGGATGATTAAGGGGTAATAATCAATTCATCACCACGATTGAAGTTGATGTTCAATTGTAATTGTCAAAATAATCAATCAAGTCTTTGTCCAAATGAAAATAATTAATATGTACCATGTACATTGGTTCTTTATATGGTCCACTTCTTTTAATTGGCCACATATATCCCAAAGTTTTCACTTGATAGAAATGTATGAACTTCTTGTCAAAAATTAATATCTCGAATATAATTATGTAATTGTGATATTAATAATAGTGTTTGTGATGTTATTTTCAAAAATTAACATCTAGAATATAGTTATGTAATAGTGATATTAATAATAGTGTTTGTGATGTTACTTTAATTTATGAGATCATAATCTACTTAGGGGTCGTTTGGTTGATGTGGGAATTAAGTTGACGTGGTAACTTACAAATCCCCCGAAGTTACTTCCCACATCAAATTCATGGGAAGTGGCAAAAACTTGTTTGGTTGTCACTGTGGGAATTTACATTACACGTTATTTAACTTACCACATCTTGTTTGGTTATATGTAGGAATTCGGATTATTTCATATAAAAAGACCGTTATACCCTTATATATTACTATTATTATGACATACTCCGTATATATACTATTGAAATCAATGTGTAGATATGTGAATTTTTCAAGTAGCTAGATGATCTTTAGAATTTCAACCACATGATTTTAATTTCAAAGTAAATACATTCTATAACATTTTCCCATAAATTTGTGATCAATGAAATTAATTAAAAGCAAAAAAAGAAACAATAAGAATATGAGTCGAAATTTTCTTGTCCCTCTTATGAAAGATGTGTATAACATTAAAAAAATAAAATAAAAAAATCAAAGGCATTAAATTTAAGGGTAAAATAGTATTTAACAATATTTAAGATGTAGGAAGATAAACTCACCGAGGGGGGGCTTGGTGAGTAACTTCCTACATAATGGGGTGAGTGGAACTTCCTGTGTAAGTTTTACTTCCTCCATTTTAGGTCAAGATGGGTAACCAAACAACACATCAAATTTTCACTTCCTGAGAAGTTAAACTTCCTGTGTTTTCTAGGGGCAACCAAACGACTCCTTATTGATGTGGAATAGACATTATTAAAAATATGATGTTATTAGTTATGTGATTTTGTTTAAGAAACCAATAGACGAAATTGAAAATAGCGTTTCACTGGCTAGGTGATTTTATTTGTAAATTGGTTAAAAAATTTTACATCCTCAAAATAAAATGATAAACAAATTTAGGTCTGAGAAGGCTCGAGATCGAAGAAAATGTGCCAATTAACTCCGAAAGACGGATTAATTGGCCATGTTAGAAGGCAAATGAGGGCCCACATAAAACGACACCCGGTTCTTAATTTGATTTTATGTGAGAACGAGGGTTTAAACATGCCTACTGAAATTTATCCTTATTAAAACCAATTGTCAATATTAGGAAAATCCATATACCTTTATAAAGTGGATAATTTTCAATTACACCATAGATGTGAGACGCCTTCACATGTAAAAACGTATATGGAGTACTTCATATATTATTCTGACTCTCAATACAAAGAAAAGAGAAAATCAAACCCATAATAGAATTTTATTTACCTCCATCTTAATAACTACGGAGTAAATCAGATTCGGTAAAATTAAGACAAAGGGCAAATTCTGGAATACAATAGATTCACGTGTACGACAGAGCTATTACGAACTAAAATGTGACAACTAAAACGTATGTCGTATAATGTGCTTACTTTAACGTCAAAAGTAACCATTTTAAAGCCTAAAAAAATGATCACATTAAGCGATAAAATAGTCAATTTTAATGTTAAAATGATCACATTTAATCATTAATAGAATAATAGCTATATTATACGGAGTACACGTAAATCCGTCGTACAATAGATTTTCGGAAACGAAATTGAGACGCGTGGTTATTGGTGGAAACAAATTCCCGATGTAAGACGGAGATGATAAGCAGGTGGCATGCGTGTCGACAAATCATAGGTGGAGAGAATGCAGATGTCGAGACATAAAAAGAAAACAGTGAAGCAGAAACCGTACATATGAATGGGGAAATCCGTACAGTGGGGACACGTGTTAGTGAGGAGACACTTAAAGACCGTTGGTGAAAAGGCGGCTCTCTTATTACCTACTCTGACATGGGTAACTATTGCGGGTAGCCCACCCGTTTACCCACTCGACTAATTTTACCTTGAACTTCCGACCATCAGTTCAATTTTTTTATTGAGTTGATTTCTGATAAGTTATTAAAGTCTTGTTAGAGTATATATATAATTAATTTTGGGGTTTCAACCATCAGCTTAAACTTTTGGTTGAGTTGTTCTTGACATAGTATCAGATTCTTGTGATCAGAGGTCACGGGTTCGAATCTCACCAGGTAGGCGAGACTGTAGTTACGTCCACGTTTCTAGCCCAAAGGACATTCGCGTGATGGAGCGTATTAGTGTATATAATCGATCTTGAACCTTCAACCATCAGCTTAAGTTTTTGGTTGAGTTGGTTTCAACAGTGACGGGCTGACGGCTCTCTTATTACAATATTCAAATTATTTCAACTAAAAATATAACATAGGTTGATAATTGTTATTCCGTATGTCTAAATGGTTGATGCTTGTCAATGCTCATACGCTAATGGTTATGGACCCCAACGTCCCCCTTCTACCATATTCGCAATCACTCTTTTCAACGCCGATTAATTTTAAAATATAACATCACTAGATATACAGTTTTTCGTATCAAGTATATAGAAAAAAATCGTCTTTTATAAACAATCGAAAAATCTCTATTTCTACATAATAGTTTAAAGAAAAATTTTTCATGGTACCCATGAGGTTTGACACATTATTTCCAGTGATATCCAAATTTTCTAAGTTTGTGTCCATGATATTCTCTAACTTCAAATTTAACTCTACATATGACCTTTGTTTAATTAGAAAAATACGGAGTAATTAATTTTGTTTTTAGACCTTAGGGAGTTTTTTCTTCGATGTTTAATTTTGGGTTTTTATATGAAGAAGAACAAAGAATTTATTTCATGTTTATTTATTTATTTTAAGGGTTCTCGGGAGTTATTAGTTACCATATTAAGAAATTTCAAATTAAGTCAATTAGTTAGTTTAGTGGCACAAATCTACCCTTAAGTTTATTATTATATACTCCGTATAAAGATATCTGCCTTAACAAAACTTTGATTAATATGTTTAAACTTCACTACATTATAAATCAAAAGTGAATAAAGTCGTGGGAAATGCTAAATCTAAAGTTTGAGGGTACCATAGATACAAACTTAAAAACTTGAGTACCGTTAAAAATGTGTCGAACCTCAGGGGTAGCCTGAGAAATTTCCCTAGTTAAAACATACGGGGTAATTTTTATTCAATTTTAGTAATCACCTTTTTTTGTTACAAACTACCCCTTCCATTCAATTTCATTCACAACATTACATATTATTTACACTATTTGCCACTATTCATGTACTCGGGAAATTTTCGATATTGTGGTTGATATCAGTGGCGGACGCAGAATGTAAATGATATGGGTGCATCCGGAGAGTAAATTAACTTTTTTTTTTTACCAAAAAATTGACGTTATTTTCCACCAAATACACATATCAAAAGTATTTTTCTTTTAAATTTGATAATTGTCTCATCTTTTTATTTCGACCGGGTTCATACAAAAATTATGTGTTAAATGTAAATTTTGTATCTATATTTATTATATTTTGTACACCGCATAAGTTTTTAACAAGTTTGTTATTTTTGAATTTATATAAAATTAAAATAGAAAAAGTAGAAAGAAAAACAAGTGGAATATTCAAAAATATTTGCAAAATGTTTAATTTTAGGAGAATTAAGGTCACATAAAATTCATCTACTTGCATTTAATGCAAATTACTTCTCACAAAAAAAAAGTGAAAAAAAATGCATACATAGGGATTGAACCCCAAACCTACAAGTCCCATAGAGAGTTTGCTTCACCAACTCTACTACAACAATTATAATGTTCAATTGAACACTTAAAAATAATTTATTTCTGAAACAGTAGTGGGTGCACGTGCATGCTGTGCACCCACCCAGATCCGCCAATGGTTGATATATAATTGAGAATATGGTCATGTGTGATTTTGTTTTATTCGTTTTTTTGAGCATTATTAAAATTGAATTTGTGTAAAATTTGCCTCGACAACAAATGGACCATGACATCATGTTGTGAATGGAGAGAGTATGTTATAAGACCATCTCACTAAAAAGTTGCTAAAACATATAGAGTAAACAAGGTGATGTGACATAAGTGACATGGTAAAATGAAAACCATTGGCAAGCAAAGTTTCAAAATCATTAGGGATAAAATATTAGCCCATTTACGACAAAGGCCTTAAAAATAGGACCAACGAAGGCCCATTAAAATGAATGGACCTAGGCCCAACATATAATGTACCCAACTTCTTTGTTACTAATACTTGGGATTTTTTTAAAAAAAAATTTACAACCGTCCGATTATGCCTAGATTTAATCCGGACTATAACAACTAATACTCCATCCCATACTAATTTATTTTTTTATTTTTTTGTTAGAAAAAAAATAAATTAATCGTTTTTCTCAATCAACTACTCTAACTAAATGAATCAACGTCAACATAAACTTTACACCGATACTCATATGAAACTGTCTAATTATAAGAAGTACTACGTACCTTCTATTGATACTTCATTGTTACCATTTACTCCGTATATACGTATTGTAATTTGTAATTGTTTTATTGCTTATAAATTTATAATGGTGCATGCTATTCTCAAATGTCAAGTAGCCTTTTCAAATATTTTTATGACAATTTTCTGGTATTTCGTGTAATACTTTTAGTCTAGATTGTTAGAAGTAGTTTAGAACCGTCTCTTAGGAAATATTTTGACCTTTAACATATACGGAGTATATTACTTTTCTGTTACGAATGTCGACGAGTAATTACACTTTATGTCTATCAGTCTATGTGTATCTGAAAGGATTTTCGAGCACGTTTATTTTCGCGACATACTTGCTATTGATCATGAATTCGTCGTGATCATTCATTTGTTTTTTTAGTCTCGCCCATGAGTTTCACATCTTTTACGTCCTACACTCCTAGCTACTACGTTACTACCGAATTCTCCGTATCAAGACAAAAAGATAATCGACAAACATATATTTCTCACATTGCACAAAAACATATTGGTTACAATTATCATAATAAGAGATTTAATTGGCCTTATTATAAAAAAAAAATACCGAATTTATGACGAAAATGTAGTAAGGGGGCGTTTGGTATGTGCAAGAGATAGAGAAAATGAATCAGAAAGGGAAACAAAGCGAAAGGAATTGGATAACCTCAGTTTAGGTTGTCGTTTGTTGCAACCTGGAAAGAGAATGATATTCCTATTAATTTCTTTTAAAGTTGTTTGGTTTGAATCATTTGAAACAAAGGAATCAAACTATTTTTTTGCATAAAGTTATTTTCACTTTTTAAAATTATACGAGTACTAATTGCAACTATTTTAAATAAAATCACAATATTCCCCTTAAAAAAAATCATATTATTTCTTCAAAATATGTTATTATAAATATGACAAATAAAAATTTATATACATTGCCATAAAATGGGTAAATTTTATTGTCATCTCAAACAAAATAAAAAGAAAAAGAAAAAGAAAAAAGAAAATAAAATATTGAAGAATAAGAAAACAAATTAAAATCAATCAAAAATCAAATTCAACATAGGATTTTTATATGATATGCATACAAGCATTATTGACATGTATAATGTCTATATGTACATATACAACATCTCAAAAAAAAAAAAAAAAAAAAAAAAAAAAAAAGTGGGTTGTTATGGTGCTGGTGAGACACTGTCCACCGGCTGTTGGTGGCCGGGAAGATGACGGTCGCCGGGATATGGGCTGAGGTCGCCGAATTTAGGTTAGGAGATAAATTAGAACTGAAAGAGGCTTACTGAAAAGTCATTTTTGAGAAAAAGAATGATTAAAATAGTCAAACAAACAACTACAAAAAAAAATCGGGCATATTTATTCTTTTACCCTTTCTTGAAACCTCCCAACTAGGGATGGCAATGGGTCCAAGACCCGGCCCGGATCCGCTAGACCCGACCCGAATGGGTCGGGTTTGGGTCTTAATTTTTTGGTCCCGATGGATCCGGGTCTTCCATATGTGGATCCGGGTCGGATCCGGGTTTCATAAATAAGACCCGGAGCCGACCCGTGGACCCGAATCAAAATAAAATATAATAAAAATTAGAATGAAAAATACTAAAAATATATAATGCACATTATTAAACTCCAAGACACATAAAAAAAACCTTTATTAGAAATAAGTAAACAACGCACAATGTCATTACTTCCTCTAACCTTCATCGTTGTTCGACTTTTTTCGGCTATTCCGTATTCTTCTCGGCTCTTTTTCTTTACTTCTCGTTTACTTATTTAATCTTTCATGTAAATATTTAACCATTAACTTATGGTTGATTATTTTTTTTAGAACAAAGATTGAATATAAGATTGAATATAATAGTATTTTATTAGTTTTTTTGTCGTCATTACGTTAGATTTTTATTATGTAGTACGAAACAATGATTAAATTTCTAAAAAAAAAAAAAAAAAAAATACATGTTGGACCCGGATCCGACCCGAACCCGAATTGGACCCGGCGGGTCTGGATCTAGGTCTAAAATTTCTAGACCCGGCGGGTCCGGGTCGGATATGGATCTAACATTAGGGATGCGGGTCCGGGTCCGGATCCCCTCGGACCCGATCCGGATCCGGCCCATTGTCATCCCTACTCCCAACCAAACAATCCCTAAGATTATTAGTTATTCATTTTAATTCGTGAGTCCATTAAAGAACATATGCTTACAACCCACGACACACATAGTCCAACAAGTACCTTAGCTATCGACAAGACAACTACCAAAGTAATTTGAACTTAGGAGTCTGTAGCCTTGTAATTAAGTACACAAATATATCTCATCTCATTCACTGAAATTACAACGCACTATGAAAATGACTCATCAAGTAGAATTGACATATGTTCTAAAACTAACACCTTTCATTTAGGGAAATGATAATGCCAGTAGGGTTTTGAACTGGGGCACGGGGAATAGCATTGAAGAAGCGGGGCCCACATTAAAAAAGGATGCATATATTAGAGTGGAAGAGTTCAAATTTTCCGTGGAAAAACTGACACCCTTCATTTAAGTGGATGGGGGCAAATGATTTTTAAGGGTAACTTGTTTTTGTCATCATACACTTCATCCAGTCATCCACGATAAGTAAAATAGATAATACGATTTGTTTTATACACTTAACAGGGCCGTCATATATAGTGCTTAATATTTCATCTTAGAAATGAAAGGTGATGAGATTTGAACCATGACCTTTGGTTGGGTCATAAGACTTTGATGGTTGAAAAATCAAAGTCTTGTAAATTAAAAGACCAACTTTCAGTAACAAAATAAAAAACGAGTTTCTGTTACGTAAAATGTGATCACATTTAGATTGATAGCAACCGTTATCAACTGAAATGTGACCAGTTCTTATATCTCTTAGTAACGATCACAATATACTACGGATCGAAGTACTCAATACAATGCACAAAGAGCTCAACGTAATTATACTTTACGCATTGTAAAAATTGTCTTTCACTCTCTTAGACTTTTCCGGTTGTTCTTATTTCATGCAGTTGCAACTAATCGATTATGTATTAATAACATAGCTAGACACAAGCCATGTGCACTTTATACTTAATAGTAGTAGTGAAAAGTCAAGGATTTATGAACATTAGAATTATGAAAATATAAGAGATCGATGTAGTACGTAGATGATTGGAACAAATGTAAAAATAGGATTTGAAAACACAATTTAGTCTAAGAACGTGAAATAATTGAAGACTAGTGTAGTTTTTGTCAATAAACGAAATGGTCCAATTTATGATGTAACACTTGGATCAATCTAAGCATTTGTCTCTGTAGGGGGACCTGCCTAAATAGGTGCCAACATTATTGGTGTCATTGTATATGTCTTAGCTTTTACACTTTGTCTTACAAAAGACGATATCTTTTTTAAACAATTTTTTTCACCCACAATTAGATGTATGGTGATCACTTTCACTGGGCTAAGAATACTGCTTAACACCTGCCTAAAAAAATCGTTTATCATAAAGAATTACTCTTAACTTTTAACCCTTTTTTTTTCATTATTCGTCTAATTTTAAATTTAAAACGGGTCAAGTAGTATAATTAAAATAAAAGTAAAAGAATATATGGAAAAACAAAATTGCAAAAGAAGTACTCCGTATCTTATATGTTCAAGGGGTATGATATTTGACTCGTCTAACTCAAGACGGATAGGATATATCCATCTTACATGAGAATTTATGTTTTTTCATAAAATTATTTTATATATTTTTGGTGAAGGTTAATTACCTGTGTTGAATGAAATATAAAGAAGTGCTAAAATTTTGCAATATAAGTTCAAATGTAGCTATATTTGAATTAAGGTGCGTAAATATAGAAATATAAAAGAATAACATCGTGAAAATTGACAATTTGGCATGTAGAATGTGTCTATTAATCAAGCTATTATAACGCTCAATTACTTCCACAATTATAAAACAATGACATTTTGATTTTGTAATACTACTACTACACTTAAAAAAATAAATAAAAATTATAAGTACAATAAATCCTCAGTGCTTATTCACATAAATGGGAGCTACTTCAAGGTATGACATCCTCTAGAGTAACTCTACTGTAGAGTTATTCCATTTTTGTCAAATTATTTGCATATAATAAAAAAAAATTCATCCATCACCCAAACGGGTTCACCAATTTTATGTAGGGTATCTTTTAGTTGATTATTGGCGAAGCTCACTAACATCCCGAAAAATTGTACATTAAACCCTTTTTCGGGAAAAAAATCGATGAGGAAAACATATGAGAATATTTATATAAAAGAAATATCAAAATTAAAAAAATTACTCCATATTATGATTATCTAATTTAAAATCGAATTCTGTGAAAGAACTCTACAAAGAGAAGCTTACTCTGTATGATCCTGACACCTAATCTGTAGAGACCACAGGTTCAATTACCATCGTTAATGAGAACACATGTAATTAGGTCATTGTCAAGGTCAAGGTCATTGTCCGAAGTCATTTAATTTATACAGTACTACTCATACTAACTTAACCATTTTACATTATTTTTAAGACCTTTACAAGCTTCCTTATTTTCTTTTGGAAACACGTATATGACGTAGTTCATACATTGACTTGACCCATAAAACTAAATTTAAAATATGAAATAACCTTTTACTAATCATTAAAAGGTGAGTGAAAATAAGTTACCAGCTGCCAATATTGACGACGGAGTACTATCGATCTTTACATGTATGCTCAATAACTTCATTAACAACCTTACAAATGTCACTTAATTGTTTTATTTTGCTTTTTAGGAACTTCTCAGTAAATATTAAGTACTTCAATAAAAGCGTTACAAATTAAGTACTCAAATTTTAAGATTACAGATTACAAATTAAGTACTATCGATCTTAAGTACTATCGATAGTACTCAGCTAGTAACTTCTGTGTAATCTTAATTGGTTAAATCTTTTTATTTTGCTTTTTAGAATTAAGTACAGAGATTCTCAGAAAAATTTAGTAACTTCGTAATCTTTTGTCTCCGTAGAATTTACTATCGATCTTTACCAGTGGCGGATCAAGGATATAAATAGGGTGGGTGCACTCGAGAAATTTATTTGATACTTCGATAAAAAAGATTTTTTGGACAGAAAAAAATTAATATTAATTCTCCCTCAAGATGTGTAACTTCTCACATGATGTATATATAAGTCTTTGGCTAGACCGATTCATCGTAAGAACGATAAAACAAACTCATGTGAAAAGCACTTATCGTTATGATCATATAATATACTTGATCTTATTAGTTTGAGTGGTTTTGTCAAGAATTTGGATTAACATTTACCTTTGTATGTACTTTTGAAGTTACGGAGTATAATTTTTAGATCTCTAGAATTTAAATAGTAAAAGAAAAAAAAAAAGAAAAATTATACCTACAAAATTATTAGATATAGTGAGGAAAAAAAATGCTTAAAAATTTATTAATATTAAAATCACAAAAATAGAGCAAAAAGATTCAGGTGGGATTCGAACTCCACTCCTCTAAATAATAAATCACACACCTTGCCAGCTGTGCTACTACAGACATTATGTTATCATCACCACTAGGTGTTATTTATTTTTGAAGGGGCAGTGGGTGCACGTGCAACTGGGTGCACCCACCCCGCTCCGCCACTGATCTTTACTAGCTGAGTAACCTTACGGAGACAAAAGATTACGGAGACAAAGATCGATAGTACTCAGCTAGTAACCTTACAAATTAAGTACTATCGATAGTTCTCAGCTAGTAACTTATCTGTAATCTTTTGTCTCCGTAGTCAATATTAAGTACTTCAATAAAATCTCCGTAGTCAATAAAAAGATTACAAATTAAGTACTCAAATTTTTCTCTATAATCTTTTTTATCAGCATTATTTAAATATTTAACCAATTCAAATGACGGTGCTCGGTTTGTCTCCGTTACAAATACCGGACTTCTTTTTTTAAGTTCCTCTTTCAATATCTTTGTCTTCCTCCTTCATCCCCATTTAATAAGCTGGTGCTCATCCAAAATTCTTCACTGAAATTTCTTGTGATTGATTACATCGTATTTACGAAGAGGTAAGCGTATTCTGCTTTGTATGTCCTAACCAAATTCGAATCAATCAAACCATTTTCATAGTAAATTCGAATATTAAACTGAAAGGGTTTACTCATATCAATTCCTGGCCAATTTTGAAACAACAATAGTTTAATAATACTATATTGTTACACAATTATCTCAGACAATTTTAAACAAATAAAATTAAGGGATAATTCATTCACATGCAAACTTAATCAATACAATTAGTACACAAAATTAATTTTGAATCTCACCTTCCTTCATCTCTTGAAATATTGTGCACCTTGAATTAAAGAGGAAATGTATGGTTTGAAAAGTCTAAAATTTTGGCTCAAAAATTAAGGTTTTCGTTGTTCATTTGGGAAAATTTGATGTTCTTTGTAATTTTGGGAATTTTCTCAATTAAATGAGAATGTTGAAAGAAGAAATGAATACACAAAGAGGACGAAAAAAACTCAGATAAACAAATAATAAAAATTCACTTTGCATTTTTAATTTTGTAAATTTGAGTAATTAATAATAAAAACTCACTTTGCATTATTTTAAGCTTAAAAAATCAAACTCGTTCAAATTTTCAATCGCTCGGGACGAAAAAAGCTCAGATAAACAAATACTGCGAGTGGGTCGCGTAGGCCCGCACGCCAATGACTCAAAGCACGACCCAGCACGACATGTCGGGCCGTGGGCCATGGATCGTGCCTGGGCCATGGACCGTGCCTGGGCCTTCATTTTGAAAATAAGACGCAAGACGCAAGACGGCACACGTAAGACGCATAATGCATTCGAGCCATGCCAAATTTTGGCTTTGGCACGTGGGCCGGCCCAACACGGTCCACTTCCATCTCCACATAGTGTGAAAGGATTTTTGATTTTTAACTAAGATTATTATATCCCGAAATCCGAAGTACAATATTCAAGTCAAGAGTTGTAACACCCTGGCCCCGACTAAAGGCCGAAATGTCACCCATGGTAGCTCGTCAGGCTGCGTACATCGCCCACAAACCAACACGAGTCCTTTTGCAGCCCACTTTGTCCTCACTCGTGTGCATCCTGGAAAAACTTCCCAGGAGGTCACCCATCCCAAGACTACTCTCCAGCAAGCACGTTTAACTGAAGAGTTCTTAAGATGAGCCACCAGAAAAGAAGATGCATCTTGTTGGTATGGGTAGCACGTTCAACCCTTTTGAGCACTATGTCACTTGAGCTAGCACATGGACCTCTTCAACGAGGTACCCGAGCCGAATAACGTCTTCGGACAACCTCGGGTATTACAGGAGTAGTCTTGCATAAAACTGTCTCACACGTACTATGAAGTTCTTTTGGTTAAAACGTGACTATTTTATTGTTTAAAGTGACCACTTTAACGTTAAATGTGATCACTTTAACGTTAAATGTGACCACTCTAAAGCTCCATAAAATAGTTACTTTAAACGTTAAAATAGCAACGTTAAACCTTAAAGTAGACACATTTTAATTGTAAATACCCCTTCACACACGTGAAACGTTTTTATGTGAACATTTGTGACAAGTAAGATAGCTATCATACTATGTTTTATTTCCTCATCGCAATTTAACGAGCCGCAAATAATAGACATATGAGTTACGAAATATTTGTTTGACAAAATTAAGATAATAATGTATGCGTGATTGAAACACAAAAATCTAAAATAGTTATCAATAAAAGACTTTTTTAATTTTTGCATAAAATCATTATAAATATCCATACATCTTTACTAGGATGAAACTAACAATTAACATGTCTAATAACAGTGGATGAGAGTAATTGAGTAATTATTATGGGAGTAATAGAGCCAGACTGAACTTTAAAATGTAGAGAAAAGGAATGGTGTTCGGTAATAAAAATGAGATAAATAATGTAAATTTTGCTCTAATGAGGGGGTATAATTACCACTTCCTCCTAAGTAATCTATTACTATTATATGAGGGTACGTGGAGAAAAGAGGGAACTGCTGCTGCGGCATGGATAGTACACAATGACGACGTTCATATAAGTAATTCATACACTTTCAGTGCAAATTCTCCACTGTAAAGCAGAGGCTCTTGGTATCAAGGAGGCTTTGTTATGGGCGGGGAAAACAAATCTACTCCATGTCTCTATCCATATAGATTATCTGAAGATCATACACCATTTGTAGAAGGATTTGTCTACGAACCAAAGTACGAATCACTCGATCAAATCTATCATCCAAGACCTTTTTAGTTTAACAACCTATTTTCATTGTCTTTGTTTAACCTATGTACCTAGATCGAAGATTACTGAGGCACACAACCTAGCACGGTCAGTGGTGTCCAAAGTAATTTATAGGTAGACCTTTATAATTATACCTTCCAGCTGCAAAAAAAAAAAAAAAATAAAATAAAAAAATAAAAAATAAAAAAAAAATCCCCCACTTTTCTCCTTCCACCATTTACATCCACCACTAAACACTTATGTGCTCTAATTTCTACTTTGTTCTTGAATCTATTACTCTTATAATAATTACCTCAGTTCCAAGCGAGCTCTTTCTAAAAACATATCTACATTAAATTTCCATTGCTCCCACCATAACACAGTTTTAATCATATAGATAAGTGTTGCAACCTCTAGTCTTGAGCGCAACATCAACTCCATCTCCGACTATCTAAAAAAACTTAAAAATTCAACCAAAAGGTTATCGGTAGTCCTTAAAAAGTTCACACTTGTTAGTTGTTACCCATTATCAAATAAAATACCTAAAACGCCCTCCACATGTAACACCCCTTAAGAAATGTGATATATATTTATAAGAGATTTTGCTCACCAGCATCTTGGTAACAAGACATTGTGTATTGGGGCTTAAGTGAGGACAAAATGGACGCGAAAGTGGGCATTCCACTTATGTTAGGGTGTGTTACAGCGATATGTGCTGAGTCGAGCTATTATACCACATGATCATATAATAAAATGGACATCTCATCATCTAACATATGAAAAGTGTTGATTTTTGGTTTTCAACTTTATTTTCAGGACTTTTCGGATTTTTCATTATGCATCGTCCCACATGGTAAAGCTCTGATGGCTGAACGACTATACATTTGATCTCTCTTATCATTAAGGAGCTAACTTTAGGACCCTATGGTCGCTATGATACTCAACTAACAATTCGAGTATATCACTTAAACCTAGCTATTTGTACATTTTGAATCCCTAACTTATTGTTGATTTATAATCTGTATATGACTTCTTTTTTAAGTACTCGTATACGATGTTATGATTATAAATAATGGCTAAATATTTATACTTAGTAAAACAACAATTAGTCTCCTATAAAACGGGTCAACCCGGTTTAAGTTAAGACGGGTCAAATATGACCCGTTTTGGCCTCTTTTTTTTCGAATTTTTTTTAAGACCCTTTTTTTTTTTTTTTTTTTTTTTTTAAATAACGAATAAAATACAAATTTTAAATGGTAACAATATTGATAAAAATGGTAACATACTACAGAGTATATTATATTGGTGACATATTCTCAAAAAATTAAAATATAATTAACCTATTTTGGTAACATATTATACAATTACTAGGTCAATACCCGAGCATAAATGCACGGGCATGTATAGACATATTTATTAATTAACTGAAATAAATTAATGATTTAATTAAATTTTTTAATTAAAAATAAGGATAGTGATAATATAATTATCATAATCAAATTACTATATTTTACCCGTTCAAGCCATATATGTTTATATGGATCAACAGTCAGAGTCCAATAAAAACGTTCAACCCATCTTAGGATTAAAATACTGTATCAAAATATAGGCTAGTCTTGTGTTCTTCTCTAGCTATAGTAATTTTTTTTAAATAGTATAATTGGGCAACATCATTTTAGTATGAATTGGAATTATATTGAATAAATGTATCATAAATGTTGGAGTAAACGAATTAGGATCGGCCTATTTGCGAAAAAAAAAAAACATGTGTTGAGCTTAATGTAGTTATTAGTCATAGAACATATTTATATTATTATAATATTATGTATGAGTTTTAACATTTACAGAAATCTTGATCAAATAGATAACAAAAAGACTTTCAAAGTTTTTAATTTTAAATTCAACTAACTCGTGTCAAAATTTTGATTTAATTACGTTAAAGGCAAATTGAAATTAGAGTCTTTCTGTTAAAGGCAAAATGAAATTAGAGTAAATACTTTAAAAGATAAATAAGAAATATATGTGGTTCATATACTTATTTTATGTAACACTAAGTTATAAAATTGTAGACCAAGTAAATGCAAAATATTATGTAGAATAATATAATATTGATCAATTTAGGAAACATAACAAATGTTAAATTAGGCATGAATAGTTTGGCGGGAAAAATTTGTGGGGATGGTTTTTGCTTTATATAATTAACTAGTTTGCATGCCCGGCCCCGCCCGGGCTAACTATATTTACATTAAAAATTTAATTTTATATAAATTTGCATTATATTAAATATTTGTCCAGTTTACACATTTACTATTTATGACATATTTGTATGTAAATTCTTGAAATCATAATTAAGTATAATTGTTAATCATACTTCAATTAATATAAAATTATTCTCAATAAATACATTATCAATGAAAAATATTATTTTGATATAAAATTAATGATATTAAATCTATGAGTTCTTGGTGTTTTATTTCAAATATGAACTCACAAATACTAAATTTTTCCTAATGTGAGTCATAATATGTTTTAGGTAAGTTTTTATTTAAATATCAAAGAGAATTAGTTCTTTTAAATAAAACTAAGAATTAAATACTAAATTTTCCTAATGTAACCTAACTAATTTAATTTTCATTAAAAAATATATTACTTTCAAAAATTTATTTATTTTATTTTTCACACCTTTCAAATATAATATATCTATTTTTTCAAATTTTAATTTGGAAATATAGAGTGTTTGTTACAATATTTGATTATATATTTTTAAGGATATTTGATTATGTTTAAGGTAATTTTTCTTTTTTTAAATGCTTTACAAAAAAAAATTATTTTATTTTAGAATCCTAATAATATTTAAATATCCAATTATATTAAGTTTAATAAGTTTTATTATATATTAATATAATAACTTAGATTATATATATTAAAATAATAATTTTTTTATCAACCAATTATATTAGGACAAATGTCGACCATAGAGACTATGGTTTCGACTTTATATATATATATTAGATATAGATGATAACATATTAAACAAATGTTATGACAATTTTTTATTTTCTATGTTTTATAATATGTTACAAATATAATATAATATGTTACCATTTTACATTACTTTGTTACCATTTTCAACAACCCTATAAACACGAACCTATTTTGGTAACATATTATACAATTATGGTAACATATTAAACAAATGTTATGACAATTTTTTATTTTCTATGTTTTATAATATGTTACAAATATAATATAATATGTTACCATTTTACATTACTTTGTTACCATTTTCAATAACCCTATAAATAAACAAAAGTTTTTAAAAATAAATTTTGGGTCTTGAAAAAAAATTTCAAAAAAAAAAAAAAGGAAAAACGGGTTGACAGGCCAGTCCTTAGGCTTTGATGGGGATAGTCGGCCCAGGACATAGTGGCCTTGTTGCTTTCACCTGAAATTCCTCCCATGGAAGTGGCGTATGGCGTGGCCAGAGCGACCAAGAAATTATGCTGACTGACCCATGGCGTGGCCAAGCCATGACAGGCGAGACGTGTCGAGGCTGCTACCACTGATCACTAGAAGACAACACTTTAAAAGACAAATGGCGACTTTAGGTGACGGCGTACGCCAAGACAAGATCAACTCCTTTAAATATCTGATGAAGCGTTCATTCAAGGACTCATTCGATAACACACAAAAATGATCACTTAGACTATTCTTTGATTCCTCGAAACTTCTCTTGAGTATCAGTGACTTAGCATCGGAGGGGCTTTCCTCGGGCCGAGTGGGTTTCAACGTCTTGTCTGAGCATCCGGTCAGAGGAGGCTGAGTGACACCGCATCCCACAGAAATTACGTAGAATCTCATAGAAGCTTCGAGGAGTATTTGCCTTGCGTATTTACACCCGAAACAGGCTTAAAACGGATTTAGTGGTCTTAAATGAGAATTTGTGGTAAAACAATAGCTAGTACAAGGAATTAATTGTTAAGTAATTACTCTACAATTTTGGTGGCTGATTGTTATCGGTTTGATTATCTCGAATTTGTTGTCAAGTTACCTATTAATTTGAGTATCTAATAATTATGGATAAAACTTGTAACTTTGTAAGAAAAGAAGATTAAAATTGCCATTTTAAAAGGTTTGAAACAAAATGAGCATTTCAATTATCAACCATTCTTATGCCGTGATGAAAAACACTATCGTCACGTATAATATAGCTACACATTTATCAAAATTCACAAATCATATATTCATAAAAATATTTTTTTACAAAAAATAAAAATAAAAAATAAAAAAATAAAGAAAAATGATGACCTCAAAATATTGCTCCTTTTAATCCTTTGTTCAAACAAACACACTGCTCTTTTCTCTGTGGCTGCCTACTAAAAAAAGCTACCAGCAAAAGGTGACCTTCAAACCCAATCCATGAAGCTTCATATACTCCCTTTTTTTTATGTGAAAACAATAATAACAATAATATAATATTAATATATTTTATTAAATAAATAAATTAAATATAAAGAAAGAAATAAAAGAATCAAATCTATAGTCAATTTCCTAGTCATCATCATGCCTTCTTACTCTTCTTTTCTTTGTAATAAAAAGTTTGTAAGTGGTTGCTAATATATTTGCCACTTTCTCAATTATTGAAGTTGTTTCAATAATCATATTATTGCACACTTCTACAACTACTCTTTCTTTATTTTTATTTTATTTTATTTTATTTTATTTTTGAGTTATACTTTCATATCATATCAACTATTTTGCTCTACATTTACTTCTATTTTGATTTTGATCTAATTATTTTTGCTTACCAAAAGGATCTTGCTTTTTTGTTTGATTTGGTTGGGTTATCTGGGTTTTCCACTTTCTTTAATGGGTTTTCTTTGAATAATAATTTGGTGCAACTTTTCTTCTTCAAAATTGAGGCTTTTTTCATGGGTTATTTAGTTGATTTGTTTGCTTCAGCATCATATTGTAGATCTTAGGTTGTTTCTTACTTTTTTTGTTGTTGAATTATTTGGTTGTGTATATAATAAATACGCAAATTCTCGTTTAAGACAGATATATCCGTGTTAAAGATAGATTTACTAGATAATAATAATGGAATCATGGTGCTTTGATTCTCTAGAAAAAAGTTATGCAACAACAAATGATACATTAACACCAAATGATTCAATCATAAGAAGCAAAGATGTGTTCATGGGGTTTGATTTCAGAACACCTTCTAGTTTTGACAATAGTATGTTAGTTCAAAGTCAACAATCTGTGGAAAACTACACTTTTTCTCAAGTTGGTTTGTCTGAAATGATAACAACACAACAGTTTCATAGTGATTCATCTAAGAATGTTGGTCACATTGTTAGTCCTAGTATGGTCATTTCTAATCCTGTTTCATGGGAGGAGGAATCGAGTTCTGTCGTGGAGTCGAACAGTCGAGAATCGTCACTGATTGACTTGAAATTGGGTGGGTTTGGTGATAACTCGAACTCGTCTAGGGCAACGCCTTCTTCGGAGTCCTCGACTCCTGTGAGACGAGTCCGAGGGACGAGGTTTAGCTCTCAGACCGTCTACTGTCAGGTTCATGGGTGCAGTAAAGATCTTAGTTCTGCTAAAGAGTACCATAAGAGGCATAAAGTCTGTGATGCTCACTCGAAAACCAGTAAAGTTGTTGTTAATGGAATTGAGCAAAGGTTTTGTCAGCAGTGTAGCAGGTTGGTGTTCTTCTTCCTCGTTTTCGACGAATTTAATCAGAAGTGTATGTGTTAGGTAGTGAAGTATGAAGTTGAAAGCGACTAGTTCTGATTTCTGAACTTCTGATGCTTTTTGATCATGTAAAAGAGAATATGTCCTTAGTTGATGTGAAGTTATCCCATTTTCGGAAAAAAGTCAGTTGAGGTCAGAAATGTTTCGGAATGATTTAGAAAAAGCCGTCACAGTGTATCGTATTGGTTAAACTGTTATGATTATTTCCCGGAAAACTCCCATTTAAGTACGTAGGCTAAAATGTCGTTGTGTCGATGATGTTGATTGTTCTGATGTATAAATGTGGCATTTTGTTGATTGATAGACACTAGCTTATGATTGTACAGGTTTCATTTGCTGGGTTGGTTCGATGATGGTAAGCGCAGTTGTCGTAAACGACTAGCAGGTCACAACCAACGAAGGCGGAAACCTCAATTAGGTTATAACAATGGCAGAGCTGGAAGATCTTTTTCATACGCTGGTATATGAATCCACCCTCGCTTACGTTTTTCTTTCTTTTTCGGTGCAAAGGCAGCCTTGAGAGCAATTATAATGCTGTCGGGATTCGTAATTAAGTTACGTAGATCAGAGCTCGGAAGTTTTATGTGCTAGCTTAGTGGGCATTTACTTTCACTTACCGTGTACGGAGTTTGTTTTTTGCAAAACAGTTGTGCACTTCATTTAGCATAATTTAGGACTTTGCAGAAGCTTGTTTTTGCCTGCATTTTTTACTCAGACCGTCATTTCTGACAACATAGTAATGTCATACAGGCTCTGTTGGCAGCAAGTTTGAAGGAAACAATCTAACACCTGCGTCTTTTATTTCCCAAGACGCTCTTCCTAGAGGCGTGTCTCATGCTGAGAAATACGGAACAAACGTCTGGGGAACGCATGTAAAGGTTGAAGATGGATCGGATTACTCTCAAAAGTCGTCAAACATTTTCGTAGATGGACCGACTCAAGAAAAGCCCATTTTTCCCCATTTTAACACGGGAGATCTTTACTCATCTATCAACAATCTAAGTAATAACAGACAAAATGTCGCTATGAACTCATTAGAGAGCCAAGACTTGACGTATACTCACGAAGTACATGGCGTATCAGAGTCGGGCTGTGCTCTCTCTCTTCTGTCATCTCAATCACGTAACTCGCCTGATCATGCTTTAGTAATACCAAACATCAGTACACACTACGAAGTTTCTGAAGTCTCGGAAAAGCTCATCGAAGTTGGCCCACAGGGGTTAAGTAGTCGAAGTCCAAACTGGTATTCGTTATCAGGGAGGAACAACGAAAGTTCCGTGGCAGGGCTTAGTAATGGTGATTCTGCCAGCTCTAGCTTCGGCAATGTGATTCTCCACTGCTCTGACTTTGCGAGTACCAAGGGAACAACCATTGATTTGCTTCAGTTGTCGTCGCAGCTTCAACGAGTTGAAAATCAGAGGCAAACTGCAAGCGGCAAGCTGTAGACCGAAGATTTTTGCAGCCTTGAATTATAAAACGGCAAGATGTGAGGTATGAGGATTGATTCTATTAGATTTATTGCAATTCTGTTTTCCATTAAAAATAAGAAAGTTATCCTATTAATCGATGCTTGTTGGAAAGCGTGCTGATTTCGATCCTATATATATGAAACAGCCTTCCCTTTCTCCCTTTAGTCTTCCAATTTGTAGTACTCCCTGGTATTCTCTGCAAGATTCCATGTACGCGTGACTATGAAAAATAAAAAGCCGTACTATGATTATCATTCTATGTTTTTTCTTATTATTTCCGTCTCAAGGACGTACCTATACTGGTCCTTACTGTGAAAAAGTAAGAACTTGTGTTCATATATTTTTCTTCTTTGTTCATAGTAAATATACTTTCTGGCTTTCCACTTTCATCGAAATGGGGACTGCAAATCGTATTAGACGGTTCTTTGGTATAAGAGGATGAGAAATGCATGATCACCCTTTAGCCTTTGAAGCTCGTTCTGTCGTAAACTCGTAATGTAGCCTGTGTAACAGTCACGAAACATCTGTACCAGTAATTTGTGTTATGGGTGTAACGTAATAGGCTGTGTGCAATTCCATTGAAAATTTGAAAACGTTTATTTGGATGCGTTAGATCTAGGGCGTTATATAATGAGAAAAAGCATAGAATTCTCCTACCACAATCGTAGGACAGTCGTACTAAGAACCTATTTATACTGGTGACTGAAATATTTTTGGTCCTCTATCTTCCGAGAAATGAACTAATTTGTTTATGCTGCGTGTCTATCCAACAGGATTTGAAGATCTCCCAAAAACGACAAACGAAAACGTAAATGAAGACGGATACGAAAGCGATTTCGAGTAACGGATATCAACAGCTGTTTATATATAAGCTTACAAACAATCTCAAATAAAGGAATCAAGCAAATTATGCTCACTGGACTTGTACAAGATCTTATTATTTTCATTTCATAAAGTAGTTTTTATCATTTAAATACTTACCTCATTCGATCGAATTCCATGGTTTTCGATCTCAAGTTACGTATTTTATAAATATATCAATATTTATGGCAACAAACCCTAAAACCTAGCCTCGAGGAAAATATATACTCCTTGCGTACTCAATCAACCAAACATGTACTTCGTATTTTCTTTCGTAAAACATCAATATTCATAAACATGTTCATTCAACCAAGCATTTTTAGTAAATCCTTATTAACCCGTCGCATATTAAACAAAAGACTTACTACGAAAGTTTATATATAAACTAACATGCCCCCTCACGCGAATGCCCTTTGGGCTTGAAGCGTGGACGCAACTATAGGCCCGCCTACCTGGTGCGAAATATACCACTTTGAAAGTGAGGGGTGGTGAGATTCGAACCCGACTTTTGTCGCGAGCTGCTGACGTCAGGAACCAACTCAACCAAAAGTTTAAGCTGATGGTTGGACAAGATCGGTTTTATATATACTCTAACACTTCTAAATCGTGTTTAAACCTAATTCGTACGATCTAAGTATCCAACCCTATAATGTAAACATACTCTTGATCGATATTTTAATTTAACCCGACCCGTTTCACAAAATTAACTCTTAGTTTTTTATTTTTTTATTATTATGAGGCCAATAAATATAAGTAAAATGGCATGTGCAAGGGTGAAGAAGGATTGAAGGAGCAAATTACTGTAAATTAAGAAGTAG
Organism: Dianthus caryophyllus; assembly: GCA_023091065.1. Taxonomy (NCBI): domain Eukaryota; kingdom Viridiplantae; phylum Streptophyta; class Magnoliopsida; order Caryophyllales; family Caryophyllaceae; genus Dianthus; species Dianthus caryophyllus. Next base: position 7,589,412 of record CM041526.1, on the reverse strand, counting down.
ATTGTCCTTAATAAAAGGGTGGACCATTGACTGACTAAGCGACTCGTTTTCTGATTTTTAGAATGAATCAATCGAATCGAATCGAATCGAATTGAATCGAATCGAATCGAATCGAATCGAATCGAATCGAATGAATGAATCGAATCGAATCGAATCGAATCGAATGCAATTCAATTTATAACATTTGTCAAATGAATCGAATCGAATCGAATCGAATGGAATGAATCGAATCGAATCGAATCGAATCGAAAATGAATAAAATGTTCTGAAAAAATGCGCCCTAATTATGACAAGAACAAGTCAAAAGCTTAAAGCAGGTGCAGCACTACTTCAGCTGAAAGCTTACTATGTTTGTGTGCAAATCATTAAACACATTTGCCCATCTTGTCTACTTGCTGAATCGAACCTATAATTTATCGTCATAATATTAAATTTTAATTATTAGATTAAAAATATCTTTACAACATTTTTATCGAGAGATGTAAAAATGATTACGGCTTAGTTAATATAACTAATACGGAGTAATGATTACAATAACTACAAACAAGATCACATATTAGCCATTAGAAATTTGGTACTACGTACTCCGTAGTATACTTCAAAGACAATCTTGTTATAGTTCGAAGGATATATGTGCAATAGTTCACCTGATATAAAATTACGATATATTTCATTCTGAGATTCGTCTCTATATACTCCGTTTATGCATTTCTTACCTATAAACGGAGTATATAGAGACGAATCTCTTCACACAAACGCATTTGTTTGAACTTTGAAGCGATGGTAAGAAAGTTGTTAGCATTGCACTTTGCACTTAATATTATGGATATAAGTTATTTAATATTACAAACTCTTACGGAGTTATCTTTTTTATTCTGGGCACGAGAATTTTTTGTTTCGACTTCTCTTTTTCTACCAGTAATTGGTGTTGGCCTTTACCCAGATTTCGTTCTTTCATTATCCGCTGAGAAGGTGGAAGTTATTCTATCAAAAAAATTTTCTATATTAGTTTCTTAATAATACAATATAGAAGTAATAGCTATGATAATAGATATAATAAAATCAATAATGGTAATAACAATAATACAATATAAATAAACTATAAATACCAAATAATAAAAACAGAAAACAGGAGTGTCCATGGAATTCTTATAGTACTGAAACTATAAAGGATAGAGAGGGTGCTCTACTGCTCTGACCATACAACACCCATTTTAAAACAAAATACTCTATTAAAAAAAACAATTAAAATAATTTAATTTATTCAAAACCCTATTATCTCTGCCCTGCAAAAATAATCCTGTTTCAAGAATCACGAAACTCGAGGGCTCGAGTGGGTGGGGCGTCGCAAGCTCTCCCCTTACTTGGCGGCCTTGACAACAGGTGCCGCCGGGTTGAGCTCGTCCCACGCCTCGATCCACGTGACCATGGCGTCAGCAAGCTTGACAAAGTAGTCGTCGACCTTTCCGAGCTTCTCTTTGACTTGCTTCGACAGCTCGAGGTAGCACTGTTGGACACTGGTGCATTCCTTTGGGAGGGTCGCGTTTTGGAAAAACGGGATGCACTCTTCCTGCCAGTAGATGCCCTTGTATTCCTTCTTTAGGTTTACGAATGGGTTGCTGGCTTTGCTGTGGTATATGTAGGGTAGTCCTGTCTTCACTCCCCACCCTAGGTGGTCGCATATCACCTGCGCACGCAAATCAGCCACGAAAATCGTCAGCATTGTTACGACATTCAGATTGTTCTGTTGGCACGACAATAACGTGATGAATATATTATACCTTGATGCACCAACCAGCCCACATGTCGTCGTAACGACCAATAGGCTGACCGTCACCCATGAGACCGAAGTACATAGCTGGTCCGATGAGCTCACGGTCGAAGGCCAAGTTCATACCGCACATGGGGAAAAGGGTTCCCTTTGGTATGGTCATCACAGCATCAACATACCTAACAAACACAACCATCAAATTCGTCAGACGAGTACTAAATACTCAATTTCTCGACTAATATGTGAAAGTCATTACACGTCAAAACAACATACCTAGTGTTCCTTTCGAGGGGCTTGACGAGTTGGGTGGGAGCATCGTAATCAGGGATGTTCAACCACAAACCATGGGAGACAGCAGTCGGGACACCTTCACGAAGACTGAAGGGGTATCCACGGACGAAGTCAGCACCTTCTCGGTATGGCTCGTACAGGGTGTTGAAGAAAAACGGGGTTGACGGGCACAAGAGGTTCTTGATGTGCTGCTCAAGCGCATTGATATCTTTCCCTGATGGATCTTTGGCAACCTACATACACGTGTCGACAACAACAAAATTTAGATCCATGTCGAAGATCTCAACCCACACAGTCACAAACTATGTCGAGCTAAACGTCGTAGGAGGACTACGTTGATCAGATCTTATCCAGAAAGACGAGCATTACAATACAAGTTTTCGAGCAAGGTCGTACGAGAACGACATTAAGCAGATCTTATACAAATTTTGGTATAATCAACACCAACAAATAGCAATCATTATCAATGAAAAAGTACATTGAAACCTACAAATTAAGATCTACATTGCCTAGCTTCAATTAATTTTCAAAAGATGTTAACTTTTCCAAAGTCAAAAAGTAAGAAAATCATAAACTAGAACACAATGATTGAGCACCAATCAATTTCAAAAAGTATTATAAATTCAAATTCATGTTTCAAACAATATCTCAATCATCAAAGATCTCAACTTTTAACAACAAACAAAACCCAAATTTGAAAAAACAAAAAAGATCTAATCTTCCAAATCAATTTCAAACATTCAAACACAAAGATCTAGTCTTTCAAATCAAATTCAAATTCAAAAAATAAAAACCAACATTCAAGCATAATAATTCAAGCAATTCAAATCAAATCAAAGATCTAATCTTTGAAATCAAATTCAAAATCCCAGATCAACCCAACAATCAAAAAACAAAGAGGAAGAAGAAGAAGAAAGAACTTACAAAGCAATCATCATCAATGGTGTAAACATACTTCTTCTTAGAAATCATATAACCAAAACACCTACAAGCAGAATCCTTGAAAGAAATACAAGAAGCTTTAGGACCAAGAATACGATTAATATCATTACGATTATACAATTCATAATCAAATCCTTCAGGAACCCTAATTGTTTTACTTGGATCACCATCTTGCACAATGATCAAGTGATATGGTTGGAAAAATGGCCTCCACATCTCCAGGAAATCCAGGTTTCTAATTGTTGGGATGATGATGTCGAGCTCATCTTTCAAAAGTGGGGTTATTGCGGTGGTTGCCGCCATTGTTGCGGCGAGGAGAGAGAAAGTAACGGCTGAGATCTGCGGTGGTTGTTTTGGTTTTTTTTAGATAGAGAGAGAAAGAGAAGGAGGTGAGTTTGTTGTAGGGAAAGTGTGAAGGGGTTTTGGGGGGCTATTTATGGTGGTGTGGGTAGTCTTCCACATGTCAACTACTTATGATTTTTTCCATATACGGAGTATTTTAGAGTATTTTTTCCTTTTTTTTTTTTGGATTAATTGCCAAGAATAATCCGAACTCGTCCTTTTATTCCATAAATAATCCGAACTTGAATTAATCCACGAATAATCCCAACTATTGAAGTAACATTCCAATAATGAACTTTGGCCAATTTTAACATGCTTTAATCGATAAAAAAAAGTGAAAACGGTTTGAATTGTACATAAAATAAGAGTGGCGATAGTTAGAAATGATTTTACGATTTGTTTTTACGTGTTAGAGTCGATTGAAATTGGCCAAAGTACATTATTGGAATGTTACTTCAATAGTTGGGATTATTCGTGGATTAATTCGAGTTCGGATTATTTATGGAATAAGAGGACAAGTTCGGATTATTCTTGGCGATTAATCCTTTTTTTTTTGGGAATTTTAGGTGGTATTATTATTGTTGGAGGAATCTATAAGAGTATATATTTTTTTAAAATAAATATAATAAATATATATATATATATATACTCCTTCTGTGTCACGATGTTAGTTTCGCTTTGATTTTATGCGGTCATTAATGTGCTTTTTCGACCACGATTTTCATTGCTTTTATGCAAAAAAAAAATTGATTGAAAATAAAATTTTATGAAAGATAATTTAATAGCTAATGTAAATATCTTACTATTGTATCACAGTTTTGTGTGGACTTTATGTTCATACGATTAAAATTACGAAACTTTGATTTTCAACAAGGTGAATGAGACAAACATTGTGGAACTGAGGGATTATGGTTTTGGTTCGAGTCGAATGTTTCGGTTTATTTTTTTAGGGCGTGTTAGGATAATAAAAATTGAGAAGAGGAGAGGAGATAGGGAAATAAGGAAGTAAAGGGTAATTCTCTTGAAAAACCGGACTCACACTAAATTAGTGTGAGTCACAAGCAAGAAAAGAAAAAAAAAATAAAAAAAAAAAAAACTAACTAGTAACTACCCTTGTGTGAGAGGACTTACGATAAACTTATTGTAAGTCCTGTCTCACACAAGTATTTGCCGGAAGTAAAAGCGAGGGGAAGAAAAAAAAAAAAAAAAAAAAGGGAAAAATGAAGAGTTTGTGTTTAGATAACATTTTCCTTAAGTCTTGCGTATTGTAAAAAGATTTTAATTAGCCATGGAGTAGGAAAAATGCATCTCCTAAACCTCTTCCTTTTCATATTCTTTCAAAGGAGATTGTGTCTCGATCTTTTCTTTCACTTCATTTTCCTCTAATTTTTTCCATCCAAATACACCTTAAATATCAGTCGTGTTATATTTTCACTTATATTACTGTAATGAGTTTTGAAGTTTTTGCGGTGTACTTCATACCGAATATGTCATAACCTACTGGTCAGGATGGAGGTACCCTGAGCGATTAGTGTCAGGTTCGAATCCTCCTCCCCGATGTAATGGTCTTGTGTCTCATTTTAAAAAAATAAAGCAAATGTTGAAATTTTTGAGGCAAAAAAGGGTAGAGGTTAAAATTTTTGTGGTGAAAAGGGCGCAATTGATTAAATTTAGAATACTATTGAGCATTTATGATTGATGATGACAAAATTAATTTTGATTTGAATAATATGTCAAAATTTGAAAGAAATAATTGTATTGAGTGATTATTTGTTTACTTTTTGTGTTTTAAAAAGTGAGGCGAAATGATTGCTTTCTTAGAATAACAGTTTTTTGTTTGATTCTAGTAAATTAATGGGATTAAGAGATAACTTTCGTGTAATACGAAATAAATTGGTTCAAATTCATTGTTCTACATTGAATGATTTAAACTATGTATTTCCTAATTCAATAATTATACAGAAAATAAACAAATAGAAATAGCAATTTTACTTTTGAATAAAAATTTAAGAAACAAAAATTAAAAAGTTTTCATATAGTCCTAAAATATAATTTTCTCAAAAAGTCTATTTGATGGACACGTGAAAATCCATTGTAATAAGAACACATTAAATAGGTAACGTAAGTTGCTAGTACATACAGAGCATATTTTTTAACAAAACCATTATATTCAAACAAATTTTGATGATAATTTTTCGTAATAATCTTAAACAATAAGACAAATTACTAAATGATACTCCGTACTCTGTAACATTTCATCCGACAATTCTAATTCTTACTCTATAGATACAGCTCATCCAATATTTTTTTTCCTGATACATATGAGTATGATTACGTGATTTTCTGTATCAATAGTTAGTACAAATCGAACCGTTCAATTACGGTCTAAAAATTACATGATATCTCCATTCTGACCAATAAAATAATACATATTTTGGTTCAATATAAACTACTCGTGGGTACTACTACTATCTTAGTCCTATTGCAATAATTACGGGAAAAGTAAAATGGCACGATGTAATTTGCTGGAAACAACGCATAAGTAGCACTAATCTTATGGTAATATGATTAATTAAGCATGAAATAACGTAAAAGATGAAGTATAAAAATGAAAAAGCAAGTAAAAAAAGCAGAGATATTGGGATCTAAGTTAATCACATGCTTCAGATTCAACCACTTTTGATCACACTTAACATTTACTTTGGACTTGTACGTTGTACGTAGTACTATTTCATGTGACTTTCTCCAAATAAATTGCAAATTACTACCTACGCTTCTTCTGCTCTTTACGCACCACCGACAACTAACCTTTCATATCTTATCATATCATATTCAAATTTCAAATTAAAATTCTCAATTGTTTGCCATAAACGAACTCATACCATGACACGTTATTATACGGAATATATTTCGTAGGTATGATAATGTAATACTGTGTGGATGATACTGTATATACGGGAAATATTATTTGAGAAGAGAAATAATTTTAACACATACGGAGCAAATGTTCTTGGAAAAACCGTTGAAATTCATAGTTTGTGAGAAATTGCGTTGTATCTCACCCTTGGGTTCGTGTCTTTTGTTCTCTCATTAAAAAAAAGAGAGGAGGGTTTAGTCGATCATTTGGAGCATAAAAACCAGGGGCGTCTAACACCCCGTGCAACCACGCGCGGGGGAGCCAGGTCTTCAGTTTTGTACAAAGAATTTATAAGCGTTATCGATGTAATTTTATAGAAATATTAAAGAATCGTGCATTTGTATATTTATATTTAAGGCCTCATTTTTTAGGGTGCACTGAACCTCCATTTATTTTAAGACGCCCCTAATAAAAGCTACTCCTAAACAATTCACAATTGTTATCCACAACGGCCACAAAGAAAGAGATAAATGTTCTTGAATAGTGAAATAATTGGAGGAAAGAAAAGAAATTAAAATGACGTTGCAAAATCCTAGTAAAACAATACCTTAGAAAAAGTTCATAATTTGAAAATTGACTTTTGACTCTCTCAAATTTATTTTAGGTAAGTGATTCCAAACCTAAATAAATCTTATTCCACAAATAAAATGTCATATCATGTCCACTATACTCCGTATATCATACTCTGTAGTGCACTTGAAATTTCCAATACTAAAACTGCCATTAGGCATTAACAAGAAGAATAAAGGGGTAATCTCAACACGAATACGGAGTACTAGATTGGTGATTAGTTGGTTATAGTTAGACCCGGTAAACGGGTGAATTAGATCAACTCAAATTTGAGTCGAATTATTTTAGGTCTAATTGATGTAACAGGACGGGTCGGACCATTTTGAGTCTATTTTGAATATGTTGTTATTAGATCGTTTCGAGTTCGAGTCAATTTGGGTCGAGTTGGTACTTTACGAGTCAAATTGCAAAAAAATAGAAAATAAGAACATTTTTTTTTGTCAAAAAAGTTGTTTTTAAAAGTGTCTCAAATATATATTTGGTGTCAATTGATTAATAATATCAAATTAGTTATTCGATCAAAATGTTGTATTTTAAGGTGTACTCACCTAGCGTATTTTGTATCAGGTCAATTTCCGGTCAGATTGTTTCGGGTTGAGTCAATTCGGATTTTGGATCAATTTCGGGCCTAAGTTGTGCAAGTCGAGTTTGGGTTGGGTCGGGTCAATTAAAGTTTCATATCAGTTCGCGTCGCGACTATCGGGTAAATTCAAGTCTTGGGTCCTCCTTATGGGGTTTGGTCAATCGATTTGGGTTAGTTTTACCAGGTCTAGTTATACTGATGGAAACTTTTAATAATTCAAAAAGAGTTAGTCTCTCATAAGAAACGAGTCAAATAGTCAAACTTATAACTAGATTAACACAATTTTGTTTGTTTTGTTATAAAAACTTTACTTTAGTCTTGTCTATTATTTGACCCGTTTTTATATAACATAGGTGCGGATATATCTCCGTTTATGCAAGAATTAGTGATTCAGAAAATAGGTGCGTGTATGATGTGGATAATCAAAATCGAACTCCACCTCACTATCCGCAAATATGCACGCATACTCATTTTAATTGAGATGAGGTGTTAGTACCAATTTAGACCCGTATCAATGACGTACCCATATCCTACAATGGGAGTAAATATCTGCTCCAATTTTGTGTTTTATCTTGTACTTCCTCCATTCCGTTTGATTCTATACGTTTGACCAAAACACGGTAATTAAGGTAGAAGAAAATCAAGTGGGGTAGATAATGGAATTACTTAAATACCCCTACTTTATTGTTTGCAAGTGGGTTGAGTGGGTATTAGTGAAGGGTATATTGGTCTTTTAGTTTAATAAAGTAGAGACTAAAATAGAAATGTATAGAATTGATTGGAATTTCCGAAAAAGGAATATGTATAGAATCAAATGGAATGGAGGAAGTATCTCATTATTATAGTCTTTCAACATATCATCCTTTAATTATATTACAATGTTACTCTGTATTTGCCATAATCTTAACATAGTTAGATATAAGTTGAAAACAAAAATAAGACAAAAGATAAATCACAATACAATTATAATTGAACTAATTTGCTACTCAGTTGCTTAGACGATATCTATATATATAAATGAGTGGATTTAATCGTCACAAGATAAAGTTTTCTTTCAATACAAATTATACGGTGAAATTGTCTCATTGTATGAGACACCCTCAAAAGTAACTGCATCATCCTTCAAAAGTAACCTAATTATTGACTTCAAAAGTTAATGTATCGTACATCAAATGTAATCGTAAGTATGTGAAACCTGACGACAATTTATTCAACAAAATGTATAAACTCATGTGAGTAAAAACAAATTCTAGAACAACAAATCATTCTCAATTGGTGCAGAAATCACTATCAGCTACTTACACGCTAATTGAAGAAAACTTAACTATATCCTTTCACCTATATATACAACTAAAATCACCGACAAATCTTAAATTCACCCTCGATGTCATTAAGCAGTCTCTCTTATATTACTATCCAAATCACTTTACCTCATGTGTCAAAGTGATCAATCGATTTGTCAATCATCAATGACCTAATCTACTTCCTTCCATGTACAATTAATGTGATGGAGCGATCTCATTGAGCAATCGTGTGTGATCAACGAGACAAGCCACAAGTTTGACCATGTTTTACGCTATGACTATTGAAGTTTATGTTCTTTTTCCACGCAAAATAATGACTGACAAATTTTCACTTCCTCATCTCGTCAATGGAATATATAGAAGACCTATTATTATCAAATAGAAATAGACCATGTTTTACACCATGAATATTAAGTTTCTGTTCTTTTCCTATTATTGCTCAAATAGAAATAGACCATATTTTACGCCATGACTATTAAGTTTTTGTTCTTTTTCCACACAAAATATAACAACCGACAAATTTCCACTTTCTAATCTAGTCAGTGGAATATATAGAAGACCTATTATTGCTCAAACAAGTTTTACGCCATGACTATTGAAGTTTCTGTTCTTTTTCCACGCAAAATAACGACCGACAAATTTCCACTTCTTTATCTAGTCAATGGAATATATAGAAGACCTATTATTGCTCAAATAGAAATAGACCATGTTTTACGCCATGACTAGTAAGTTTATGTTCTTTTTCTATTATAGCTCAAATAGAAATAGACCATGTTTTACGCCATGACTATTAAGTTTTTGTTCGCTTTCCATACAAATAACAACCGACAAATTTCCACGTCCTCATCTAGTCAATGGAATATATAGAAGACCTGTTATTGCTCAAATAGAAATAGACCATGTTTAACGCCATGACTATTGAAGTTTCTTTTCTTTTTCCACGCAAAATAACAACCGACAAATTTTCACTTTCTCATCTTTTCAATGGAATATATAGAAGACCTACTCCCTCTGATTCACCAGATTCTTAACATTTTCCTTATTGGGGTGATTTTCCATTTCTTAACATTTCCCTTTTTGGAAAGTTTTTTATCTCACAATTAAATACTCCCCCACTTGTTTACCCACTTGTCCACCCATTTTTTTGGTCCACCTTAATTATTGTGCCAAATACAAATGTTAAGAATCCGAGAATCGGAGGGAGTATTATTGTTCAAATAGAAATTGAAATACTCCGTATCTCGTAAGAAACTAACTATTGTCTTTGCATAGGTCTCGTGCAAAACCATCCAAAATGTAAGATATTTTAGTTACAAGTATTAAATAAAATTATCTAATTATCTTACTAATTAAATTCTTTGTGTGAGAAATTTCACCACACTAAGGTTATTATTTTCACCAAAAAAAATTTAATTTTCTTTACGAAGGTTTAATTTCATTGAAAACATATACATTAGTAAGTGTAGACACTAGAAATTTATTAAGTGTTGAAAAATAAATTAGACGAATTATTTAATTGAGTTAATACAAAATTTTAGTTCAGTTTGGTACTTACGTCCCAAAAATAAATATGGGTCGATCCAGTATACAAAAACGAGTTATTGGGTCATAAATCCATTAAAATGTGATATGGGCCGATCCGATGTACAAGTAAATTATTCGTGTCAAAAGTCCAATTTAATAAACAGTCTGAACTGATCCAATGAGTGAAATAGAGTGTCGGGTCATAAGTTCAATTAAAAAAGAAAATCGGGCCAAAGTCATAAATAAGCCCATAGCGGGATTTTGAGCCCAAGTCTGATAATGGATGAGGAGAAAGTTCTATAAATAGAGTACTTCATTCATTAGAAAAAGGGAGAGAAATCAATCACAAAAAAGCATAAGAAAACTAAAGCACGAGAAATACAGAAGTACTTTGGAGAGTATTGAAACCATCATCAAGACTCCAAGACTTCATTAAACACAAGAACGAGAAGACCTCAATAAATCGAAGAGGAGCATTCTCAAACTTTCAAATCACAAGACCCGAGTTCGAGGGAAAAATCGAATACTCCAAGACCTTTCTGAAGACTATAAGACATTGTCGACGACGAATTAGAATCAGAGGAATTATAGAGAGTTGTACACGCAAATTCTGAAATTAATAAAATATTATTTGTCGTGATTTATTTTGTATTACAATTTATTTGTTTTACAAAATTTGTTGTTACAGTAAGTAAAAAAAAAAAAAAAAAAAAAAGCGCAACTTTCAGTTTCTAATAAGAAACTTTTTCAAGCATTCTATTGTAAAAATATTAAAAATACTATTTTAATATCTTGGCTTATTGGTTATTTTAAAATTTTTGCATTGTAGCTAGTATAAATAAGATGACTTTTATTCAAAATGACAAAGGATAAAGACACACAAATTTGTTATGGAGTAGTTATTGACGTGAACACAAAGAGTTAGGTCAATGTTATTTTCAACTTAATTTTAACTCCAATAAGTTCACCTCTTATAAATTTTATCTTTTAAAAAACTTCAACTTCAATAAATTTCAGCTCTAATAAGTTATTGGTCATATTACAAACAGTTAGTGGCGAACTTCTCCACAAAATTGATAATTGGAATCCTGTATGCTAAAAAAAAAAAAAAAAATTAAGGAAATTTTCTCATGGTATCCCGGAGGTTTGACATATTTCTAATGGTACCCAAGTTTTTAAGTTTGTGTCCGTGATGCCGCCTATAAGGGTAGATTTGTGCCGCTAAACTAACTAATTTATTTAAATTGAAATTTCTAAAATGGTAATATAGTCACGAAAACCCATAAAAAAAATACCATGAAATAAATTCTTTGTTTTTTTTTTTTTCATAGAAAAACCTTACACATAAAAAAAACTGCACAATCTAAAAATAAAAGTAATTATACTTCTAATAGGGAAAATGTCACAAGAAGTGCTAAATTTAAAGTTGGAGGTCACCATAGACACAAACTTAAAAACTTGAGTACCACTAAAAATGCGTCAAACCTCAGGGGTGCCATGACAAAGTTCTCAAGAATTAATCATTTTAAAAGCGGGTAAAGGTAGTTGGTCATTGATGCAGTCCGTCAAATTAGTTTCCCCTCCGTTTCACAATGTTTCTCTTACTTTTCTTTTATGTGGTTTCCAATACACTATTTTGCATCATATATAAGTAATTTTCTATTGTCAAAAATAAAAATATATGAAAGATAACCTAATAACAAATGTAAGTATCTTAGTATCGTATAACAATTCTATATAGATTTTGTATTACATACGGCCAAAGTTACGAAAGTTTGCTTTTAAAAAGGTAAATGAGAGGAATATTGTAGAACAGAGGGATCATCTTGTTTAATTTTGTCTATTCTAAATTTTTTTTTTTTTTTTGGCCACAGTGTTTTAAAGATATCTTATGTAAATAATGTGATTAACTTTTTTATTTTTAATCTTATGAGTAAAGAGCTTAATAAAAAGCTCTAAATGAAATATAATAATAATAATAATAATAATAATAATAATAATAATAATAATAATAATAATAATAATAATAATAATAATAATAAATAAAGGAAGAAATTATCTTATAAAATGGAACTTGGACGCAAACTTTTTTTTTTTTTTGGTTGAAATGTAAGCTTTCCATTCAAATCGAAATCATAATACAAACACTTTTTACATCAATGTTGACCACCACTCCTTATCAGCTAGCGACCATTTCTACTCTCCTTCTATATTAACATGGTATTTAAGCACACTTACAATTTTCCTCGCTACAAAAACTGGTCTCTCGACTATACAATCAATCCAAGCTTTGTTACGTTGACCCCAAACATAATAATGTACGGCCATTGTAGCCAAGACAACTAACCTTTTCTTCAGATTTGGCCATCGTCTTGCTGGTATAATGTCTCGTCCTTCTTCATACTTGATTCTCATCCAATGTGCCACTACTTTCCAGACCTGTATTATGAAGATACACTGCTGAAACAAGTGACATTCATTCTCAATCTGCAGACCACACAAGCAACAGAACGGATCTGTCACTACACCGAACTGATACAATCTGCTCTTCAATCTCAATCCCTTCTGCTGTAACATCCATGCCAAAAACACATGCCTTGGAATACCCCTAGAACACCAGATGCTCTTGTACCAGCCAACCTCATCACTTGCCGAAGATAGCCATTTATACCCTTGCTTAACAGAGTAGCCGTCACTCCACACATCATTCTCAAAACCTGCTCTCAATATGTCCCTAACTTTCATAACTTCCTTCCAATACCAACAATCCTCTGGTTTAACCACATACTCCATGACATTCCTATTCTTCATATATATGTGATTCACCCATTTTATCCACATGCTATCAGCCTTAGAGACCAACCACCACACCAACTTTCCAACAAAAGCATTATTCCACCTAATCTCATCTCTCAACCCTAAACCTCCTTCTCATTTAGGTCTGCAAACCTTATCCCAAGCAATAGTTGGAACTCTCCTTTGTGCACTACCACCGTCCCATAAAAAATTCCTGCAAATAGAGGATATTCTTTGCAAGACACTCTTAGGCAACACAAACATTGCTGCCCAATAATTGAACAATGTACTAAACACAAACTGAACCAAAGTCAGTCTACCTGCGTAAGATAAGTGTTTAGCACCAACTCCTCTGACTCTACTTACAATCTTATCAATCAAAACATTACAATCACTCCTCTTTAACCTCCCTGCTGTAATTGGAACCCCCAAATATCTAAAAGGCAATTTACCCTCCACAAAACCAGAGACAGACAAAATTTCCTTCCTCAAGCCCTCCTTAACACCATTGAAATATACATTAGACTTAGAGGCATTCATCTTCAAACCAGAGGCAGCAGAAAAGGAAGCAAAGGCCCTTAGCAGCACAAGTATGGATTTTGCATCCCCTTTACAAAACATCAATAAGTCATCTGCAAACATCAAATGTGTCAAACCCACTTCTTTACACAGAGGATGATATCTAAACTTGAGTTTCTCTGTAGCACACGAGAGTATCCTACTAAGGTACTCCATACAAATAGTAAAGAGCAATGGTGATAAAGGATCTCCCTGCCTAAGACCCCTCTTGCCTTTAAAGAAACCAAAACTAGACCCATTAATGACCAAGGTATATGAAACAGAAGTCACACAAAACATCACCAATCTTCGAAAGGGTTCAGGGAAATTGAAAGCCTCTAGCAGTTGATCTACATATCCCCAAGAAATAGAATCATAGGCCTTCATTAGATCCATCTTAAACATAGATCTAGGAGAAACAGAGCTCCTATTATATAACTTCACAAGATCATGACATATCAAAATATTCTCCATGATACATCTTCCTTTCACAAAACCAGCCTGATTCCTACTAATCAAAGCAGGAAGAACCTGACTCAATCTGTTGCAGATCAGCTTAGACAAACACTTGTAAATGACATTTCAACAGGCGATTGGCCTAAACTGAGTGACATTAGTAGGTCTCTCACACTTTGGAATTAAAGTAAGTAAAGTAGCACTAATCTGCTTCACACAATGCCCGTTCTCATAGGCATCCATTATAGCTTCACTTACTTCATCCCCAACAACATTCCATGCATCTCTATAAAAGCCACTTGTGTATCCATCAGGTCCTGGAGACTTATCTTCTGGTATTGTGAACATAATCTTCCTAATCTCCTCCTTAGTAACAGGTCGTCGAAGTATATCCCAATGCTCTTCCTCACATACAGTCCCCCTTCTAATAATCTGAGTATTCACCATCTCTGTAGCAATCTCCTCCTTGGACGCAAACTTGTCTAAAACAGGCCGAAGCAAACTTAAAAAGACTTTATTGGGCCGATGATAATCAAGCCCAATGAGGCAAATACAAATCATTTTTAACCTACAAGGAGTAATTATTTCGTCATTCAAATCGAATTTTACATTTACTTTATACACGTAAATCGATGCACGTTTTATTTTGTACATATATTTAGTTACACAATACTTTATATGAAGTAAAAATTTGATATTCGTAATACATTCATCAAAACGATTTAAACAAAATTTCATATAAGTATCTTTTATGTCATACTCCGTATATAAAATACTTCATCCATTCCATTAGTTAGTATACATTTGCATTGCACAAAAATTTAGGTGGGACAAAAACATGTGAGGTGAGGTATGTAATGACTAAAATGCCCTTCCACTAGTTTAAGGTGAGTGGGTAGGTGTTAATAAAGTGAGGGTAATTTAGTCTTTTTATTTGATAAAGTATAGACCAAATTAAAAGCGTATACAAATGAATGAAATTGCCAAAAAAAAGAATATGTATAAAATCATTTGGAATGGAGGAAGTATATTTCCCAGTTACTCGTATCAATCAATAGAAAGTAAAAAATTTATTCAAAATCACTCTGTACAAAAGAAAAATTCAAAAGGTCTAAGAACCTGTTCTTTCGGACTTATTTTCAAAGACATTTCGATTCATTTCACTTGATTCACTACTTGATTACTCAATTCCATTGACTCATCATTTCAATTTCATTTGATTCGATTCACATTATTATTATTATTATTATTATTATTATTATTATTATTATTATTATTATTATTATTATTATTATTATTATTATTATTATTATTATTATTATTATTATTATTATTATTATTATTATTATTAAATAATATTGTAGTAGTTGTTGTTGTTGTTATTATTATTATTATTATTATTATTATTATTATTATTATTATTATTATTGTTATTATTGTTATTGTTATTATTATTATTATTGTTGTTGTTGTTATTATTGTTGTTATTATTGTTGTTATTATTATTATTATTATTATTATTAGTAGTAATAGTAGTAGTACTACTACTACTATCACCACTACTACTACGATAAGTAGTACTACTACTAGTAAAACATGTGAAAGTAGTGAAAAAAAAGGTACGTAAGAAAAAAAAACTTGGTAGCATTGAAATAATAATAATTGTTAAAACAATTGAAAATTATAATCTTGAAAACAAAGATATCATAAACTCAAAAGATATCATCTATGTTTATTCGTTATCGACTTCCACACCATCTTGATGTGTTTCATCATCATGGTCATCATCATGGTCATTATAAATACTAATAGGATCAGAACCTTTTTTATCAATATATCAATTGATCTTCTCTTAAAACTCAGAGAACTATTGAATTGGTATTTGTCAATATTTTATGGTTAAATACATTTCCTCATGCTATTGTTAGATAAAAATTTATTGGTTGCAACTTTGTTGGTTTTTAATAATAATAATAATAATAATAATAATAATAATAATAATAATATTGTTCGATTTTGTTCATTTCATTTCGTTTGATTCGATTCGATTCGATTCGATTCATTCGATTGATTCGATTGATTCGATTCACATTCATTTGATTGATTGATTCACTAAAAAGTCCGAAAGAACAGGTTCTAAGAGCCTCAACCTCGGGACATCCAAAACATGTCCCAACAAATGAATAAGAGTCTTTTTCAACTCAAGAACCAAGCCGGACGGCGAAAATGTAACCCGAGAGATGAACCGAAACGGTTCGAATCGTTTTTGACCCGGTTCGAAACGGTTCGGAGGGCAAAGTTGCCAAATAAGGGAAAGGATAAGGTAACAATCGTTTTAGGTGCTTGAGTTAAGACCACATGAGGCTAAAATGTCTTTCTTTTTCCTTTGAGTTGTGCAAATTTCCTTCATTTATTTCTTCTTTCTTTCTTCATCAACCCTTCAATTTTTGTTTATTTTTTTTTTTTTTTTTTTTGTAAAATAAATAAACAATAAACAATGGTGTGTTTGCAACAGTCTTTTCTGCATTGTACACCACATACATTTCTTCCCCATAATTTTTTTCAGGTAATTTACTCTTTTCTTTTTCTTTTTTTTTTTCCTAATTATCTCTGTTTTGTTTTGTTAATTTTTTTTTAACACAGTAAATATACTGTGAAACAGGTGAATAATAATGGGTCTTCATTGAAAAGGGTTTCTTTTTTGGTCAAGTCTCAGCATGTTTCATCTGAAGGTATAAACTTTTCTTGCACAATTTTTTTTTTTGTTTTTTTAAATTTTTCATTGTTTGAAATTTACAGTACAATTTTTCGGTTAAACAATTAAGTAGTGTAATGATAGTGTGTGAATTGTTGGTATAATGTTGCTCATTTGAAGAGAGCAATTCTCGTGAAAGACCGTCTTTAACATTTCAAAAACCAATGTAAGGTAATGTTCTTCAAGTTTCGACATTTTGGAAAATGGGTAGTCTGTGGTGATGTAAATGTAGTATGGAATAGTATTTTTTTACGGAGCTGAATTTAGTTTTCGACATTGTTTGGATACGATGTTTAAAGCGGACAGGAGATGAATTGGAGCAAGGGTGTTAAAGTGTTTTGATGGTCTTCGTTCGTAATTGGAACGATAATTTTTGGCTTTGTAGGTAGTAGTATCGGCTCCTCCATTTCCCTCGTTTCAATATCATCTTACCCTATTTATCGTCCAAACAAGTGACACTGCATCCGTTTGTTTCTCTCCTAATTCCTTTGTCCGAACAACGGTTTTCATAGTGATCGTCTTTTGTCACGTTTAAAAGAGTAGAGAAGGGGGTGGTTTCGTGTATTGCGTTGTACTAGACGACAACGACATGATGGTGAGATGGGAGTAACAAATTAGAATATACTAATGACTAACTATGGACAATAATGGAGTATTATACGGAGTAATTATTACTTTATCATTCAAACGACAAACATACAGATTTGTGAATTACGAGATTGTCTAGTGGTAGGTAGACCTATCAGTTCTAATTTGTCTGGAATTCGTCATTTATATGTAGTTCCATCTACTGCATGCTTTGGATAGCTTAGAAAGCGATGAAAGGAAAAATTTCATTGACGAAATGGTTTAAGAATTTGTTTCTCCTCGTCGCAGATAGAATATCAAAGAGGCAACTTCTAACTCTTGGTGTGAGTATTCCTGGAATATTGCTGTTTGCAGAGACTCCTATCTCGTGTAAGTGACAATATGACCGTGTTGTGTTTTATGTTGCACTTGCATATGAACCACACTTACGAGTTACGATCTGTTTGAAACTAAAAGTAACTATTTTAAAATAATGGATCGAGATTTTAAAATGGTTGTGCTTTGCACTCAAGCAATGTCTAGAAGTAAGTGCAACATCTCGTAAATAATGAATGATGGCAGATATCCTAAGAGCACACCCTTGATATGGTTCAGTTGCCGCAGAACCTAGAAAGAACTTCCTTTCTGTCTCGGACAAGAAAGACGGTTACGAGTTTCTGTACCCTTTTGGTTGGCAGGTATTACGAGTTCAAATGTTTTTTCATTTGTCAATTATACTGGCTTTTCCACGTGTTATCGTCATCTTAAGTTGTCTGAAGTCGTAAAAGTCATCATGTTTGAATTTGGCGTGTGTGTCGTGGATCTAGGAAGTGGCTGTTAGTGGCCAAGACAAAGCCTTCAAGGATGTCATCGAGCCATTAGAAAGCGCCAGCGTGAGTATAGTTCCGACTGCAAAAGAGGATATACGAGACTTTGGACCCCCAGAACAGGTTCGACAGATTACTAATTGTCCTATGCGTATTTAAATGAAGACTATTAGTCCATTCTAAGAGACGTTAATTCTCGTGTTGTCGTTTCAGGTTGCTGAAACTCTAATTAAGAAGGTTTTGGCCCCTCCTACACAAAAAACAAAGCTTATTCAAGCGAAAGAGGTTAGGGTTTGTGCCTTGTTACTTTTTCGCTTTGTCGGTTAGATCTGTTGTCTGTGAGGATTACGAATTTACGATTTACCAAACATAATGCCTGAATCAACCCATAAGTACTTAATCGTTTAAGCCCTAAATTCTTTTGTTAGGTGAAGATCGATAGTTTAGTACCTAATCTGCGACTTTGTAATTTAAACAACCTCATATGCACTTAATCGTAGAGAGGTCACATATTTAATGCTGACCTTGTTCGACTTGCAGCATGAAGTTGACGGAAAAATGTATTACACGTTTGAGTTCACTGCCCAGGCACCAAATTACACTCGTCATGCTCTCAGCGCTATCTGTATCAACAACGGTATTCAACGTACTCTCCACTTTTGTTATCCCGTGACTATTTCGAAAAATAGCTAGAGTTCAGAAAAAATGACATATTTAGGACTTACCCATCTTCGTCTTATTGTCTGAATTCTAAAAACTTTCTGAAATGCTCTAATCTATTCTTAGGTTTTCAAAGTAATCTGAAGTTACATACTCCATATAAAATATTTGAAATATTCTCGAATGTTTGATAAGTTAAGAAAATAAGACGGTTTTTCTTTTGTACTTCCAATAGAGGGTCAAAGTAACTAGTTTTTCGGCCACTTCGTTGCAGGTAAGTTCTACACATTGACGACAGGCGCAAACGAGAGGAGATGGGGTAAGATGAAAGAAAGGTTGAACACCGTCATTGATTCTTTTCGAGTCTTCCAAGAATCCTCACTGCTTGACTATGGTCAGTAGAGCATTCGCGTGCTGACATTTTTAACTTCTTTCTTGCGCGAGCGACTTGCACAAATCCGAGCCTTTTTTTTTCGAGACCTTCTTAGTGAAGTTTATTTATATCAGATTGTATCTATCATAAATATTGCAACACTCTGTGTAAAGTCTTTACTGGAAAAAAAAAAAAAATGTTTCCGCCGATTTAGTCCTTGTTGTCTAGGTTGAGTTGCTTCTGTGAATGCGCAGAACTTCGACTCTGAAAACCATACAATTGATATTTCTGATCGTTATATAATACTCGAAAATTTGACAATACCAAAACATGATCGAGGCCTCTGTTCCAAAACTTAAAGGGAAACAACGTAACTCCAACTAATTTCAGCAACTCTTTTGTAAAACCGTCTTATATTATAAGACAGGCCCAATAGCGAGAAACCCAAATATACCCTTATAACCTTGAGTTATTAACTTATTTGATTATTAACTTATTCAATTATTCGATTAACAAATTAAAGTATTTCGGTAATTCTTGTGTCACATGGTGGAAGATTGGATACTTGAATCCCTACAATATTTTGGGCCTAAATTTTTAAAACGTATTGAGCATGCTAAAAATTGATTCCCAAAATTGTTACGGTGTATTCATCTACAATTTCACATTATTGATACCAAAAATATGTCAAGATTAAGTCAGAATTTCTCAGGTTCTTTTTATTAAACTGGATCGTTTAATGACTGATCTAATGCCCTTACACAAATTCTTGTGTGGGTCAAGTCTCACAATAAGTTACGGAGTATTATAGTAAGTCAGCCTCATTTGTACTTGATTATATAGTTTTTGTACCATTTTAGTGATAATTATTATTAATTGTTACTAAATTTTTTAGTACCCCTAAAAGTGACTTTAGTAGATTTGTTTCATGTTTTTTTTATCCTTTTAATTACGATTTGTACTCTGATATCGCATTACCTTAGTATAAAGCTAGTCTCACAGACTCATAGGAGACTTACTAGGGGCCCAAATTAAATATTTAAACAATTGATCCTAAGCTTCAAGGCCCATACGCACCTGAGTAAATACATATTTAAACAATTAATCTCATATACGGAGTATTTCCTCTGTCTTATTCATATGTTTGTATTTCTCTCATTTTTTCCTCATAAAATTGAAAAAGTGTAAAAAATTCAACTGAGACGAAGGGAGTAAAATTTTGTAATAACGACTAACAAAATATGATTATTGGTAACAACTAACGAAATATGGTCAATTGGTTGCTTACCTATCACAAAGACAAACAGAATTAAAAACCTATGTCTCTTATCAAAAAAAAAAAACCTATGTCTCTTATGAAACTCTTTAGACTAATTAAGAGTTAAGATTGCTTTTCTAATATAAAAACATTCACATTTAAAAATGTGTCACCAATAAAAGAGATTTTACTGGTTTCATACTCTCATATAATCTAGTCAACGTGAAAAACTGAAAATAGAATAAGATTAATTGTCAGGAATAATTCAAATTAATGCTCTAATTTTATAAATAATTCGAGCTCGAATTAATTCACGAATAATCTCAACTATTAAAATATCATTCCAATAACTTTGGCCAATTTTAACCTGCTTTAATCGATCAAAAAAAAATGAAACCGATTTAAATTTTACTTTAAATAAAAATGAGGTAAAGTTAGAGTCGGTTTCACCATTTTTTTACGTGTTAGAGTCGATTGAAATCGGCCAAAGTACATTATACATTATTAAAATGATTTTTCAATAGTTGAGATTATTCGTAAATTAATTCGAGTTCAGATTATTTTTAGAATAAGGGGATTAGTTCGGATTATTCCTGACAATTATTCCAATAAATATGCAAGTTGATAAAAATATCATGAAGTACATACTTTGTATTTTTATTTAAATTCCTTCTACTTGAGTTATTGAGTTGAATAGACAACATAAATATATGTATACATGTATCATGTATATCACAAATTGTTGTATAGGGGCATTTTATAACGGAGTATAAGATCAACCCAAATGATAAGTCCAATTTCTTTATTGCTTATCAAATATTGATATTCAAAATCAATTTGAGGTTATATTTGAATTTATTTCCTATTGAACTTGTCTTATTGTATAAGATGGTGTTAGGAAAAGAAGTTGTATCTATGAAGTATCACAAGTTCACATAAACCGTCTCACGCGTGCGACGAAATATTTACAATTAAAATGTGCCTACTCTAAGGTATTCTAAGGTTTAAAGTGATTATTTAACGTTTAAAGTGACCATTTTATAGGGCATTAAAGTGTTCACATTTAGCGTTAAAGTGGTCAATTTAAGCATTAAAATAGTCTTATTTTAATCATAAGAATTTCGTCCCACGCGAGAGACGGTTTTATACAAGACTTACTTACGAAATACTCCCTCCATTCAAATCAATTAGCATGGCATCACTTTTTGACATTATTTATGTAGGTAAATAATCTTCGAAATAACTCGTAATTTATAAATAAAAATATAATCATGTGGGATATTATTTTATTCTTCTTGATAAGTACAATAATATTAATATCAAATTTTTATATTTTTATACAATTTAGAACTATAGATATATATTATGTCGTTATAAAAAGCGTTTGGACAAGTGTGAAAAAACGAAGGATGTCATTGTAATTGAATGTAGAGAGTATTATTATACTCATCTATATGGACTTTATTATATATATATTGGAAATATAATTTTCTGCTAAAAGTTTATGACATGCAATCAATTTACTATGGAAAATTAATTAATTTTCAACCGTTTGATGTACTTCATTGTGAAACTCTATGCTAGTGAGTAATAAAGATAAAAAAATAGACAAGAACAATTACACATTACTCAATAGACATTACACATATATTATTATTATATTATATTATTATTATTATTATTTAAACACAAACTCCATTAGAAAGACATAACTTTCTTAGTAGAGTCGTTACAAGGTTCACAAGACTGACTACTACCTAATCATCACCAAATTACATATTAAGTACTCAAAATCATGGTGAAGATTATCATCATAATCATCCGTCTAATAACCTTAATTACCCTAATTATAATTATACTAGAAAGTAGAAAATCAAACAACAACAACAATAATTAACATTATTAATTAAGTGGCTAATCATCACCACATCACACACACACACCCACACTAATTGACATGGGGTTGCTAATTACTTAATTAATTAATATTAATTAATTAAGCAACAACCCTAGGAATGGCCTTGCACACCAAAGACTTCTTCATTTCCATTGAAAGGGTAAGACACTCAGTCAAGTCAACGCCATGCTCATTTGATGGGACCCACTTAAAGTTTTGGAGCATTTGGGCTAACCACAATTGGGCCGTGGCTAGGCCCATTGCCTTTCCGGGGCAAACACGCCTACCGGCTCCAAATGGAGCGAGCCTTAGGTCCGAGCCCATGATCGACACTTCCTCCTCCATGAACCTCTCGGGCTTGAACTCTTCAGGGTTGGCCCATACGGCCTCGTCGTGGGTGATGGCCCACATGTTGACCATGGCGGTGGTGCCAGCAGGGATGAAGTGGTCTCCAATGTTGGTGTCGTGGACGGCTAGACGGGCCCATGAGAGGAGCGGGCCCGATGGGTGGACCCTTAGGGTTTCCTTAAGGATGGATAGGAGGTAGGGAAGTTTGGGTAGGTCAGCATCAGTCACGGCCTTGTTGGCTCCCACCACGGTGTCGATCTCGAGTTGGGCCTTGGCTTGGATGTCCGGGTGCAGAACCATCCTGGCTAAGGCCCACTCAAGAAGGATTGCCACGGTATCAGTTCCCCTGAAAATCATTTCCTGCAATAACAAAATCGTAACTTACATTAAAAATGATATGAGTAATAAAAGAAGTAAAAAAAGCAAATGGTCCCACTAAGTTACATGCCCTAGTAAATACCAAGTCTAACAAAATTAAAAACATGCAACCAACCAACATGATCTCAATGTGCAAATGTACAAATACAATAATAATGTATAACATGCATATTACATGATAAAGCAACTAAATGTAAAACGAGAAATGGACCTACATAATATCAAAAAGTATAATATCAAAAATAATACTCCGTACAAAACAGAACAAAATATGGCATAGAACATATGAGTAGACGATATACTAAAAAGAGCAATAAATGTTGTAAGTCTTCAACAATAAATAAATGCAGGCATAAGCATTAAAAACGTAACGTTTACAGGAACTAGAAAAGTTTAAATGCAACCAGAAGATCAGAGGAAAACCAAAAGTCTTACCCAAAGTACTGCGATCATGTCAGCGTCTGATAGTTTCGTCTCCCCGTCTTCTAAATCGAGTAGGACGTCTACGAAATCTTTCGAGGACTCGTCAGTCTCGTCTTTACTGTTATTATTCAGTCTGCGGAGTTTGTGTTCGTCTATGATTTTGGCAACGTAGACGTTCACTTTCTCGACTAGGGCCTTGCACCGCTTCCTGACCCCCTGGAGGTCTAACCAACCGAGAGGGGCAAAATGGTCATTCCAGTTGAAGACTCCGAGTAAGTCGTACCCTTCGCTCACGAGTTCCTCTAGGAGGCGCTCTTCTTTGCCGTGAGGGTTTTTGGTGAAATCGTAACATTTGCCAAAAACGCTCATCATTACGTTGTTGAGTGAGCCGAAGTGGACGACTTTTTTGATTTCGATGGTTCCTTCTTTCACCATTTTGCCCTTTACCTCTTCGACCATGGAGCGGCCGATGTCCTCGCGGAAGCCTGAGAAGGCCGCGAGGCGGCGTGGGCTGAAGAGGTACGTGGCGGAGATCCTACGGAGGTTCCTCCAGTAGTCACCGAAGGGGGCGAACCCCATGGCGCGGTGAAAGAGCAGCTCATAGGCTGACTCTTTCACCGGGCGGTCAGCGAAGGAAGTGCTGTTTAGCAATTCCTTCGCCGACTCGGGTCGACTTGCTATCACGTAGCGGGTCGACCCGACCGAGAACGCCATCAGGGTTGTTGCTCGGAAGGTCCTGGCCAACTTGGCCAAGACCCTGTGGGTGGTCTCAGAGGTGAACGCCAAAGCAAGACCCAAGAAGGGGAGCCCGGCAGGACCCGGGATAGCGGTTGGGCCGCTACGGCGGGCCTTTGAAGCTGCCCATGCAAGACCACCGGGATGGAGGAAAAAGGCAAAAACCGAAAGCAGAGAAATTAGGGAAATTGTGAGAGGAAGAGAGAGTGTTGAAGGAAGAAGGGAGAAAGTTAGAGAAAGTGCTTCAGAAGACATTTTTGTATGCTGAAGGTTTTTTGTTTTTTTAGTTTAAGAAAACAGTGAAGTGAAGTGAGTGAGTGTAAAAGTGTGGAGAAGGGTGGTTTATATAGGGGTTTTGGGGAAGGATTTAAAATAGTAACTTTTATAGAAAATAATACTCCGTAATAATTAAATCATAGGAGTAATTAGATTAGACCTGGCAAAATGAAACCGAACCAGATAAACCGACTGAAATTGTTGGAATCGACATGCAACCGAACATCTGAAAAGTTTAACTTGAGCTTGTCAAGTAACGATATGAGCAGGCTGAAAGCTGAACGAAATTCAACACATATCTGGAAAGACCCATAGTCGAATAAACTTGAACTGTTTTAAATCCGAATTTATTTCACTCGAACCCGAAGACAACTGAACTGAAAAATAATCGATTTGACCCAAACCAAAAGAATATTTACCTCATATATAAATATATATTAAAGGCTACTTTATATGACATTTATCATCTGAGTTAATCAAAATCAACTTAACTCTTTAACCAAGTGTTTAAGAGTATTAATTGTTTGATAATTGAAAATAATAAAAATGACTCCTATTTATAACATAATATTACTCATAACTAGGTAATCTTTCGATGTGGGATATTGTAACTATTTATACCAAATTCATCACATTTACATTCTTATTTTTCAATGTGGGACCTGATAAACAAGAGTATTAAAGTTAAAGTCGCATCTTAAAAACAATATTATAATTTAGTATGAGACGGATATACTCATCGAAACACGGAGCTGTAAAACAATATAAACTCTAAGACCTTTAAACTTTTATTCCATATTTTGCAACATATTTATTTTTTCACATAACTCTTATATGCGAAAATTTAGAAGCACACAAGTGGAAATTGAAATCAAAATTGAGGACATCACAATTCTTTCATATATTATCCAAATGTGACCCGATTCGAATAATATCTGACCTGATCATATCTCGACTCGATTATCAACTGATCTGACATTAATCAGAGCTTGAACGAATTGAACCAAAATTATCTACAATCGATAGAGACTGTAATCGAAACAAAATCGAATTGGCGAATTGAAATCGAAAATACAAATAAACCAAATGAAATCGATCGAAACAAAGCGATCAAAGCCGTCGAAATGACCGTTTGCCACCTCTAAATTAGATACATCTATTGATAGAGGTGGCAAACGGGTCATTTCGACGGCTTTGATCGCTTTGTTTTGATCGATTTTATTTGGTTTATTTGTTTTTTCGATTTCAATTCGCCAATTCGATTTTGTTTCGATTACGAGTCTCTATAGGTTGTAGATAATTGATTCAATTCGGGTTGATCGATTGATAATCGAGTCGAGATATGATCAATTCGTATATTATTCGAATCGGTCAATGCTCTGATAATATATGAAAGAGTTGTATCGTTCTCAATTTTGATTTCATTTTCCACTTGTGTGCTTCTAAATTTTTCGCATATAAAAGTTATGTGAAAAAATAAATATGTTGCAAAACACGGAATAAAAGTTTAAAGGTCTTTGATTTTATATTATTTTGCAGTTTCGTGTTTTGATGACTTTATCCGTCTCATACTAAATTATAATATTGTTTTAAAAATGCGACTTTAACTTGGAATACTCTTGTTTTATTGTGTCCCACATTGAAAAAATAAGAATGTAAATGTGAAGAATTTAGTATAAATAGTTACAATATCCCACATCGAAAGATTACCTAGTTATGAAGTGTTATTATGTTATAAATAGGAGTCATTTTCATTATTTTCAATTATCAAAACAATTAATACTCTTGAGCACTTGGTTAAAGAGTTAAGAAGTTGATTTTGAACTTGTGACAGTTGTCATATAAAGTAGCCTTTAATATATATTTAAATTTATATTTATATATGAGGTAAATAGCCTTTAATATATATTTATATATGAGGTAAATATTTTTTTGGTTTGGGTCGAATCGATTATTTTTCAGTTCAGTTGTCTTCGGGTTCGAGTGAAATAAATTCGGATTTAAAACAGTTCAAGTTTATTCGACTATGGGTCTTTCCAGATATGTGTTGAATTTCGTTCAATTTCAGTTCAGTTCAAGTCATATCAGGTTACAGATTAAGTTCAAGTTAAACTTTTCAGATGTTCGGTTGGATGTCGATTCCAACAATTTCAGTCGGATTATTTGGTTAGGTTTCATTTTCCCAGGTCTATCTATTGATGATTAATCAGACTTATCAGTACTATTAATGGTTTATTTATTAACTTCACAAATTCTAGTGTGAGTTGGACCTTACAATAAATTATTATAAGTTCGTTTTATTTATACTCAATTATATAGTTTTATAAATAAACCAACTTATTAATGATTTTACATAAGTTTACCAACCTTTTGATTAACTTTTAATAAACCAACATTTACACAACATATTCCATTATTATACTATCTCGATTTTACACTGTCATTTTGGATAAAACGAGAATTATAACCCACATTTTTCACTACATTATTGATGTCACAAGAAAAAAAAGGTTTACATGTGATCTTCACCCGGCCTTAAATAATCGATTAAAAATGGAGATGGTAAGATAGGGTGTAAATGTTGATTTGTTAAGTTAATCAATAGATTGGTTTATTTATGGAAGATCATGTGAAATATATCTATAGTTTTTGTACAATTTTAGTGATAATAATAATTAATCGTCACTAAATTTTTTAGTACCCATATGAGTGACTTTAGTAGATTTGTTTATAGTGTTTTTGTACCATTTTAACAGCAATTTGTAATTTAATCTCACATTAATTTGAAAAAATATTAATTTTAAAAGACAAATTATATAGAGTATTGTTTTACAATTGAAGTCGAATAGATAGAATATTCACTAATGTACAGTTGTACACCTCCTTCTCATTGAAAACTTTGTGTCCTTCGGTTCTCATCTAGAAATTAAATATCAACTCATAAACAAATGATTTAATAATTTTCGATGGGGTTAGGTAATTTAATCTCTCCAATATGGAGGAAGTCACAAAATAGATGGAAAAACCAATTCACATAATTTCAAAAATAATTTTTTCCTCAACTCATGAAAATTTTAAATTCAACCATTTTTATTTGAAAAATCAAACAACATATTATTATCCAAATACTTAGTAGATCAGGGAAAAAACTTAGAGTATTTTTTGTATAATTCCCTTCCATTATTATTGGAATCTAATAAAATATTTTTCTTTTGGTATCTAATTTCCAAATTTGTTTTACATATTAATTTTTTTTTTTCGAGTTTACTTTTTGAGTTGAAATAACAAAAATTTGACCTAAAATAATAGAAAAATGTAATCCTAACATTTCTCATAAAAGGGTTTTTTTTTTTTCAGTTGCTACTTAAAGGTTAAGTCATGTGTTACACAAGTATATTAAGTTCAACCCACATTATTATTATTATTATTATTATTATTATTATTATTATTATTATTATTAATCGTAGCTTTCATTAATATAAAGATAAATTTTACCCAAAAAAATAATATTTGACAATTTTTACTTGTCAAAATAATAATGTTAGAATTTTTTTTTGCTATATTATAATTTTGACGAGTAAAATAATACGTGACAAATTATTTTGACGAGTAAATTTTGTCACGTATTATTTTACTCGTCAAAATAATAATATTACACATTTTTTTTGTATTTTTTTTATAATATATTTTGAAGAAATATTTGACAAGAAAAATAATGCAAATAAAAAAAAAAATGAATATAAAAAATCAAATGCAATATAACAATTTTTCTTTATTATTCTGTTATTGGATTATAATAAGATCATTTTTTTTTTTATATTTCATATTTTATTATGCCATTTTACACTTTGAATAACTATTTGGTTGCATTGATATTTGATATATAGTTTTTATTATATAATTACATTTATGGGAAACTATTATCAATTGTATCTCTTTAGATTAATTTGGTTTTTGGATATATGTTGAATTGTACCTCTCCATATCCAATTAGGGAAACATATGAGGAGTGATTCTTTTAAAAATTTCTTCCACTATTGGATTAAAATAGAAACAAATAAATAATATTATAAAATATTTCAGATTACGTAAGAAAGCTTGTGAAATCTAAAATTATATTATATTATATTATATTAAATTATATTATATTATTATTTTCATTGTTATTATTTTATTTATTAGTAATATTATAATTATAATTTATATTATTTAAATTAATATTGTTGTCATTATAATAGTAATATTTTCTAAATAATAATTAAATGGTAATATTTTATTACTATATTATTAGTACATTTATAATATAATAAAAAAAATTTAAAAAAATTATTATTTTATTTTATTATACTTAATTTTATATTAATATATCAATAAAATATAACAATAATGTAATAATAAATTTTATAGTATTATTTTATTATTATTACATTACATTATGACTTTTAATTATATTATTATTATTATTATTATTATTATTATTATTATTATTATTATTATTATTATTATTATTATTATTATTATTATTATTATTATTATTATTATTATTATTATTATTATTATTATTATTATTATTATTATTATTATTATTACTAGTTTTATTCTTCAAAATATTATAATTATTGAAATTTTCTAAATTTTCAAATTATTTAACAAAAAAAATCAAAAACTTAAGAAAATATAAAAAAACTTCAAACAACTTAAGAAATTTCAAATACTTATAAAAAATTTCAGAAAATTTCAGAACAATTTATACATTTTTTTTTATGACGAGGGGGTTGAGTCCCCCCGGGCACATGTACCATGTAAGCCACCCCCGACGGAGGCTGCGGTGGCCAAGTGGGGAAATTGGTTCCATGTGGGATTTGAGTTTGGGACCTCACACAATTTGTTGCACATTCTAGATTAACCCAAATTTCACCTGGGCAACCACCACTTGGTTTTTATAAATTTTTTAGAAAACTCTAAACTATAAAAGAAACAGATATATAGTTTTTATTGAATAATTACATATATGGGATACTATTATCAATTGTATCTCTTTAGATATATTTAGTTTTTGGATATATGTTGAATTGTGCCTCTCAATATCCAATTAGAGAAACATATGAGGAGTGATTCTTTTATAAATTCCTTCCATTATTGGATTAAAATAAAAAGAAATCAATCGCTCTATATATATAAAAGAAGGTTTTTTCGGGTGCTCTCCTTAATTCAAGGAGGTTCTAGCCAATAATAATATTGCAACTACAAAATAAATTAAATAATTAAATAATTTTAATTGAGAAAAAAATTGCAATTTGGAAATAAATAATTATATGAGACATAATTTCCTAATTCAATTATGATACATTAGATAAATTTTAGGCAAGTCTTTAATTTTTA
Source organism: Dianthus caryophyllus (assembly GCA_023091065.1). NCBI lineage: Eukaryota > Viridiplantae > Streptophyta > Magnoliopsida > Caryophyllales > Caryophyllaceae > Dianthus > Dianthus caryophyllus. The sequence continues at coordinate 7,559,479 of CM041526.1, read as the reverse complement.
TGTTTTATAAAATGTATTTGTTTAAATAATATAAAATTAACATCATTAGTTTCAGATTTAAAAATGCTATCAAATGAGTGTAAATACCAAGGTATTTCATCCAATAATCAAAAAATTACAGTTAAATTATAAATTAAATTATTTTAATTAAGAACAAAAAATTATAATTTGAAAATAAATAATTACATGACACATAATTTCCATATTTAATTATGACTCATTAGGTAACTTTTAGGTAAGTCTTCAATTCTTTTTGTATATATACATGAACAAATTTAGTTTGGTTTTCTTAGGTACTGGTTAAATAGTTTTAGTTTATTATGTTTTAGTTATGATTACGATTACGATTTGTGTTATTTCTATTTTTATTATGTTGCGTAAAACAAAATTTGTGTTCCATGGGTAAGCTACATGATGTTGTAGTTTAACCATTGGAGGAGTTTATAACTTTAAAGAGGTTACCGTGAAATAGTGATGTGGCAAGGTAAGCTACAATGTTCTATAAGTTGCTATTAAAAATGCCTTACTCAAACTCTTTTATTGTAGGTCAAAATGTACAATTATACATTGATTATATTTTATATATTGGTCATTTTTTATCTTAAAAAATTGTTTACGTATTTTAATATGTATTAATATTATTTTGAGAGTCTGATTTATTTAAACTCTTATATTTGTTTTTCAGGGAGTATATTTTGTAAGATAATATACAAAGTATAACTAAAACATAGATAAGCATTATAATTTTCATAATTCAAATTTTAGAAAAATCTCTTATTTTTTAGGGGTATAAGTTAAAATTTTTAAATAACCTAACCCTATTAATAATAATATAGGTGTATTGTGTCGTGTATGCCTATGTATATAAACACTTCAATCTATACATAGCACAACCTCTAACAATTTTATCGTCCCATCAACTAATTTTATTTTAATTAATTATTTTTTGTTTTTTCTTTAGCTTTTGGTCGAATTATATCCAAATTAATTGATTGTTTAATTTTTGGCTATTTATTTTCTTTCAATAAAAGTCATGATAATTATATAACTCCAATTGATTGATTAATTTGTCAAAATTTTAAAACAAAATGTTGATTATTCATGCTTTATTTTAATAAAAGTTTCATAAAAAAAAAAAAAAAAAAAAATTTAAAAGTTCCAAGTGATTTATGTTTGTCAAATTTTTTGAACAATTTGCCGAGATTAAATTAAACAGGATCATAGCTCACTAATATAATAATTTAAATCAGAATAGTATTGATATTTCATAGTGTTGTTTATATTCAATCTAAATTCTATAGGAAATGTTATTTTATAATTAAATTGAATTGTATAATGGTGATCCTAAATGTTGTCATAGATATATATTTTGTTTCACGACCAAGAAGTTAGGAATATAAATACCGTTAAACCTTAGTTAAACAGTGCAACATGTATCTACATTTAATTGTATTTGTTTGATAATTAGTCAACTACATTGATAAAGAATATTATAGGTCTTCGGTCTACACGATGGAGTCGTGAACTGAGTGTATTGTACCTAATTTGTGTAGAAGTGGGCTAACGAGGTCAAACCGATCTCGCGGTGATTCTAATCAACGAGCACAGATTGCTGGTGGTGGGTGCCACTAATTGTATCTGGCCTTTGGTTGAAGGAAAATAATACCCGTGACTTAGTCTTGACTATTTAAAAATGTAAAAAATGTTGTAACGATCAAATAACCAGTATATAAACTTGATGCAACATATACTAATCTTAATTCAACAATTGGGGGGTCTTGCACAAAAATTTCAAAACAGTTCACAATATTGATATTGGTAAAATTTTGAGTATTTGGGAAATACTGAATAAGGATTTTCAAGTTTAGATCGTGAAAATGTTTATTTTAGATCATGAAAATGTTTAGTGAATATAATTCCGCTAATTATTGGGCACATAATGAAGATAGTAGCTCAAAATGAACTATATTTAGTTTTAGTTAACGGAGGTTGTAGCCAATTAAAAAATTAACGTAGAAAATAAATTAAAATAATTTAAATTGAAAAAAATAGCAATTTGGAAATCAATAATTATATTAGACATAATTACCTTATTTAATAATTATGCATTAGATATTTTTAGGAAAGTCTTTAATTTTTATGTATTATAAAATGTATTTGTCGAAATAATATAAAATTAACCTCATTAGTTTCAGATTTAAAAATGCTATCAAATGAGTATAAATATCAAGGTATTACATTCAATCAAAAATTCCATTTGGAAAATAAACTAAATAATCTAAATTGAAAAAATAATAATTTGAAAATAAATAATTATATGACACATAATATCCTTATTTTAATTATGACGATTAGATAATTTTAGGTAAGTCTTTGGTTTTTATTTTTTATAAAATGTATTTGTCGAAATAATATAAAGTTAACATCGTTAGTTTCCTATCAAAAAATGCAATCAAATGAGTGTAAATATCAAGGTATTCCATCCAATCAAAAATTTCCCTTTGGAAAAAAAAAATTAAATTGAGAAAGAATAATATATTGGAAATAAATAATTATATGACACATAATTTTCTAATTTATTTATGACACATTAGATAATTTTAGGTAAGTTTTCAACCATTTCTGTATATATATACATCAAAAATTAAGCTTGGTCTTTCTAGGTATTGCATTAAATAGTTTTAGTTTATTATATAGTAATTATGATTATGATTATTATGTCAAAATGAAGGTTTGCCCTATTGAGTCAATGTCACATTGGCTATTTATTTATTTATTTAAACTATTGAAAACCTAATTAACCATGTGTATATAAATTCATTGTCATCTTCCTTTAAATCAAATGTCTTATTTTTTTAATCATGATGGTTTTAGATTTAACTTTTCTTAAATCCTATTCTCTTCGTATTGTGATATTCAATATATTGGTGTACATATATACAGTTTTTATTTTGGTTGAATATGTGAGTTCTAAATTTAATTAGTGTAATATACAAATATATATGTTAGTTTAAATTGTAAATATTTTTGTTAATATTGGCGATACATACATAGATCTAAAGAGTGTCATGTTGTTCGAAAAATTGCATAAAAAGAAAAGAAATGTTCACATCATTACAATAAAAGGGTTTAATCCTTATGACTTAAAAGTAAAAGTGAAGTAACAATAAACAAAATCTATATCGTACGATTACAATTTGAAACGCGATCAAATAATCAAATATAAGATTATGCAAATATGTACCAAATCAATTATTTCTACGTATGAAAGTTCAATTGCTATATTGTTTAGCATCTAATAGTAAATTTTGATATTTTTACAGGATCATTTCTACATACTTCCTCCATTCCATTCAATTCTATACATTTGCTTTTTGCACGTACGTCGATGCACGTTTTCTTTTGTTTATATCTTTAGTTACATAATTCTGAAAAATATGAAATTTAAATATTAATAATGCTCTCGAAAAGACAATTAAAACAAGATCTCACATGACTATTTTTTATTTCATATATTAGACGATATATCGAAGATTCTCCTCACTTTTGAATAGTGTACAAAAAGCAAATGTATAGAATTGAATAGAATGGAGGAAGTATATTTTAACCTTATATGATTATTACAAGATGAAAATTTGTCATTATAATTTATTGATCAACGAAGAAGCTTTGAAAAGCATAATTATAGATAGTCCAAATATTGTCAAATTTTTATTTATTGTATTTAATAATTAGAGATCAATATGGAAAATTTTGATATAAAAAGATATTTCTAACTTAGGAATTGTACTTCGTAAGTGTTAATGTTATGCATAATTCATTACTGGGTAATACTTTTGTGGTGTTGTTTAATTTTGAATATTGGCCTTAAATTTAAATTTGTTTTTCAATGTGGATGTTTTTGCTATATATTGTTGATGTGACATTATGATATTTGATATAATACAATTTATTATTAATTAGATTATTTGATTTCAAAATAAATACACACATATTAATATATGTTTTTAATAGACATGTCATTTTATTTTCATTCGATATTATTATTGCCTTTTTAGTTTTCGACTAATCGCACAAATAAATTTTACCTACTATATATTGTTATTGCATGAGAATTAATAAAGTTACCCGTGCATCGCACGGGCGTTTCACCTAGTATATCTATATAATTGGAGGTTTTTTCGAGCGATTCTAGAGTCTCCAACTTTTTGCGAACTCTTTATTAAATATAATTAAGAGAAATTATACATATTAATAAAACATTTAAGAGATAATAAAACATTTATATTTTTGTAATTTAGAAATTATACATATTAATTAAAATTTGCAGATAATTAAAAGATAAAATTTGTAAAAAATAAAGAAATTTGAACTCAATAAACTAATAGCTACCCTATTCAGTGGCGGAACTTCAACGAAATTTGACGGGGGGCCGGAATGTAGGTTTAGTTACGTATGATCTACTAAGTGCGATGTACGGAGTAGTAACCCTCAATGACTTACGTGACAAAAAATTAACCTTTTGTAGTATAATGTATTGTACGGAATAATACTCCTTATAACGTGTTTAACGCTTGCTAAAGTTATAATCTATAATGTTCATAAATATTGACCCTTTTTGTAAAATATTATCTTGCTAAAATAATTGAAAAACAATAAAAATAAGAAATAGCAATGTTACCTTGTCTAGAAAAGTAAAAGTAAAAAGATAGATAAGTAAAATTAAACAAGCACAAATTTAATGAGTAAAAAATTTAAAAATTTTGTGATGATTTTAATTATCTTGTGAAAATAAATCACAAGGTTTAAAAGAATGAAGTATAAAATAAGCAATCAAAAGAAAAGAAAAGAAATAAAATAAGCAAAAAAAAGGGGAGTGGGAAGAATTGAACCCCCAACCTCTCACACCATAGTTAGAGTACCAACCATTGAGCAATAGCATCTTTAACATACAAATGATGGGATGTTTAGTATTTATTCCAAAACTTAGGGGGGGCCCGGCCCACCCCCAATTCAATGAAGTTCCGCCATTGACCCTATTTATATTGGTTGTTTTCGTTCACAATGAATTGTATTTCTACTATTTTACCTTCATCAACCTACGTTACAGAGCAAACAATTTTGTTAATCAATTATTAGTTCCCATTTTGTCTTTTTATCATGAAACTAACTACTGTTTATTATTTTTGTTATGTTTGAACCAAAAAAATTAATCTTTGTTATGTGATGTACTCTGTTGTTCATTATTTTGATTGAATGTATTCCCTTATTAATTTAAATTAATTAATTGTTAACAATTTTGCAGGTTCGCCAATTGAATTGTATACGCATTGAGGTATGTATTCCTATTTTACACGTTAATGACATCACGTAAGTTTTTATATTGAATTGAATTTTACTCCGTATAATTTAAATCATAATCACATATTGTGAATCCTGAAGTTTCTAAGCTTAGCTCACCTATTTGTAGGTGTTATTATCCTTCAAAATTACTCCGTATGTAGTTGATCACAAATCCTTTTACTAATAGCTTCTTTATTCCTTAATTTTTTGTGCTACGGTTTAATTTGTGTTTTTTTAGTAGTATAATTGTTAAATTTGTTCCTATCATAATGTTCAATATATTGTGCCTTGATGTATGATATATATATTCTATGATTTTCATTAGCAATGTCGTTGTTAGCCCAAAATTTACTATATATTCTATGATTTGCATTGTTCCATTTTGTACTATATTAGTAAGAAAGTATTTTGTTTTGTTTTAAGTACGGAGTAGTATGTTGATGTTAATTAATTACGTCTTACATGCAAATAAGGTTGTTGTTAGTGTGGTATTTATTTTAGTCTATATAATTTCTATATAATATGGGGTACCAAATAAGTGAAGAAAAATACAACGAGATAGAACTAAAATCGGTCTCACATTGTTTTTTACATGCTAGAGCCAATTTGTTTCGAACTAGAGTCCAAGTTTTATTCAACACTAAAATAAAACAAAATATTACTCCCTCCATCTCAAATTAATTGTCCCCTTTTTATCACATTTTTTCCCAAATTAATTGTCTCATTTCTATTTATAGATCCTTTTAACAAAGGATTTTCAAAATATTTTCATTTTCATTATCATTCCTTAAATTCACCCAAAATAGAAAGCAAAGAATTATTTTGGGATTTATGAGTATTAGTTACTAATACATAATAATAATAAATTAGTCAAATTTATACTTTATAATTATACCAATTTTATACCAATATACTCTTATACATGTAAATGTTAGGATCATGGCCCTAAAGGACTCCTCTAACCATGCCACTAATCACTTATAGTGACTTCCTGACTCCACAAGTGCATGTTAAACTAAATCTACAGTATAATCAATTAAATTACTGTAATTTAAAACAAAAGAGTAAGGACCTTCTTTAAGGCCTCAAAATGGAGCTTCTTTAGTGTTCAAAATAGAACACCTCCTTCCTTAATCCACCCTAGGATTAAACCAACTAATACTATATAATGTAGCTAGATTATATTAGTATTATACTTAATAATATGTAGGTATTATTATGAGTGAATTATAGTACAAATAATAAATCAATTTGATCAATTTTTTTGATCAAAACTCTTGGCCAAAAGACCCTTATTTTGGCTGATTTTATTTGTTGTGTTTTGTGATTTTAGTGAGTGGAAAAACATGTAGGATGCTTACACATGATGGGTGTATTTATAGGCAAAGGTGAGTGGAGAAGTTAGGCTATTATTGACCAAAAATATTGACCAAAATATAGCTCAAAATGAGCTCATTTTGGGTCATTTTTGGTCCATTTTATTTTGAGTCCATTTGATATTATTTAGTCCATTTAACATTTAAATAAACTAATTAATAAAAATAATATATATACTTAACAATTTAAGTAATATAAATGACAATTATATCAATATATAATTTATCACTTTGAACTCAAATATTCTCCATTTTATTAACCTATAAATCTTATTAGTCATTAATCTTTATTAATGACAAATAACTCTTTTAGTAAATTAACACTTAATTATTAATTCACAAAATCACAAAAACCTTTTATTATTCAATTATCGCATAAAAGAATAATAACACTCTAGTTCCGTATCTTATATACGTTTCATAATTTATTACCTCTTGACTAACGTATTAGTCTTAATATTAAGTCTTTAGTTATACTATATCAAATATATATAACTAGTTGTAGATACCCAAATCCGCACTCTCCCGCCAAAAACCCAAAGTGATGTAACAATGGACTTTTATCAAGTGCTTTTACGCTGACTTAAATGGTTCTAACTATGACGAATTCAAGTTAAATGTTTTTAAATGCAAATGAGGTTTCTTTATGGGTCATCACCTTTAGTGTCCTTAGGTCTAGAGTCTAGCTTGTCTCGAGTTCAGTCCTAATCGCATGCACACCCCCTTTTCAAACACATATAACACATCGATCCACCTAAATACCTAAATTTAGGCCTAATCGTTAAAACTACCCTTTAGCATTAGCAAATACCCAGGATAGTCTCACTAATGTCCTATTTCACAAAATTACACAAAATGCACCCTTTTTACATTTTCGTGGCTCTGCCCGTAATCGAGCCCAAACCCATACCTGCCCAGATTCCAAGGATCAGGATTGACCAAGTCAAACCCTAAAACAAACCCTAGCAACCCCTAACTTAGAGCTCACGCAAGGTTATTTCAGATATCCTAAAAGATAATTTAGAAATATACTAATATATAGGATAATCCTCCCTACCAATCGCAAAGAGGCATTGCGATTGGTAGGGGCTATCGCAAGACTCCTTGCGACAGCCCTGTGCAAATGCAAAGAGGCCTCATGGCTCCTACGTCCTGGCTTTTATCCCTAGATTTCCTAAAATCTACCGAACTCTACACTATAAATACGACCCTTTCTGGCCATTCATTCAACACACAATTTCGTAATACAATTCTCACCCCAAAACACTCTCAAAAAGCCTCACGCATAAACACCCCTAGAATTCCTCATTTTCCCAAAGGTTGAATTCCTCCTTTGAAGGAAGCACGGCTTCCTAATTCGAGACAGTAATACTTGATCCTACCATGGATTAAGGTCTTTCTTTACTTCTTAGACTAGCAAGGGCCTACATTAGGCTCACCCTGACTTTGGTACGCGAGTCTGCTTTTCATAAGGCGGCCATGCACCTCGAATACACACCCTATTCGTAAGACCTTTCCAAAGTCGTGATAAACAATCGACCTCCTTAAAATAAACCAATGGCTAATTGAACTTTATTTTACCGCATGCATTTTAGCAAATCCTCTTATTGCATCTAAATCACTTAAAATGAATTCGCCATTAAACTGAATCAAGTTGCGTTAACAAGTTAAGCATGCTTAACTGAGGGTTTTAAACAATCTCTTTTGCATTATTTTACATCCTTTACGCAATTGTACGTAGCGTATTACTTAGGCTCATGTATCATTATTTGCATTGTTCTCAAGTCTAGTAGAGGCTATCTTATGATAGGCTTTTCCAAAAGATCTTTCATAAAAACATTATTTTGATTTATGCTTTAGAAAAGTACCTCACCCGAATCCGAATCTGTTTCACAATAACCTTAGACGGATAGGTGTCGACGTGCCTTGAACTCTAAGACGGTCTTTGAGCACGAGGACACCTGAGGGGTTCTAAATTTCCCTCATAATTTAGTGGCGGCTCCAAAACAGCTTTAAAAGGTTTTTCTTAATTAGTCTTTAACTTTACTACTCTAGCAAGACGCCGAGTGGTTCCATGGTCGATCCCTACTACAATTGGCGACTCATTGGGACAGTGTTTTATTTTTAAAACTAAAACTAGCTTTTTCCTTTTAAAAATAAAAATGAGACTTGAACGACTTGAGAACAATCAACATACATGAGCTAAGCATATCCGCTAGAGTCGAATCTAGTCTGATTCACACACCAATACCTCGAGAGGTGGTTCCAAACGCAGGCTTGTCCATTCGATAAAGCACGCTCGACTAACCTTCCTCTCACCCCTCCACTGGCCAGTTGTAGCGAATCGATTTGACCGCCTCTGTGGCTTCCTTTGTATCCTACATGTTATACTATGTAGGCGAAGGGCTAAAAGCACCGCCAAAGCGCACTAAATCACTTGGAGGCGACGAGACCCGACCAAACGACCAAGAGTCATACGCACGAGTGCGAGGCTATACCATATAGTCTTTTTCAAAATTCATTTGCATATTTTCAAAATTCGCCTTTAAAGTTTTCAAAAATAATCAACCTAACAACTAACAAACTAACTCTTTCTCAAACAAAACAATCACAAGTTTTTGAAATAGACACTTCTCAAACTTCCGATTACAAAATTAGCAAAACCCGAGTCAAGGTTTCCAACCTCAATTCATGGATTCTTTCTTCGAGCCTCACTACCAAATCCCTTTAACATCTTCGCTTGGCTAGTTCGAAGTCGATTCCTTTTTACGCATCCATCGCTAACCCATGACAACATACCGTCACTCGTTAGGCAGATGCTGGCAAAACCTTTAACATCGAGATGAGTCACAGACGCATCCTCATCTCAAAAACACTTAGCTTGTCTTTCGAAAACTTCCTTCTTTAAAAAGAGTCCTTTTCAAAATGAAATGAGCTAAAACGAACATGTAAATGAACGTGTCGGTCGGGTTCTGTCATATAGTCGATGCATCTTATGCACATGTAGGGAACCTCAACCGATACCCGCCGCACTAAGAACCGAGTTATCCTCCCTTACAAGAAACGAACCTACAAGCGAAAAATGGCCGCAATCAAGATGTGAACCGAAGCCATGAACAAGTCGCCAAGCTAACCAACGACCTTGAATGCCTACTCACCCATCACCAAACGTAAGTCGATCGAATGGAACTGAAAATCAAGGATGAGGCGGATAGACACGCCAAGAAACTCCAGTGCTATGGAGGAACGCCTTGCATCTCGGAGGTTACTCCATACACAAAGAAACGAGAACATCCTCAAAATATTAGGGATGCACTACCAAGCAAGCTCGCCTCGGTGATCTCCCGATCTTTCAAGGTCACGAAGTCCGATTACCCACATCGTGGCCTTCAAATCACAAATGGGAATAAAAGGAGTCGACCGAGCACCGCCATCATTGTTCCCACATTCCTCGCAGCCCATACCCAAGACCTGGTTCTACTCTCTAAACCCTGAACGAGTCTCCTCATTTGAACAAATCACCGCCGAGTTCGATCATCAATACAAGGACAACGACGACACCCAGTGTCTCCATCCGCACTCGGAGGTCCTATCACAAAGAGACAACGAAGGATTCACCGAGTACCTTACTAGGTGGAAGAAACTCGCACAAATCCCAAATCGTCCGAGAGAAGACGAACTTGTGCCAAAATTTGTCAACAACTCATGCGACCCGTACCGCTTCTACATGCAGATAAAGAACATACAAACCTTCAAGCAACTTACTAAGGTCGGCACTCAGATCGAAGACGACCTTAGAACCGGGACCATGGCCAAGTATACCTGGCCATGCATATCAAGGAAGTTCATCTAAAACAACACGCACGACAAAGAAATGATTTACAACCGTGTTGCCGCCAACCTGGAGTCACTTGGCGATCCGTAATCATACGCAACCTTTACCCTTCTCCCTTCAAACCTAGGAGGAACTTTGATCGCCTTTACATGTCTTACACCAAGGCATTTAAAAGACTGGTCGACAAGAACTATTCGCAACCCATCTGCCTACCCCAACCACCAAGATAAGAAGCCTAAACTGGGATTCAAATGCTTACTGGCATACCACAGGGCAAAGGTCACGACATCGAGAATTGCTTCAAATCAAGCACGCCATCCAAGACCTTATCGACCAGGTGAAAGCTTGATAAGCCGACGCCAATGGTAAGCCATCCAATAAAGACAACCCCTTGGCTAGCCATGCGATCTTCGTGGACTCGCACCCTCATCGATCAAGCCCTACCTTATCGCAACCTCCGATGACCAAATCAATGCGATATGGTTCATCGACGATGAAGACGAATCGGTTACCCATCGACGAAGTAATAACTCATATTAACCTACTCGCCAAAGACATCAATAATTTGATGGTCGCTGTCTGTCAAGTCAAACTTTTAGAACGGCAGATTAAGAACAAGGCCAACGATCATGTCTCGCTTAACACCCTTAACGCCTCTACGACAGAGACGATGAAAACTTCGTCGCATATCTTGCTCGATGGAGAAAATTACTTGCTCAAGTCCCGCATCACCCGCACGAAGACCAACTTACATCCACATTCCTCCGTAGTTCAGAACTCCACCGGGCGTTATCACTTTCACTTTTGCAACGCCAAAAGCTTCGAACATCTCACCAAAATTGGCGTCCGAATCGAGAACGATATGGCAGCTAATTACGACAATTCAACCTATCAAGAGGCCTATACTTCAGACCACTCTACAAGGAAGTTCGACAAACTTTACATGCCCTACGCTAGAGCCTTACAAAAGCTAATCGGAAAGGTACCTCCACCCACGGCCCTATCACCGAGCCTCCCGCAAGTAAGAAACCCAAGTCACGGGACCCCAACGCCTTCGTGCATACCACCGAGGCGAGGGACACAAAGACCGAAAGTTGCCTCAAGCTCAAGAATGCCATCCAAGATCTCATTGATCAAAGGAAAATCAAGAAGCCTAAAGCAGGAAACATACGGACCAACATAGACAATCAAGGCCCGAGAGCGACCCCTCTTTGACAAAATAACCTCACAAAATGGTGTAGACTCAAGCAAAGATACTTCAAGCAGCGACAACACCGAAGACGACGAAGAGGAGGAAATTCTTTTAGGATCTAATTTTCTAAGTGCTCGTCACCCGTCGACCCATCTTCTAGTTTTAGCTTAGACTTTTTATTTTCTGAGGCTACCCACTCTTTCTCCTAGTTTGTCAAACAATTCTTCTTTAATGAATAATACAGATAAGTTTGCTTACGCCTCGCCTCAAGCTAAAAACAAACAAACAAATAATGAACAACAAACAAAATTTAAGACAACACAACACATAAATCCGCAAGGCGATAAAATGAACAAACAAACGAACAATCGTTATTTAAATACATTGCAAACATCGTAAACAACCCAACACAAAACCCGATCATCGAGGATACCCTAACCATCAACATAGGAACCCAAGAACCAAGGGAATCAGAACTAGGCGCCTACTAAGCTGAGGGTGAACGCGCCAACTTCACCCACCTCTTAACCGAGTTCAAAGACGCCTTTGCATGGTCATATAAGGACATGCCCAGATCGATGTGAGCATAGCCGAACACCACATCCCTATCAAACCCTAAGCTTCAAACCCATCAAGCAAAAACTAAGGAGACTACGACCGAATGGTCCCTTATGGTCAAGGAAAAATCGAGAAGCAATTACAAGCCGCTTCATTCAAGTCGCCGAGTACTTGATTGGGTCTCAAATATGGTCCCAGATTGAAGAAAACGGCAAGAAGATACGAGTATGTGTTGACTTCCGTGGATCTAAACAAAGCAAGCCCAAAGGACGACTTCCTCACGCCGCACGAGACGCCCTAGTAGACAACACCACGACCATGCCCTTCTATCCTTTATGGACGGGTACGCAGGATACAACCAAATCAAGACGGCCCGTGAAGACATGGCCAAGACAACATTCATCACACCATGGGGACGATCGCTACACCGCCATGCCCTTTGGTCTAATCAACGCGCGCGACCTACCAACGCATCGCGACTACGCCCTACACGATATGATGCACAAGGAGGTCGGCGATAATGAGACGACATGATCACAAATCCAAGAAAAGAAATGATCACATCACGAACCTCCGCAGTTCTTCACGCGACCGCCAAAGACAAGATGCGCCAATCCCCAAAATGTACATTTGGAGTAAAATCCGGCAAACTACTAGGACACATAGTAAGCCAAAGAGGGATCGAGGTCGACCCCTCGAAAATAAAAGCAATCACGGCAATGCAACCACCCAAGAACCTGGATGAAATTCCATGCTTCCTGGGTCAAGTCCATTACATCTCTCGCCATAAGCAAACTAACCATGGTATGTGAACCAATCTTCAAGAAGTCAAGAAAATCGACCCGTAGAACGGGACGGCGTGTCGTAAAGCCGCTTGATAAGGTTAAGGAGTCATATCCAACCCCCACCCCACGACCGCCGCAGAAGGACCTACCCTTGTCACTCTACCCCACAACAACGACAACCGCAATGGGCGCCATGCTAGCCCAAGAAGTCAATGACGAAGAACATCCGATATACTACATCAGTAAGAAGTTTCTCGACTATGAAACTCGATACGCGCCCGTCGAGAAGAGTTGCTTAGCATTAGTACGGGCATCCAAAAAGCTCTGGCCACTATATGCTAGCACATCAAACAAAGGTCTACTCAAAAATGGACCCCGTCAAGTACCTCTTCGAGAAACCATGCCAAATGGACGCACGGCACGATGGACCCTACTTCTAGCCGAAGTTTGATATTGTCTCACGCTCCTCAAAGCCATCAAAGGATTCGGCAGCCTCGCACTTCCTCACGACCACGCAATCGACGAAGAAACCATCACCGACACCACCTCATTTCCGACGAAGGAATTTACAACATCAACGATTTAACAATGGGAAATGTACTTCGACTCGCTCGTCAAATTACCGAGGTCAGGAATAGAATACTACTCATTTCCGAACGGTGAACATACACCCCTATCCATCAAATCGACTTCGATGTAACAAACAACGCCGCAGTAATACGAGGCATGCCCGCACGGTGTCACAGTCGCCATACTAAACGCAAGGAATCTACGCTGCAGACGGAGATTCCTCGCTAATCATCAACCAAGTGTCCGGAGCAATGGAAGATACTTAACTAAAACCTCGCACTATACCAGAGCAAGATTCAAGAACTCATCGCTAAATTCCACCGCCAGAATTTTTGCACCTACCGCGAGGAAAACCACCGCAGACGCCTTATCAAAACTAGCGCCACTACTAAACATCCCCTGAATACGCATCATTCCCATCGCCGAGAGAACGAAGCGTTGAACCCGCCTACATCCGTGACATCGGGCCGAGGAAGAACAAACCGAACCTTGGTACCAAGCAATAATCAACTTCAAACGAGACTGAGAATATCCGCCAAATACCGACAAACGTGGCAAAAGAGCTCTCCCGCTTCTAGCATCACAATTGCATTCGTAAGCAGAGATAAGCTACTCAAGAAAACGCCCAGGGTACATTACTCTTGTGCGCTGATCACAACAAAGGACGAGAAATAATATCCCAAGTTCATGACGGTGAATGCGGACCGCACATGAACGCCGAGCCTTATGTAAACAAATACTTAGGCTAGGATGGTATCGACCACCATGGAAGCCGATCAGGCAAAATATGTCAAGCATTGCCACAATCACAAATCTTCGCAAACGCATAACACGCACTTCTTCACCTTTATACACCACATCGCTGCGGGCCATTTTCCACATGGGGAATAGACGCCATAGGCAAAGTACACCCGGCCGAGCAGGAGGACACCGCTTCATCCTCGTGGCCATCGACTACTTCACAAAATGGGTCGGCCTGGCCATACCGTAAGTTAGACACAAAAGAAGTGTGCCTGCTTTATACAAAACAATATCATATGCAGATATGGCATACCTCAAGAGCCGATCAATGATCAAGGCTCGTGATTTCGAGGAGAAGTTGAACCCATCCTCACCAAATACAATATCCAGGTACACAAGTCATCACCATATCGACCCCAAACCAATCTGAGCTGGTAGGTCGCAAACAAAACCGTCGCCACCATCCTCAAAAAGATGATCGACACATGTCACGATTGGCCACACAAGATTCCCCTTCGCCTCTATGGGGATATCGAACCACAATACGTGACACCAACAGGGATGACACTTACTTCCTAACATACGGCATGGAAGCCGTGATAACCCGTAGAAATCGAAATGAAATCACTTCGACCTTCGATGGAAGCAGACATACCGTGGTGAACGGGCAAGGGAACGACACGAGCAAATTTCATTCTCCTAGACGAAAGGCGCGCTTACACTCGCTAAGCAATCGCTCGCATGTATCAATCAAGGCTACAAATACAAGATACAACAAACGGGTCGACCACGAATGTTAAAGTGGGTGACTTGGTCCTCAACCGAAGAAGTGGCACCCTACTTGACCTGGGGGAAATTCAAACCTAATCGGGCTGACCATACTTAGTCAAAGAAATCCTTCCAGGAGGAGCCGCGAGGCTAACCGATCTCGACGGCGAAGAATTCAACTTACCCACCAATCTCGACCAGCTTAAGAAATACTACCCTTAAGCTCCACACGACTTTGCAATGTATTTCAAATGAACAATGCACGGATGAACTACGCTTGGTTTGATTCCACGCACTGTGGATACGTAGGCAGTTTCGTAAGAGACTCAACCAAAACCACGAACTACGCCGGTTTGATTCTATGAAAAACATAGATACGTAGGCAGCTTCTCAAAGCACAACCGACCTTCCCCGCACGCACACCCAAAGCTTAAAAAGGTCAAGGGCAATGCACTCACAAAAGGACACGCTCAAAGCTTAAAAAAGTCAAGAGCACAGTCCACACAAAATGACACGCTCAAAGCTCAAAAAGGTCGGGGGCATAGTCACACAAAACACAAGTCTAAAGCTCAAAAAGGTTAAAGACTTAAATTAAAACAAAAAAAAAAAAAAATCCAAAGCTTAAAAAGGTCGAGGATGAATAAAATAAGCAGAGAGACGAGACAATAGGCAAACACTTTCTTTATTTAACCATTGATTTTGAAAATGTTTACATTTTAAGTGATGAGTTTAAAACTAGCTACCAAACTCACTTTATTCATTGAACAATTAAACGCAAATTCTTTGAATAAAACAACGAAATCTCGAATTAGGAAAATTCGACAATAGAACCGGCAGTCCAAGCCGCAAGAAGACTTGCGATTGGCGGAATCAATCGCAAGACCCTCGCGATCATTTACGACCGTCCGCAACATATGTTGCGATTCATAAGGACGGCTTTATCCCAAAGTTTCCATATTTTCGACTTTCCTAATCCTAGCATGCTCAAGTTACGACGCATCAATCCTAATCTGCTCTCCAATCCGAGCCTAAATTACAACCAATCCAAAGATGGACCCATCAAGTCATGATTGATCCGATCATAACACATTTCATTTTATAGTTCGTTAAAGCTCATTTCAATTTTTAAAAATGAACATTTTAAAACACCTTTTCAACAAAACACTTCCAAAGCGTAGTCTCCCACTCTGAATCACTTTCAAATTTTTCTAGCTACTAACCAAACAGTAATGGTAAGAAATAGAAAGTACTTGATACGACTACAACTACCACAGTTCAAGCTACACCAAGACATGAAGCAACTAAGGATGACGACGACGAAGCTCCTCGTTTCTCCGCCTCTAAGACGAGCCACTTCCGCCTCGGCCTCGACACAACTCCGCTACTGCTCGCCTAAGCCATCCTCCAAATGATGGGTCAAGCTCGCCACAATTTCTTGTGGACATCCTTCGCAGAACTCAAGCACAAGACATTTTTACTCCATTTTGCCTTAAATATACACTAATTTAAGCCAAACTACTGGGTAAATTGAAACCTACTCCATTTTGACTTAATTCAAGGTCCAATTAAGCCAAACCATGGGGCTAAACCTCAAATCGATCCAATTCTTCCATTTTGACTATAGTTTCTCCAAACTACACCAAACTCGTGGGGCTAAACACAAAATCGCATACACTCTAAGTTTGCCCTTCGTTATTCATACCTCTGGCCAAACTGGGGCTAACATAGATATACAAATGGCAAACACATACCTTTTTCACCCTATCACCCCAACCCTCCATACCAAAGATCCGTGAACCACCTGGCAGATACTCAGCACGTGGAAGGTCTCCGTGTCCCAAGATTGTCCCACTCCGCCGTCAGAGGAAATCAAATAAACGCCAAGTCGGGCCAGCACCTACAACAAGAAACACATGAAATACAACAAAATTAGTGGAAAATTTTTCAAAAAGACTTTTACCCTACACAAAGGAGCAAGACATACCTCGATAGACCCGCCAGCAAGTCTACCCCAAACAAAAGGCGATAATCTAGTCCATGGCGAGGAGATTCTCCGACTCCCTCAAGATGCAAATGCTCGCCGCCGAGTCAAGACCCGCTGCCTCGGTTAACCTTAGGTGGATCAAGAGGCACGATAAAGTCAGATACCTCGCCTGGATCGCCAGACGCCACCCAAGTACCAAACGCATCCATTACTGGGCGTGAGCTGGGTACAACCGCTGGGAGTCACGCCCCAAAACGCCGCCATAACCCTCAGAACGCCTGTAATCGCTTCCCACCTGACGTGGACTGAATCAGAACTAAAAGAAGTTAAACACGTTAGACGCCATCTCAAGAAAAATCATTTAAATACATGCTATTTAGAAGGTTTCAATACATACCGACCACCTCTCAATCGTTCAATCGTTTCCTAACAAAGTCGCATTTAATTACCATACCCGACACGGCTACATCGCATTCTATGTCAAGACCGCAGGTATCTCTTCTCCTTCAGAATGCTTTCTTCGGCAGAAAGAAAGGAAATGACTATAGATCCAAAGACTACACAAGAGACATAAACGGTTAGCTCAAATAAACAACATCTCGAGCAAGCCTAATGTAAGACAAAAACAACGCATTCTCCAACAACAAGCCAGTGAGACGCGATGAATCCTAGACCCCCATCCATCTTCCGTGGCCTCACAAAGATCCATGCGTAAACGGATGCACAAACCCAAGGTCGGGATACCCAATCAGACGCCCCGATCGCACTCCAACTCAAGACACATCAACACCAAGAGCAGCCTCTCGCCTTCTCGCCGGCAGACAGAGCTAACAAACCACCAGCCACATACGAGCATTCTCGCCACACCCAAGATTCGCCCATGCCGAAGTCTTCCTCAAGTACTCCATGATATAACTCGCCTTCACAGAGTTAGGTGCTTTTTCCTCGATACGCACTCTAAACCAAAGACCTACAAGATCAAGCACCGCCTTATCATCGATAGGTGGCGCAAAGCAAAGTCCATATCACGGCCACCGAAGGGTAGACCCGTGATGATAGCATACGAAGACAAGGTAATACCCGCGAACCCGCAAATGGAACGCCGTGGTCAGATCCCAATACCGGCCAAGGAACGCCCGGATGACCTCAAGTTCGCCAGAGTCCGACTATCCACGATCCGATCCAATGTTTAACCAACTGACCCAGAGCACACCTATCAATCAACTCCTGTGCTCCTAGGAGTCAAGACATTCTTATGCGCCCAAACAATGCATTTAATGCCCGAAAAACGCTCTCATATATCCTATCTCGAGCCCTGTGAAGAGCTCTATGAGACAAGTGACGCCACGGCCCGCCAACAGGCGTGACTGCCCCAATTTTTCGCCCAGGGATCTGGCCAACACGCTGACCATGACTAGCACGACTTCTAGCACGAGACCCTCAAGCCTCGTGGAAGACTCACCTCCTCCATGGCCTCTACCTCTCTCTCCTCCTCACCTATAAAGACCCCCACGATGACCACGAACACCCATGCCGCTGGGCCCACGACTCCCTCCGGCCTGAACTCGACAACCCCAGTGAGAAGGATCCTCGCTAAAAGCACGACGCAAACCTGCACTCACCGGAGTAGAGTTCTCACCCCAGAGCTCGTGCATCTCATGAGACCGAGATCTCGCAGAGGTCCGCACCAATCACCTGTGACATTTTCAAGAAGACAAACATTTTCAAGAAGACGAACATTTACAAGACGCAAGACGAAGACGAAGAAAGCAACAATTCTACAAGAACACCCCATACAGAGCCCTCTTTGGTTTAATTCACCAAAAGCCGCTCTATACCCCTCAAAATTTGAACTTGATGGTTTCTATGGATTATATTAACCTCCAATTACACCCCAGAATAATCAATTGCATTTTGGACTCATACCAAAAACCCCTAATTTTGACCTAAGTCCTCCGTTTTAATCGACCTTAAACCTCAATTTAAGGGACGATTATTAACATTTTTCAAAAACTAACGCCATACACATGCTATACTAGCCAAGGGGAACCTATGGCGAAGTTTAATTGCAATTCCGAAACCGAAAATCCGGGTCCGATTTGGCTGGGACCATTTCACACGAACTTGGTCCGAAAACACGTCAAACCATGAACATTTCACACATACATTCAAGAGTAGCATCATACAAGGGAATGGTATAGTTCTCTAGTAATCAAGCGGCGAATTTCAAGCTAAAAGACTCGCTTTTTCACCAAAACGCTTTTTCTACATTTCAAGAACGATCTAGCAATTTACAACATCAAAATGCATAAAAACAAGTAAGATGGAGTAGTACCTTGATCCATTTTAGAGTAAAGCAAGAAAACGAGCTTAAAACGGTCTTGAAATCGCAAGGAAGCGGTTTTAAGAGAGAGGAGTCTAAAATGGTGAAATGAGTTTAGAACTCAGATTTCCGTGTTTTATAAGGAGAAAGAGCTCTAAGACCCTAATCGCAAGGACGCCATGATTTAGGGAAGAGCCGCAAGGACGCCATGATTCCACTTTGGGCATTTTCGTGTTTTTCCTATTTTCGTGCCTAATTTGGACTTCTAGTCTATGTATAGGCCTTTAGACACTTTCTCACGCTACGCCGCTTCTGCATAAGGCGCCACCTAAAGTCCGCCACACTCTTAGACGAGTTGAAACACTATACACAACCTTGGCGTAAACACTAAACACGAGCATTTTCCTGACGATAATTCCTACGACGAAGCACTCTTTACGAGATGAGCACCAACACGAGCACTAGCACGAAGCACGGCACATACGCCTTTTACGAGACCAAGCACGCGCTTTTTACGAGACAAGCAACAAAGAATAACACGCAAAGGTATTTAGCAAGCACAGAAGCGCATCCCCAGACAGTGTATGCAAGGACCGCCATGTCCCTAAACATGTTCGCCCCTCCCTGATAAGCCCTGCTCGAGTCCTAGTCTCACCCATGGACACATACTCCGTGTCACTGATGATATCGAGATCAGAATGGTCCTGGATAAAGAAATGTAGTTTGACTTTCGCTTTAGTCCTAAGCTCACCAAACCTGGGCTCAGAGATACCCAACCGCACCTCCCGCCAAAAACCCAAATGATGTAACAATGGACTTTATTGCGTGCTTTACGCTGACTTAAATGGTTCTAACTATGACGAATTCAAGTTAAATGTTTTTAAATGCAAATGAGGTTTCTTTATGGGTCATCACCTTTAGTGTCCTTAGGTCAGAGTCTAGCTTGTCTCGAGTTCAGTCCTAATCGCATGCAAGACACCCCTTTTCAAACACATATAACACATCGATCCACCTAAATACCTAAATTTAGGCCTAGCTGTTAAAACTACCCTTTAGCATTAGCAAATACCTGTGATAGTCTCACTAATGTCCTATTTCACAAAATTACACAAAATGCACCCTTTTACATTTTTCGTGGCTCTGCCCGTAACTGAGCCCAAACCCATACCTGCCCAGATTCCAAGGATCAGGATTGACCAAGTCAAACCCTAAAACAAACCCTAGCAACCCCTAACTTAGAGCTCACGCAAGGTTATTTCAGATATCCTAAAAGATAATTTAGAAATATACTAATATATAGGATAATCCTCCCTACCAATCGCAAAGAGGCATCATGATTGGTAGGGGCTATCGCAAGACTCCTTGCGATTGCCTGTGCAGTCGCAAGAGGCCTCATGGCTCCTACGTCCTGGCTTTATCCCTAGATTTCCTAAAATCTACCGAACTCTACACTATAAATACGACCCTTCTGGCCATTCATTCAACACACAATTTCGTAATACAATTCTCACCCCAAAACACTCTCAAAAAGCCTCACGCATAAACACCCCTAGAATTCCTCATTTTCCCAAAGGTTGAATTCCTCCCTTTCGCTAAGCACGCCGGCTTCCTAATTCGAGACAGTAATACTTAATCCTACCATGGATTAAGGTCTTTCTTTACTTAGACTAGCAAGGGCCTACATTAGGCTCACCCCGACTTTGGTACGCAAGTTCCGCTTTTCATAAGGCGCCATGCACCTCTAATACACACCCTATTCGTAAGACCTTTCCAAAGTCGATAAACAATCGACTTTAAAATAAACCAATGGCTAATCAACTTTATTTTATCGCATGCATTTTAGCAAATCCTCTTATTGCATCTAAATCACTTAAAATGAATTCGCCATTAAATCGAATCGTTGCTAACAAGTTAAGCATGCTTAATCGAGGGTTTTAAACAATCTCTTTTGCATTATTTTACATCCTTATCGCAATCAGACGTAGCGTATTACTTAGGCTCATGTATCATTATTTGCATTGTTCTCAAGTCTAGTAGAGGCTATCTTTTGATAGGCTTTTCCAAAAGATCTTTCATAAAAACATTATTTTGATTTATGCTTTAGAAAAGTACCTCACCCGAATCCGAACTGGGTTTCACAATAACCTTAGACGGATAGGTGTCGACGCGTCTTCAACTCTAAGACGGTCTTTCGAGCATGAGAACACTGAGGCGGGGTTCTAAATTTCCTCATAATTTAGTGGCGGCTCCAAAACAGCTTTTAAAAGGTTTTTCTTAATTAGTCTTTTTAACTTTACTACCCTAGCAAGACGTCGAGTGGTTCCATGGTCGATCCCTGCACCTACACTAGTCTCTCGCTGGTCTTCCTCCCATTAGGTGTGATCGAAGGATCAGCTTGATTACCGCCATCTCATGACAAGAACGCCAAACTCTAGCAAGCCGAGCTGCTACCGATATATACGTTAATCAACCGACTTATATAAAGCTATATTCCCTTTATTCCTCTTAATGAGATTTATTAAGTATTCGCAATATTGTGGAGGACACTCACTCCAACAATCTCCCACTTGTCCTTACAAGTGTTGCGACACCGATTCTCTTGTCAATTTGATCTCCCACTCAATGCAAGGTGTCTTTCAGGTCGCACTTGCTATTGATCTGATCTAGAGTGGTTTTCGATCCGAGAATAATCGCCTAACCTAAGAATCTACCATAGATTACTTCCGAGCGTGGCCACGCATTTCAGCTATTTCTCCTCGAGTGGCCCCGAGATATCGAACCTGCATTTAGGGTAGACACCTGTTACCCATGTAGGCCTGGCAATCGAACACGCATCACCATGACCTGTAATATACCTCGTAGCCTCCTTTACTGCATTTACGACATAGGATATAAACCAAAGTCACTCTAAACCTGCATCGACTCATCAACAGCTAATAGCCTAAAGAACCGACTTAAAGGAATACTTCGTAAATTCTTGCCACGACCAGTGCAACAAAAAGAACTCCGTTAATGGTCATTGCCCAAACAGAGTATCCCATAGCCTCGCCAAAGTAATCGACCGTCATACTGCCTATGACCTATGGTTACCGAACTCACCATCAAATCGACTTACAAACCAGCCACTAGAGAGACGCCACCTCATATAAGTGACTAGGGGTCAACACTAGGTTGATCCCGCCACTTTAACAGTGGTTCAAAGGTTGTCTCCACAACCTATCGGGACAAACCGAGTATAAACAATATAAAAATTGAATAAAAGTAAATCATAAATACTATATATGTAATAAAATTAGATGATCATATATCAAAATAATTTTACAAATCCAAAACCCCTTTTATACCCATCGTAACTACATGACTAAGCTATGTTTCGATTGAGGTAATGGTTCGTTAACGGGTCGACGACATTGTCATCTGTCCCTACATTACATATCATAACTTCCTTTCTTTCCACATAATCTCTAATCACATGGAACTTCCGAAGTACATGTCTAGATTTATTACTAGACTTGGGCTCTTTAGCTTGAAAGACCGCCCCATTATTGTCGCAAAATATGGGAACTGGTTCTTCAGCTTTGGGGACTATCTTTAGACCCTCTAAAAACTGTCGAATCCAAACTGCCTCTTTCGCAGCTTCGGATGCGGCTATGTACTCAGCTTCCGTGGTAGAGTCCGCTATTATCGGGTCAAGCCAAACTCTTCCAACAAACTGCACCTCCGTTCATAATGAAGACATATCCTGATTGGGATTTCAAGTCATCTCGATCAGTTTGAAAACTAGCATCCGTATAACCTTTTATACGTAGCTCATCATCTCCTCCATAAACAATAACTGAATCCTTAGTCCTTCTCAAGTAATTAAGGATATTCTTTACCGCTATCCAATGACTTTCACCTGGATTAGCTTGGTACCTACTCGTCATACTAAGAGCATATGACATATCTGGACGTGTACACATCATAGCGCATATGATTGATCCAACTGCCAAAGCATGTGGAATCAATTTCATGCGTTCAACATCCTTTGTTCAGTTGGACCCTGTGATTTGCTCAGAGTAGTCCCATGACCCATAGGTAAGAACCCTCTTTTAGAGTTCTTCATGTTGAACCTGTCAAGAATCTTATCGATATAAGCTTCTTGACTTATCGCTAACGTCCTTTTGGATCTATCTCTATAGATCTTGATGCCCAAAATTCTCTTAACTTCTCCCAAGTCCTTCATCTGGAAATGATCTCCTAGCCAGCTCTTTACAGAAGTGAGCATAGGTATATCATTCCCTATTAGTAGTATGTCATCTACATACAATACTAAAAATACAACTTGGCTCCCACTGAATTTCGTATAGAGACACGGTTCCTCAACAACACTTCGAGTAAATCCGCTCGCTTAATCAGCTGAACGAATCGGTGATTCCAACTCCTGGATGCTTGCTTAAGGCCATAAATGGACCTCTTAAGCTTGCAAACTTTCTTAGGATTTTTATGATCGATAAAACCTTCAGGTTGTGTCATATACACCTCCTCATCCAGAATCCCATTCAGGAAAGCGGTTTTAACGTCCATCTGCCAAATTTCATAATCATGAAATGCAAAGAATCGCAAGAATTATCTTAATGGATCAAGCATACCATCGAGCAAAGGTCTCATCATAGTGTAAACCATGAACTGAGTGAAACCTTTAGCTACTAGTCTAGCTTTGAAAACATCCGGTTTCCATCCAAATCAATTTGATTTTAAAGATCCATTTACACTCAAGAGGTCTCGACTCTTCAGTAAATCGCCAGTTCCAAACCTGATTTTCGGACATCGAATCCATTTCAGATTTCATTGCTTCAATCCACTTTTCGGAGTTAGTACCAGAATGGATAACTCCTGCGTCCTACAACATTTGTACTGAATTTCCGGAGCAATCCCTGAATTCCGTTACACACTACGAAGACGAGATTGTACGTTTCAAGACATGAATGTTTACTTTTTGAGCATAATTATTGTCACCACTACTAAATGTTTCTATTTTAATTTAAGGGTTTTTCTACGGTGTACCCTCCAAGTTTTTGGTTTTCTATCGTGTACCCCTATCTTTTTTTCCTTATACCGTGTACCCTTGAACTTCATTACTCATTCTATAAGATGACCTAAAGTCACTAAACTGTTAATTAAATACTAACACCGTTAGAATAAACTCCTATTTTTTCTATTTTTTATGTTTTCCCTTCAAAATTATGAAATATCCCTTCTTTTTTTTAATTTTCCACTATTTTTCATCCTTATTCATTTTTTTTCTATAGTATATAATTTTTTTTAAAATTGTTGTTAAAAGTCATAAACTTTATTGATTTACTTTATCGTAAAATAATCATGAATATTTGAAATTCATAAATTTAGAAGGAAATATTAAAAAGAGGGAGAAATGAGAGCTTAATGTAACGGTGTTAGTGTTTAATTAACGGTTAAGTAACTTTAGGTCACGGTTGAGAATGGATAATGAAGTTTGAGGGTACACCGTGTAACTGAAAAAAAACAGGGGTATACGATAGAAAACAAAAAAGTTGGAGGGTACACCGTAGAAAAACCCTTAATTTAATGTTAGGTACAAGAGCATATTAAAAAAGGGATCCACATCGACGAAGTGCCTCGGCATGAATCATGGATTAGAGCCCATTCACGTGTTAAAGATGGAATCGTAACCTTTGATAATCCAATTGACCGTGAAACTGCAAAAGTTATTGTAAGATAAACTTATTTTTAGTGTTGGTTAAATTAAGTCGTAGACCTATTTATGTACAGTAACGTGATCTTGTTACTTTTTTTTTTTTTTTTTTTTTTTTTTAATTTAGAATGAACTGAAGACTCAAGCTGAAAGGGGTGAAATTTTTATAGAAGGTGGTCGAGATGATATCCTTGCAAGAGCTATTAAGAAACCCAAGAACGGTGGACGAGTTAGAGGGGTTGGATCAGGTATCACAATTACATAATACTTTGGGATGAGTAAGCCAACACCGCCTACCCAAATGCGTGAAGAAATTACAAGTTTGAGGTCTGAGATGACCACAATGAGAAGCAACCAGCAATTTTTTATGACTTTTATAATGTCATGCTTAGACCAAGAGCAGGCCAAACATTTTATGAACGGCGTAACCCAATTGGGGATTTTTGGTCAACAAAGTTATGATAAATTTAGCGCTTTTGTTAATAATAACGATGGCAAGTTTGATGAAATTAATGGAAAATGCGATGATATTGGGGATGCTGATGATGACCTATTTGGCGCAACCGTTGAGAAAACAGAAGGCTTATTTACCAAGTTACTAACTTAAGGTCATGATGAGTTTGACCAATTTGATCATGATTTTCACGTTGAGGAACCAAATCGCATTTCCTGGGTGTTTATTCTCATGGGATGGATGAGTATGACCGTATGCCTATTAGTAAGCATGTATTGACCGTATAAAGTCGTTAGATAAGAGCCTTTTTTTCCTATTTGGTCTAGAATATTGATTATATCTCTTTTAGTAATATAAGTTAATTAAGGTTTATTGTTATTATTGAATTAGGGAATGTATGATTGTTGCTTAGCAATTGAGGATGGCAAAGATATCCAAATTGTAGCTATTGGACAAGTTCATGTGCAGGGGGCACAAGAAGTGACTTTAAACCATTTCAAGGCTTTGTCGCATTTAATGTCGCCGAAGCCTGGCCACCAAAGAAATTGTGTCAACTGCACCATTACCATGTCCCGACGAGGAGTACAGTGTAGTGT
Organism: Dianthus caryophyllus; assembly: GCA_023091065.1. NCBI lineage: Eukaryota > Viridiplantae > Streptophyta > Magnoliopsida > Caryophyllales > Caryophyllaceae > Dianthus > Dianthus caryophyllus. The sequence continues at coordinate 7,533,241 of CM041526.1, read as the reverse complement.
GCCAAGCAAAGGGTACTTTTGTTTCTTGGCCTGCTCACTTAATTTTTCCAAAGAAAAAGGTTTGTGCCTAACAATGATGTTGTGTGATGTGTAAAAGGCCTTAATTTGTCTTTTTATCCTTTACTGCTGTCTTTTTCTTATTACAGTTGCATGAACAAGTAAAGCAACAACCTAAAAGTCAACCAAAACAGAAAGAACTTCATACGACACGATCATGCTTATTGGCCTGAAACTGAAGGAGTGACTGAACAATCGCTATCTCAACGTCAAGTTGGAGATGTAATATATATATCCTTTATTCTTACTATTTGAAGCCATCCTTTTATTTTGATACTTGAGTCCGTTTCTTCTTACAGTTGCAAGAACAATTGATGCAACAACGTACCTTTCAAGCAAAAGAAAAACGACTTGTGCCTGATACGTACTATGTTCCGTATCTAGAAACTGAACTAGTGAATGAACAACCTTCATCACAACGTCAGGTATGAGATGTGATATACTATCTTTTTCTCCTTGCTTGTCCAAAGTCATCTTTCTATATAGCAACATGAATATGTGAGTCCAATTTTTTGTGTACAGAGGCTTCAAAATCAATACCATGAGTATACTAAAGCTATTTCTTGCGATGAGGTATACCATTCTGCAACAATTAATACATGTAAGATTTTAGTCGAATGTGTTTAAAAATGTATTGAAACTATAAATTTTGGGTTTTTCTTATGTGTGTTAGAAGCGACCACATGCCATTAGCTCACAATCGCCATCGTCACAAACGTCTACCACAACAAAATATAACATCACTGACAAAGATCGAGCTAAGGTGACTTCAGGATTGTTGATGGCTTTGAAAAAAGAAGCTATGCAGTTGAAAAAAAGACATGGGAATATTGTATTATCTATTCCGAAAAGCGTGTTTGACCATGAGCATGAAGTTAGGGTTGACTATGAAGACATGTTGGTTTGGAACTTTCAAAGAGAGATTGGATCTACTCACATGTCGATTCTCATGAAGTATGTTTTTTTTACTACACATTAGACGTATATGTTGTGTTTCGATAATGTGCTAGATAATCATTTTTTAATGATAGGTACTTGAGCGAAACATGTCAAAATGAAGGTGTATCGGGGATGTATGGGTTTTGTGATCCTAATTATCTCTCTTCATTAACTCCAACCATAGAGAAAGATCAATCTGATTATTTATGTCGTGCTTTTGGGTGCAACGGAGGCAAAAATATAAACCAATTATTTTTTGCTCCATATCAGGAAAAGTGAGTTTATATGCAAAATTCAACACACTATTTATGACTTCATAGCGTACATAAAATGCTCTTTCTATTTTCACTTGTTTATTTACTACAGTAGACATTGGATGTTAGCGGCTATAAGTCCTTGGAATGGCGTGGTTTTTTGGCTTGATCCAGCAGGAGCGCATAATGATGTTCGTGAATTCGCTCAACGCGTCATTAATGAGTATGTGACATCACGTTGTAATAATATTTTATTGAATTATCTTGTTATCTAATTGTGTTTAAATTTGTTAGGGGTATTATAAAGTCTAGCAGTCTTTATCGAAAAGACATCAAGAAAATGAAAAAAAATTCAATTCGGTGGAAAATAATACAGGTATATATCTCAGACATGTATAAAAAAAAAATTACTTGTTATATGATCATATTTTAACGTGGATAGCTAATTTTAACTTCATTATGTTAGTGTCCTCGTCAAACCTTGGGTACAAATGATTGTGGGTATTATGTTGCTCGATACATGATTGAGACGATTACAAATAGACGACCTGCTATTCCCGATGAGGTAACATTCTAACTCTTATATTGACATCATTGTATAAGTCTTGTGCAATTACATATTTAAGTAATTGCAATGAGTGAAATATGTTATGATATGTCAGTAGCTATTACTTTGTGTTCTAGCTTATATTCCATGTGTCTGTGTGTTTTGGATGATGGAGATAGCACGGTTTGTTATTGTTACAATTGCAAGTATTAAGATTAAGGCAATGTAAGATGTAGGTAAGTTTTTATGAGTATATTTTTGTGTATTAGGCGTAATAACTTTTGATGCGTACGATGTGAGAAATTCCGTAAGGATGAATTTCTGTGATCTGTTAAGCGGTAAATATTAATATATTTGTATGCACAAAAAAATCCTTATTCGTTACATGCAGTTTTGGATTATTGGTTTAACATGCATTACTTTTTTTTTTTTTTTGTTTAACGTATCCGTATTTGACATACATAATATTTATCTTCTTTATTTGTTGCTAATTTTGGTTACATTTATAATTGTCTTGTAGTACTTTACTGGAATTCCAAATACTTATTCGCAAGGTATGATTGATGAGCTACGAGATATGTGGGTCACTTATTTGTTCAAGCAAATTCAAGACGACGATGACATGGACGAAGATATGGAATGAGGACATTGGTGAAGCTGGAATAATTGAATGATACATATTTTCTAAACAATTTTGTATGGTTGCACTTGAGATAAAATAAAATACAATACAATACGGTTGCACTTGAGATTCATCATATTTATACAAGAGATTCTTTTATTTTTATGCACTTGAGATTCATCATATATATATATATATATACAAGAGATTCTTTTATTTTTATTTTTATATGAATAACAATGGTATCGGCCGACCATTAGAATGTTTACAATACATTTTTTTTTTTTAATTGATTATTCGTCTATTTTATTATTGGGATAAATTTAGGTGACCAGATGTACCTAAAACTGGTTTCTTAACTCGATATTATTTTATAGCAAACTAACATGTGCATCTGAACAACACATATCTTAATGGAACAAAAGAGACTAGTTATTACACACTGCTAGTCTCTAATATCTACTTTTAATCTCAGTTAAAAGCCAAAACAAAGAGACTAGTTTAATTTCCCAACTTGTCTCTTATTGTGACAGAAGAAACCAATACACAAAAATGGTCTCCTAAGCAAAGACACCAGTGAGCTTAAGACTAATTATAATCTAGTCTCTAACACTACTTTTAACTGGTTCCATGACATTTTTTGTAGTAGTGTCTCCAATATATGCGACAAGTGAGAAAAACATTAAAAAAAAAAAAAAGTCAGAGAGTTTAGGCCATTATGTAGTAAATTTGATTAAAATATAAAGATAATTTTTCTTTTACCTGAGATAAAATTTATAATAGGAAATAAATAATATTTTCATGCTATATTGAGTAAAATGCACCAAATGTATGAAATTATAAATGCAAGGAATCCAAATCCACATGTAGTGTATTGTTTTTATTTCTTGTAATAAAAACAAATGCTTGATTATTTAAAATACTTTCTATTAATTTATCATTATCACAAAATTGTTCATAAAAACTTGTTTTTATTCCTATAAATAAAAACCTGCCATTGAGTGAAGCCGTGATGTAATATTGCATTGTTCGAAGGTTTAATCATGTCAATAAAAATGCCCCTACAAATTTACATTTATTAGTTTTTGTGCGTATTATTCATGTGTTTGAGTGTTTCTAACATTTCAAGAGTCAATCATCCACTCAATAATTAAGGTTCAAACATTTTGGTGTTTCTGTTTCTCTAATCGACGTTTTAGGAAGATGTACGTAGATTAGTATTCTATATTTGTAACAAATTTTAAGCACACTCCCTTAAAAAATAGAAGTTATCTATTATATAATTGGTAAATTATAAATTAAACAAATATATATAAATTATATTATATACAAAACAATTAAAAGCTAACGATAGATGGTCTTGACGGATCAAGTTATTTAATTAGCATCTTCTAATTACATATTGGAGTATTACAAAATTCAAAATGATTTTAATCCAAGGTAAACTCCTAAATTATTCCTAATAATATCTCTAAATATGTCTAATAATGAGATATTCTATGTTATTATTTCCCTATTATCTAATATTCTCTATTAGTTAAGTTTCCAAATATATTTGCAATGTGAAGGAGATGGAGTACTTGAATCGAACCTATTGTTTATATACCTTGATACCTCTATTCTTATCATTAGTTTATGACAAATTCGGGTTAACTATTAAATTCTTTTAAGTTCATTGTTGATCAAAGTACAGAGTAAGTCAGCTAGTCAATGTGAATATAATCCTCTCACTCGAATCAAAATGGGACATGCATTTTCATTTATTATACATGAACATAGAAAATTCGTGTGATATCCTATTTAATTTGTCAATAATTAAAATCAAAATTTAATTTTTTATATAGAAAAAATATAGATAAAAATACCGACTAATGAAAGTGAGTACAAAGAATAATATACTACTTTCTCGCTTTCAAGTCCAAACACTACATAACACTATTTGCCACTATTCATGTACTCGAGGAATTTTGGATATTATTGTTGTTATAAAATTGAGAATATAGTCATGTGTGATTTTGTTTTATTCATTTTTCTTAAGTACCATATTAAAATTGAATTTGTATAATTTTTTATTATATGTAACTATAGATATTATCGTTAAAAATGCATTTTGATAAATAAACTATGACATTATGTAGTGTTTGTGACTGAAGGAATAAGGAAGTAGTATATTGCTAATAAATTTAAGTACTTTAAAATTGTGAACTCCACTTGGTTTTATAGTATTATGGATTATGGATTTTGGTTGCTATATTATTTTATTCGTGAATCAACCCAACTACTGCCAAATATTGTAGTATAACACGTGTAATGAAAGAATATTAAATTGATACGAGTAGTTTTTATTAATCAATAAAAGAGAGTGATTATTTTTTTTATAAAATTGGATTACCTTTTTAAATTGTAAAATTAGTAACAGAATAGTTTATGTACTTCACGATATATAACAACACTATTATCACTTGTATTTTCGAAGTTATTTAGCAGGTAAGAAAACACCTTACAAGTTACAAACGATATTGATACAGGAGCATCACTATTAAATTCTCATGAAGTCCTACTTAGTCGAGACGTCACTCACCTAGCACGTGGATTTGAATTTTGTTAGAGTGTATAAAACCGATCTTGGGTCTCCAACCATCAGCTTAAACTTTTGGTTGAGTTGGTTCCTGACATGGTATCAAAGCCTATGGTTATTTCCTGGGTCTCTTTGATATGAAACCGGGCCAATTATATGCCGCTGGATTTAATGGGTTACACGTTATCTCGTGTTTGTTAAAATCACCCGTCCGGTTCGGCTTTGTATGCCATGGAGAAGAATCCCGCCATTGTTGGGCTCCAATATAAGGCTTGTTAATGGGCTTACATGTGTGGGGGGAGTGTGAAGAATCCCTTATTAATATACCCACATGTAAGTCCCACATACAGGTTGTGGAGAGTTGAAATGTCCACCTTATAAAGTCTGGGCTACTACTCCTCCTATTGCCAATTGGTGGATCACTAGAAGTCGAGATGGTGACGTGGGAAGGAGTCGCAACCATGGCGTAAGTGAAAAGTCCGTCATCAACATTTTGAGCAGATTTTATCGCACATCGACAAAGTAATTAAAATCTGCGTTTTAGCATTTATTAGGTTATTTAGAAATAATTAAATTAGCTTAAATAATGATGTCATGCATGATGTGAGCTATCGATGTCATGGATGATGTATATTACTCAGTAGTAGATAGTGCATGTGTGACTTGTGTCACTCATGCATGATCAACAAGTGTCAATACTTGTGCATGTGCAACAAGTGTCAAGCACATGAATTTCACCATGTGCTAATAACCACTATAAATAGTGGATGTTGTAGAGTAGTTTGAACCTATTCTTTCTGACTTCATTCATTCTTGAAATACAAAAACCAAACACTATGAGATTTTCTCTCTATTTGTGACCTCTTGAGCTGCTTTATCTTCCTCATGAGGTTGATTTCTCTTATTTCATCTTTGTTCCTGTGTGGTCTCGGTTGAAATACTTTAGTTTTAGTTGAGTTATTCTTGAGATTCTTAACTAATCCATATCCACTTACTTTCTCTTTCTTTCTAATACTCTAATCCCCAAACCCAAAAATATTCCTACTGCTTTTATTTCTCGCTTTGCTCGTTAATTTCCGCTGTATTTTACACTCTAAAACTCACAAAATACCATCCCTTTTATATGAAGTAGCACACGCATCAGTTACTAGTACTTGTAACAAATTACACAAGATATAGTTTTACGAGATCATATACAATATGTTTTCATGAGTACATTAAAAACTTACTAAAAATATTAGCGAAATAAAACATGGAGTTTAAATATGTAACGTGAAAAATAATTTACAAAAATTAGCTGACAATAAAAATAAAATAAAATTAAAAAAAAAAAAAAAAAAGGTACTCAATAGAATTTATGGAGTAATTTTTTTTTTTTTTTTTTTTTTTTTTTTTTTATAATTTGAAAAAAAGCCTATACTATAATTGTTACAACTTACAAGTGTGGAAATTGCATGAAATTCAATTGGTATAATGATTTAGGTAAAAATTATTGGTGCACATTCCCAATATATATGTGGTTTGATTTTTATAGATTATGTGTTATGCAATTGGATTGATTATACTTTGAAAAAGTTGTAAAACTGGAGTAAATCTAGTGACAGACGATCCCTTTTTTAGACTAATGTCAGATAAGTGTCATTAAATAGTCAATAGTGATCACCATACACTTAAATGTAGGTAAAAAAAGGTGGTCTAAAAAGAACCGTCTGGTTTAAGACAGAGTGACAAAATCACAAATAAATAAATTAAGAAAATATTTTTATCAAAATCTAATACCAAGTGATAAAATTAAAAAAGTGTAAACAATTCACTGAGACGGAATGAGTAAGATTTTGTAATAACGACTAACGAAATATGGTTAATTGGATCATTTGAATCATTTTCTATTCTAAATTAGTCATGACTAACGAAATATGGTTAATTGGTTGCTTACCTATCACAAAGACAAACATAATTAAAAACCTATATATGTCTCTTATGAAACTCTTAAGACTAAGAGTTAAAATTGCTTTTCTACTCCCTTTGTCTAAGTTATTTGTTTACACTTCTCCCAAATTCCTATCACAAAAAAGTCAAACTGTAAACAAATTACTAGAACGGAGGGAGTTATATAAAAACATTCACAATTAAAAATATGTCACAAATAAAGGAGATTTTAATGGTCTCAAATAATCTAGTCAACGTGAAAATAGAATATGCAAGTTGATAAAAATATCATGAAGTAAATACTTTGTATTTTTATTTAAATTCTTTCAACTACACGAGTTATTGAGTTGAATAGACAATATAAATTTATCTATACATGTATCATGTATATCACAAATTGTTGTATAAGGGTATTTTATAATATAAGATCAATCCGAATGATAAATCCAATTTCTTTATTGCTTATTAAATATTGATATTCAAAATCAAATTTGAGGGTATATTTGAATTTTTTTTGTTGAACTCGTCTTATAGTATAAGATGGTGTTATGAAAAAGTTGTATATATGAAGTATCACAAATGCTCACATAAAACCGTTTCACGCGTGCAATGAAGTATTACAATTAAAATGTGCCTACTCTAAGGTTTAACGTTATTATTTTAACGTTTAAAGTGACCATTTTATGGGGCTTTAAAGTATTCACATTTAGTGTTGAAGTGGTCAATATAAACATTAAAATAGTCATATTTTAATCATAAGAATTTCATCACACGCGAGAGACGATTTTTTACAAGACTTACTCACAAAGTACTTCCTCCATTCAAATCAATTAGCATCTCATCACTTTTTGACACTATTCATGTAGGTGAAAAATATTCGAAATAATTCATTATTATTTATAAATAAAAATATAGTCACGTGGGATATTGTTTTATTCGTCTTGATAAGTACAATATTAATTTCAAGTTTTTATATTTTTATACAATTTAGAACTATAGATATTATCGTTACAAAAAGCGTTTTGACAAGTGTAAAAAAACGAAGGATATCATTGTATTCAAATGGAGGGAATATTAATCTACTCCGTATATGTTTCGCATATACATATATGGAAATATATATTGGAAATATAATTTTCTGTTAAAAGTTTAGGACATGCAAACAATTTAATGCGTAAGAAAATGGTATGGAAAATTAATTAATTTTCAACTGTTTGATGTACTCCATTGTGAAACTCTATGCTAGTGAGTAATAAAGATAAGAAAATAGACAAGAACAATTACACATTAGACATTACACATATATTATTATTATTATTATTATTATATTATTATTATTATTATTATTATTTAAACACAAACTCTATTAGAAATACATAACTGTCTTAGTAGAGTCGTTACAACTTACAAGGTTCACAAGACTGACTAATACCAAATCATCACCAAATTACATATTAAGTACTCAAAATCATGGTGAAGATTATCATCATAATCATCCGTCTAATAACCTTAATTACCCTAATTATAATTATACTAGAAAGTAGAAAATCAAACAACAACAACAATAATTAACATTATTAATTAAGTGGCTAATCATCACCACATCACACACACACACCCACACTAATTGACATGGGGTTGCTAATTACTTAATTAATATTAATTAATTAAGCAACAACCCTAGGAATGGCCTTGCACACCAAAGACTTCTTCATTTCCATTGAAAGGGTAAGACACTCAGTCAAGTCAACGCCATGCTCATTTGATGGGACCCACTTAAAGTTTTGGAGCATTTGGGCTAACCACAATTGGGCCGTGGCTAGGCCCATTGCCTTTCCGGGGCAAACACGCCTACCGGCTCCAAATGGGGCGAGCCTTAGGTCCGAGCCCATGATCGACACATCCTCCTCCATGAACCTCTCGGGCTTGAACTCTTCAGGGTTGGCCCACACGGCCTCGTCGTGGGTGATGGCCCACATGTTGACCATGGCGGTGGTCCCAGCAGGGATGAAGTGGTCTCCAATGTTGGTGTCGTGGACGGCTAGACGGGCCCATGAGAGGAGCGGGCCGGGTGGGTGGACCCTTAGGGTTTCCTTAAGGATGGATAAGAGGTAGGGTAGTTTGGGTAGGTCCGCGTCAGTCACGGCCTTGTTGGCTCCCACCACGGTGTCAATCTCGAGTTGGGCCTTGGCTTGGATGTTTGGGTGCAAGACCATCCTGGCTAAGGCCCACTCAAGAAGGATTGCCACGGTATCAGTCCCCCTGAAAATCATTTCCTGCAATAACAAAATCGTAACTTACATTAAAAATGATACGAGTAATAAAAGAAGTAAAAAAAAACAAATGGTCCCACTAAGTTACATGCCCTAGTAAATACCAAGTCTAACAAAATTATTAAAAACATGCAACCAACCAACATGATCTCAATGTACAAATGTACAAATACAATAATTATGTATAACATGCATATTACATGATAAAGCAACTAAATGTAAAACGAGAAATGGACCTACATAATATCAAAAAGTATAATATCAAAAATAATAAAAAACAGAACAAAATATGGCATAGAACATATGAGTAGACGATATACTAAAAAGAGCAATAAATGTTAATAAGTCTTCGAAAGAAAACAGCTAAAGAACAATAAATAAATAAGCATTAAAAACGTAACGTTTTAGAGGAACTAGAAAAGTTTAAATGCAACCAGAAGATCAGAGGAAAACCAAAAGTCTTACCCAAAGTACTGCGATCATGTCAGCGTCTGATAGTTTCGTCTCCCCGTCTTCTAAATCGAGTAGGACGTCTACGAAATCTTTCGAGGACTCGTCAGTCTCGTCTTTACTGTTATTATTCAGTCTGCGGAGTTTGTGTTCGTCTATGATTTTGGCAACGTAGACGTTCACTTTCTCGACTAGGGCCTTGCACCGCTTCCTGACCCCCTGGAGGTCTAACCAACCGAGAGGGGCAAAATGGTCATTCCAGTTGAAGACTCCGAGTAAGTCGTACCCTTCGCTCACGAGTTCCTCTAGGAGGCGCTCTTCTTTGCCGTGAGGGTTTTTGGTGAAATCGTAACATTTGCCAAAAACGCTCATCATTACGTTGTTGAGTGAGCCGAAGTGGACGACTTTTTTGATTTCGATGGTTCCTTCTTTCACCATTTTGCCCTTTACCTCTTCGACCATGGAGCGGCCGATGTCCTCGCGGAAGCCTGAGAAGGCCGCGAGGCGGCGTGGGCTGAAGAGGTACGTGGCGGAGATCCTACGGAGGTTCCTCCAGTAGTCACCGAAGGGGGCGAACCCCATGGCGCGGTGAAAGAGCAGCTCATAGGCTGACTCTTTCACCGGGCGGTCAGCGAAGGAAGTGCTGTTTAGCAATTCCTTCGCCGACTCGGGTCGACTTGCTATCACGTAGCGGGTCGACCCGACCGAGAACGCCATCAGGGTTGTTGCTCGGAAGGTCCTGGCCAACTTGGCCAAGACCCTGTGGGTGGTCTCAGAGGTGAACGCCAAAGCAAGACCCAAGAAGGGGAGCCCGGCAGGACCCGGGATAGCGGTTGGGCCGCTACGGCGGGCCTTTGAAGCTGCCCATGCAAGACCACCGGGATGGAGGAAAAAGGCAAAAACCGAAAGCAGAGAAATTAGGGAAATTGTGAGAGGAAGAGAGAGTGTTGAAGGAAGAAGGGAGAAAGTTAGAGAAAGTGCTTCAGAAGACATTTTTGTATGCTGAAGGTTTTTTGTTTTTTTAGTTTAAGAAAACAGTGAAGTGAAGTGAGTGAGTGTAAAAGTGTGGAGAAGGGTGGTTTATATAGGGGTTTTGGGGAAGGATTTAAAATAGTAACTTTTATAGAAAATAATACTCCGTAATAATTAAATCATAGGAGTAATTAGATTAGACCTGGCAAAATGAAACCGAACCAGATAAACCGACTGAAATTGTTGGAATCGACATGCAACCGAACATCTGAAAAGTTTAACTTGAACTTGTCAAGTAACTTTGATATGACTTGAAGTGAGGCTAGGCCAGGCGAAATTCAACACATATCTGGAAAGACCCATAGTCGAATAAACTTGAGCCCATTTTAAATCAGATTTATTTCACTTTCGAACCCGAAGACAAGTAGGCGAAAAATAATCGATTTGACCCAAACCAAAGAATATTTACCTCATATATAAATATATATTAAAAATTTCTTTATATGTAATATTTGTCATCTGAGTTCAAAATCAACTTCTTAACTCTTTAACCAAGTGTTTAAGAGTATTAATTGTTTTGATAATTGAAAATAATAAAAATGACTCCTATTTATAACATAATATTACTTCATAACTAGGTAATCTTTCGATGTGGGATATTGTAACTATTTATACCAAATTCATCACATTTACATTCTTATTTTTTCAATGTGGGACACAATAGAACAAGAGTATTCCAAGTTAAAGTCGCATCTTAAAAACAATATTATAATTTAGTATGAGACGGATAAACTCATCGAAACACGAAGCTGTAAAATAATATAAAATCTAAGACCTTTAAACTTTTATTCCATATTTTGCAACATATTTATTTTTTCACATAACTCTTATATGCGAAAATTTAGAAGCACACAAGTGGAAATTGAAATCAAAATTGAGGACATCACAATTCTTTCATATATTATCCAAATGTGACCCGATTCGAATAATATCTGACCTGATCATATCTCGACTCGATTATCAACTGATCTGACATTAATCCGACTTGAACCCGAATTGAACCAAAATTATCTACAACCGATAGAGACTCGTAATCGAAACAAAATCGAATTGAACTGAATTGAAATCGAAAATACAAATAAACCAAATGAAATCGATCCGAAACAAACTGATCCGAAACCGATCGAAATGACCCGTTTGCCACCTCTAAATTAGATACATCTATTGATAGAGGTGGCAAACGGGTCATTTCGATCGGTTTCGGATCAGTTTGTTTCGGATCGATTTTATTTGGTTTATTTGTTTTTTCGATTTCAATTCAGTTCAATTCGATTTTGTTTCGATTACGAGTCTCTATAGGTTGTAGATAATTTCGATTCAATTCGGGTTCAGATCAGTTGATAATCGAGTCGAGATATGATCAATTCAGATATTATTCGAATCAGTCCACGTCTGATAATATATGAAAGAGTTGTATCGTTCTCAATTTTGATTTCATTTTCCACTTGTGTGCTTCTAAATTTTTCAGCATATAAAAGTTATGTGAAAAATAAATATGTTGCAAAACACTAATAAAAGTTTAAAGGTCTTTGATTTTATATTATTTCTTGATTTCGTGTTTTGATGACTTTATCCGTCTCATACTAAATTTTAATATTGTTTTAAAAATGCGACTTTAACTTGGAATACTCTTGTTTTATTGTGTCCCACATTGAAAAAATAAGAATGTAAATGTGAAGAATTTAGTATAAATAGTTACAATATCCCACATCGAAAGATTACCTAGTTATGAAGTGTTATTATGTTATAAATAGGAGTCATTTTCATTATTTTCAATTATCAAAACAATTAATACTCTTGAGCACTTGGTTAAAGAGTTAAGAAGTTGATTTTGAACTTGTGACAGTTGTCATATAAAGTAGCCTTTAATATATATTTAAATTTATATTTATATATGAGGTAAATAGCCTTTAATATATATTTATATATGAGGTAAATATTTTTTTGGTTTGGGTCGAATCGATTATTTTTCGATTCGATTGTCTTCGGTTCGAGTGAAATAAATTGATTTAAAGCAGATTCAAGTTTATTCGACTATGGGTCTTTCCAAATATGTGTTGAATTTCGCTCAATTTCGCCTTCGCCAAGTCATATCAGGTTACAGATTAAGTTCAAGTTAAACTTTTCAGATGTTCGGTTGGATGTCGATTCCAACAATTTCAGTCGGATTATTTGGTTAGGTTTCATTTTCCCAGGTCTATCTATTGATGATTAATCAGACTTATCAGTACTATTAATGGTTTATTTATTAACTTCACAAATTCTAGTGTGAGTTGGACCTTACAATAAATTATTATAAGTTCGTTTTATTTATACTCAATTATATAGTTTTATAAATAAACCAACTTATTAATGATTTTACATAAGTTTACCAACCTTTTGATTAACTTTTAATAAACCAACATTTACACAACATATTCCATTATTATACTATCTCGATTTTACCTTTGTCATTTTGGATAAAGCGAGAATTATAACCCACATTTTTCACTACATTATTGATGTCACAAGAAAAAAAAGGTTTACATGTGATCTTCACCCGGCCTTAAATAATCGATTAAAAATGGAGATGGTAAGATAGGGTGTAAATGTTGATTTGTTAAGTTAATCAATAGATTGGTTTATTTATGGAAGATCATGTGAAATATATCTATAGTTTTTGTACAATTTTAGTGATAATAATAATTAATCGTCACTAAATTTTTTAGTACCCATATGAGTGACTTTAGTAGATTTGTTTATAGTGTTTTTGTACCATTTTAACAGCAATTTGTAATTTAATCTCACATTAATTTGAAAAAATATTAATTTTAAAAGACAAATTATATAGAGTATTGTTTTACAATTGAAGTCGAATAGATAGAATATTCACTAATGTACAGTTGTACACCTCCTTCTCATTGAAAACTTTGTGTCCTTCGGTTCTCATCTAGAAATTAAATATCAACTCATAAACAAATGATTTAATAATTTTCGATGGGGTTAGGTAATTTAATCTCTCCAATATGGAGGAAGTCACAAAATAGATGGAAAAAACCAATTCACATAATTTCAAAAAATAATTTTTTTCCCTCAATTCATGAAAATTTTAAATTCAACCATTTTTATTTGAAAAATCAAACAACATATTATTATCCAAATACTTAGTAGATCAGGGAAAAAACTTAGAGTATTTTTTGTATAATTCCCTTCCATTATTATTGGAATCTAATAAAATATTTTTCTTTTGGTATCTAATTTCCAAATTTGTTTTACATATTAATTTTTTTTTTTCGAGTTTACTTTTTGAGTTGAAATAACAAAAATTTGACCTAAAATAATAGAAAAATGTAATCCTAACATTTCTCATAAAAGGGTTTTTTTTTTTTCAGTTGCTACTTAAAGGTTAAGTCATGTGTTACACAAGTATATTAAGTTCAACCCACATTATTATTATTATTATTATTATTATTATTATTATTATTATTATTATTATTATTATTAATCGTAGCTTTCATTAATATAAAGATAAATTTTACCCAAAAAAATAATATTTGACAATTTTTACTTGTCAAAATAATAATGTTAGAATTTTTTTTTGCTATATTATAATTTTGACGAGTAAAATAATACGTGACAAATTATTTTGACGAGTAAATTTTGTCACGTATTATTTTACTCGTCAAAATAATAATATTACACATTTTTTTTGTATTTTTTTTATAATATATTTTGAAGAAATATTTGACAAGAAAAATAATGCAAATAAAAAAAAAAATGAATATAAAAAATCAAATGCAATATAACAATTTTTCTTTATTATTCTGTTATTGGATTATAATAAGATCATTTTTTTTTTTATATTTCATATTTTATTATGCCATTTTACACTTTGAATAACTATTTGGTTGCATTGATATTTGATATATAGTTTTTATTATATAATTACATTTATGGGAAACTATTATCAATTGTATCTCTTTAGATTAATTTGGTTTGGATATATGTTGAATTGTACCTCTCCATATCCAATTAGGGAAACATATGAGGAGTGATTCTTTTAAAAATTTCTTCCACTATTGGATTAAAATAGAAACAAATAAATAATATTATAAAATATTTGATTACGTAAGAAAGCTTGTGAAATCTAAAATTATATTATATTATATTATATTAAATTATATTATATTATTATTTTCATTGTTATTATTTTATTTATTAGTAATATTATAATTATAATTTATATTATTTAAATTAATATTGTTGTCATTATAATAGTAATATTTTCTAAATAATAATTAAATGGTAATATTTTATTACTATATTATTAGTACATTTATAATATAATAAAAAAAATTTAAAAAAATTATTATTTTATTTTATTATACTTAATTTTATATTAATATATCAATAAAATATAACAATAATGTAATAATAAATTTTATAGTATTATTTTATTATTATTACATTACATTATGACTTTTAATTATATTATTATTATTATTATTATTATTATTATTATTATTATTATTATTATTATTATTATTATTATTATTATTATTATTATTATTATTATTATTATTATTATTATTATTATTATTATTATTATTATTACTAGTTTTATTCTTCAAAATATTATAATTATTGAAATTTTCTAAATTTTCAAATTATTTAACAAAAAAAATCAAAAACTTAAGAAAATATAAAAAAACTTCAAACAACTTAAGAAATTTCAAATACTTATAAAAAATTTCAGAAAATTTCAGAACAATTTATACATTTTTTTTTATGACGAGGGGGTTGAGTCCCCCCGGGCACATGTACCATGTAAGCCACCCCCGACGGAGGCTGCGGTGGCCAAGTGGGGAAATTGGTTCCATGTGGGATTTGAGTTTGGGACCTCACACAATTTGTTGCACATTCTAGATTAACCCAAATTTCACCTGGGCAACCACCACTTGGTTTTTATAAATTTTTTAGAAAACTCTAAACTATAAAAGAAACAGATATATAGTTTTTATTGAATAATTACATATATGGGATACTATTATCAATTGTATCTCTTTAGATATATTTAGTTTTTGGATATATGTTGAATTGTGCCTCTCAATATCCAATTAGAGAAACATATGAGGAGTGATTCTTTTATAAATTCCTTCCATTATTGGATTAAAATAAAAAGAAATCAATCGCTCTATATATATAAAAGAAGGTTTTTTCGGGTGCTCTCCTTAATTCAAGGAGGTTCTAGCCAATAATAATATTGCAACTACAAAATAAATTAAATAATTAAATAATTTTAATTGAGAAAAAAATTGCAATTTGGAAATAAATAATTATATGAGACATAATTTCCTAATTCAATTATGATACATTAGATAAATTTTAGGCAAGTCTTTAATTTTTATGTTTTATAAAATGTATTTGTCGAAATAATATAAAATTAACATCATTAGTTTCGTATCGAAAAATGCTATCAAATGAGTGTAAATACCAAGGTATTTCATCCAATAATCAAAAAATTACAGTTAAATTATAAATTAAATTATTTTAATTAAGAACAAAAAATTATAATTTGAAAATAAATAATTACATGACACATAATTTCCATATTTAATTATGACTCATTAGGTAACTTTTAGGTAAGTCTTCAATTCTTTTTGTATATATACATGAACAAATTTAGTTTGGTTTTCTTAGGTACTGGTTAAATAGTTTTAGTTTATTATGTTTTAGTTATGATTACGATTACGATTTGTGTTATTTCTATTTTTATTATGTTGCGTAAAACAAAATTTGTGTTCCATGGGTAAGCTACATGATGTTGTAGTTTAACCATTGGAGGAGTTTATAACTTTAAAGAGGTTACCGTGAAATAGTGATGTGGCAACGTAAGCTACAATGTTCTATAAGTTGCTATTAAAAATGCCTTACTCAAACTCTTCTTTTATTGTAGGTCAAAATGTACAATTATACATTGATTATATTTTATATATTGGTCATTTTTTATCTTACAAAATTGTTTACGTATTTTAATATGTATTAATATTATTTTGAGAGTCTGATTTATTTAAACTCTTATATTTGTTTTTCAGGGAGTATATTTTGTAAGATAATATACAAAGTATAACTAAAACATAGATAAGCATTATAATTTTCATAATTCAAATTTTAGAAAAATCTCTTATTTTTTAGGGGTATAAGTTAAAATTTTTAAATAACCTAACCCTATTAATAATAATATAGGTGTATTGTGTCGTGTATGCCTATGTATATAAACACTTCAATCTATACATAGCACAACCTCTAACAATTTTATCGTCCCATCAACTAATTTTATTTTAATTAATTATTTTTTGTTTTTTCTTTAGCTTTTGGTCGAATTATATCCAAATTAATTGATTGTTTAATTTTTGGCTATTTATTTTCTTTCAATAAAAGTCATGATAATTATATAACTCCAATTGATTGATTAATTTGTCAAAATTTTAAAACAAAATGTTGATTATTCATGCTTTATTTTAATAAAAGTTTCATAAAAAAAAAAAAAAAAAAAAATTTAAAAGTTCCAAGTGATTTATGTTTGTCAAATTTTTTGAACAATTTGCCGAGATTAAATTAAACAGGATCATAGCTCACTAATATAATAATTTAAACTGTAGCGAGTATTTATATTTCATAGTGTTGTTTATATTCAACCTAAATTCTATAGAAAATGTTATTTTATAATTAAATTGAATTGTATAATGGTGATCCTAAATGTTGTCATAGATATATATTTTGTTTCACGACCAAGAAGTTAGGAATATAAATACCGTTAAACCTTAGTTAAACACTGCAACATGTATCTACATTTAATTGTATTTGTTTGATAATTAGTCAACTACATGGATAAAGAATATTATAGGTCTTCGGTCTACACAATGGAGTCGTGAACCGAGTGTATTGTACCTAATTTTTGTAGAAGTGGGCTAACGAGGTCAAACCGATCTCGCGGTGATTCTAATCAACGAGCACAGATTGCTGGTGGTGGGTGCCACTAATTGTATCTGGCCTTTGGTTGAAAGAAAATAATACCCGTGACTTAGTCTTGACTATTTAAAAATGTAAAAAATGTTGTAACGATCAAATAACCAGTATATAAACTTGATGCAACATATACTAATCTTAATTCAACAATTGGGGGGTCTTGCACAAAAATTTCAAAACAGTTCACAATATTGATATTGGTAAAATTTTGAGTATTTGGGAAATACTGAATAAGGATTTTCAAGTTTAGATCGTGAAAATGTTTATTTTAGATCATGAAAATGTTTAGTGAATATAATTCCGCTAATTATTGGGCACATAATGAAGATAGTAGCTCAAAATGAACTATATTTAGTTTTAGTTAACGGAGGTTGTAGCCAATTAAAAAATTAACGTAGAAAATAAATTAAAATAATTTAAATTGAAAAAAATAGCAATTTGGAAATCAATAATTATATTAGACATAATTACCTTATTTAATAATTATGCATTAGATATTTTTAGGAAAGTCTTTAATTTTTATGTATTATAAAATGTATTTGTCGAAATAATATAAAATTAACCTCATTAGTTTCGTATCGAAAAATGCTATCAAATGAGTATAAATATCAAGGTATTACATTCAATCAAAAAATTCCATTTGGAAAATAAACTAAATAATCTAAATTGAAAAAATAATAATTTGAAAATAAATAATTATATGACACATAATATCCTTATTTTAATTATGACGCATTAGATAATTTTTAGGTAAGTCTTTGGTTTTTATTTTTTATAAAATGTATTTGTCGAAATAATATAAAGTTAACATCGTTAGTTTCCTATCAAAAAATGCAATCAAATGAGTGTAAATATCAAGGTATTCCATCCAATCAAAAATTTCCCTTTGGAAAAAAAAAATTAAATTGAGAAAGAATAATATATTGGAAATAAATAATTATATGACACATAATTTTCTAATTTATTTATGACACATTAGATAATTTTAGGTAAGTTTTCAACCATTTCTGTATATATATACATCAAAAATTAAGCTTGGTCTTTCTAGGTATTGCATTAAATAGTTTTAGTTTATTATATAGTAATTATGATTATGATTATTATGTCAAAATGAAGGTTTGCCCTATTGAGTCAATGTCACATTGGCTATTTATTTATTTATTTAAACTATTGAAAACCTAATTAACCATGTGTATATAAATTCATTGTCATCTTCCTTTAAATCAAATGTCTTATTTTTTTAATCATGATGGTTTTAGATTTAACTTTTCTTAAATCCTATTCTCTTCGTATTGTGATATTCAATATATTGGTGTACATATATACAGTTTTTATTTTGGTTGAATATGTGAGTTCTAAATTTAATTAGTGTAATATACAAATATATATGTTAGTTTAAATTGTAAATATTTTTGTTAATATTGGCGATACATACATAGATCTAAAGAGTGTCATGTTGTTCGAAAAATTGCATAAAAAGAAAAGAAATGTTCACATCATTACAATAAAAGGGTTTAATCCTTATGACTTAAAAGTAAAAGTGAAGTAACAATAAACAAAATCTATATAAATGCGATTACAATTTGAAGCAACGATCAAATAATCAAATATAAGATTATGCAAATATGTCCCAAATCAATTATTTCTACGTATGAAAGTTCAATTGCTATATTGTTTAGCATCTAATAGTAAATTTTGATATTTTTACAGGATCATTTCTACATACTTCCTCCAGTTCCGAATTCAATTACATACATTTCTTTTTGCGCGTGCGTCGATGCACGTTTTCTTTTGTTTATATCTTTAGTTACATAATTACAAAAAATATGAAATTTAAATATTAATAATGCTCTGGAAAAGACAATTAAAACAAGATCTCACATGACTATTTTTTATTTCATATATTAGACGATATATCGAAGATTCTCCTCACTTTTGAATAGTGTACAAAAAGCAAATGTATAGAATTGAATAGAATGGAGGAAGTATATTTTAACCTTATATGATTATTACAAGATGAAAATTTGTCATTATAATTTATTGATCAACGAAGAAGCTTTGAAAAGCATAATTATAGATAGTCCAAATATTGTCAAATTTTTATTTATTGTATTTAATAATTAGAGATCAATATGGAAAATTTTGATATAAAAAGATATTTCTAACTTAGGAATTGTACTTCGTAAGTGTTAATGTTATGCATAATTCATTCTTTGGGTAATCCTTTTGTGTTGTTGTTTAATTTTGAATATTGGCCTTAAATTTAAATTTGTTTTTCAATGTGGATGTTTTTGCTATATATTGTTGATGTGACATTATGATATTTGATATAATACAATTTATTATTAATTAGATTATTTGATTTCAAAATAAATACACACATATTAATATATGTTTTTAATAGACATGTCATTTTATTTTCATTCGATATTATTATTGCCTTTTTAGTTTTCGACTAATCGCACAAATAAATTTTACCTACTATATATTGTTATTGCATGAGAATTAATAAAGTTACCCGTGCATCGCACGGGCGTTTCACCTAGTATATCTATATAATTGGAGGTTTTTTCGAGCGATTCTAGAGTCTCCAACTTTTTGCGAACTCTTTATTAAATATAATTAAGAGAAATTATACATATTAATAAAACATTTAAGAGATAATAAAACATTTATATTTTTGTAATTTAGAAATTATACATATTAATTAAAATTTGCAGATAATTAAAAGATAAAATTTGTAAAAAATAAAGAAATTTGAACTCAATAAACTAATAGCTACCCTATTCAGTGGCGGAACTTCAACGAAATTTGACGGGGGGCCGGAATGTAGGTTTAGTTACGTATGATCTACTAAGTGCGATGTACGGAGTAGTAACCCTCAATGACTTACGTGACAAAAAATTAACCTTTTGTAGTATAATGTATTGTACGGAATAATACTCCTTATAACGTGTTTAACGCTTGCTAAAGTTATAATCTATAATGTTCATAAATATTGACCCTTTTTTGTAAAATATTATCTTGCTAAAATAATTGAAAAACAATAAAAATAAGAAATAGCAATGTTACCTTGTCTAGAAAAGTAAAAGTAAAAAGATAGATAAGTAAAATTAAACAAGCACAAATTTAATGAGTAAAAAATTTAAAAATTTTGTGATGATTTTAATTATCTTGTGAAAATAAATCACAAGGTTTAAAAGAATGAAGTATAAAATAAGCAATCAAAAGAAAAGAAAAGAAATAAAATAAGCAAAAAAAAGGGGAGTGGGAAGAATTGAACCCCCAACCTCTCACACCATAGTTAGAGTACCAACCATTGAGCAATAGCATCTTTAACATACAAATGATGGGATGTTTAGTATTTATTCCAAAACTTAGGGGGGGCCCGGCCCACCCCCAATTCAATGAAGTTCCGCCATTGACCCTATTTATATTGGTTGTTTTCGTTCACAATGAATTGTATTTCTACTATTTTACCTTCATCAACCTACGTTACAGAGCAAACAATTTTGTTAATCAATTATTAGTTCCCATTTTGTCTTTTTATCATGAAACTAACTACTGTTTATTATTTTTGTTATGTTTGAACCAAAAAAATTAATCTTTGTTATGTGATGTACTCTGTTGTTCATTATTTTGATTGAATGTATTCCCTTATTAATTTAAATTAATTAATTGTTAACAATTTCTTGAGTTAAGCCAATTGAATTGTATACGCATTGAGGTATGTATTCCTATTTTACACGTTAATGACATCACGTAAGTTTTTATATTGAATTGAATTTTACTCCGTATAATTTAAATCATAATCACATATTGTGAATCCTGAAGTTTCTAAGCTTAGCTCACCTATTTGTAGGTGTTATTATCCTTCAAAATTACTCAGTATGTAGTTGATCACAAATCCTTTTACTAATAGCTTCTTTATTCCTTAATTTTTGTGCTACTACAGTTTAATTTGTGTTTTTTTAGTAGTATAATTGTTAAATTTGTTCCTATCATAATGTTCAATATATTGTGCCTTGATGTATGATATATATATTCTATGATTTTCATTAGCAATGTCGTTGTTAGCCCAAAATTTACTATATATTCTATGATTTGCATTGTTCCATTTTGTACTATATTAGTAAGAAAGTATTTTGTTTTGTTTTAAGTACGGAGTAGTATGTTGATGTTAATTAATTACGTCTTACATGCAAATAAGGTTGTTGTTAGTGTGGTATTTATTTTAGTCTATATAATTTCTATATAATATGGGGTACCAAATAAGTGAAGAAAAATACAACGAGATAGAACTAAAATCGGTCTCACATTGTTTTTTACATGCTAGAGCCAATTTGTTTCGAACTAGAGTCCAAGTTTTATTCAACACTAAAATAAAACAAAATATTACTCCCTCCATCTCAAATTAATTGTCCCCTTTTTATCACATTTTTTCCCAAATTAATTGTCTCATTTCTATTTATAGATCCTTTTAACAAAGGATTTTCAAAATATTTTCATTTTCATTATCATTCCTTAAATTCACCCAAAATAGAAAGGGGGCAATTATTTTGGGATGGAGG
Source organism: Dianthus caryophyllus (assembly GCA_023091065.1). Taxonomy (NCBI): domain Eukaryota; kingdom Viridiplantae; phylum Streptophyta; class Magnoliopsida; order Caryophyllales; family Caryophyllaceae; genus Dianthus; species Dianthus caryophyllus. The sequence continues at coordinate 7,510,981 of CM041526.1, read as the reverse complement.
GAGTATTATTTATTAATACATAATAATAATAAATTAGTCAAATTTATAATTTATAATTATACCAATTTTATACCAATATACTCTTATACATGTAAATGTTAGGATCATGGCCCTAAAGGACTCCTCTAACCATGCCACTAATCACTTATAGTGGACTTCCGGACCTAGTTGTGCATGTTAAACTAAACGGTGTATAATTGAATTAAATTACGGTAATTTAAAACAAAAGAGTAAGGACCTTCTTTAAGGCCTCAAAATGGAGCTTCTTTAGTGTTCAAAATAGAACACCTCCTTCCTTAATCCACCCTAGGATTAAACCAACTAATACTATATAATGTAGCTAGATTATATTAGTATTATACTTAATAATATGTAGGTATTATTATGAGTGAATTATAGTACAAATAATAAATCAATTTGATCAATTTTTTTGATCAAAACTCTTGGCCAAAAGACCCTTATTTTGGCTGATTTTATTTGTTGTGTTTTGTGATTTTAGTGAGTGGAAAAACATGTAGGATGCTTACACATGATGGGTGTATTTATAGGCAAGGTGAGTGGAGAAGTTAGGCTATTATTGACCAAAAATATTGACCAAAATATAGCTCAAAATGAGCTCATTTTGGGTCATTTTTAGTCCATTTTATTGAGTCCATTTGATATTATTTAGTCCATTTAACATTTAAATAAACTAATTAATAAAAATAATATATATACTTAACAATTTAAGTAATATAAATGACAATTATATCAATATATAATTTATCACTTTGAACTCAAATATTCTCCATTTTATTAACCTATAAATCTTATTAGTCATTAATCTTTATTAATGACAAATAACTCTTTTAGTAAATTAACACTTAATTATTAATTCACAAAATCACAAAAACCTTTTATTATTCAATTATCGCATAAAAGAATAATAACACTCTAGTTCCGTATCTTATATACGTTTCATAATTTATTACCTCTTGACTAACGTATTAGTCTTAATATTAAGTCTTTAGTTATACTATATCAAATATAAATAACTAGTTGTAGATACCCAAATCCGCACCTCCCGCCAAAAACCCAGTGATGTAACAATGGACTTTTATTGCGTGCTTTTACGTTGACTTAAATGGTTCTAACTATGACGAATTCAAGTTAAATGTTTTTAAATGCAAATGAGGTTTCTTTATGGGTCATCACCTTTAGTGTCCTTAGGTCTAGAGTCTAGCTTGTCTCGAGTTCAGGTCCTAATCGGCATGCGCACACCCCTTTTCAAACACATATAACACATCGATCCACCTAAATACCTAAATTTAGGCCTAACTGTTAAAACTACCCTTTAGCATTAGCAAATACCCAGGATAGTCTCACGGAATGTCCTATTTCACAAAATTACACAAAATGCACCCTTTTTACATTTTCAGGGCTCGGGCCCGTAAGCGAGCCCAAACCCATACAGCCCGCATTCCAAGGATCAGGATTGACCAAGTCAAACCCTAAAACAAACCCTAGCAACCCCTAACTTAGAGCTCACGCAAGGTTATTTCGTATATCCTAAAAGATAATTTAGAAATATCACGGAATATATAGGATAGAACCACTCCTACCAATCGCAAGAGGCATTGCGATTGGTAGGGGCTATCGCAAGACTCCTCACGATTGCCCCAGCCGCATAAGAGGCCTTGCGGCTCCTACGTCCGGTTTTTATCCTAGATTTCCTAAAATCTACCGAACTCTACACTATAAATCGACCCTTGGTCATTCATTCAACACACAATTTGAGAATACAATTCTCACTTTAAAACACTCTCAAAGCCTCACGCATAAACACCCCTAGAATTCCTCATTTTCCCGGTGTTGAATTCCTCCTTTGAAGCGAAGCTACGGTTTCTAATCGAGGCAGGTAATACTTAATCCTACCATGGATTAAGGTCTTTCTTTACTTCTTAGACTAGCGAGGGCCTACATTAGGCACACCCCGACTTTGCTACGCAAGTCTGCTTTTCATAAGGCGGCCATGCACCACGAATACACACCCTATTCGTAAGACCTTTCCAAAGTCGTATAAACAACTGACCTCCTTAAAATAAACCAATGGCTAATTGAACTTTATTTTCGCATGCATTTTAGCAAATCCTCTTATTGCATCTAAATCACTTAAAATGAATTAGTCATTAAACGAATCATTTTTCGTTAACAAGTTAAGCATGCTTAATCGAGGGTTTTAAACAATCTCTTTTGCATTATTTTACATCCTTATCGCAATTATGCGTAGCGTATTACTTAGGCTCATGTATCATTATTTGCATTGTTCTCAAGTCTAGTAGAGGCTATCTTTTGATAGGCTTTTCCAAAAGATCTTTCATAAAAACATTATTTTGATTTATGCTTTAGAAAAGTACCTCACCCGAATCAGAATCGGTTTCACAATAACCTTAGGCGGATAGGTGTCGGCGATGCCTTGAACTCTAAGGCGTGTCTTTGAGCATGAGGACACGGAGGCGGGTTCTAAATTTCCCTCATAATTTAGTGGCGGCTCCAAAGCAGCTTTAAAGGTTTTTCTTAATTAGTCTTTTTAACTTTACTACCCTAGCAAGGCGTCGAGTGGTTCCATGGTCGATCCGGTACCTACGGTTGGCGACTCATTGGGACAGGTTTTATTTTTAAAACTAAAACTAGCTTTTTCCTTTTAAAAATAAAAAATGAGACTTGAACGACTTGAGAACAATCAACATACATGAGCTAAGCATATCCGTTTAGAGTCGAATCTAGTCGGATTCACACACCAATACCTTGAGAGGTGGTTCCAAACGCAGGCTTGTCCATTCGATAAAGCACGTTCTGGACTAACCTTCCTCTCACCCCTCCACGGCTATCGGTAGCGAACTGAATTGACCGAGGCAGGCCTTTCTTTGTATCCTACATGTTATACTATGTAGGCGAAGGGCTAAAAGCACCTGCCAAAGCGTACTCAAATCAGTTGGAGGCGTACGAGACCTGACCAAACGACCAAGAGTCATACGTACGAGTGCGAGGCTATACCATATAGTCTTTTTCAAAATTCATTTGCATATTTTCGAAAATTCGCCTTAAAGTTTTCAAAAATAATCAACCTAACAACTAACAAACTAACTCTTTCTCAAACAAAACAATCACAAGTTTTGAAATAGACACTTCTCAAACTTAGTTTACAAAATTAGCAAAACCCGAGTCAAGGTTTCCAACCTCGATTCGCGGATTCGCTTTCTTGAGCCTCACGGCTCAAATCCCTTTAACATCTTCGGCTTGGCTGGTTAGTCGATTCCTTTACGCATCCATCGCTAACCCATGACAACATCTGAGTAAACGGGTTGGCGGATGCTCAACAAAACTCTTTAACATCGAGATGGTTGCAGACGCATCCTCATCTCAAAAACACTCTAGCTTGTCTTTCGAAAACTTCCTTCTTTTAAAAGAGTCCTTTTCAAAATGAAATGAGCTAAAAGCGAACATGTAAATGAGCGTGTCGATCGGTCTGTCATATAGGTGATGCATCTTATGCACATGTAGGGAACCTCATTTGGATACCCGCCGCACTAAGAACCGAGTTATCCTCCTTACAAGAAAGCTTGAACCTACAAGCGAAAAATGGCCGCAATCAAGATGTAACCGAAGCCGCTTGAACAAGTCGCCAAGCTAACCAGCGACCTTGAGCCTACTCACCCATCACCAAGCGAAGTCGATCGAATGGGCGAAAATCAAGGATGAGGCGGATAGACACGCCAAGAAACTCCAGGCTATGGAGGAGCGTCTCGGTACTCAGGAGGTTACTCCATACACAAAGAAAGAACATCCCTCAAAATATTAGGGATGCACTACCAAGCAAGCTCGCCCTCGGTGATCTCAGATCTTTCAAGGTCACGGCCCGATTACCCACATCGGGGCCTTGAAATCACAAATGGGAATAAAGGAGTCGACCGAACCTCGCCATCATTGTTCCCACATTCCCTCGCAGCCATACCCAAGACCTGGTTCTACTCTCTAAACCCGGAACGAGTCTCCTCATTTGAACAAATCACCGTCGAGTTCGATCATCAATACAAGGACAACGGCGACACCCAGGTCTCCATCCGCACCCTGGAGGTCCTATCACAAAGAGACAACGAAGGATTCACCGAGTACCTTACTAGGTGGAAGAAACTCAGTGCACAAATCCCAAATCGTCCGAGAGAAGACGAACTTGTGCCAAAATTTGTCAACAACTTGCGACCGTGTACGGGTTCTACATGCGGTATAGCAACATACAAACCTTCAAGCAACTTACTAAGGTCGGCACGGATCGAAGACGACCTTAGAAGCGGGACCATGGCCAAGTATACCTGGTCATGCATATCAAGGAAGTTCATCTAAAACAACACGTCACGACAAAGGCGGCGACAATCGCGTTGCCGCCAACCTGGAGTCACTTGGCGATCCGAATCATATGCAACCTTTACCCTTCTCCTTCAAACCTAGGAGGAACTTTGATCGACTTTACATGTCTTACACCAAGGCATTTAAAAGCGGTCGACAAGAACTATCTGCAACCCATCCGCCTACCCCGAACCACCTGAAGATAAGAAGCCTAAACTGTGGGATTCAAATGCTTCTGTGTGCATACCACGGGGCAAAGGTCACGACATCGAGAATTGCTTCAAATCGCACGCTTATCCAAGACCTTATCGACCAGGAAAGCTTGATAAGCCGACGGCCAATGGTAAGCCATCCAATAAAGACAACCCGCTAGCCATGCGATCTTCGTGGACTCTGCGCCTCATCGATTGCTCTACCTTATTGCAACCTCCGATGACCAAATCAATGCGATATGGTCTCACGGCGATGAAGGCGAGGCGGTTACCCAGCGGCGAAGTAATAACTCATATTAACCTACTCGCCAAAGACATCAATAATTTGATGTTTGCTGTCAGCCAAGTCAAACTTTTAGAGCGGCGTATTAAGAACAAGGCCAACGATCATGTCTCGCTTAACACCCTTAACGCCTACGACGGAGAGGCGATGAAAACTTCGTCGCATATCTTGCTCGATGGAGAAAATTACTTGCTCAAGTCCCAGATCACCCGCACGAAGACCAACTTACATCCACATTCCTCCGTAGTTTGCAACCCACCTGGCGTTATCACTTTCACTTTTGCAACGTCAAAAGCTTCGAACATCTCACCAAAATTGGCGTCCGAATCGAGAACGATATGACAGCTAATTACGACAATTCAACCTATCAAGAGACCTATACTTCAGACCACTCTACAAGGAAGTTCGACAAACTTTACATGCCCTACGCTAGAGCGTTACAAAAGCTAATCGGAAAAGGGTACCTCCACCCGATCGGTCTGTCGTGAGCCTCCCGCAAGTAAGAAACCCAAGTCATGGGACCCCAACGCCTTCTGTGCATACCACCGAGGCGTAGGACACAGCACTGAAAGTTGCCTCAAGCTCAAGAATGCCATCCAAGATCTCATTGATCAAAGGAAAATCAAGAAGCCTAAAGCAGGAAACATACGGACCAACATAGACAATCAAGGCGAGGCGACCCTCTTTGACAAAATAACCTCACAAAATGGTGTAGACTCAAGCAAAGATACTTGGCTGACAACAGAAGACGGCGAAGAGGAGGAAATTCTTTTAGGATCTAATTCTCTAAGTGTCGGGTCACTGTCGACCCATCTTCTAGTTTTAGCTTAGACTTTTTATTTTCGGAGGCCACTCACTCTTACTCCTAGTTTGTCAAACAATTCTTCTTTAATGAATAATACAGATAAGTTTGCTTACGTCTCGTCTCAAGCTAAAAACAAACAAACAAATAATGAACAACAAACAAAATTTAAGACAACACAACACATAAATCCGTGCGATAAAAATGAACAAACAAACGAACAATCGTTATTTAAATACATTGCAAACATCGTAAACAACCCGACACAAAACCCGATCATCGAGGATACCCTAACCATCAACATAGGAACCCCAGAAGAACCAAGGAGCGCAACTAGGCGCCTCGCTAAGTGAGGGTGAGCGCCAACTTGACCGCTGACTCTTAGCAGAGTTCAAAGGCGTCTTTGCATGGTCATATAAGGACATGCCCGGCATCGGCAGGAGCATGGCCAGAACACCACATCCACTATCAAACCGGTTTCAAACCCATCAAGCAAAAACTAAGGAGACTACGACCGAATGGTCCGCTTATGGTCAAGGAAAAATCGAGAAGCAATTACAAGCGGCCGTTCAAGTCGTCAGTACTCGGATTGGGTCTCAAATATGGTCCCGATATTGAAGAAAAGCGGCAAGATGCAGTATGTGTTGACTTAGTGATCTAAACAAGGCAAGCCCAAAGGGCGACTTCCACATTGCCGCACGTAGGCGCCCTAGTAGACAACACCGGCCGACCATGCCCTTACATCCTTTATGGGCGGGTATGCAGGATACAACCAAATCAAGATGGCGTGAAGACATGGCCAAGACAACATTCATCACACCATGGGGACGTCGCTTCTGCCGTCATGCCCTTTGGTCTAATCAGCGTGGTGCGACCTACCAGCGCATCGCGACTACGCTCTACACGATATGATGCACAAGGAGGTCGGAAGTATCGTGAGCGACATGATCGTCAAATCCAAGAAAGAAATGATCACATCACGAACCTCCGCAGTTCTTCACGCGACTCGCAAGACAAGATGCGCCTCGATCCCCAAAATGTACATTTGGAGTAAAATCCGGGAAACTACTAGGACACGTAGTAAGCCAAAGAGGTATCGAGGTCGTCCCCTCGAAAATAAATGCAATCATGGCAATGCAACCACCCAAGGACCTGGGTGAAATTCGAAGCTTCACGGGTCAAGTCGAATACATCTCTCGCTTCATAAGCAAACTAACCATGGTATGTGAACGAATCTTGAAGAAGTGAAGAAAATCGACCGTAGAATGGGACGGCGCGTGTCGGCGTGTGATCAGGTTAGGGAGTTGTTACCCAACCCCCCAGTCGTACGACCGGCGCAGAAGGACCTAGCCCTGTCACTCTACCTCACAACAACGACACCCGCAATGGGCGCCATGCTAGCCCAAGAAGTCAATGACGAAGAACATCCGATATACTACATCAGTAAGAAGTTTCTCGACTATGAAACTTCGTCTGGCGCCGTCGAGAACAGTTGCTTAGCATTAGTATGGGCATCCATAAAGCTCCGTCACTATATGCTGGCACATCAAACAAAGGACTACTCAAAAATGGACCCGTCAAGTACCTCTTGAGAAACCCGATTGCGAATGGACGCGTGGCACGATGGACCTACTTAGCCGAGTTTGATATTGTCGTTCCTCAAAGCCATCAAAGGGCCAGGCGGTCTCGGACTTCCTCGCCGACCACGCAATCGACGAAGAAACCATCACCGACACCACCTCGTTTCCGACGAAGGAATTTACAACATCAACGACGAACAATGGGAAATGTACTTGACTGATTCGTCAAATTACCGAGGCGTGGAATAGGAATACTACTCATTTCCCGAGCGGTGAACATACACTTTATCCATCAAATTGGACTTGATGTAACAAACAACGCGCGAGAATATGAGGCATGCACGCAGACTACAGGGCGCTCATACTAAACGCAAGGAATCTACGGCGTGTCAGCGGAGATTCCTCGCTAATCATCAACCAAGTGTGCGGAGCATGGAAGATACTTAACGAAAACCTCGCACTATACGAGCAAGATTCAAGAACTCATCGCTAAATTCCACCGCGTAGAATTTTTGCACCTACCTCGCGAGGAAAACGATCATGACGCCTTATCAAAACTAGCGTCACTACTAAACATCCCAGAATACGGACCATTCCCATCGTCGTAGAACGAAGCGGTGAACGCCTACATCCGTGACATCGGGCGAGGAAGAACAAACCGAACCTTGGTACCAAGCAATAATCAACTTCAAGCGAGGCGGAGAATATGCGCCAAATACCGACAAGCGTGGCAAAAGAGCTCTCCCGCTTCTAGCATCACAATCGTACTAGAAGCGGATAAGCTACTCAAGAAAACGCCCAGGGTACATTACTCTTGTGCGTTGATCACAACAAAGGCGAGAAATAATATCCCAAGTTCATGACGGTGAATGCGGACCGCACATGAACGCTCGAGCCTTATGTAAACAAATACTTAGGCTAGGATGGTATTGGACCACCATGAGGCCGATTGTGCAAAATATGTCAAGCATTGCCCTGTTGTCAAATCTTCGCAAGCGTCATAACACGTACCCCTTCACCTTTATCTGACCTCACATCGCTGGTGGCCATTTTCCACATGGGGAATGAGCGTCATAGGCAAAGTACACCCGGTTGGAGCGGGAGGACAACGCTTCATCCTCGTGGCCATCGACTACTTCACAAAATGGGTCGAAGCGCGTCATACCGTAAGTTAGACACAAAAGAAGTTGCCGTTTATACAAAACAATATCATATCAGATATGGCATACCTCAAGAGGTGATCGGCGATCAAGGCTCGCATTCAGAGGAGAAGTTGAACCCATCCTCACCAAATACAATATCCCGGTACACAAGTCATCACCATATCGACCCCAAACCAGCGGAGCGGTAGGTCGCAAACAAAACCGTCGTCACCATCCTCAAAAGATGATTGACACATGTCACGATTAGCCACACAAGATTCCCCGCCTATGGGGATATCGAACCCGCAATCGTACACAGCGGGGATGACACCTACTTCCTAACATACGGCATGGGCCGTCTGACGTAGAAATCGAAATGAAATCGCCGGTCGATGGAAGCGGAACATACGAAGCGAGAATGGGCGAGGAGCGTCTGGCGACTCATTCTCTGCGAAAAGGCGCTTACACTCGCTAAGCACCGTCGCATGTATCGATCAAGGCTACGGCGCGCATACAACAAGCGGGTCGGACCACGCAATGTTAAAGTGGGTGACTTGGTCCTCAAATCGATAAGGGCACCGCACGGTTGACCCAAGGGAAATTCAAACCTAATTGGGCGGACCATACTTAGTCAAAGAAATCCTTCCAGGAGGAGCCGCGAGGCTAACCGATCTCGACGGCGAAGAATTCAACTTACCCACCAATCTCGACCAGCTTAAGAAATACTACCCTTAAGCTCCACACGACTTTGCAATGTATTTCAAATGAACAATGCACGGATGAACTACGCTTGGTTTGATTCCACGCACTGTGGATACGTAGGCAGTTTCGTAAGAGACTCAACCAAAACCACGAACTACGCCGGTTTGATTCTATGAAAAACATAGATACGTAGGCACCTTCTCAAAGCACAACCGGCCTTCCCATGCGCACACCCAAAGCTTAAAAAGGTCAAGGGCAATGCACTCACAAAAGGACACGCTCAAAGCTTAAAAAAGTCAAGAGCACAGTCCACACAAAATGACACGCTCAAAGCTCAAAAAGGTCGGGGGCATAGTCACACAAAACACAAGTCTAAAGCTCAAAAAGGTTAAAGACTTAAATTAAAACAAAAAAAAAAAAAAATCCAAAGCTTAAAAAGGTCGAGGATGAATAAAATAAGCAGAGAGACGAGACAATAGGCAAACACTTTCTTTATTTAACCATTGATTTTGAAAATGTTTACATTTTAAGTGATGAGTTTAAAACTAGCTACCAAACTCACTTTATTCATTGAACAATTAAACGCAAATTCTTTGAATAAAACAACGAAATCTCGAATTAGGAAAATTCGACAATAGAACCGGCAGTCCAAGCCGCAAGAAGACTTGCGATTGGCGGAATCAATCGCAAGACCCCTTGCGATTGCCACGACCGTCCGCAACATATGTTGCGATTCATAAGGACGGCTTTATCCCAAAGTTTCCATATTTTCGACTTTCCTAATCCTAGCATGCTTGAAGTTACGACGTACCAACCTAATCGGGCTCTCCAATCCGAGCCTAAATTACAACCAATCCAGCATGGACCCATCAGAAGTCATGATTGATCCGATCATAACACATTTCATTTTATAGTTCGTTAAAGCTCATTTCGAATTTTTAAAAATGAACATTTTAAAACACCTTTTCAACAAAACACTTCCAAAGCAGAGTCTCCCACTCGGGAATCACTTTCAAATTTTTCTAGCTACTAACCAAACAGGTACGAGAAGAAATAGAAAGTACGGATACGACTACAACTACCACAGGTTCAAGCTACACCAAGACATGAAGCAACTAAGGATGACGACGACGAAGCTCCTCGTTCTCCGCCCTAAGACGAGCCACTTCCGCCCGGCTCTGACACAACTCCGCGCACTGTTACGCTGAGCCATCCTCGGCTGATGGGCCGTTCGCCACAATTTCTTGTGGACATCCTTATGACTTTGCACAAGACATTTTTACTCCATTTTGCCTTAAATATACACTAATTTAAGCCAAACTACGGGGGTAAAATTGAAACCTACTCCATTTTGACTTAATTCAAGGTCCAATTAAGCCAAACTATGGGGGCTAAACCTCAAACTGATCCAAATTCTCCATTTTGACTATAGTTTCTCCAAACTACAGTCAAACTCAGGGGGCTAAACACAAAACTGGCATACACTCTAAGTTTGCCCTTCGTTATTCATACCTCGGTCAAACTGGGGGCTAACATAGATATACAAATGGCAAACACATACCTTTTTCACCCTATCACCCCAACCCTCCATACCAGCATCCGTAACCACCGGCAGATACTCAGGCACGTGGAAGGTCTCCCGTGTCCCGGCATTGTCCCACTCCGCCGTCGTAGGGAAATCTGGGGGCTGAAACGCCAAGTCAGCGTCAGGCACCTACAACAAGAAACACATGAAATACAACAAAATTAGGGAAAATTTTTCAAAAAGACTTTTACCCTACACAAAGGAGCAAGACATACCTCGATAGACCCGCTAGCAAGTCTACCCCAAACAAAAGGCGCATAATCTAGTCCATGAAGGAGGAGATTCTCCGACTCCCCCTCAAGCTGCAAATCTCTGCTGCCGAGTCAAGACCCGCGTCTCGAAAAGAACCTTAGGTGGATCAAGAGGCACGATAAAGTCAGGATACCTCGTCTGGATCGCCAGACGCTCACCCAAGTACCAAACGTACCCATACGGCGTAGCCAAGTACAACCGTTGGGAGTCACGCTCCCGAAAACGCTGCCATAACCCCTCAGGAACGCCCGTGTACTGCTCCCACGGACGTGGACGGAACTGTAACCAAAAGAAGAAACACGTTAGACGCCATCTCAAGAAAAATCATTTAAATACATGCTATTTAGAAGGTTTCAATACATACCTGACCACCTCTCAACTGGTTCAACTGTTCCCGAACAAAGTCGTACGACCAGTCATACCCGATACGGCTACACGTACCCCATGTCAAGACCGCAGGGTATCTCTTCTCCTTCGTAGTTGCCCCTTCGGGCAGAAAGAAAGGGAAATGACTATAGATCCAGCACTACACAAGAGACATAAACGAAGTTAGCTCAAATAAACAACATCTTGAGCAAGCCGAACAGAAGACAAAAAACAACGTACCTCCAACAACAAGCCAGGAGATGCGATGGGAATCCTAGACCCCCCATCCATCTTCCGTGGCCTCACAGCATCCATGCAGAAACGGATGCACAAACCCAAGGCCGGGGATACCCAATCGTACGCCCCGATCGCACTCCAATCCCGAAGACACATCAACACCGAAGTGACCCTCTCGCCGCCTTACTCGGCCAAGTGAAGCGAGCTAACAAACCACGAAAGCCACATACGAGCATTCGCTCGTCACTCCAAGATCGGGCCCATCTTTGAGTCTTCCCTCGAAGTACTCCATGATATAACTCGTCTTCACGAGTTAGGTGCTTTTCCTTGATCGGCACCTCTAAACCAAAGCCTACAAAGATCAAGCACCGCTTATCATCGATAGGTGGCGCAAAGCAAAGTCCATATCACGGTCACGAAGGGTAGACCCGTGATGATAGCATCTGAAGACAAGGTAATACGCCTCGAACCCGTGCAAATGGAGCGTCGTGGTCGTATCCCAATACCGGTCAAGGAACGCCGGATGACCCTCGAGTTCGCCGTGGTCCGGCTATCCACGATCCGGATCAATGTTTAACCAGCGGACCCAGAGCACACCTATCAATCAACTCCTGTGCCCTAGGAGTCAAGACATTCTTATGCGCCCAAACAACGGGCGTAATGCGCGTTCTCATATATCCTATCTCGAGCGGTGAAGAGCTCTATGAGACAAGTGGCGCTCACGGTCGCCAACAGGGTGTGGCCAGTCCCAATTTTTCGCCAGGGACGGTCAACACGCGGACCATGACTAGCACGACCCCCAGCACGAGACCACGAAGCTGTGAAGACTCACCTCCTCCATGGCCTCTACCTCTCTCTCCTCCTCACCTATAAGACCCCCACGATGACCACGAACACCCATGCGCGTCCACGACCCTCCGGTCGGAGCTTCGACAACCCCAGGAGAAGGATCCTCGCGCTAAAAGCACGACGCAAACCTGTACCACCGGAGAGTAGTAGGCTCCTCACCCCTGCAGAGCCGTACTCGCGAGGCCGAGATCTCGTAGGAGGTCGGACTAATCACCCGTGACATTTTCAAGAAGACAAACATTTTCAAGAAGGCGAACATTTACAAGGCGCAAGAGCGAAGGCGAAGAAAGCAACAATTCTACAAGAACACCCCATACTGAGCCCTCTTTGGTTTAATTCACCAAAAGCGCTCTATACCCCTCAAAATTTGAACTTGATGGTTTACATGGATTATATTAACCTCCAATTACACCCCGAATAATCAATTGCATTTTGGACTTGTCAGTCAAAAACCCCTAATTTTGACCTAAGTCCTCCGTTTTAATCGACCTTAAACCTCAATTTAAGGGACGATTATTAACATTTTTCAAAAACTAACGCCATACACATGCTATACTAGCCAAGGGGAACCTATGGCGAAGTTTAATTGCAATTCCGAAACCGAAAATCCGGGTCCGATTTTTGGGTCGGGACCATTTCACACGAAATTGGTCCGAAAACACGTCAAACCATGAACATTTCACACATACATTCAAGAGTAGCATCATACAAGGGAATGGTATAGTTCTCTAGTAATCAAGCGGCGAATTTCAAGCTAAAAGACGGTTTTTCACCAAAAACGCCTTTTCTACATTTCAAGAACGATCTAGCAATTTACAACATCAAAATGCATAAAAACAAGTAAGATGGAGTAGTACCTTGATCCATTTTAGAGTAAAGCAAGAAAAACGAGCGAAAACGGTCTTGAAATCGCAAGGAAGCGGTTTTAAGAGAGGAGGAGTCGAAAATGGTGAAATGAGTTTAGAACTCGGTATTTCCGTGTTTTATAAGGAGAAAGAGCCCAAGACCCTAATCGCAAGGACGCTTGCGATTTAGGGGAAGAGCCGCAAGGACGCTTGCGATTCCAGCTTTGGGCATTTTCGTGTTTTTCCTATTTTCAGGCCTAATTTGGACTTCTAGTCTATGTATAGGCCTTTTAGACACTTTCTCACGTTACGTCGCTCGGTTAAGGCGTCACCTAAAGTCCGCCACACTCTTAGACGAGTTGAAACACTATACACAACCTTTGCGTAAACACTAAACACGAGCATTTTCCTCGGACGATAATTCCGTGGACGTAAGCACTCTTTACGAGATGAGCACCAACACGAGCACTAGCACGAAGCATGAAGCACATCACGCTCTTTCACGAGACCAAGCAGCGCTCTTTACGAGACAAGCAGCAAAGAATAACACGCAAAGGTATTTAGCAAGCACAGGAAGGCATCCCCGTGCGGTATGCAAGGGACCGTCATGTCCCTAAACATGTTCGTCCCTCCCCGGATAAGCCAGGTTGAGTCCTAGTCTCACCCATGGACCACATACTCCGTCTGTGATGATATCGAGGCTGAACGGTCAGGATGTTGTCGTGTAGTTTGACTTTCGCTTTAGTCCTAAGCTCGGTCAAGCGGGGGCTCTGTAGATACCCAAATCCGCACCTCCCGCCAAAAACCCCGTGATGTAACAATGGACTTTTATTGCATGCTTTTACGTTGACTTAAATGGTTCTAACTATGGCCAATTCAAGTTAAATGTTTTTAAATGCAAATGAGGTTTCTTTATGGGTCATCACCTTTAGTGTCCTTAGGTCTAGAGTCTAGCTTGTCTCGAGTTGAGTCCTAATCGGCGTCGACACCCCTTTTCAAACACATATAACACATCGATCCACCTAAATACCTAAATTTAGGCCTAGTATTAAAACTACCCTTTAGCATTAGCAAATACCGAGGATAGTCTCACGGAATGTCCTATTTCACAAAATTACACAAAATGCACCCTTTTACATTTTCGGGCTCGGCCCGAAGCGAGCCCAAACCCATACCTGCCCGCATTCCAAGGATCAGGATTGACCAAGTCAAACCCTAAAACAAACCCTAGCAACCCCTAACTTAGAGCTCACGCAGAGGTTATTTAGTATATCCTAAAAGATAATTTAGAAATATACGGAATATATAGGATAGAACCTCCCTACCAATCGCAAAGAGGCATTGCGATTGGTAGGGGCTATCAAGAACTCCTGCGATTGCCCAGTGACGCAAAGAGGCCTTGCGGCTCCTACGTCGGTTTATCCTAGATTTCCTAAAATCTACCGAACTCTACACTATAAATACGACCCTTCGGTCATTCATTCAACACACAATTTGAATACAATTCTCACCCCAAAACACTCTCAAAAAGCCTCACGCATAAACACCTAGAATTCCTCATTTTCCCGGTGTTGAATTCCTCCCTTTGAAGCGAAGCGGCTAGGTTTCCTAATCGAGGCGGGTAATACTTAATCCTACCATGGATTAAGGTCTTTCTTTACTTAGACTAGCAAGGGCCTACATTAGGCTCACCCAGACTTTAGTGCCTTAAGTCTGCTTTTCATAAAGCGGCCATGCACCTCGAATACACACCCTATTCGTAAGACCTTTCCAAAGTCGTATAAACAGTGACCTCCTTAAAATAAACCAATGGCTAATTGAACTTTATTTTCTGCATGCATTTTAGCAAATCCTCTTATTGCATCTAAATCACTTAAAATGAATTCGTCATTAAAGCTGAGCTGTTTTAGTTAACAAGTTAAGCATGTAGCGAGGGTTTTAAACAATCTCTTTTGCATTATTTTACATCCTTATCACTTGATTATGCGTAGCGTATTACTTAGGCTCATGTATCATTATTTGCATTGTTCTCAAGTCTAGTAGAGGCTATCTTTTGATAGGCTTTTCCAAAAGATCTTTCATAAAAACATTATTTTGATTTATGCTTTAGAAAAGTACCCTCACCCGAATCCGAATCTGGTTTCACAATAACCTTAGACGGATAGGTGTCGACGTGCCTTGAACTCTAAGACGTGTCTTTGAGCATGAGAACACGGAGGCGGGTTCTAAATTTCCCTCATAATTTAGTGGCGGCTCCAAAACAGTTTTAAAAGGTTTTTCTTAATTAGTCTTTTTTAACTTTACGGCCCTAGCAAGACGTCGAGTGGTTCCATGGTCAGATCCCGGTACCTACACTAGTCTCTGTTGGTCTTCCTCCCATTAGGTGTGACCGAAAGGGATCAGTTGATTACCGCCATCTCATGACAGTAACGTCAAACTCTAGCAAGCCGAGCGTTACCGATATACGTTAATCAACTGACTTATATAAAGCTATATTCCCTTTATTCCTCTTAATGAGATTTATTAAGTATTCGCAATATTGTGGAGGACACTCACTCCAACAATCTCCCACTTGTCCTTACAAGTGTTGCGACACCGATTCTCTTGTCAATTTGATCTCCCACTCAATGCAAGGTGTCTTTCAGGTCGCACTTGCTATTGATCTGATCTAGAGTGGTTTTCGATCACGGAGAATAAGCTGTCTAGCAGGAAGAATCTACCATAGATTACTTAGGCGTGGCCACGCATTTCGATTATTTCTCCTCGAGTGGCCCCGAGATCTCGAACCCAGACGAGGTAGACAATTCACATTACCCATGTAGGCTGTGATCGAACCCAGATCACCATGACCCAGAATATACCCTGTAGCCTCCTCTTACGGTACGACATAGGATATAAACCAAAGTCACTCGGAAACTGTACTGACTCAGACTAACAGTTAACAGTCTAAAGAACCGACTTAAAGGAATACTTGAAATTCTTGCCACGACCAGGCAACAAAGAACTACGGTTAATGGTCATTGCCACAGAGTATCCCATAGCTTTGCCAAAGTAATCGACTGGTCATACTGTCTATGACCTATGGTTACTGAACTCACCATCAAATCGACTTACAAACCAGTCACTAGAGAGACGTCACCTCATATAAGTGACTAGGGGCTGAACACTAGGTTGATCCCGCTCACTTTAACAGGGTTCAGTGTTGTCTCCACAACCTATTGGGACAAACCGAGTATAAACAATATAAAAATTGAATAAAAGTAAATCATAAATACTATATATGTAATAAAATTAGATGATCATATATCAAAATAATTTTACAAATCCAAAACCCTTTTTATACCCATCGAAACTACATGACGGTTATGTTTCGATTGAGGTAATGGTTTGGTTAATGGGTCAGCGACATTGTCATCTGTCCCTACATTACATATCATAACTTCCTTTCTTTCCACATAATCTCTAATCACATGGAACTTCCGAAGTACATGTCTAGATTTATTACTAGACTTGGGCTCTTTAGCTTGAAAGACCGCCCCATTATTGTCGCAAAATATGGGAACTGGTTCTTCAGCTTTGGGGACTATCTTTAGACCCTCTAAAAACTGTCGAATCCAAACTGCCTCTTTCGCAGCTTCCGATGCGGCTATGTACTCAGCTTCCGTGGTAGAGTCCGCTATTACTGGCTGTTTGAAACTCTTCCAACAAACTGCACCTCCGTTCATAATGAAGACATATCCTGATTGGGATTTCAAGTCATCTCGATCAGTTTGAAAACTAGCATCCGTATAACCTTTTATACGTAGCTCATCATCTCCTCCATAAACAATAACTGAATCCTTAGTCCTTCTCAAGTAATTAAGGATATTCTTTACCGCTATCCAATGACTTTCACCTGGATTAGCTTGGTACCTACTCGTCATACTAAGAGCATATGACATATCTGGACGTGTACACATCATAGCGTACATGATTGATCCAACTGCCGAAGCATATGGAATCAATTTCATGCGTTCAACATCCTTTTGTTCAGTAGGACACTGTGATTTGCTCAGAGTAGTCCCATGACCCATAGGTAAGAACCCTCTTTTAGAGTTCTTCATGTTGAACCTGTCAAGAATCTTATCGATATAAGCTTCTTGACTTATCGCTAACGTCCTTTTGGATCTATCTCTATAGATCTTGATGCCCAAAATT
Organism: Dianthus caryophyllus; assembly: GCA_023091065.1. Classification (NCBI taxonomy): domain Eukaryota; kingdom Viridiplantae; phylum Streptophyta; class Magnoliopsida; order Caryophyllales; family Caryophyllaceae; genus Dianthus; species Dianthus caryophyllus. The sequence goes on along the minus strand of CM041526.1, from coordinate 7,493,543 downwards.
CTCTTAACTTCTCCCAAGTCCTTCATCTGGAAATGATCTCCTAGCCAGCTCTTTACAGAAGTGAGCATAGGTATATCATTCCCTATTAGTAGTATGTCATCTACATACAATACTAAAAATACAACTTGGCTCCCACTGAATTTCGTATACAGACACGGTTCCTCAACAACACTTCGAGTAAATCCGTTCTGTTTAATCACCTGATCGAATCGGTGATTCCAACTCCTGGATGCTTGCTTAAGGCCATAAATGGACCTCTTAAGCTTGCAAACTTTCTTAGGATTTTTATGATCGATAAAACCTTCAGGTTGTGTCATATACACCTCCTCATCCAGAATCCCATTCAGGAAAGCGGTTTTAACGTCCATCTGCCAAATTTCATAATCATGAAATGCAGCAACTGCAAGAATTATCTTAATGGATCGAAGCATAGCTACTGGAGCAAAGGTCTCATCATAGTGTAAACCATGAATCTGAGTGAAACCTTTAGCTACTAGTCTAGCTTTGAAAACATCTGGGTTTCCATCCAGTCCGAATTTGATTTTAAAGATCCATTTACACTGAAGAGGTCTGACTCCTTCAGGTAAATCTGCCAGGTTCCAAACCTGATTTTCGGACATCGAATCCATTTCAGATTTCATTGCTTCAATCCACTTTTCGGAGTTAGTACCAGAATGGATAACTCCTGCGTCCTACAACATTTGTACTGAATTTCCGGAGCAATCCCTGAATTCCGTTACACACTACGAAGACGAGATTGTACGTTTCAAGACATGAATGTTTACTTTTTGAGCATAATTATTGTCACCACTACTAAATGTTTCTATTTTAATTTAAGGGTTTTTCTACGGTGTACCCTCCAAGTTTTTGGTTTTCTATCGTGTACCCCTATCTTTTTTTCCTTATACCGTGTACCCTTGAACTTCATTACTCATTCTATAAGATGACCTAAAGTCACTAAACTGTTAATTAAATACTAACACCGTTAGAATAAACTCCTATTTTTTCTATTTTTTATGTTTTCCCTTCAAAATTATGAAATATCCCTTCTTTTTTTTAATTTTCCACTATTTTTCTTCTTTATTCTTTTTTTTTCTATAGTATATAATTTTTTTTAAAATTGATGTTAAAAGTCATAAACTTTATTGATTTACTTTATCGTAAAATAATCATGAATATTTGAAAGTCATAAATTTAGAAGGAAATATTAAAGAGGGAGAAATGAGAGCAATGTAGCGGTGTTAGTGTTTAATTAACTGATTAAGTAACTTTAGGTCACGATTGAGAATGGATAATGAAGTTTGAGGAGTACAGTAACTGAAAAAAAAGCAGGTATACGATAGAAAACAAAAAGTTGGAGGGTACACCGTGAAAACCCCTTAATTTAATGTTAGGTACAAGAGCATATTAAAAAAGGGATCCACATCGACGAAGTGCCTCGGCATGAATCATGGATTAGAGCCCATTCACGTGTTAAAGATGGAATCGTAACCTTTGATAATCCAATTGACCGTGAAACTGCAAAAGTTATTGTAAGATAAACTTATTTTTAGTGTTGGTTAAATTAAGTCGTAGACCTATTTATGTACAGTAACGTGATCTTGTTACTTTTTTTTTTTTTTTTTTTTTTTTTTAATTTAGAATGAACTGAAGACTCAAGCTGAAAGGGGTGAAATTTTTATAGAAGGTGGTCGAGATGATATCCTTGCAAGAGCTATTAAGAAACCCAAGAACGGTGGACGAGTTAGAGGGGTTGGATCAGGTATCACAATTACATAATACTTTGGGATGAGTAAGCCAACACCGCCTACCCAAATGCGTGAAGAAATTACAAGTTTGAGGTCTGAGATGACCACAATGAGAAGCAACCAGCAATTTTTTATGACTTTTATAATGTCATGCTTAGACCAAGAGCAGGCCAAACATTTTATGAACGGCGTAACCCAATTGGGGATTTTTGGTCAACAAAGTTATGATAAATTTAGCGCTTTTGTTAATAATAACGATGGCAAGTTTGATGAAATTAATGGAAAATGCGATGATATTGGGGATGCTGATGATGACCTATTTGGCGCAACCGTTGAGAAAACAGAAGGCTTATTTACCAAGTTACTAACTTAAGGTCATGATGAGTTTGACCAATTTGATCATGATTTTCACGTTGAGGAACCAAATCGTACTTCCCTGGGTGTTTATTCTCATGGGATGGATGAGTATGACCGTATGCCTATTAGTAAGCATGTATTGGACCAGGTATAAAGTCGTTAGATAAGAGCCTTTTTTTCCTATTTGGTCTAGAATATTGATTATATCTCTTTTAGTAATATAAGTTAATTAAGGTTTATTGTTATTATTGAATTAGGGAATGTATGATTGTTGCTTAGCAATTGAGGATGGCAAAGATATCCAAATTGTAGCTATTGGACAAGTTCATGTGCAGGGGGCACAAGAAGTGACTTTAAACCATTTCAAGGCTTTGTCGCATGAATGTCGTCGAGTTTCCGTCACCAAAGAAATTGTGTCAACTGCACCATTACCATGTCCCGACGAGGAGTACAGTGTAGTGTGCCAAGCAAAGGGTACTTTTGTTTCTTGGCCTGCTCACTTAATTTTTCCAAAGAAAAAGGTTTGTGCCTAACAATGATGTTGTGTGATGTGTAAAAGGCCTTAATTTGTCTTTTTATCCTTTACTGCTGTCTTTTTCTTATTACAGTTGCATGAACAAGTAAAGCAACAACCTAAAAGTCAACCAAAACAGAAAGAACTTGCGTCAGATACGTATCATGCTTATTGGCCTGAAACTGAAGGAGTGACTGAACAATCGCTATCTCAACGTCAAGTTGGAGATGTAATATATATATCCTTTATTCTTACTATTTGAAGCCATCCTTTTATTTTGATACTTGAGTCCGTTTCTTCTTACAGTTGCAAGAACAATTGATGCAACAACGTACCTTTCAAGCAAAAGAAAAACGACTTGTGCCTGATACGTACTATGTTCCGTATCTAGAAACTGAACTAGTGAATGAACAACCTTCATCACAACGTCAGGTATGAGATGTGATATACTATCTTTTTCTCCTTGCTTGTCCAAAGTCATCTTTCTATATAGCAACATGAATATGTGAGTCCAATTTTTTGTGTACAGAGGCTTCAAAATCAATACCATGAGTATACTAAAGCTATTTCTTGCGATGAGGTATACCATTCTGCAACAATTAATACATGTAAGATTTTAGTCGAATGTGTTTAAAAATGTATTGAAACTATAAATTTTGGGTTTTTCTTATGTGTGTTAGAAGCGACCACATGCCATTAGCTCACAATCGCCATCGTCACAAACGTCTACCACAACAAAATATAACATCACTGACAAAGATCGAGCTAAGGTGACTTCAGGATTGTTGATGGCTTTGAAAAAAGAAGCTATGCAGTTGAAAAAAAGACATGGGAATATTGTATTATCTATTCCGAAAAGCGTGTTTGACCATGAGCATGAAGTTAGGGTTGACTATGAAGACATGTTGGATTGGTACTTTCAAAGAGAGATTGGATCTACTCACATGTCGATTCTCATGAAGTATGTTTTTTTTACTACACATTAGACGTATATGTTGTGTTTCGATAATGTGCTAGATAATCATTTTTTAATGATAGGTACTTGAGCGAAACATGTCAAAATGAAGGTGTATCGGGGATGTATGGGTTTTGTGATCCTAATTATCTCTCTTCATTAACTCCAACCATAGAGAAAGATCAATCTGATTATTTATGTCGTGCTTTTGGGTGCAACGGAGGCAAAAATATAAACCAATTATTTTTTGCTCCATATCAGGAAAAGTGAGTTTATATGCAAAATTCAACACACTATTTATGACTTCATAGCGTACATAAAATGCTCTTTCTATTTTCACTTGTTTATTTACTACAGTAGACATTGGATGTTAGCGGCTATAAGTCCTTGGAATGGCGTGGTTTTTTGGCTTGATCCAGCAGGAGCGCATAATGATGTTCGTGAATTCGCTCAACGCGTCATTAATGAGTATGTGACATCACGTTGTAATAATATTTTATTGAATTATCTTGTTATCTAATTGTGTTTAAATTTGTTAGGGGTATTATAAAGTCTAGCAGTCTTTATCGAAAAGACATCAAGAAAATGAAAAAAAATTCAATTCGGTGGAAAATAATACAGGTATATATCTCAGACATGTATAAAAAAAAAATTACTTGTTATATGATCATATTTTAACGTGGATAGCTAATTTTAACTTCATTATGTTAGTGTCCTCGTCAAACCTTGGGTACAAATGATTGTGGGTATTATGTTGCTCGATACATGATTGAGACGATTACAAATAGACGACCTGCTATTCCCGATGAGGTAACATTCTAACTCTTATATTGACATCATTGTATAAGTCTTGTGCAATTACATATTTAAGTAATTGCAATGAGTGAAATATGTTATGATATGTCAGTAGCTATTACTTTGTGTTCTAGCTTATATTCCATGTGTCTGTGTGTTTTGGATGATGGAGATAGCACGGTTTGTTATTGTTACAATTGCAAGTATTAAGATTAAGGCAATGTAAGATGTAGGTAAGTTTTTATGAGTATATTTTTGTGTATTAGGCGTAATAACTTTTGATGCGTACGATGTGAGAAATTCCGTAAGGATGAATTTCTGTGATCTGTTAAGCGGTAAATATTAATATATTTGTATGCACAAAAAAATCCTTATTCGTTACATGCAGTTTTGGATTATTGGTTTAACATGCATTACTTTTTTTTTTTTTTTGTTTAACGTATCCGTATTTGACATACATAATATTTATCTTCTTTATTTGTTGCTAATTTTGGTTACATTTATAATTGTCTTGTAGTACTTTACTGGAATTCCAAATACTTATTCGCAAGGTATGATTGATGAGCTACGAGATATGTGGGTCACTTATTTGTTCAAGCAAATTCAAGACGACGATGACATGGACGAAGATATGGAATGAGGACATTGGTGAAGCTGGAATAATTGAATGATACATATTTTCTAAACAATTTTGTATGGTTGCACTTGAGATAAAATAAAATACAATACAATACGGTTGCACTTGAGATTCATCATATTTATACAAGAGATTCTTTTATTTTTATGCACTTGAGATTCATCATATATATATATATATATACAAGAGATTCTTTTATTTTTATTTTTATATGAATAACAATGGTATCGGCCGACCATTAGAATGTTTACAATACATTTTTTTTTTTTAATTGATTATTCGTCTATTTTATTATTGGGATAAATTTAGGTGACCAGATGTACCTAAAACTGGTTTCTTAACTCGATATTATTTTATAGCAAACTAACATGTGCATCTGAACAACACATATCTTAATGGAACAAAAGAGACTAGTTATTACACACTGCTAGTCTCTAATATCTACTTTTAATCTCAGTTAAAAGCCAAAACAAAGAGACTAGTTTAATTTCCCAACTTGTCTCTTATTGTGACAGAAGAAACCAATACACAAAAATGGTCTCCTAAGCAAAGACACCAGTGAGCTTAAGACTAATTATAATCTAGTCTCTAACACTACTTTTAACTGGTTCCATGACATTTTTTGTAGTAGTGTCTCCAATATATGCGACAAGTGAGAAAAACATTAAAAAAAAAAAAAAGTCAGAGAGTTTAGGCCATTATGTAGTAAATTTGATTAAAATATAAAGATAATTTTTCTTTTACCTGAGATAAAATTTATAATAGGAAATAAATAATATTTTCATGCTATATTGAGTAAAATGCACCAAATGTATGAAATTATAAATGCAAGGAATCCAAATCCACATGTAGTGTATTGTTTTTATTTCTTGTAATAAAAACAAATGCTTGATTATTTAAAATACTTTCTATTAATTTATCATTATCACAAAATTGTTCATAAAAACTTGTTTTTATTCCTATAAATAAAAACCTGCCATTGAGTGAAGCCGTGATGTAATATTGCATTGTTCGAAGGTTTAATCATGTCAATAAAAATGCCCCTACAAATTTACATTTATTAGTTTTTGTGCGTATTATTCATGTGTTTGAGTGTTTCTAACATTTCAAGAGTCAATCATCCACTCAATAATTAAGGTTCAAACATTTTGGTGTTTCTGTTTCTCTAATCGACGTTTTAGGAAGATGTACGTAGATTAGTATTCTATATTTGTAACAAATTTTAAGCACACTCCCTTAAAAAATAGAAGTTATCTATTATATAATTGGTAAATTATAAATTAAACAAATATATATAAATTATATTATATACAAAACAATTAAAAGCTAACGATAGATGGCCCGGACGGGACTGGTTACGCCAATTAGCATCTTTTAATTTCATATTGGAGTATTACAAAATTCAAAAAGATTTTAATCCAAGGTAAACTCCTAAATTATTCCTAATAATATCTCTAAATATGTCTAATAATGAGATATTCTATGTTATTATTTCCCTATTATCTAATATTCTCTATTAGTTAAGTTTCCAAATATATTTGCAATGTGAAGGAGATGGAGTACTTGAATCGAACCTATTGTTTATATACCTTGATACCTCTATTCTTATCATTAGTTTATGACATATTCGGTTTAACTATTAAATTCTTTTAAGTTCATTGTTGATCAAAGTACAGAGTAAGTCAGCTAGTCAATGTGAATATAATCCTCTCACTCGAATCAAAATGGGACATGCATTTTCATTTATTATACATGAACATAGAAAATTCGTGTGATATCCTATTTAATTTGTCAATAATTAAAATCAAAATTTAATTTTTTATATAGAAAAAATATAGATAAAAATACCGACTAATGAAAGTGAGTACAGTAATAATATACTACTCTCTGCCTTCAAGTCCAAACACTACATAACACTATTTGCCACTATTCATGTACTCGAGGAATTTTGGATATTATTGTTGTTATAAAATTGAGAATATAGTCATGTGTGATTTTGTTTTATTCATTTTTCTTAAGTACCATATTAAAATTGAATTTGTATAATTTTTTATTATATGTAACTATAGATATTATCGTTAAAAATGCATTTTGATAAATAAACTATGACATTATGTAGTGTTTGGACCTGAAGGAATAAGGAAGTAGTATATTGCTAATAAATTTAAGTACTTTAAAATTGTGAACTCCACTTGGTTTTATAGTATTATGGATTATGGATTTTGGTTGCTATATTATTTTATTCGTGAATCAACCCAACTACTGCCAAATATTGTAGTATAACACGTGTAATGAAAGAATATTAAATTGATACGAGTAGTTTTTATTAATCAATAAAAGAGAGTGATTATTTTTTTTATAAAATTGGATTACCTTTTTAAATTGTAAAATTAGTAACAGAATAGTTTATGTACTTCACGATATATAACAACACTATTATCACTTGTATTTTCGAAGTTATTTAGCAGGTAAGAAAACACCTTACAAGTTACAAACGATATTGATACAGGAGCATCACTATTAAATTCTCATGAAGTCCTACTTAGTCGAGACGTCACTCACCTAGCACGTGGATTTGAATTTTGTTAGAGTGTATAAAACCGATCTTGGGTCTCCAACCATCAGCTTAAACTTTTGGTTGAGTTGGTTCCTGACATGGTATCAAAGCCTATGGTTATTTCCTGGGTCTCTTTGATATGAAACCGGGCCAATTATATGCCGCTGGATTTAATGGGTTACACGTTATCTCGTGTTTGTTAAAATCACCCGTCCGGTTCGGCTTTGTATGCCATGGAGAAGAATCCCGCCATTGTTGGGCTCCAATATAAGGCTTGTTAATGGGCTTACATGTGTGGGGGGAGTGTGAAGAATCCCTTATTAATATACCCACATGTAAGTCCCACATCGGTTGTGGAGAGTTGAAATGTCCACCTTATAAAGTCTAAGGGCTACTCCTCCTATTGCCAATTGGTGGATCACTAGAAGTCGAGATGGTGACGTGGGAAGGAGTCGCAACCATGGCGTAAGTGAAAAGTCCGTCATCAACATTTTGAGCAGATTTTATCGCACATCGACAAAGTAATTAAAATCTGCGTTTTAGCATTTATTAGGTTATTTAGAAATAATTAAATTAGCTTAAATAATGATGTCATGCATGATGTGAGCTTACTGATGTCATGGATGATGTATATTACTCCGTAGTAGATAGTGCATGTGTGACTTGTGTCACTCATGCATGATCAACAAGTGTCAATACTTGTGCATGTGCAACAAGTGTCAAGCACATGAATTTCACCATGTGCTAATAACCACTATAAATAGTGGATGTTGTAGAGAGTTTGAACCTGTTCTTTCGGACTTCATTCAGTTCTTGAAATACAAAAACCAAACACTATGAGATTTTCTCTCTATTTGTGACCTCTTGCGAGCGTTCTTTATCTTCCTTGCGAGGTTGATTTCTCTTATTTCATCTTTGTTCCTGTGTGGTCTCGGTTGAAATACTTTAGTTTTAGTTGAGTTATCTTGCGAGATTCTTAACTAATCCATATCCACTTACTTTCTCTTTCTTTCTAATACTCTAATCCCCAAACCCAAAAATATTCCTACTGTTTTTATTTCTCGTTTTGCTCGTTAATTTCCGCTGTATTTTACACTCTAAAACTCACAAAATACCATCCCTTTTATATGAAGTAGCACACGCATCAGTTACTAGTACTTGTAACAAATTACACAAGATATAGTTTTACGAGATCATATACAATATGTTTTCATGAGTACATTAAAAACTTACTAAAAATATTAGCGAAATAAAACATGGAGTTTAAATATGTAACGTGAAAAATAATTTACAAAAATTAGCTGACAATAAAAAATAAAATAAAATTAAAAAAAAAAAAAAAAAAGGTACTCAATAGAATTTATGGAGTAATTTTTTTTTTTTTTTTTTTTTTTTTTTTTTTTTTTTTTTTTATAATTTGAAAAAAAGCCTATACTATAATTGTTACAACTTACAAGTGTGGAAATTGCATGAAATTCAATTGGTATAATGATTTAGGTAAAAATTATTGGTGCACATTCCCCAATATATATGTGGTTTGATTTTTATAGATTATGTGTTATGCAATTGGATTGATTATACTTTGAAAAAGTTGTAAAACTGGAGTAAATCTAGTGACAGACGATCCCTTTTTTAGACTAATGTCAGATAAGTGTCATTAAATAGTCAATAGTGATCACCATACACTTAAATGTAGGTAAAAAAAGGTGGTCTAAAAAGAACCGTCTGTTTTAAGACAGAGTGACAAAACTGTCAAATAAATAAATTAAGAAAATATTTTTATCAAAATCTAATACCAAGTGATAAAATTAAAAAAGTGTAAACAATTCACTGAGACGGAATGAGTAAGATTTTGTAATAACGACTAACGAAATATGGTTAATTGGATCATTTGAATCATTTTCTATTCTAAATTAGTCATGACTAACGAAATATGGTTAATTGGTTGCTTACCTATCACAAAGACAAACATAATTAAAAACCTATATATGTCTCTTATGAAACTCTTAAGACTAAGAGTTAAAATTGCTTTTCTACTCCCTTTGTCTAAGTTATTTGTTTACACTTCTCCCAAATTCCTATCACAAAAAAGTCAAACTGTAAACAAATTACTAGAACGGAGGGAGTTATATAAAAACATTCACAATTAAAAATATGTCACAAATAAAGGAGATTTTAATGGTCTCAAATAATCTAGTCAACGTGAAAATAGAATATGCAAGTTGATAAAAATATCATGAAGTAAATACTTTGTATTTTTATTTAAATTCTTTCAACTACACGAGTTATTGAGTTGAATAGACAATATAAATTTATCTATACATGTATCATGTATATCACAAATTGTTGTATAAGGGTATTTTATAATATAAGATCAATCCGAATGATAAATCCAATTTCTTTATTGCTTATTAAATATTGATATTCAAAATCAAATTTGAGGGTATATTTGAATTTTTTTTGTTGAACTCGTCTTATAGTATAAGATGGTGTTATGAAAAAGTTGTATATATGAAGTATCACAAATGCTCACATAAAACCGTTTCACGCGTGCAATGAAGTATTACAATTAAAATGTGCCTACTCTAAGGTTTAACGTTATTATTTTAACGTTTAAAGTGACCATTTTATGGGGCTTTAAAGTATTCACATTTAGTGTTGAAGTGGTCAATATAAACATTAAAATAGTCATATTTTAATCATAAGAATTTCATCACACGCGAGAGACGATTTTTTACAAGACTTACTCACAAAGTACTTCCTCCATTCAAATCAATTAGCATCTCATCACTTTTTGACACTATTCATGTAGGTGAAAAATATTCGAAATAATTCATTATTATTTATAAATAAAAATATAGTCACGTGGGATATTGTTTTATTCGTCTTGATAAGTACAATATTAATTTCAAGTTTTTATATTTTTATACAATTTAGAACTATAGATATTATCGTTACAAAAAGCGTTTTGACAAGTGTAAAAAAACGAAGGATATCATTGTATTCAAATGGAGGGAATATTAATCTACTCCGTATATGTTTCGCATATACATATATGGAAATATATATTGGAAATATAATTTTCTGTTAAAAGTTTAGGACATGCAAACAATTTAATGCGTAAGAAAATGGTATGGAAAATTAATTAATTTTCAACTGTTTGATGTACTCCATTGTGAAACTCTATGCTAGTGAGTAATAAAGATAAGAAAATAGACAAGAACAATTACACATTAGACATTACACATATATTATTATTATTATTATTATTATATTATTATTATTATTATTATTATTTAAACACAAACTCTATTAGAAATACATAACTGTCTTAGTAGAGTCGTTACAACTTACAAGGTTCACAAGACTGACTAATACCAAATCATCACCAAATTACATATTAAGTACTCAAAATCATGGTGAAGATTATCATCATAATCATCCGTCTAATAACCTTAATTACCCTAATTATAATTATACTAGAAAGTAGAAAATCAAACAACAACAACAATAATTAACATTATTAATTAAGTGGCTAATCATCACCACATCACACACACACACCCACACTAATTGACATGGGGTTGCTAATTACTTAATTAATATTAATTAATTAAGCAACAACCCTAGGAATGGCCTTGCACACCAAAGACTTCTTCATTTCCATTGAAAGGGTAAGACACTCAGTCAAGTCAACGCCATGCTCATTTGATGGGACCCACTTAAAGTTTTGGAGCATTTGGGCTAACCACAATTGGGCCGTGGCTAGGCCCATTGCCTTTCCGGGGCAAACACGCCTACCGGCTCCAAATGGGGCGAGCCTTAGGTCCGAGCCCATGATCGACACATCCTCCTCCATGAACCTCTCGGGCTTGAACTCTTCAGGGTTGGCCCACACGGCCTCGTCGTGGGTGATGGCCCACATGTTGACCATGGCGGTGGTCCCAGCAGGGATGAAGTGGTCTCCAATGTTGGTGTCGTGGACGGCTAGACGGGCCCATGAGAGGAGCGGGCCGGGTGGGTGGACCCTTAGGGTTTCCTTAAGGATGGATAAGAGGTAGGGTAGTTTGGGTAGGTCCGCGTCAGTCACGGCCTTGTTGGCTCCCACCACGGTGTCAATCTCGAGTTGGGCCTTGGCTTGGATGTTTGGGTGCAAGACCATCCTGGCTAAGGCCCACTCAAGAAGGATTGCCACGGTATCAGTCCCCCTGAAAATCATTTCCTGCAATAACAAAATCGTAACTTACATTAAAAATGATACGAGTAATAAAAGAAGTAAAAAAAAACAAATGGTCCCACTAAGTTACATGCCCTAGTAAATACCAAGTCTAACAAAATTATTAAAAACATGCAACCAACCAACATGATCTCAATGTACAAATGTACAAATACAATAATTATGTATAACATGCATATTACATGATAAAGCAACTAAATGTAAAACGAGAAATGGACCTACATAATATCAAAAAGTATAATATCAAAAATAATAAAAAACAGAACAAAATATGGCATAGAACATATGAGTAGACGATATACTAAAAAGAGCAATAAATGTTAATAAGTCTTCGAAAGAAAACAGCTAAAGAACAATAAATAAATAAGCATTAAAAACGTAACGTTTTAGAGGAACTAGAAAAGTTTAAATGCAACCAGAAGATCAGAGGAAAACCAAAAGTCTTACCCAAAGTACTGCGATCATGTCAGCGTCTGATAGTTTCGTCTCCCCGTCTTCTAAATCGAGTAGGACGTCTACGAAATCTTTCGAGGACTCGTCAGTCTCGTCTTTACTGTTATTATTCAGTCTGCGGAGTTTGTGTTCGTCTATGATTTTGGCAACGTAGACGTTCACTTTCTCGACTAGGGCCTTGCACCGCTTCCTGACCCCCTGGAGGTCTAACCAACCGAGAGGGGCAAAATGGTCATTCCAGTTGAAGACTCCGAGTAAGTCGTACCCTTCGCTCACGAGTTCCTCTAGGAGGCGCTCTTCTTTGCCGTGAGGGTTTTTGGTGAAATCGTAACATTTGCCAAAAACGCTCATCATTACGTTGTTGAGTGAGCCGAAGTGGACGACTTTTTTGATTTCGATGGTTCCTTCTTTCACCATTTTGCCCTTTACCTCTTCGACCATGGAGCGGCCGATGTCCTCGCGGAAGCCTGAGAAGGCCGCGAGGCGTCGGGGGCTGAAGAGGTACGTGGCGGAGATCCTACGGAGGTTCCTCCAGTAGTCACCGAAGGGGGCGAACCCCATGGCGCGGTGAAAGAGCAGCTCGTAGGCTGATTCTTTCACCGGGCGGTCGGCGAAGGTAGTGCTGTTTAGCAATTCCTTCGCCGACTCGGGTCGACTTGCTATCACGTAGCGGGTCGACCCGACCGAGAACGCCATCAGGGTCGTTGCTCGGAAGGTCCTGGCCAACTTGGCCAAAACCCTGTGGGTGGTCTCGGAGGTGAACGCCAAAGCGAGACCCAAGAAGGGGAGCCCGGCAGGACCCGGGATAGCGGTTGGGCCGCTACGGCGGGCCTTTGAGGCTGCCCATGCGAGACCACCGGGGTGGAGGAAAAAGGCGAAAACCGAAAGCAGAGAAATGAGGGAAATTGTGAGAGGAAGAGAGAGTGTTGAAGGAAGAAGAGAGAAAGTTAGAGAAAGTGCTTCAGAAGACATTTTTGTATATATGATGAAGGTTTTTTTTTTTTTTAGTTTTTGGTTAAAAAAACTGTGAAGTGAGTGAGTGTAAAAGTGTGGAGAAGGGTGGTTTATATAGGGGTTTTGGGGAAGGATTTAAATAACTTTTATAGAAAAAAGTAATAATTAAATAATACTATAATAGGAGTAATTAAATACATATATTGATTAATCAAACTTATCAGAGTAATCAAGAGAAACAAAAAATAATGCTGTACCATGTAAGCCACCCCCGCGGTGACCAAGTGGGAAAATTGGTTCCACGTGAGATTTGAGTCTGGAAGCTCACACAATTTGTTGCACTTTCTAGGTTAACCCAAATTCCACCTGGGCAACAACCACTTGGTTTTTATAAATTTTTTAGAAAACTCTAAACTATAAAAGAAACAGATATATAGTTTTTATTGAATAATTACATATATGGGATACTATTATCAATTGTATCTCTTTAGATATATTTAGTTTTTGGATATATGTTGAATTGTGCCTCTCAATATCTAACTAGTTCAGATCCCGTGCATTAATGCACGGTAACTATAGATATTATTGTTTTAATTAATAACATTATAAGTACTAAATCAATTGAAAAATTAAAATTTTTAATTTATATGATATTCAAGTGTATATTTAGTAACGAACAAACACAGATTATTCTAAATGACAAACATATATGAAGTGAATAAATTTTATTTTCTAAGACTTTGGGTACAATTTATTAGAAAATATAAATGAAAAGTAAAAAATAAATAAATTAAAATAAGCAAATATTTATATAGGATAAATATTTTTTTTAACAAAGTTAAAATAAATATTAAAGATACATCTTTGAAATTAAAACTGGAGTTATCGCGAAATCATATATTGAGTACTTAGTTGTCAATTCTAATATAGAATTTAACGAAAATTAAAATATTAAAATAAAAAATAATGAATTTACGATAGATATATTGTTAAAAGCTAAAATTTTATTATTTTATACATAATATTAATGTGAACATGATTATTGAGTAATAATAATTATAGGTAATGAATTTAGACATAAAAATATATAATGGAATGGATGATGTCAGCATGAGTTTTTGGCGGGAAAAAAACGCACAGAATCGCGACATGTGGCATTGATGATGTCAGCGATAACTGTGGTTTAGTATAATAAAGATATTAGAGAAACATACGAGGAGTGATTCTTTTATAAATTCCTTCCATTATTGGATTAAAATAAAACGAAATTAAATAATAATTTCACGTTACATTTACATAATTTTGACAATATTTTTAGGCTCCATTGGTTTAAGGCATGTTCTATTCACCTTTTTTTTACTTATCTTATCAAACTTATAAGAAAATTTCAGAAAACTTAAGAAACTGAAACTTCAGAAACTTATAAAATATTTCAGAAAACTTAATAAAATTCGAACAACTTTAGAAAAATTAAGAAAACTTAAGAAATCTAAAAATAAGATTAAATAAGATTACTATTAATTATTTCTGTTAATAATAATAATAATAATAATAATAATAATATTATTATTATTATATTATTTTTATATTATATACTCCCTCCGTCTCGGTGATTTGTTTACATTTACTTTATACACATTTATCGATGTGAGGAGAGAGATAGAGAAAAAACTAATAAAATAATAATATAAGTACAAATAGGGTCCCGCTTGCTTAAAAATGTTAAATGTAATTGGTTAAAAGAGTGGGCTCCATCTCTCACATGGGTCAATTATGAACATTAATGGAAAGTGTAAACAAATGACCCGTATACCCCAAAATGGAAAGTGTAAACAAATGACCGGGACGGAGGGAGTATATTATATTTACTATAGGTTTTTTTTTTTCTTATTCTTCTAGTTGTTGTTGTTGTTGTTGTTGTTGTTGTTGTTGTTGTTGTTGTTGTTGTTGTTGTTATTATTATTATTATTAATTTTAAAAAAACATTATTTTATTATTTTTGTTTTGTTTTCTTAAAAGGCAGATTTTTATTCGAAAGGAAACAAATGAATGGAGGAAACAATACTAAAAAAAGGTTGATTATATATATATGTTCATCTTTAGAAAACTATATTGGTTATTGTTTACGATTTATATATTTCAATTATTATTGATTTTCTAAATCATGTGTTCTGTCACCTTTTTTTTTTTTTTTTTTTTTTTTTTTTTTCTTAATAGGCAGATTTTTATTCGAAAGGAAACAAATGAATGGAGGAAACAATACTAAAAAAAGGTCGATTTATATGTTCATCTTTAGAAAAATATATTGGTTATTGTTTACGATTTATATATTTTAATTATTATTGATTTTGTAAATCATGTGTTCTGTCTCCCTTTTTTTTTTTTTTTTTTTTTCTTTTTCTTCTCACTCCTCCAATATACGTGAGTGATATATTATAATGAAGTGAGAAGAACATACAAAAAAAGGAGAAAATTTAAGCCATGATGTAATAAATTAAATCAAAATTAGTAAAAAATATATGTAAGTATTTTATACCGTGTATTTACAATATGTTCATCTTTAGGAAAATATATACTCCGTATTGGTTTATTGTTTATGATTTATACATTTCAATTTTTATAGATTTGTAAAATACCTGTATTGTCTCGTTTTTTTTTTTGTTATTCTCACTTCTCCAATATATGCGACAACTGAGAAAAACATTAAAAAAAAAAAAAAAAGGGCAGAGAGTTTAGGCCATTATGTTAAATTTGATTAAAATATAAAGATAATTTTTCTTTTACCTGAGATAAAATTTATAATTTTCTCAAATAAAATAGGAAAAAAAATAATACTATTTTCATGCTATATTGAATAAAATGCACCAAATGCATGAAATTATAAATGCAGGGAATCCAAACCCACAATGTAGTATTGTTTTTATTTCTTGTAATAAAAACAAATGCTTGATTATTTAAAATACTTTCTATTAATTTATCATTATCACAAAATTGTTCAAAAAAACTTGTTTTTATTCCTATAAATAAAAACCTGCCATTGAGTGAAGCCGTGATGTAATATTGCATTGTTCGAAGGTTTAATCATGTCAATAAAAATGCCCCTACAAATTTACATTTATTAGTTTTTGTGCGTATTATTCATGTGTTTGAGTGTTTCTAACATTTCAAGAGTCAATCATCCACTCAATAATTAAGGTTCAAACATTTTGGTGTTTCTGTTTCTCTAATCGACGTTTTAGGAAGATGTACGTAGATTAGTATTCTATATTTGTAACAAATTTTAAGTACACTCCCTTAAAAAATAGAAGTTATCTATTACATCATTGGCAAATTATAAATTAAATAAATATATATAAATTATATTATATACAAAACAATTAAAAGCTAACGATAGATGGCCCGGACGGGACTGGTTACGCCAATTAGCATCTACTAATTTCATATTGGAGTATTACAAAATTCAAAAAGATTTTAAGTTAAGTTTCCAAATATATTTGCAATATGAAGGAGACGGGGTACTTGAACAAAACCTATTGTTTATATACCTTGATACCCTATTCTTACCATTAGTTTATGACATATTCGGTTTAACAATTAAATTCTTTTAAGTTCATTGTTGATCAAAGTACAGAGTAAGTCAACACTAGTCAATGTGAAAATAATCCTCTCACTCGAATCTAAATGGGACATGCATTTTTATTTATTATACATGAACATAGAAAATTTCGTGCGATATCCTATTTAATTTGTCAATAATTAAAATCAAAATTTAATTTTTTATATATATAGAAAAAATATAGATAAAAATACTGACTAATGAAAGTGAGTACAGTAATAATATACTACTCTCTGCCTTCAAGTCCAAACACTACATAACACTATTTACCACTATTCATGTACTCGAGAAATTTTGGATATTATTGTTGTTATAAAATTGAGAATATAGTCATGTGTGATTTTATTTTATTCGTTTTTCTTAAGTACCATATTAAAATTGAATTTGTATAATTTTTTATAATATGTAACTATAGATATTATCGTTAAAAATGCATTTTGATAAATAGACTATCAGACTATGATATTATGTAGTGTTTGGACCTGAAGGAAGGAAGTAGTATATTGCTAATAAATTTAAGTACTTTAAAATTGTGAACTCCACTTGTTTTTATAGTATTATGGATTATGGATTTGGGTTGCTATATTATTTTATTCGTGAATCAACCCAACTTATGCCAAATATTGTAGTATAACACGTGTAATGAAAGAATATTAAATTGATACGAGTAGTTTTTATTAATCAATAAAAGAGAGTGATTATTTTTTTTTTATAAATTGGATTACCTTTTTAAATTGCAAAATTAGTAACAGAATAGTTTATGTACTTCACGATATATAACAACATTATTATCACTTGTATTTTCGAAGTTATTTAGCAGGTAAGAAAACACCTTACAAGTTACAAACGATACTAGTACTCGTAATAAATTACACAAGATATAATTTTACGAGATCATATACAATATGTTTTCATGAGTACATTAAAAACTTACTAAAAATATTAGCGAAATAAAACATGGAGTTTACATATGTAACGTGAAAAATAATTTACAAAAATTAGCTGACATTAAAAAAAAAAAAAAAAAAAAAAAAGAAAAAAAAAGGTACGCAATAGAATTTCTGGAGTATTTTTTTTTCTTTTTCTCTTTTTTTCTTTTTTTTTTTTTTTTGTTTTTTTTTTTTTTTTTTAATTTGAAAAAAAAAAAGCCTATACTATAATTGTTACAACTTACAAGTGTGTGGAAATTGCATGAAATTCAATTGGTATAATGATTTAGGTAAAAATTATTGTGCACATTCCCCAATATATATGGGGTTTGATTTTTATAGATTAAATTATGTGTTATGCAATTGGATTGATTATACTTTGAAAAAGTTGTAAAACTGGAGTAAATCTTGTCACAGACGATCCCAGTTTTAGATTAGTATCAAATAAGTGTCATTAAATAGTCAATAGTGATCACCATACACTTAAATGTAGGTAAAAAAAAAGTGTTCTAAAAAGAACCGTCCGTTTTAAGACAGAGTGACAAAACTGTTAAATAAATAAATTAAGAGAAAATAAATTTTTTATCATAATTATTTTTAGTTTGTTTTTATCAAAATCTAATACCAATTGATAAAAGAAAATATTTTGCTGAATTGTTCTCGAAATTCACAAAAAACAATTTTATCGTTAAATGTATCCTCAATTAAATGATATATGATTTCAAAACGATTAAAAAATATTCTTAAAATCAATTTTTTTTTAAACTAGCAATTTTAAAGAAAATATAAGCAAATGATAAAACCCGGTGAATCGGAGGGAGTTGATTGGAAAGTGTTCGCACTTCTCCTTTACTTTACTCCCTCAATTTAAATCCAAAGACATCCTTCACTTTTTCACATTTGTCGAGACGCGTTTTGTAACGACAATATCTATAGTTTTAGATTGTATAAAAATATAAAAGTTTGATATTAATCTTGTACTTATCAAGACGAATAAAACAAGATCCCACATGACTATATTATTTTTATTTGTACATTACAAGTTATATCGAATATTATTCACTCACGTGAATAGTGTAAAAAGGGAAGGGATGTCATTAGTTATGAATGAAGGGAATATTAGTTATTATTTGTAAAATTGTTTAAACATTTAATCTTGACAAAATTATGTTATATGAAGATATATATGAGCAAAAGTTGACGGTTAAAATGTTTAAATATGTTAAAAAACAGGAAATCTCCTGTAAAACTAGACTCACATTAAAATTAATGTGAGACCAAGGTACAAATTGGTTTAAAAGGGTACAAAAACCTGAAACAAATCTGTTAAAGTCACTCACAGGGGTACTAAATAAATTAGCGACAATCAATCATAATTATATCTTAAAAGATACAAAACTTATATAATCGAGTACAAATGAGACGGACTTACAATAATTTAGTGTGAAGTCTGACTCACGCAAAAATTTGTGGTTAAAATATATCTTAACGGTGATACGTTTTGGCAAACGTCTTTTGTAATTTACTAAACACTTTTTTATCCCGTAAAAGTTACGAGGTCTCGTACATTTATGAGGCTATATATATACGTTTTGGTGGGAAATTATTTTAACGATAAATTGTTCACGCTAAATTAAAGATTTTTAAAAAATTGTTTTCAAAAATTAAATATTTGAAAAACAGTACAAATAAAATTGACTAGAGTGAGTCAAATCAAATGTTACTCTTATAAAAATACACAAATGCTGATCACGTAAAACCGTCTCATGCGTACGGTAGGGTATTTGCAACTAAAATTTGTCTATTTAAGGTTTAAAGTGATCACATTTAGCGTTAAAGTAGTCTTTTTAAATATTAAAATGGCCACATTTAATCTTAAGAGCGTGAGACGGTTTTATACAGAATTTAGTCATACAAATAACTGATTGTAGTGTCAAGAAAATGTTGTTCAATTTTGTATGACTATAACCCACAAATGCTTGCATGACATTATTGCATAATTCATCAATTGACTTTGCTGCTTGTTTCGATTGTAATGATTGTAAAGCTCTAAAATAACCTAAATCATTAACATTCAAATCTGGCGAGTTAGGAGGTCGAAATAAGAACTTAATCTGAAAACCGTTTGTGTTTACAACCGCCATAAAGTCTGGATCATTGTTGTTTATATGCGGCGTTGCATTATCTTGTTGAATATAAATATGTTTACTTACACCTTCCGGCCATTTACTCTTGATAGCCGGTATCACTTGTTCAATAATGCATTGTCTTGTAACTTGTTTTGTAATAGAATGAATAGGCTTAGTCTCCAAAGTTCCTCTTGGTCGATTTCTACTCCCTCTAGCTGCTGGCTGTTGTGTTGTGAAAGGGAACATACCAATTTTTCCATCAAATAGTAACTCCCCATCATCTCCATAGATAGGCCTACTAACCGCACACAAGAACATGACTTTTGTGAGATGTCTCTTCGATTGACAGCTCCTATACGGTAATTCTTCCCCATCAGCCACATATAGCTTGCGATTATCATACGTAATATAGAACCACTTCTCATCAATGTGGATTATGTTGCTCATTTCTGCAAACTCGATTTTTGTGATTGTATTGCATTTAAGTCGACAAAATCTTGTTCAACTTGTTCAACAACTAAGCATTTCAAAGCATGTTTCAATCTTTTGATCTTGTTTGCATCATTGAGTAGAGGATGTAGTGGACTTGAATGTGACTTAAGTAAACCGGTACTCACCCATTTATGGACTGTACCGACCGAAACACCCGTGTTTTGTGACACTCTCTCCATGGTATCTCTTTTGCCCCATTCCAAAGACTTGATATAATCCAAATCTGGTAGTTTTTTTTTTTTTTTTTTTGTTACCCATTCTTTTGCTCTTCACATTTAAAGCTTCACCTATTAATCTAAGTGATTTTGCTAGTTGCCAAATGATTGAGATTGTATTAACATTTACACCGAACCTTGCAGCTGTGGCCTTTAATTCGCCTTTCTTGAGTTTGCCATGTTTTGATTTTTGAAGTAAATAGATGGCGACTTCATGCCTTGAAGCTTCGGACATGCATTTGGCTCCCATTTGTCAATGAAGACCTTATAACCTACTACAATTGCTATGTAATTTTATGTGATGAAAGTGTTTTTTTTTTTTTGTAAGGCAGTAAACTGCCCTTTGTATTTGCTGTTGTAGTTTTTTTTATGAATTGCTGTGTAATTTAAACTCAAGTGTGTTTATTTTGTAATGGCAGCTAATTGGGAGGCTCAATGTAATAGTACTTGAGGTGATTGTTTTTGGGGGGAAATTTAAATTATCCCAAAATTGGTGGGATATTTAAAATAGTGTATTTTTTTGGTGGGAATTAGAGTTGTTAATGAGGCTGCTAATTAAGTTGCTTTACATGTACAAAATATCAACTCTCCCTTTTTTTTGTCCTTTTATTAATATTTTATTTTTTTCTTAAAATAAGTGTAAAAAGCAAATTAGTAGTGTGGATATGAATGAAGGGAGTAACTCTTAAATGTATGGTAGTAAAAGTTGCATGAAAAGGGATTGGTGGGTGGATTTGAAGGAACCTATTGAAACACAAATATTGAGGCACCCTCTCATGTGTTGTGTGTTGCAGAGCCATGCAATGGCCTTCACCACATTTTCCATCTAACTATGCATTCCACAAGAATTGGTAAAAATTAGTTGCTACTTTGGTACTTGTGAAAGTAACTCCGTAAATAAGGGTCACATAAATTATTCACATTTATTTTGAAAAAAATTACTCGTAAATAAAAATGAAGCTATCCGTCATAAGTTTAACATGGTTTAAGTTTAATCATATTTAGCCTTTTTTTTTTTCTTTTTTTTTTTCTTTTTTATTTTACGATTTTTTTTTATTTTTTTGGGTAACGTGGGGAACCCGCAGCCGCTACCTTCGGTGCGCACAGGGTAAACCCCCGAGCGTGCATGATAGCCTGCAAACCATACACGCCAGGTAAACACCCTTTTTACCAGGGCGACAGGCTCGTGATCTATTAGGCATAGCCTCAGGTTCTAAACTCCCCATAAGATTGCTCTTGCTGGGAATCGAACCTGAGACCCATGAGAATTTCACCCATGTTTTAACCACTAGACCACACCCTTGCGGGTACGATTTTTTTTTTTCAAGACCTGAATTTTTCTTTTTTAACATTTTGCCAAAAATTCAAAGAATATACTAAGTAACAAAGTGGACAAAAAGGTTATATATTATATTACTTTTGTGACATATTTTTAAAAAAACAAAAGCAGTCAAACATTTTTGCAATATATATCTTACCAATTTACCATAATTGTCGAATATGTTTCGGTTACTGTACTTATACTTTTTAAATATTTTGAAAATATGTCAATATTAAATGATACGGAGTAACATATTATGCTGCAGGGACGAAGCCAGAAATGAAAGGCTACCAGGGCCGATCATATAAGCTACTCCGTACAAAATTCAAATAGAGTCGAAAATAATTTAATTAGTCTTTTCATATTGTTCATAGAGACTTTTATTAAATGTGATTTCCTCAAGTATATCAATTTAAGCTCGTTATTAGCGCAAAAATAATTGTTAACAATAAATAAACCAATATCATATCATATGTATTTGAAAAATAATCGAACTTCGACATCTATATACGTCAATTATTTTCTTTGCACATAATTCTCATATGAGACGATCTCGCGATAAGTTTATTGCGAGGTGTCTCATATAAAGAGGTTGTATTACGGGTATGACATGGTAGCTCTCACGATATGAGAAAAGAAATTTGTTAATTTTAAATTATTTCAAAATAATTTTAAATTGAGTGATATTTTACTACGAGTAAGATCTTTAACTGTTAACTTTTTTATAACTAAAGGTGGAAGTAGTAGGCAATAATTAGCTGAATCTAGATACTTTTAAGCCTCGCTTCATAATTATTATAAATATACTATCATATTGATCTTTGAGTGGCGATATATACCTTACAATTTTATGTTGATCCTTCTTTATACGGAGTAGTATTCTTGTATATATGCAGTATCGATTCCAAACATTCTATTGTGTTTTTTCTTATTTTGTGTTAGCTACATTATTGTAGACTTGTAGCTTTGTTTAATTTATTCGTAACAACAATTGAATAGATAGACATAGTCAGTTTTATTAGTATTCGTGTTGAATAAAAGACGAATATTACATTATTATTTAGTTTTAACTGTCACACAAGTTGCATTATTCTGATCTGACTCATATCTTTTTTAATTTTTCTTACAATTTTAGTCTAATACGAAAACATATTCATGTCTTACAATAACATTTGATATGTTGGGATGAAGTTTCATATTTGTTTAATCATCTTAAAACTATAAATCATAAAAGAATGATACAAAATTATTGTTTTGTATTTTATTATTCTCAACAATTTAGTTTATTTATGAGACAAATTTATATCTCAACCATATAATGTTGTTAGATTGATGGTCAAAAGGACAAAATGCTTGTGTTCATGTACGTATGTATGTTGCATGCTTTATACACAACTAGTGTGTCCTACAAAACAAAAAACAAAAAAATTGCAATTTGCTAATGTTTGATCTTGTAGTGGTTTTCGACGTGCAATTAAACCATACAATTATCTTCACCCATGCCATGTTGTACTCATAGGATACATTTTTATGTGATTCCTTTGTAATAATACACAAATTTGTTTTTAACTTTTATCAATATATTATTTTGATTTATATAATGGTAAATGATACACATGACACATGCATACTAACTAATTTACCTTTATCGTGGTATTAATACGGAGTATTTATGTTTGAAAATACGGTTTTACGGTACATTTTTTATTTATTGTGCATTATCGATCTTAAGAGTAATTAATCAGCATTAATAATCTTTATATAGAAGTAAATATAATTGTCTTGCTTTAAATTATTACTATTACTATAATAATAAAAAAATTTACTCACTCAATATAATTAGGATGCTCACTTTTGACTCTTTTGATTTTTACTTGAATCAAAAGTCCAAAATCAAAGATATGGAGATATCTTTAGTCGTGAATTGAACCAAAAGTCCAAAATCAAAGATATGGAAATATAAAATATCAATTAATTTGAATCATGTAGACATGTACTCCGTATCTGTGTTTCTTCATATGATAACAAGAATGTGATACAAACTACGGAGTATTATGAAGTACAGAGTACGGAGTATAATTTAAAGCCATGTGAGTGAAACTGTGAAATACTCCGTAAGTTCGTATGGTGAAAATCATATTAAGCCAAAAATCTCAAACCGAGATTAAAATGTTGACCGTTTGCCTTAACGTTTCAGTACACCAGGCTGTTAGCTGCCTCGGGTAAAAAACAGTGTTTCCTAACACATTTTTCAGAGATAATGTTAGTGTGAAATTAACAAAATAAAGCCAAACAAATTAAAAAAAAAAAAACTAAAATTAAGCACCAAAAATTGAAGGAAAATGAAGAAGAGATTTGTACAATAGAAGTGCAAAAATGCAGAAAGTTGTGGAAATGAAGAACTGAGTTATACCCATTCTCCTCGACTCTTCTGTGAATGGCGCGACAATTGACACTTGAATTATGAATACAGAATATCAATACTCGACTCTTCGTTACTCCAATTCTTATCAGTTTTTTGGGCTGAAGGGGTGTTGCGATAAACGGGTAATACGTGACTATTTAACTCACAAGTTATCAAACATACGCATGCGACTGTCAGTTTGTCACACACGCAGGAGTTACTCGTCTTGCCAATTTGTACGAGCAGGGTTACTTTAGGTTGAACCGGAGTCAAATACCAAATTCAAGTTAAATTGGATTGAAGTATTTGGATTTAAAATTGTTTCATACGTGGTTTAAATTCGCGGAAAAGACCATCTTTAAAAATCCAGAAGGATGGTTGAAAGCTAATTCCATGGAAGCAGACTACGCAAAAGGTCGATCACGTATTAAAGATAAAGGGTAGTTTTAATTTCTAAACTTCTACTGATATAAAGTTCGAGGCTGGCTTCCGCTACCTCAAAAAAAAAAAAAAAAAAAAAAAAAAAATTAAAACGATTACACAGTACATCGAAACTGCGCCGTCTTTTTCCAACAATCTATCACCTTGAACTTATCGAAATTAAACTAAATGAAGCAGTCCTTTAGTTAGCATTTAGCAGAGGTGCCGTAAAAAATGCAGTCATTTCAGTGAAGGCGGTCTGCTCGTTCGTTCTTGGATTAGTGTCTTAAGACTACTCCAACCAACATGATTAGCATAAACCTGATGAACCTCCTCAAACGGCAGCACAAACAATTTCAAGAAGCGAGCTTCAGGAATACGGACGACAGTATAGAAACAAACATTCTTTTCCAACATCCCTTTAATTTCGCTGTCAAAAACTGGAATACATCGTGTCTAGGCACGAGTCTTGTCTCGAGGCTGGAAGTGAACAAGACAAGATGCGAAATTATATAAGAAGGCTAGAGTACGAGTTCTTTCGTCAGAAAACCCAGTGAAGCATTTCGGATTTTTCACCATCAAATTCTTGACATGGCGTTGGGTCCACCTAAAGCTCTTGAACAGACGACATTTGGACTCAATATTCTCCTCAGAGAATCTCAAAAACAGGAGGACCCCATACAGGAACACGGTCGAAGTCGGTGTTATTCCATGCTTATCCGAAACCCTAACAACAATATC
Organism: Dianthus caryophyllus; assembly: GCA_023091065.1. Taxonomy (NCBI): domain Eukaryota; kingdom Viridiplantae; phylum Streptophyta; class Magnoliopsida; order Caryophyllales; family Caryophyllaceae; genus Dianthus; species Dianthus caryophyllus. The sequence goes on along the minus strand of CM041526.1, from coordinate 7,468,069 downwards.
CTTAAAAACAATTCGGGATTTCGCAAAAAAACTTGCTGCATTTTTAACCAAGTGTTTCCTAATCAAGTCAATGGGGACTCCATAACTCGTAAAAAAATGCAGCATTCGGAGACAGATTATTAATCACGTAGCAATTATTACGAAAAAGCACATTTTCAAATGCAGTAGTAACCTGAGCATCACAGAGACGAAATCGAAGAATCAACCTTATATATGACAAAATCCAAGGCCTTTTAGTAATAACCCTAATTAAATCAATCCTAGAAAATCCATTATCAATTAGAAACCCAGAATCTGCCTTACTAATACGTTTCTCCGTCTTAATTACTAACTACAGAAAATCAACATTCGTTTCATTGTTTCACAGAAAATAAAATATGCCCGTTTTAAATAAGAATCATATCGTACGATTCTACAAATATTACTCTGCATTATGTTGAGCCATAGCCAACGAAGGCGGCAGGTCCAAATCCTCGCTAACAAAAGATGCCCTTGAAGGTATCGAAGACCCCTCTACAACAATCACATAATTATTTGTAGACCGTGATTCCATCGTCGAGAATTGACCGTTGGCAAGCTCATTATTATTAGAATTGATATCAATGCTCTTGAATTTCACTAGGGTAGCTAGCACTTGGACCTCCTCGACTAACTTTTGCGTGCACGTTATGACATCGTTTAATAGTGCGGCCGTGGTTGCTGCCGGCGTTATGTCCAAGAAATTGAAATTTTCCCAAACAATGTTTGAAGTAAGTATGAGGTTTAGCTCTTTGGTTGCTTGTTTGGCAGTTTGGATATGAATTTTGGCTTTACTAGGCTGAGTCATCTCTTTGATTGCAGTCGATAATTCCTTCAATGCTTTGCCTGATTCAATACTCATAATTGTACATGGTTCTCGCAATTTGGCTTTCACTTCTTTTGGTCCCTATACTTGCATAAAAATAAACAGTAAGTCTCCTATAAGACAGTCTCACATTAAAAGTACAAATTACAGTTAAAAGGTACAAAAACATGAAACAAATCTACTAAATCAAGACTATATAATCAGAGTACAAATGACTCACACAGGAATTTGTAGAAAAACAAAATAAACCTCACAATTATAAAGTCTGGAGATAAATCATTTTTCATTTTTTCGTCATACAATGTCGCTTTAATTTGTTCAATAGTTACTCGTTCAAAATACGCTTTTAGAGTCGAGTAAAATATAGGCTCATATCCAAGAGTTGATTGAGTTGTAGTCTTAAAAAAAGTGTACCTGTGTCCCAGATTGTATGAAATTTTGAAGAGAAATTGCTCTACAAGCACATTCTCGAGTCAACGAGCAAACTTTTTGATACTGCGACCATGGATGGCGGTACTTGAATCGTCCATGTCGGGGCTCCCATTTTGCGAAGTTAATCTGTTGTAATAATATATACTAAATCAATTAGCAAGTTTCATATATATTTGACGCTATACTTTTAAAAAATTTGTAGTGAACGTAAATAGTAAGCTACGGATCGGAGTACTTACAAAGTAGCATTGTCCCGATGATAGTTGAATCATTACGTTATGTTACTATAAACGTTACATTACTATATGGTTATGTTATCGCAAATTATACGGAGTACGTATTCAGTTTCATTTTAAGATCACTACTTACGACATCACAAAAATCGAATAAAAGTAGAATTTAGAGGGCGACAAACCAAGGCATCCAGGCTCCCTTTGGAATCGACTATGCTTTGGAATGATTTAATATTGTCCATCAAGTCTACATCTGCTGATTTCTTCGAGTATTCAATTCCAAACTCTGTAAATTAATACTCCGTACTTCAGATTAATTTATTAACTATAGTAAGTCAAATGCACCCAAATGGGAAAAAAAAAATTTGTTCCCTTCAACTTCATTCACAAGTCACAAGTCACAACGACACAACATAACGCTATTTGCCATATTTTATGTACTCGTAAATATATAAAGAAAAGTTAGGGTTCAATATGTTAAGTTTATATATAGTGTTTACATATATATGTTCTTCTAACTTCTGCGGTGTATAAGCTTAATTATAAAGCTATGATTATTTAAGCTATGTACTTGTAGTTCAATTTATCGCGAAGAAGATAAGAATCGAAAGCTTTATGGACTGCGTAATTGTTGGTTAAAAAAAATGGTAGTTTGAAGACAAATATTGAAAAATGTACATACAAATTACAGTTCTTTAGGAGTTGACCCCTAATAAGTTACCCCTCAGTCTCGGTCATTTGTTTACACTTCATTTAAATTTTCCTCACAAAAAAATTAAAGGGTAAACAATTCACTGGAATTGAGGGAGTGCATTAAATCGTGGTCTTAGCAAATGGCATCATAAAATCGCCCAGTTTGACCCTTAACCACCTCTACTTATAGCAGTGGTGTATTGGTATATTGAACACACTGAACAGTATAAATGCATTATTTCGTATAACAAGTTATAAAAATAAGGCATAAGTATTCTGGACGATAGCTCCCAGGTTCGAATCTCCTTCCTCTTTATTGTAATGCTAAGTGCGCGCATCAATTGAAAAAAAAAAAAAAGAAAAAAAAGAAAAAATCGAGTCGATAACTAAGCGTGTACCTTCAAAAAAATTGCCGAGTTTTTCAATGTTGGAGGCGGTAAGATGATGAAGATCGTGGCCAGCCCAGACAGGCCAAATGAGGACACAAATTAACACCGCGGTTGAACACCCTATCAGAATGGTGGTTATCCTTCTTTGTGCCATGTCTATAACCTCGTCATCTCGGTATCCCGACACGCATATTAAACTAAAAGTTAATATGAATATCACCGCCCCGTAGTCGAACCTTGCTTTAATCTTTGGGTAGAACCGGGTGAATGTTGCTATCGCAGCTGCGTTTTTTTTTTTTTTTTTTTAATTAGCAATACAAAACCATCATGTTAGTCACTGCAATAAGAATATTACATTTTTATAATTTTTAATAACGTCAAATTATATATGTTAACGTCTCCACATTTGCGTCCACAAAAATTATACACACATGGTATTAAAAAAAGAGTTACTCAGCATACATATAATTAAGACGAATAATCCAAGAAGAAGGGGTTCCCAAACGTCTCCCCAATAACTGGAGAGTCTATGAGCACCCACCGCAAACCACCCTCCTGTGACGGTTGCCACTACTCTGTTTAAACCTTTTCCAATTGTTGCACCTATTTGTGTTTCAGAGTAAGTCTTGCGTGAGACGGATATATGAGTATGACATATAAATCACATGAACATTTACGATGATTAAAGATTTATTAGAACATATATATACACAACGAAAACACTCATTGAGCTCATGTTTGTAATTGTGAAGAAGACCCTTATTAACTTCACATGTAAGTTCCACATTGATCATGAAAGTGAGAGTTGCTCACTTTATAAGTCTAGAGGCTACTCCTCCCATTACCAATTGGTTTTGGGATGGAACCCTCTAGGCCTTATGGAGCGGGCTCTCTCCTTCCATTCGTGGGTGTGGCCCTAGTTTCATATGGTATCAAAGCCCATGGTTATATCCTAGGTCGATTTGAAACCGGGCCATTTTATACGCCGCTGGATAAGGGTTTGTGTCTCTGATTAAAATCACCCGTCCGGTTGGGAAGACCCTTATAGAGTTGCTCACTTTATAAGTCTAGAGGCTACTCCTCCCATAATCAACTGTCGAGATTGTTGGAAAAATACTGTGTACAAAATTTTAGATTTTTCATCTTGTCTATTTTACCATGTATGATGAAGTATATTTATATACTCATGTAGACCAAAATAAATGGTTGCAGATTGGAATCGAACCCATGACCTCAAGGTCACTAATCACAATCTTTGCCAACTGTGATACTTTGCATTTATTGATAATTAAGTAACTTCATTTAATATATACAATATCAACAGCTATTAAATTCGACCAACCCTTCAATAATTCCTTTACCAAAATTAATTTTAATATATAATTTTGCTCGTCTCAAAACCGTAAATTTGACCCATGTTCTTAAATAAGTGTGTATACCACACTCCCGAACATAAATAATAGCCGTTCAAATTTACTCGACTTTGACCAATCCCGACTACACTTAAACGGGAATCTAGCGATTCACTTAAATCACCAACAGAGATTCTCGAGAACTCTCAGATATATACGGGGCAGTGATAATTCATATTACGTATATCTACGTATTACTGTCCTCATAAATACAATATCAATGAATCAAATTAATCTTTCGTAACATACTAACATAACTCTTACGGAGTAGATATATACCATATCAATGAATCAAATTAATTGAAAGCTACTAGTTGTTGTTAGTTTATAAACTCTCTATGGGTAATTTCTCCAAAACCTATTGACTAATAACATAATTTTTATGGTTAAAATAATACGAGATCCACTCATCAACGATTCGAATTGAATAGGTAATTTAAAAGTGAAGTTCGTTTCAATTGACAATTTAGGTAATGAGGTTGAAGCTTGAGGCTAAATTTATTATGATTGGTTTCGAGAACTAAAAATTGAACCTTAAAAAACTAATTCCCCGTCAAACAATTGATTAGATCCGCCCCATCACACGCGTAAATCCAAGTTTTTATGTTGGAAAAACTATCAACAAAAGTTTAGGAAATGTAAACCAGGTTGCCACAACATTGATATTAGGTTTAAGCCGTCTAACCTTCATATATTAAGTCTTGTAAAAGGATGTCATTTCATTTCTGATACGTAAAACGTGACTATAGTTAGGTTGATACCTAAATGTGATCACATTTTATACATCGCATAATTCATTTTTCATTTTGTTAACGAAATAACCTCAATATCTTAACTTTACCTCAATCATGGGATTTACAAATTAGGTTACTATAGTCTATAGGTTGTTCTTTTGAATTAATTGTGTTGAATTGAATTGAATTGAATTATTTGAAATAAATAGAATTTATTTAATAGTACAAGTTTATGATTAAGCATCTAAATTAAATTTATCTAAATTGAATTAAACTTAATAGATCTAAAAGTACATTTACACGAATAAGGTCTTAATACCAAGTGAAGCTAGTATCATCAACCAAGAAAGTACTATTCATCAGTAATTGTTAAAGTTTAATCAATTAATTGTTAGAATTCAACTTAAAACTCCATAATACTTTGCAAATCATGTGTGTTAATAATTTTTTTTTTTTAGGGAAAGATTAATTTCATTAATAATAAATCATTTCACGAATACAGAAGATAACAAAATTACACGAAAATAAAAATACAAAAATCCAAATGGTTTTCTTCTGCTTCAAACGTACATCTCTAGTAGAAAAATATATCGTTTCTACACACCCGTTTCTATTATAACTTCAAACATAGTCATTTTAACTTGAATGTCTAGGGCATGAAAAACCAAGAGATTTGGATAATAAATTTAGAAATATTTTAAAAAAAACCTTGCTACCATAATTTTGTACTCTGTACATTTCACAAGATTTCATACTTAAATTAAGTACGTTGCCAAAGCTAGATTTTAGACATTTTTTAAAAACAAAAATTCCAGACATCAATTCAAATTAATCTTAAGACGAATAAAACGACTTCCTAGATCGTAAAACAAATACAATAAATCTCTTACTCCGTATAATAAAAAAAAAAAGGGTACGATAAAATCGTTTTATAAATTAATAGGAATACAAGTAGACATATAATTATGTCTCGATATTAATAGTAGTATTAAGTTTAATAATAAATATAAACACGAACGTTGCGATTGCGGGAGGGTAATAGGAATACAAGTAGACATATAATTATGTCTCGATATTAATAGTAGTATTAAGTTTAATAATAAATGTAAACCTTTGACTTTCCATCTAAAATCTATATAAGGTGGTTAGTTGTAATGTAAATGAAATCAACTCATAATAATATAATTATCTTCTATTTCTCTAAAATGCATTCCCCTATTTATCTTAACATAAATTAATTTACGATAAAATAAGCTTACCAACGGAGTACTCGAAGACGACAACGACGGTAAGAACTCCCCACATAGCATTAACACCAAAACCTTCATAAAGAGGGTCGAAGTAGTAAAACAATGAGACCAATGCAATTGCAAGACCAACTTTAAATGAGTGAACAATTCTCCTTGGATCATCTTTTACTATTTGTTTTGTTAGCACACCAAACTCTTTTAAATCTAATTTTATTTTTCCAAGCTTATTTTTCACATAGTTGCCTGAATTTTCTCCTCCATTTTCCATTGTTGATTTTATGTACTCAACAATGAAATAATTTTATTATTTACTCAAGTTAGTTGAAGAATGTTGAGAAAGATGTAGTATTTATGTTGTAGAAAAAGTAGCAATAAGTCTCTCTTTAGACGGGTTATTCGTCTTAATCTTAAAACGAGTCAAATACTCATTCACTTGTACACATGAGACAAATAAACACTTTACTTTTTTCTACACTTTTTACTTTTGTCTTATCGTAAATGAGATCTTGTGAAAAACTAGTTATATAAAGGAATATCGAAAAAGAGACATTACTCTATCTTGAGAGTGTATTTTATGTTTTTTTTTTTTATCATTGTTTTTTTTTTCTAATATAATGTGTATTTATCGGATACATATATAAAATGGACGCATTATACATTTATTGTAAAACATCTTTCATATTGAGACGGTCATATTAAAAATTTAATTATTTAAATGTATGTCTAATTCTCACCCACTGAAGGAGGTCTCACAAAATAATTTTTTCTATCGTGTTTGATTGCATTGCATTATCGGCCGAATATAATAATACTCCGTATTATTTGAGATTTAAAGTTAAAAGAAAAATATTATCTACAATTTATTTTGAATAGTTTCTTCGCGGTGTCTATTTTTTCTCCCACATATGCATAAAATATTGTATATATTGAACTATAAAATTACGCAAAAAATATATTTCGTATTATTTAAATTGATTGACTGAGGAAAAAGCTCAACAGAACGTAAAAATATAAAGTAGAGAGCATTCATCAAAATAAAAAATGCTACACCGTAAAATGGAGACTAAACAATACTTCCTCCATTCCATTCAATTCTATACATTTGCTTTTTGCACGTACGTCGATGCACGTTTTCTTTTGTTTATATCTTTAGTTACATAATTCTGAAAAATATAAAATTTGAATATTAATAATGCTCTCGAAAAGACAATTAAAACAAGATCTCACATGACTATTTTTTATTTCATATATTAGACGATATATCGAAGATTCTCCACAATTTTAAATAGTGTACAAAAAGCAAATGTATAGAATTGAATGGAATGGAGGAAGTAATAATTTAAGGGCATAGGTGTAAATGTGTAACCTTATGCTTTAAGCGATTTGTGTCGTCTATCTTTCGGGAAGACAAACAAATGGATTCAACTTTTAATAATTAATAATTAATAATTAATAATTAATAACGTATTAGATTAGATGAGATACATTTTATTTGGGGTGGGGGTTTTCTGAGCTGAGATTATTAGGGGACAAAAGTTGCGAAAAGTTTTGACAAGGAATTACAATATAATTTATCGTTTATATTTTTATAAAGAGTCCGGAGTATATGTTGAAATACTGTCCATAAGTGAGAGTTCTATATTAATTGTAGTTTGTGGATGTCAGGAATCAACTCAACATATGCTAACCCGACATGGGATTTCAAAAAAAAAAAAAAAAAAAGTTTAAGCTTATAGTTGGAGGTTAAAAATCGATTTTATATACTCTAAGGATGTTAGAATCATGAAACGGGTTTGGCCAAACTCGAGTGGAAGAGAGCGAGCCCGCTTTACAAGCCCAAGGGTATCCACATTTCTCAAAACTGATTGACAATGAGAGGAGGACCCTTAGACTTTATAAACACTACACTCACTTCCACAATCAATGTGGGACTCTCACATGTGGTCACTAAACTCCAACAAAGGACATGTTTTTTACAAATTTATTTTCACATTTCGCTTTAGTTCACTTACTTCGGGCCTGGGTCACCTCCATTCGTCAGCTTCATGTTTCACTTACTTCAATTCGGCCTGGCTCAAAGACAAGATATTATTTAATTGAACTTCATTCGATTCGATTCGATTCATTCGATTCGATTCGATTCGATTCATTCATTTCGATTCATTCGGTCACCATTGATTCGATTCGATTCGATTCTAAAAAGTCCGAAAGAACAGGTTCCAATAGTGGAAGAGAGTATTGCTTACTTTATAATGTTCAATAGTCCTCCTATTGCCCATTGATTTTGGGAAATGTGGATAGTCTTAGACTTGTGAGGTAGCCACTAGGTGGGTTCGCTCTCTCTCCGCTCGAATTTGACCAGACTCGTTTCATGATTCTAACAGTATATTAATCACTTACCAGGAAATAATATTATTTTCAGGTAATTGTTTTAGATGACATATTAATTAAGTTACATACATCAATGACCAATAATAAGGAGTAGAAAAAATAAGTAAATACCCAAATATTCTAAAAATTTTGTCTAATTCAGTTTTGTATTTTTGAGTTACTATTCTCGCCCTTTCCAACCCTTTTGTGGGCTCCACTTTTCGACATAACTTGTAATCAAACAAAGGGTAAATTTTCTGACTTGTGGCTTAAAATTGAAAGTTGGCTCCCTTTGACGACTAGTCGATGCCAAGTTATATGACGGTCCAATCTGTAGGTTTATATCCGTATATAGACCTTAAAATCCACAGGATTATAATGAAAAACTTTATAAGATTTATGGTCATAAATTGAAATTGCATAACATAATAAAAGAATAAGAATTAACCTTTTAATCCTTAAGAATTGGCCTAAGATCAATACCAAAAGTATGGTATCTCCTAATTATCTCACCCAAGATGTTTTGAGAAATACCTTAGAATTGCTAGAGAATTTTAGAGGAGAAAACTTATTTTCTCTCTAGGTTTTGTGTTGTGAAAATAGTGAATGAATTAGGTATCTTAATTAGGAATCAATTAGAGAGTTATATAGAAATAAAAACTCCTCCAATATCCTCCTATAGGCCGGCCCCCTTTAGTAGTATTTGGGGAGATTTAGTTCTCCTCAAATACATCACTTGTTGACCAAGAAAGCGTATCTGCAGGGCGTATCTGACACTTTTCTTTTGGTCATTTTAGCTTATAATATAATGCAATATATTACTAGTGTCATCTGTATGGACCGACTATAATATATTATAAATATCCTTATATTTATAATTTACTAATTAATTATAACGGTTTATATTTAATTAGCTTGCATTATACACAACAATTAAATATAACATTTTATATTCAATTCACGAATTACATTTAATTCGCCTCAGCTAAAATTATTTAATCTGTATTAAATAGCCGTACCACCATTATACTGACTAACATTTTAGTCAGTAACATCATCACATTTGACTAACCTTTTAGTCAACAACACTGACTAACCATTTAGTCATTAAGTAAGGTATCGATATGATCATTTTCTCAAATAATCACATCTCTCAAACACATCCTTTAGGTGTGACTCTTAGGGACCAGTTGATCACCGCCATCTGTATGACAATAACGTCAAACTTATCTAGCAAGCCAACCGTTATCGATAAACGTTAATCAACTGATTAAATACAAAATGTACCCTGTGTACCTTAAGAGATTTATATATGTTATTGCACTAATTGTGGAGGACACTAGCTCCAACAATCTCCCACTTGTCCGTACAAGTGTATGTGCGATAACCGATTCTCATATCCATAATAAATTTCTCCCACTCAATGTAAACCAATTTGCAAAGTCCGTACTTTCAAAGGTCGTAGTTCATGGCGATCGTAATCAAGAGTGGTTTCCGACTAGAGAGTAACTTAAGCGATAAACGAATCAATATTCGAGCATGGCCATGCATTTTCGCCATTCTGACTCCTCGAGTGGCCACGAGAATAAATATTATAACTCGATAGAAGTTTGGATATTTCCTCAACTCGAATCTTGCGGATGTAAGCGCAGCATGAAATGACCGGTGAAAATCTACTTAGCCTCCTCGTTACTGGCCGAATCGTGAGAAAGAAACCAAAGTCACCCAAAATCTGCCTTAATCTCAAGAGACAGTCGATAGTCAAAAGAATCGACTCTAAGAACACTATGGATGTCCTATCCACGACCAGGCACCTAATGTTCTGAAACATTTAGGACTCCATGTAGTCGTCACAAAATTGTCCTGCGCGATTTCAGTAAACCCGCATCTTTGATCGATCAGTCAACAGTTTGACTTATGGCTCGTTGAACCCACCATCAATCGACGTCACAAAATAATCGCCAGAGTTATCAGCTCATGTAGGCGATTACGGACCAAAACAAATATAATGTTTTCCAGTTCACTTTGAGGTGTTCAACGTTGTCTGCACAACCCTCATGAAAAACAATATAAAACAAAACGATGATGTTATAAATAGTATATGAAAAAGATACATTTATCCAATCCATGTCAAGTACTATTATAACCAGTAACACGTGCAATTCTCATGAAGATAACGTGCCCTTCATGCTTATCAAATACCGACGTACATATCTAGACTAGTTGCTGGACTTTAGGCTCTTTAGCCTGGAAGATGGCACCTCTATTAATATAATAGATGATGATAGGGTCATTCGAACTAGGAACTACAGTTAGTCCTTGTAAGAAGCGACGCATCCATACGACTTCCTGCAACTAAATAGCATAGTACTCGGACACAGTCGTAGAATCTACTATGACACTATATTTTGGAACTGTTTTGCTGACCGCAGTGCCATAAAGAGTAAAGACGAATCCAAGCTGAGATATCGAGTCATCTCGATTCGTGTGGAAGTTAGCATCACAAGAATCGACAAGGATAGCCTTATAGCACCTCCATAAGTCAATACCCATTTCAGATGCCACGTCTGCACGTGAGCATATTATGGCATACATGATCGATCCTACTGCCTAAGCATAAGGAACACGACTTGGTCGTACTGAATCTCTCAAGAATCTTATCTATATAAGACTCCTGACTGAGGGATTACATCCGTCGTGATCTATCTCTATAGATACGGATCTCCAAAATTCGTTGTGCCTCACTCAGATCTTTCATCTGGAAATGGTTCTGTAACCAAACTTTTACCGAAATTAAGAGAGGTATATCATTCCCAATCAAAAGTATGTCATCGACATACAGTATTAAGAAGACAGTCTTGCTCCCACTCGACTTGATATATAGACATGGTTCCTCGACCGATCGAGTGAATCCATTCTCCTTTATCACTTGGTCGAAGCGATGATTCCAACTCCGTGAAACTTGCTTAAGTCCATAAATGGAACGCTTAAGCTTGCAAACCTTGTTAGGATCTTTAGGATCTATGAAACCTTCGGGTTGCACCATGTACAACTCCTCCTCCAAATAACCGTTTATGAAGGCGGTTTTCACGTCCATTTGCCAAATTTCATAGTCATGAAATGCGGCAATCGCTAAGACAATCCGAATGGAACGAAGCATGACTACGGGTGCAAAGATCTCATCATAGTGCAACCCTTGCACTTAAGTGAAACCCTTTTGCCACTAGTCGAGCTTTGTATATATCTGGTTGTCCTTCTACAGATCGCTTTATCTGGTAAATCCATTTGCACTGAAGAGGCCGAGCCTTATCAGGTAAGTCAACCAGATCCCATACATCGTTCTCGTACATAGAGGCCATCTCGGATTGCATGGCTTCTTGCCAAAACTTTGAGTCAGAACACGTCATGGCACCTTTATAGGTTACGGGTTCGTTACTCTCAAGGAGTAAAACGTCGTCTCTCCCATTCTCCTCAACCATACCAATGTATCTATCTGGAGGAATGGAGAGTCTACCCGACCTTATGGGTTCCAAAGGGACATTAACCGCAGCAGACGAAGAAGGAACAGTTTCCTCCATCGGTTGCTCGGTTGTTGGTTCAGGAATCTCCGACAGATCGAAGGTTCTATTACCTCTCTTGTCTTCGAGAAACTCTTTCTCTAAGAACTTCGCACTGGCCGCAACAAAAACTCGTTGTTTGGTAGGCGAATAGAAGTAATGACCAAACATTCCTTTTGGATAACCAATAAAGTATGTCTAGCTTGACCGATTGCGGGCCGAGCTTATCCTCGTGTCTCCACTTGACATAAGCCTCGCACCCCCAAACCCGAATAAAGAACAAGTTAGGGACCGTTCCCTTCCATAACTCGTATGGAGTCTTGTCAACAGCTTTAGTCGGACTTCGGTTAAGTATAAGAGCAGCTGACAAAAGAGCATAGCCTCATAATGAGTCAGGTACAACCGTGTGACTCATCATGGATCGAACCATATCAAGTAATGTTCGATTCCTTCGTTCGGACACACCATTCAGTTATGGTGTTCCAGGTGGAGTTAACTGTAATACTATCCCGCGGTCTTTCAGGTGTTGATCAAACTCAGTTGAAAGATATTCGCCACCACGATCTGAACGTAGTGCTTTTATCTTTCTATCCAGTTGGTTCTCAACCTTATTCTGGAATTCCTTGAACTTGTCAAATGACTCACTTGTATGCTTCATTAAGTAGACATAACCATATCTACTCAAATCGTTCGTGAAAGTGATAAAATACCTATAGCCATCTCTAGCGTTGATTGATATAGGTCCGCACACATCAGTATGTATGAGTCCTAATAGGTCAGCAGCGCGCATTCCAACACCTTTGAAGGAAATTCGAGACATTTTGCCTATGGGACATGTTTCACACGTGCCAAAAGTTTCATAGTCAAATGGGGCTATTGTCCCACTATCAATGAGCTTTTTCACGCGTTTCTCATTTATGTGTCCCATACGGCAATGCCATAGATACGTTTGATCTTTGTCACCAACCTTTGCTTTCTTGTTACTCACATGCATGATCTCTGTGGTTTGATCTAAAACATAAATTCCGTTCATGGAAACAGCTTTACCATAAATCATTTCATTTAAAGAGAAAATAAAGCTATTATTCTTTAAAACGAAAATCCGTCTTTATCAAGTACGGATACAGAAATAATGTTTTGGATAAACTAGGTACATAGTAACAATTATTCAGTAATAACTCAAATCCGCTCGGGAGTTAGATTACATATGTTCCTCAAGCAGCAACTCTTGCTCCATTCCCCACTCGCACAGATGAGAACCACAACCAGTATCAAGTACCCAAGTTCCGAAACTTGCATGGTTAATCTCAATCATATGAATAAAAGAAGACATACCAACAGGAATAACGTGGCCTGCTTTTGTATCCTCAGCATACACGGGACAGTTCCGCCTCCAATGCCCAGACTTGTGGCAATGGTGGCACTCCATGTTTTGCTTTGCTTTTGCCTTGCCTTGTGAGCTACCGCTAGACTCACCAGGCCCACTCTTCGCAATCACTGACTTTTTAAACTTTAGCTTTCCTACAGTTAGGTTAGCCGGAGCCTTACCCTTACCCTTCTTGTTGCCGATCATGAGAACATCTTGTTTCATGCTCCCACTCAATTTCAGATCACTCTCCGTCTGTACGAGGAGTGAATGTAGTTCATGCAGACTTTTCTGCATGTCATTCATGTAATAGTTTGCCCTAAAGAGGGCATACCCATCATGAAGAGAGTGGAGCACTCGATCAATGACGATCTTCTCATCGATCTTGCAACCAAGCTCCTCCAGTTTCTCGACGTTCTCGATCATGTCGAGAAGGTGTGGACCAACCGGTTGGCCCTTTTGGAGTCTAGCTTCAAAGAAACGAGTGGAATACTCGTAACTCTTGATTCTCGGAACTTTCGAGAACTCTTTGGTTAGGGTGGTGAAAATCTTGTTTGCACCCTGGGTTATGAACCTTCTTTGCAAATTGGATTCCATTGAATAAATGAGTACTTTCTGTATCGCACCCGCCTCCATCATGAAATCATTGTAAAGATAGAGTTCATCTGCTCCTGCATCGGGAGCTGGTTTAGTCGGCAGTGGCTCAGTCAAGTACTTGAGCTTACCGTCAGCGATGGTCGCATTCGTAACGGCCTCCCAATCGAAAAAATTGGACCCATCACTCTTGATCGAGTGGGTGATTCATCTTTGTCCCATAAAAATTCTAAGCCATGATTCGCGTGTTAGTGTGGCACTTGGCATTGGTTCGTCAGTACGTACAGCCATTTTTTATAGTAGTTATATCTGTATATAACGAATTCGATACTGTGAAAAGAGAGAAGAAGCGAGAAGATAAGAAAACATCGTTTTAAAGGTTTAAGTCGTAAGCAATAACGATTTAATGCAATGACTCGTGCACTCATATAATCGACCTCCCTCGAGAATTATATAAATGATTCCAAGACTCAATTTCTTTAAATTGATAAGCCAACCTCTTGGCTAATTGTGGAACCCGGGAACCGCGTCGAGGGACCCAACTCGGCGTCTTGCTTAAGGGCGGATTTTAAAGTTAAAAAAGATTAAGTTGGAAAAACCTTTAAGAACTGTTACGGAGTCGCCACCTATTTATCGCGGAAAATAGGAACCTGCTACCATGTTCTAAGCTAAAAACATGTCCTAGATTTTGGAGCACGCCGACACCCCTAGATCTAAGGCTTGTGAAACCAGATTGGATTCGGGGTGAGGGTACTTAAGAAAAAGAGTTAATTCAAATAATGATTTATGAAAACTTTTTAGAAAAGTCTATGTAAAAATAGCCTCTACTGACCTAGAACAATCCTTGTAAGATGATATTTGAGCTAATGTTATCGCTACGTACAAGTGCGATAAGTTTGTTAAAGGATGCAGATGCAGATGCAAAAAGATTGATTAAAACCCTCAGTTTAGCATGTTTAACTTGTTAACGAATACGGTTCAGTTAAAGGTCGAATTCATTATTAAAGTTGATTTTAATGCAAAATAAGAAGGTGCAAGATGCATGCAAATAAAATAAAGTTCAATTGTCCATTGGTTTATTTTATAAGGTCGGTTGCTTATGCGACTTTGGCGTGTCATCGGATATGGAGTGTACCCGAAGTAAATAGAACACTTGGATTGCAAGCGCTATTTGGGTGCCAAAGCGGCGCTAAAGTGTAGACCCCTTTGTTAGTCGATAAGAAAATAAGAAAGTGGTATTGATCCAAGTGGATCGGTACCTACCTTGTCCAGACGCTTGGATCTGGCGTAGTTTCGCTTCTTGAACTTAAAAGGAGGATGAATTCAACACGGGATGGTGTGTTGAACTCAAGGATTTCAGTGCTTGAGGCTTTGTGAATGTGAAAGGATGTAAGATGAGAATTTGGGGTGTAAAAGATGTATTCTGGTTGTGAATTGCTGTGAAAATTGTGTTTTCTGGTCGAGGGTATATGGGTGTATATATACTAAAAACCTCGGAGAAATTAGGAAATCGGGGATAAAAAAAGGCCTAGGAACCGCATAGCCTTATGCGGTTGCCAGGGCAAACCGCATAGGCTTATGCGATTGCCTCCCCAAACCGCATAAGCTTATGCGGTTCGAGGGTCGGGTTTTTGTGTAGTTTCCTAGTTTCGGTTGAATTGTATCTTTGAAAGATTTCGAGATAATCTCAAACGTGAAGCTCAAGAAAACCCCTAGGATATTTCTGAGATATTTTGTGATGCTTAGGGCTTTGGAGTGCGGGCCAAAGGTGGGTTTAGGCTTCAGTTTGCCAGAGACAGAAAAATGAAAAGGGTGTATTTGCATAGTTTTTGTGAAATAAGGTAAGACGTGAAGCCGTTTTTTTTTGTAAGAGGGGGCTAAATAGCGGTTTTAGCTACCGGGCCTAAATTTAGGAATTTAGGAATGCTGAATTAGACCTTGTTAATGTAAAAGGACTAATTGTAGTGCAACTGCGAAGCTCATGCCAAATGAAGCAGGACAAGGACCTAGCTAGACTCCAAATGGACAAAATGAACGTTATTTAAATGTGATGTGAAGCGACCTAAATCATTTTAACATTTAAAACGACTCAGAATGAATTCGACATTAGTTAGAACCGTTTAAGTCAGCGTTAAAGCATGCGTAATAAAGTCCGTGATACATCACAGGGTTTTGTTTGGGGGGGTACGGATATGGGTATCCACACTAATTCTACTGTTAGAATTCTTGGTCGATAGATTTCAGTAAATCCTATCTATTAGTCCACCATAACTACGAGATATTACTCGAACTATAGTGTTGAGGTAAAATAGGTCAACGCATACTACTTACCCAACGTAGAAGGGGTCATGTGGAGAGTAAGGTCCTACATGCCTACCGAAGAGGAAGAGGCACATAGTATGCTTTTCCTATAAAGACTAATCTCAATTTTAGAATTAGAGGAAGGTCCCATCATCTCATTTTAATTCATTTTAAGTGAACAAATAACTAGCATTTACGAGAATGATTAATTTGAGGTGATAACCCTAAACGAATGACATCCGTATGTCTATGAAAAGAATGCAACTATATGATTAACTATATGATCCATTTTCATGCATATTAGGTGGTTTGGTTTAGTTTAGGCGGAATATGATGCTACTAACTAATGTGAATGCAATGAAAACGGTAAAAGGAAAAACGCAAAAACGAAAACACCTAGTGTGGCCTATCCCTATGAAAATAAAGACATATACAAATTGGAATCCATCCATGGACCCTAAAGCTGTCTTCATCCTTCATCTTGGGCTTTAAGTGGGAGTCCATCTTGAATCTTCATCTTGAATCTTCTTAAAATTACATTTTTGAATTACAAAAATAAACCTATTTACATTCTAATCCAAAATATGCCAAAATTAAAAATATTACAAAATGGGAGATTCGAGATCTCAAAAATACAACTAAAATTATGTTTCCTTCATTACGAAAACATAATCTTCTAAGGCCATACTAGTAAATTACAACCGTTTGTACAAAATAATGCGTAAAATAAACCATTCATTCAAACATTCATTCACAAACATATATAAATAGCATCAACTAAACATAATAAAATCAATGCATACAAATTGATTAAATCCAAACCACCCTTTTATAAATGATTATCATTATGCAACAATTCCTTAATTGTTCATAATATCTTATAATCAAAACAATAATCCAAAATTTATATTATCAGTATAACATAAATTAGGTCACAAATATTTTAAACCTTTTTTTAAAATATATGGTATCAAAATTATGAACCTTTTCATAATAACATAATATTCATTATCTTTATAACAAATATTACCAAAAAAAAAAAAAAAAAATCCAAAAATTTAACAAAACTTTCGGCCAAAGTATAAAATATCCGAAATAATAATATTTTTTTTTTTTTTTTTTTTTATAAAATATACACGGCAAAAATAAAAAAAATAAAAGATATTCCAAATTAAATATTTCGGACAACATGAATAATGAATTAAACTGATTTAATTCGATTATGCTAATGATTAGATCGATACTAATTCAATTTTAATCCGTATTAAACATTGATTTAAGACATTCAAATTAACTTTTTAACTTAAACATCATCAATTGAGAGATCTAATGAAAAGCATAACAATATGTTCATTAACATACAAGAATTGATCCTTTTATATTTTAATTCAATCGGTATTAAATCAAAACTAATGCAAATTCATATGTGATCGTTTTAACATCTTAAAACATCGATAATTATGAATCAAAAAGACCAAAACATACCAAAAAGAAGCAAAAACATACGGCCAACTAGGGAAAACCATTCGGCCATATTCAAAATTTTGTTTAAAAATTATACAAAATCGATTTTTATGAAAACCTTATAAAAATTTCATATGCCCTAAGGCTCTGATACCACTTGTAGGTTTATATCCGTATATAGACCTTAAAATCCACAGGATTATAATGAAAAACTTTATAAGATTTATGGTCATAAATTGAAATTGCATAACATAATAAAAGAATAAGAATTAACCTTTTAATCCTTAAGAATTGGCCTAAGATCAATACCAAAAGTATGGTATCTCCTAATTATCTCACCCAAGATGTTTTGAGAAATACCTTAGAATTGCTAGAGAATTTTAGAGGAGAAAACTTATTTTCTCTCTAGGTTTTGTGTTGTGAAAATAGTGAATGAATTAGGTATCTTAATTAGGAATCAATTAGAGAGTTATATAGAAATAAAAACTCCTCCAATATCCTCCTATAGGCCGGCCCCCTTTAGTAGTATTTGGGGAGATTTAGTTCTCCTCAAATACATCACTTGTTGACCAAGAAAACGTATCTAGACAAGGACGTATCTGGACACTTTTCTTTTGGTCATTTTAGCTTATAATATAATGCAATATATTACTAGTGTCATCTGTATGGACCGACTATAATATATTATAAATATCCTTATATTTATAATTTACTAATTAATTATAACGGTTTATATTTAATTAGCTTGCATTATACACAACAATTAAATATAACATTTTATATTCAATTCACGAATTACATTTAATTCGCCTCAGCTAAAATTATTTAATCTGTATTAAATAGCCGTACCACCATTATACTGACTAACATTTTAGTCAGTAACATCATCACATTTGACTAACCTTTTAGTCAACAACACTGACTAACCATTTAGTCATTAAGTAAGGCATCGATATGATCATTTTCTCAAATAATCACATCTCTCAAACACATCCTTTAGGTGTGACTCTTAGGGATCAGTTGATCACCGCCATCTGTATGACAATAACGTCAAACTTATCTAGCAAGCCAACCGTTATCGATAAACGTTAATCAACTGATTAAATACAAAATGTACCCTGTGTACCTTAAGAGATTTATATATGTTATTGCACTAACTGTGGAGGACACTAGCTCCAACACAATCTGTTCATGAGCCCATTCCTGGTACATTTTTACGGCAATAAATAGTTGCATTTATTAGAATTACTATTCATAAATTTTCTAGGCTTTTCCATAAAAATTTGAATCGTGATTTCAAAACATCTATCACATGTTTAATGAAGTGTTTGTTTAGAATTTTCAAAGTTATTATTTATGGGTGTTGATCAACTGTACTCAACTTTTTCTCAGTTGTACCCGAAAAAGACCTCACTGCCCTTTTTATTTTCTTTTCCCATATTTCAAAACCTACCCAAATTCTCTCTTTTCTCTCCTCTCTTCATCTTCATTCTTTTCAATTCAACCCACCCACCCTTAAACCACCCCCAACAAACACTAGATCAACCACCCACCCAACAAGACCGGTGCACATCTCCGACGACCACCACCACTTAGGCCGACGAACCACCGCCTGCACCACCCACCGAGGACAACCACCACGCCCCACTGCCACCGTAGCCGCGCCCAAGCCTTCGCTTGGTGGAATATATGAACATATGATATACACAGTAGATTGAACTAATCCATGATATGAATACAATGAGCTGGCACATGATGGATTGGTGGTTGAGCACAATCGTGACCCCATGACATTAACTGGTGCCATAGTTAGGGTAAGCTTGAAAATTACGCAATCACAAGCTATTATGTAGGATACCAGCAGTGAATCTCCAAATGCGTTCGTGGTAATGATAAAGGAAGCAGACATCCCAAATTTTGGTTTCGTTACTTTTACGTATGTCGTAATTGAGCTACGTCGAGGTTCTGTTGTAGTAGCAGAGCTAGTAATTGAGCTATGTCTTAACTTATCAAACACTTCAGACTCAAAACAACTTAAGACGAAACGTACATGTTTGTAGTTTGGAGCCAGGAGGGGGTCTGTTGGTCCGTGCTAATCTTCTTCGTCTACCACTGGTTTGGGGTATTTGGAGTTTAAGCAAGGATAATTTTTCCGATGTAGTATGTATTTAAGAAGGCATGTGGAATTACTTTCTGCGAGTTCATATGGCCTGTGTACATGGGGTTTCAGGGCAGACACGTTTTAGAGATTTTCGCATTTCCTGTTAGTCGTTGACGGTTGTATTGAGCTTACGAACAAGGTAATGGTAAAAGAAAATTTGCTGTTTAAGTAGTAGTACTGGTTTCTGGTGACTGGTTGAAGCACTGAACATGTTCTTTGTGTTATGGTTTCTTGGTTCGTCATTATCGCAATTAAGAGAAAGTTTTAGTCACGCTGATGCTGTAGTATGTCATTTCGTGTTTGTACTTTGTGCGTATAATGGTGACAGAGCGAGTAAGTGTGATGTGCAGAGATGACCCACCACAACTGACGCCCAGCCACCACCACGACCGCCCAACCCCTACCACACCTGACGCCCAGCCACCACGACGACCGCCCAGCCCCTATACACAACCCAATGCCCCCACCACACCTGACGCCCACGGCCGCCGCCCCAACAGCCGCCGACCCCACGACCGCCAACCCCATCCCTACCACCATCAACCACACAAAATAACTCATATAAAATCAAATTAATGAGAGAAAATTAAAATTTAAAAAAAAAAACAAGAAAATTACTTAAAATATATCGGCACTATAATTCATAATTTGAGAATTGAATTTATCGTAGGAGGAATTGAATTAATTGACGGAGTAATTAATTGATTTTAGGTCGTTTTAGGGTTTTTTAGGGTTGGTGAGAGAAGAGAGAAAATTAGGATCTAAAAGGGTAAGTGATGGAAAAATAATGAGCAAAAAGGGTACAACTGAGAAAAAGACGGGTACAGTTGATCAATTACGTTATTTATAAGGTGTTGTTCTTTCATGTACCATTTTTACTCGTACATAATTTTTCATTTTATGCCCATTCTTTTATTTTCACTTTTAGTTTTTCTCTCTTTTCTCTCACATTTTTAAATTTACTCATTCATGTACCACTTCTGTACACTTTTTTTTTTACTCATTTTTATACACATTTTTACTCATTTTTGTACATTTTTTTTTATTCAAAATATATATTAAAAAATAAACACTAAATTAAAAACATTAAATATTTTATTCAAAATATTGAAATATACCCCTGAGGTTTGACACATTTCTGGTGGTACCTAAGTTTTTAAGTTTGTGTCCATGGTACCCTTCAACTTTCAATTTAGCACTTTCCGTGACCTTTTGGCTAACTTCCGTTAAAAACACATTGACATGTCAATATTAATATAAAGGAATTTTCCATGGTACCCCTAAAGTTTGACAATTTTCCGATGGTACCTAAGTTTTTTAAGTTTGTGTCCATGGTACCCTTCAACTTTGAATTTAGCACTTCTGATGACCTTACTCACTTTTGATATATAATGTCAAATTTAAACATATTTATCAAACTTTTGCCGAGGTGATTATTTTTGTTTATAACTAGTGTCGAAACCATGCAAAAATTAGTTTAAAAACCATGCAAGTGCATGAATTAATTATTTAACTTTATAAGTAAAATCTTTATAATACATTGAATATGTGTTTAAATTTTTTAAAGAATTTATAAGAGCTCTACAAAATTAAAAAAAAAAAAAAAAAAAAAAAAAAAAAAAAAGAAGAAGAAAAAAAAAAGAAAAAAAAAAATGAAATTTTTAAGTTATGCCCATTATATGAAATTTTTGTACTCCCTAGTCAATGACATTGAAAGATCTATTTTTATTTTATAGTAATTCTTTTTAACTATTTAAAAAGAGTTCAACACTTCATGTAACCTTGCTCACTTTTAATTAATAATGTCAAATTTAGAAACCTGCAAATGCACGACTTATAAGTACATGGAACATGAATTAATTTTTTTTTTTTTAAATTTTTAAGATCTCTTCAAATAAAGAATGGAAGAAAATTTTAAAGTTACATGCACCCGCTATATTAAGAAATTTGTACACCTTAGTTGATGAGATCGAATGTTCCATTTTATTTTATCGTAATTTTTTTTTATTATTTGGAAGGAGTAAAATGAATTTTAATGTCCAACTCAACAAAAGTTTGATTAATATGCTTAAACTTCACGACATTATAAATTAAAAGTGAGTAAGATCATCAGAACTGCTAAATTCAAAGTTGAGGGGTACAATGGGCACAAACATAAAAAACTTGGGTACCATCGAAAAATTGTCAAACTTCAGGGGTATCATGGAAAACTCCCTTATATATCATGGGAAATTTCCCTAAAAAATTGTACAAAAAAATATACCATCTCATGGAGGTGGCCATTGCATTTGTGCGCGCCAGTTCGGTACGGCCCGATCCTAACCGCCCAATGGGCAGCAACGATTGGGTGGCCTCGCCCGTCCCGTCTAAGCAACGAGCAGTTACCGGACATCGATTTTTAAGGCTCGGTTTGCCAAACCTCCCCTTTACTATAATCTCATATCCAACGGATCAGGTTCAGGCATTGATTTAAAATCCCAACCTACCAACCTAACGGGTCGTGCATGCGCTTGAGAATTGAGGCCCGCCCCATGGCGAAAAGTGAAAAATGAAATGTGAAATTTTAGTTTGAGTAGTGAGGGCCTTAAACCAAGTGACTATCCCCTTAAACCACACAATACACAAGAGACAAAATGCAGAGGGTTTATACAAGATTCATCTTCTCTACTTCACATAGATTTGATATTCTGCATAAATTTTCCCAGATTTATCTCTACTCTACTTCATCTTCATCTTCAACCAATGATTTTAAAGATTACTTGATGATTCTCTGGGTTTTTCCCACCAAAAAGCAATCATTACATCCAATAAACTCCTTCGATTTCCAAACGTTAGTTACTCCAATCTATCTACAAATGCAGTTTCTGTCGTCAATTTGTTCAAAGATTACGCTTTCGATGATGCCCACATCCAAAAAGTTGTGTCTCTTTTCCCTACTTTGTTAACTTATAGTGTTGATAATACAATTAAACCTAAATTAGGGTTTCTGATAAATCAGGGGTTTTCTGGAATTTATTTAATTAGTGTTGTTACTAGGAGGCCTTGGATTTTATCTCGTAAGTTTGGTTCTTCGATTTCGACTACAATTCAATTTTTGAGAGAATTTTTAGTCTGTGATTCTCATGTAACAACTGCATTTTGAGAATTTGTATTTCCGGAATAAATACTTGGCGACTAATTATCTGTCGTCGAATGTTGCGTTTTTGACGAGTTATGGAGTCCCCGTTGAGTTGATTAGGAAACACTTGGTTAAAAATCCAGTAAGTTTTGTACGAGATCCCGAATCGTTTAAGGATATTGTCATTAGGGTTGAGAAAAAGCTTGGAATTTCCCCGTGTTCGACCATGTTCTTGTATGGGGTCCACTTGTTATCGAAAATCCCTGAGGAGAGTATCGAGTCCAAGTGTCGTTTGTTCAAGAGCTTTGGGTGGACCCAAGGTGATGTCGAGATGTTGATGATGAAAAATCCTACATGCTTCCTGTTGTCCGATGACAACCTTAAAAGGAAGTTGAGGTTTTTGATGAATGAGCTCAAACTCGAGCCTTCTTATTTAATTACGCGTCTTATGTTGTTCACTTCCAGCCTCGAGACGAGGTTGGTGCCTAGACACGACGTGTTCCAGATTGTGACAACGAAAGGATTGTTGGAAAAGAACTTCTGTTTCTACACTGTCGTTCGTCTTCCTGAATCTCGTTTCTTGAAATTGTTTGTGCCTCCGTTTGAGGAGGTTCATCAGGTTTACGCTAATCACTTTGGCTGTACTAGTCTTGAGACACTAATCCAAGAACAAACGAGTACACAACCTCCAACGAAATGACTACATTTTTTATGGTAAGCTCTGGTGGATGCTAACTGAAGGACCACCTTAATTTAGTTAAGTTTAAGGCGAACTCTTTCTTGTATGATCGACGTACTAAATTGTATGATCAGAACGACTTATTATGTCGTAGTTAGTTCGTTCTTTCCAGAGAATCAAGACGACTTATAAGGCCGTAGTTACTTTGATGTTTTATGTCAGCGGAAAGTAGGCCTTGAACTTTGCCTTCAACTTTATAATTAGAAGTTTATTAATACTCGTAAGTCGTAACTCGTAACGTGTATCATCCTGTTGGTAGCATAGCGGCCTTTTTGTCCAATATTTGTGATTTGCGCGAAAGTGTCGCTCGTCTATAAAATTCACCCAAAAATGATTGTGATGATGCAAATGATCTTACTCCAACTAATACTAAGTCTAAAAATACGAACAAAAGTGAGGAAGAATTCAACCTATCAAACGTTGTACGACATCTAGATAAAATGTCGATACGACGGTCGTAATATTATTAACGTGACCTATTCAATAATCACTAATGAAATGTAAGTACAGAGGTATGTTTTCTTGTAATTATATCGTTTTATGTAACAGCACGATTTTACATGAAAGAGTCGATGAAACATTTAAAGGTGGCAAATTAACCAGCCGAAGGAAGCCAACTTTCATTTTAAAACCAGAAGACAGAATATTTACCCTTTGTTCGATTACAAGTTATGTCGAAAAGTGGAGCAGACAAAATTGAAGGGGAGGGCGAGAATCGTCTTCTGAATATTTCTGATCTTGGAGGGATATTTTTCTGCCTTTTACGAGGGACGAGGTGTGATTTTTCCGACAATTTGCTCCACCACAACAAAACACGTGAGATTATACCCGTCGCTTTTCGTGAAAATCCCTGCAACTAAACTCAGTCTCCCTGATTATAAAACCACCTTTCGCATCTGTGTTTTGACTGTTTCCTGATTCATCAGCATGATAATATCCCTTGTATAAAACCAGGGATGTCGGGAATACGGGATGTAGTTCATAATCGGCTGTGAATTTGTGATTAAAGATTTTCGGAGAATGACCTTAAATTCCTCAAATCCTCCTCGGAGTCGGGGTACTTAGGAGGTTTGAAGCATTTCCACAGACCGACAGGATGTCGACTCTTTGCCTCGCCATATTCGTAAAACCTTCCGTACAACTTTTCACATTCAGGGTATGGCTTGACGTAAAAGTTGTAGAATTTAAGCCGACTTGGTTTTACAATGTCCCTTAACCCTAATTCAAAACCAAGTCCACCTCTTGATTTTAAATACTCGATCACATTGTATCGAGGAACAATCTGTTTGTCAAAATTCACCCCCAAATATTCCGGAACTTCAATCAAACTGTCGATACTATACTTCATCCTCTCCAACAAAAACTTCACTTTTGCTTCAATGTGTTCGATGTCATACATGATTGCCCTCGGTTCTCTTTTCAATATGTTCAAAGCATCTCTTCGGGTTAACCCCCACCAACACAAGCAGTCGACTCTCATTTTGACGGCAAAACCGGCTTTAAACTCCCCCTGGTTGAATATCTTGTCTTTGATCGGATCTCGACATCTTAACTTTCGAAGCAACCCTAAATAATACCGGAGCTCGCCAACCTCCAAAGAGAGGATTCTCGGTTCTCTAATGATCTCGTCTCTCACTGTAGGCTTCTCAAAACCCAAGTCCACAAACTCATTCAGCAAAGGCTTCAACCTATTCTCCACTCCATACCCTAGAACTCTCGGAAACATATAACAAATCTTATCAATAACTTTTCGTTCAAACCCTTGTGACGTCCAAAATTTTATCTTTTTCTTAAGTTCAACCGCATCCATCATCACTACCTCCGGAAAATCCTCCAAAACCCTATTTACGGTACCATCACGAAACCCAAAGCCTCTCAAAACCTCAACACAACTAGAATATCTATCTGGGTTAATCCCAAACTTTTGAGAAACCACGAGAACACTCGTCACTGCACCAGGAGACCTACCGAATGATCCCAGCGACACGATACCCACTTCCCATTTCTTTAAAAATTTCAACTCTAGAATACTTGGGCAATTACATACTAACGAAACGATTGCATTCTGCTTCAACTTGAATGACGACGACAATATTGCTAGCGATTGTTCAACTTCTGATACATTTGAATTCAACAGCAACTTATTCTTGGCTATAAAATCATGAAGCCCAGGAGATGGAAAACCAAACCTTTCGAGAAGATTGGCAAGTGACACCTTTTTTTTGCAATGCGTGTCTTGAAGGGAGTTTGAAAGTTCAAAACTTTGCGGATTTTGAGTGGTTGTGTAGTGTTTAAGATAGGACAGCTGAAAAATGTGACGTTTTTGAAAGCGGCTCCTTTGTAGTACGCCATAAACCATTAACATTGTGCGGAGGTTTTACTATGGCGATATCAAACCCCAACTTCTACAATCTCTAATGCACCCCCCTATACAAAAATATCATCGTAAGTCGAAGACACAAAACTGAATTCGACAAGTTTTTCAGAACATTTTACGCGCAGATTAAAACAAACAGAAAAGAAAAACTTTCAAACAAACGTCGAGCAGCAAACAGATTATCCCCTTTACCAACTGTAATTTGTTCCTAAAACTGTCGATTTTATAATAACAAAACATTCGAATTTCAACCTCAAACTGTTGAGGCAAACATCAATCAAATAAAAATACAGAACTACTGTAATTGAAATTCTCGAGTGAGACGGTCTCACGTGAGACCTACTGTAATTGAAATTACGAAATCGGTGAATGATTTAGCATTGTTTTGGTCAATTCCTGGTTGTAAAAAGACCGTCTTACAATCTCAAATTTTAAGAGTGACAACAACAGTCAGGTAACGATTTCCGCCATTGAAGTTAGGGTTTGTAAATCATCAGAAGCAAATGAAAAAAAAACAAAAAAAAAAAAAGCTGAAATGTGAATAAAAATCTAGGGTTTGTAAGTGATGAATTTGGGGGAGAGAGAGAGAAGACAGGAACGTGTACCTGAATGTGACCGGCGGTGCTACGGTGACCGTATAAAAAAATAAAATAAAACAACTTACTAAAAGGCGGTTCGGTTTTACTCCGTAGTTTTAAGGGGGTTCGATATTCGGGTTCTTCTTAGGTTCGTTCTATTAGGTCCGAAATCAGTGAGTCGATAAACTAACTACGATTATGATTTGTGATGTTTTTACATTAATTCTCCTGTGAGACTACCTTTATACTAAGTTAATGCGAGATCAGAGTACAAATAGTAGTTAAAATGGTAAAAAAAACATAAAACAAATTTATTAAAGTAACTTTTAGTAGTACTAAAAAGTTTTTAATTTTTATTAATAATAATTATTACTAAAATGGTACAAAAACTATATAATCGAGTACAAACAAGACTGACCTACAATAACTTATTATTTATTATTTGTTATTTTAGTATTTTACTTTTCGTTTAATTATGTATTAGAATTAGAATTGAAAACTACTTCGTAAGTACTTAATGTATTATTGCATTATAACTCCACTTTTAATTTCGAATATGTGTATCTTTAATATTTATTGGGTTTTTCTACAGTGTACCCTCCAAGTTTTTGGTTTTCTATCGTGTACCCCTATTTTTTTTTTCCTTATACCGTGTACCCTTGAACTTCATTACTCATTCTATAAGATGACCTAAAGTCACTAAACTGTTAACTAAATACTAACACCGTTAGAATAAACTTCTATTTTTTCTATTTTTTATGTTTTCCCTTCAAAATTATGAAATATCCCCTTCTTTTTTCTAATTTTCCACTATTTTTCATCCTTATTCATTTTTTTTTTCTATAGTATACTCCGTATAATTTTTTTTTTAAATTGTTGTTAAAAGTCATAAACTTTATTGATTTACTTTATCGTAAAATAATCATGAATATTTGAAATTCATAAATTTAGAAGGAAATATTAAAGAGATGGAGAAATGAGAGCTTAATGTAACGGTGTTAGTGTTTAATTAACGGTTAAGTAACTTTAGGTCACGTTTGAGAATGGATAATGAAGTTTGAGGGTACACCGTGTAAGTGAAAAAAAATAGGGGTATACGATAGAAAACAAAAAAGTTGGAGGGTACACCGTAGAAAAACCCATATTTATTTAGCTTTTTTAAAAAACTATTTTTCCTAAACTAAATATTTGCTTATTTTAATATTTTTTTACTTTTCATTTTGTATAATCTAATAAAAATTAGGGATATTCTACGTGGTAACCTTATGTTTTTTTTTTTCCACGTGGTACCCCTGTTTTAGGTCAAAATATCATTGACTTGCAATAATTCATGTTTACGAGTTTCAAAAATAACAATCTTTTGCCCCTAATTCAGTGTATTTACGACATCTTTAATTTGAGATGCAAAATGGTCATTTTCGAAACTTGTGGTACGAGTTATGATTGGTCAAACGTTTTTGCTCACCGACGATAATTCTTTGTTACAAGTTCTCAATGTTATAATTTTTGTTCTCAATTTTTTATTTATGCAATATCTTTGATTTGAAACAAAAAAACGCCAATTTCAAAAATCGTGATCGATAGTTATGATCGGTCAATGGTATTTTGACCAAAATGAGGGTTACAACATAGAAAAATAAAAAATACAGGGTTGCCATGTAGAGTGTTTTACCGAAATTTTGTATATAAAGTTTTTGAAAATAAAATTTATGCACTTCAGATATGTCTATTATTTAGAATCTATATTTATTCGTTACAAAATGTAGACTTGAATATCATATAAATTAACAATTTTACTATTTTTCAATTGATTATTACTTATAATTTTATTAATTAAAAACAATAGTATCTATAATTACCCGTGCATTGATGCACGGGATCTAAACTAGTACCATAATTGTTCTGCAGTATACAATAATTGTTCTGCTCTAAACAGGCATTAGATCAAGGTTCATCAAAAGAAAAGTAATGAAAGCGAAAAAAGTCACGAAAAAATATTGTGATAACGTCCAAAAGCTAGTATAGTAAAAAGAATAATTTAACTTGTACTAATCTATCTTATAAATTCAAAAAATAAATACATCGTAAATGTTATAGAAATTACTTGTGTTTTTGAGATTAGATTGTTAAAAAATAAAATTGCCTCGAAATGCCTCAAAATATGTTTTTGTCAAAAACCATCGCTTATCCCCTTTTTCACCCTTCATTTAGGTGGAAAGCAAAAGCTGGAAGAAGTTCATTTTTTAATCCAACATGCAGAATTAAAGGTCAAACTCAAAAAAAAAACGTTGCATCAGAAATTCATTCTTTAGCCGTTAATTCACCTGTCAGTGTTTGCAGATTGGTGACTAGCAGGCCTGTCGGATCAGGTTCTCCTCCCTGAACTTCTTGTAGCTGTTGCACCTGATCTGCTTGCGGGTTTTTAACTGTTGTGTTTCTTCTCGTCTAAATCGTCATTGAGTTACAGTGGCCTTAATTCCTCCTTTTTCGATTCTATTTCTGCTTGCTTAGCCCGTAACATCTCCTCGGCTTTGTTGGCTTTGATTCTTTCAGCCGTTAATTCATCCGTCAGTGTTTGCAGATTGGTGTCAGGTCATTGGGTGAGTGTCAGGCCTGTAGAATCAGGTTCTCCTGTCTCCATCACCAACAGCAGCAAAAATTCCGTAAGCATGACGACAATAACAAATGTCACTTTTTTCCGGTATTCCTGTAAACTGGTGTCCCCTTTTCATACGGGTGTAAACCGTTTCTAGCACACAATATGATTGCGAATGATCCAATTGTGAACCAACATCCATACTGTGTGCTATGAACGGTTTACACCCTTATGAAATTACAATCTTAACAAATGTTACTTGGTTGAATGATCATAAAATAGGTAAAACACTTGTTTTGGGCTGTTTTATGATTTTTTATGGTTTTTCTGTAGAATCTTGAAATTTCTCATCTCGATTTTGAATATAGTTGTACAAAAATATTGTATTTTTTTTATTAAAAAACGAAGTAACATTTGTTAAGATTGACTTTTTTGTATAAAAAACTCTAAATGTCGTAAGCATGACGACAGTAACAAATGTTGGTTAATCAAATCCGTTAATTTACGTACTATTCAATGATAACGTGTTTCCCATTGCTTGGTTTAATGATCTTCCTTCGTACGATGATTATTTTTTTTTTTTTTTTTTGTTTTATTTAGAGTGGTGTTAAATGATGTAACACTTTTAGTCTTTAACCTATTCTTGTTACGACTTACGAGTACTTTTTTTCATTTTATACCCCTTCTTTTATTTTCACTCTTATTTTTTTCCCCTCTTTATTTTCTCACCGTTTAAAATTTACTTATTTTTTTTACTCATTACTATACACTTTTTTTTAAAATTAATTTCTACTTCTTTCATTCCATTTAATTTTATAAATTTACTTGTTACACGTACGTCGATGTACGTATTCTTTTGTTCTTATTTTCAGTTACATATTGTAAGTTTTAATTTTAATTAAACTCAAATACGTATATTCTAATTACACAATGAATATACAACAATAATAAAGCGGAAGCAATAAAAGACGAAGGTGACTCACTAGTCACTTTAATTATTTCCACGAATATTTGGATTTTATGGGTCATATGTATTTTGATTTAACAATGACAATATTTGGAATATTTGCCACGAAGGTGACTCACTTCGTGGTTATGCGGATATTTTTGTTATTTCTGTGACTCAATTCGTGGTTAAAATATATATTTTTCACGATTATAACATTTTTCGTGCTTTGATTCAGTTTGTTGGCATAATTTCAAAACTAGATGTGATTTCTTCATGCTAGTCCGTATATTGTATTGGTTGTAATCCTTTCTTTAGTTGATGTTCTGATCCCTGGTCCTCTCACCCTGCACCTTTTCCTATCTGGCCAGCAGTTCGGCCTTTTGAATTAAGAAGTTGAGTGGTTCCAACGCTTACATATCTATTCAAACTTTTGTTTTTTTTTTATTCTCCCATTTTCTTTCATCTCCAGTCATTCAGTCACTGTAAGATTATTTCCTCCAACTTCTTACTGAGTGGTTTCAGCCCTTTTGGTCCTTCGCGTTTGTTCAGCCGCCTCAGCTTTCAGCATTTCAGCTGTAAGCGCGTCTCTGAGTGTTGGAAATTTGTTGGCCTGCTGCGTGATTGACTCATCTGTCGAATATTAGTTCAATCATAAAAAAGTTTAAATCAAAATCAATCAAACAAAACAAATAACTTGCGAATAGCCAAAATTAAATCAAGTCAAATGACATTCTTACGATTGATATTGGCATTGCATTTGCGATGATTGATTGATTTTGCCTAGTCTACGAGTATTAGTGTTATTTCTCTTTTGATTTTTAAGATCAAAATACTTGGTACATTATCCTCTCAGTAGCATTTATGTTCAACTTTTATGTAATCACATTTTATGCGTTGAGAATTTGTGTTTTACTTTCATAATAATAGACAATTTTTTTAAATATTTTGCCTAATATGAAATATTCCGTATCATTTAGCTTTTTAGTTGTCAAAATTATTTGTATAAGTTAGTTAATACTTTAGCATTTTATATATAAACGTGAGTTGTTTGTCCTATATCATACAAATAAAGGTAAATTTTCCCACAATTTAAAAAAAAATGCATAAAATCTGAAGTTTTATGGTTTTATCAACCGTGTTACTATGAATTATTTAATTTTCTACTAAACCAGTATAAATGTTCTAAAATCATTAATATACGGAATAAAAATGTTTTTAGGATTTCAAATTAATTAATCCTCTAATCACGAAAAAACGTTCATACAAATATAGGCATTACTAAATACATATAATTTCAAAATAATATGTGTATCACACATGGGGTTAAACTAGTTAAAGTTAAAAAGCACTATAAAACTACTATTTTGTGATATAATAAATCATTTATAAGAAGCGGGTAAGCGGGTATTATGCGGGTATACAACATCCACCTCCGCCCAACTACCCATGGCGGGTACAATTTTGATATCCACACCCGCCAAACCTCTACCCATTTCCACCCCAACTGGGGCGGATGCGAGGCGATACCCACTTGAACCCGCCCCATTGACATCAATTAGGCATGACGACTTTTCATAATTTATGATAAGATGAACCAAATAACAATTTAAATTCAAATAATTTTAATGCACAATATTTTATTTGGACAACCATAAAAGATTTATACCCTAAACTTTACTCTCTCTATCACATTGAATTGTTAAAGTTTGTTTTATTTTGTGAGAGGGAAATAAAACAAATATTAACAATTGACGGGAACAGAAGAAGTATTTAAGTAAAAATTAAATGTACTCGTAATCAAGTCAAAGTTATAATTTAATACTCGTAAGATAATATAAGAGCAAACACAATGGGAGAACTTTATATAAAGTTCTTTTTATTTTCAATTATTTTTCAACAATTTCAAAATTTAAGAACTTTTTACTGCAATGGTAAAACTTTAACTTTGTTTTTAATTGGGACCCACTACTACTCTTCAACCCTATCAAATTAATTTAAATATTTTGGAAATAACAAAAACTTGGTTCTAAAATAAGAACTTATTTTTTTATTTTGACAAACCCAAGAAGACACACAATGGGAAGAACTTAATATTTAAAATTTTATTGACAAACCCAAGGACTAAAAACCTCCCTTGCTTTTGCTCTAAAGACATTAGAAATATTGAAATAAGTTAAGACGCCACATTATTGTGGGTGTTACAAAATTCATAATTTTTTTTACGGAGTATTAATTAAATTGTGTATTAATACGGGTCTTTATGTGACTTAAATGATCATACATCCTCTGTTCTAATAGGTTCTATACGTTTGCTTTATGCACGTACATCAATACTCGTTTTGTTTCGTTCATATCTTTAGTTTTGTATTCTTGAAAATTTTAAAATTTGATATTAATATTAAAAACCGATAAAACAATTCAAACAAGATCACACTTGACTGATTTTTTATTTTATGTTAAAAGTTATATCGAAGACGATTCTACACACTTATGAATGATGTCCAAAAAGTGAAACGTATAGAACGGAATGGAGAAAGTATATTGATGGATCATAAATTGGGCACTTAATAACCTTGCAAGTTGTAACATCCGAGATTTATATATATATATTTTTTGGTACAAGTGAGGGGCAGAGCCCAGGTACTAGTTAGAAACTAAACGAGGAAAAGCAACCCCGAGAAGGTCTTCTTGAAGTATATGGCGAAGCTCCTCAGGAGGGACATCAAAAACCGTAACATCAGTAGATAAATGCATACCCTTATTTGCTAACCAATCTGCCGCTCGATTAGCCTCCCGGTAAACGTGCTCAATTTTAACGACCCACCCTTCTAGTGCAATAAGTTCCTTGCAACGTTGAACCAGAGGTCGAATGTTATTACTTAGCAGATGATCCTGACGGAAGAATTCTACACACAGACTATTGTCCATATGCACAACAGGACATTTCTTAGACGCAAAGCACGTGCTTGTTCCAACCCTACGACCAGAGCTCGCAACTCGACGCGCATAGAAGTGCAAATACCGCTAGAGAAAGAGAACGTTGAAATAAAGTTACCCGTATCATCTCGAAAAATACCACCACACCCTGCAAGACCAGGATTTCCACGTGAGGCGCCGTCCGTGTTAAGTAAAAACCAGCCGTGTGGTCGTGTGGAGGAGGGTACCATCGAATGTAGCGCTCCGTACGAGTTGAGCTTGGGTTAGGGATAAAAAGCGAGAAGCTAAGGGATCAAAAGCACGTTTTGATGTTACACACTTACACCTATGCCCTTAAACTATCGACAACAAGAGGACAAGGACACACGCATATCTTCGATTGGAACAACGTCTTTAAGATGAGGCGTCTTATCCCGCTCAAACAAATCCTCGAATCATTCAACGTAATATTACACATGCAACATAAAACACATAAAAATATCACTCTTTCGGAAATGTCACCTCTACTTTAGCACCAAGTGAAAAACCAAACACCATAACCTTATCTAATATATATATATAAAGCAGAAACCATGGTCTCTATGGTCGACATTTGTCACAATATAATTGGTCTAAAAAATTGATATTAGGATTATTTATAATTCTACTATTGCTAGGATTTTCGATGAAAAAATATTAACATATGTAACTTAAAATATAAAACTAAATCTACAATTGAAATCTTTACTATATTAGAACTTTCCAAAAAAAAATTAATTGAAGATGTTTTTAATTGAGAAGAAAAATAATAATTTCAAAATAAACAATTATATGACACATAATTACCTTATTTAATTTTTAGGTAAATCTCCATCCATTTTTGTATATATATACATCAAAAACTTTAGCTAGATTAGGTACGTACTTTGTTAAATAGTTTTACTTTATTATGTTTTAATTATGATTACAATTTGTGTTAAATTTAATTTTATGTGTACTTGATAAAAGTGTTTAAAATTTGAATATTTTTATTTCTTAATTACTATGTTTGATACTTAAACATAGCTTGATTAAATTATTGCTGATTTTTTTCTTTGTATGCTGTAGATTTATATTTTACGTTCAAGATTTGAAGTTTTTTATTGAACAAACTTGATTATAACCCAATAGAAAAACTAATGAATATGTAACATGAAAGGTAAGAATATGTAACATGAAAGGTAAAAGTGATGTACAATATCTATCGATTATCTTATTTTTAAATCAAGTAATTAGATATGGTTGTATAATAATATTTGTAATACTTAATGCATAATCTTTTAGTTAGTTTAATAGTATTAAGTATTGATTTGATTGTTCATCTCAATTTTGTATGAGAACATCTGCTAATTAAGAAAAAAAAACAAAAAAAAACATGTTTAGTATAATGATAGGGTAAAGTTTGATTTAATGACAAAATTCCAATTTCTTTATTACCCTATTTTAACGTAACAAAAAAGAGAATATATGTAATTAACAACAACAAAAAAAAAAAAAAAAAAAAAAAAAAAAAAGAGAAGAAGATGGTGTAGTCTAATTAACATATGTAATCTAAAATATAATACTAAATCTACAATTGGAATCCTTGAAATTGTAGGATACCAAAATTGAAGAATACATATTTTGCCATAAATATATTGGATTAAATATTCAAGTTAAGGGAAAAAAATATAAGTAAGTTATATTTTAAAATATTAAAAAAAAAAAATGAAAGAGCAAAAGAAATATGGTAATTCATAGAATTTTAAAAAGTCAAATAATTGTTGATTTAATAAATAAGTTAAGGGAATAAAAAATAGTATTAGGTAAGTATTAATTTGCAAATAAACAAAAACAAATACGATAAATCATAGATTTTAGAAAATTATCATATTAAATACGATAAAAGCCGAAAAGAACATGCCTTAGTATTTATATTTTAGAAATTTTGTCATATTAAATATCATAGAAAATTATATCATAATAATTGGTAAATATATAAACTAGAAAAAATATATAAAAATTACATTTTATACTTATTTTTAAATCTTAATAATAATGATAGATGGCCCGGACGGGGACGGGCACGCCAACTAGTACTATGAGAATAGGCAACACAATTAACATAAAAAATAAAACACCAGTACCGGGAAAAAAGAAAAAACAAGACTATAGATAACATAATAACCACGTTACACATTACTAACACGAAAATCAAACAACTCGGAAAAAATAAAGACGTGCATCAATGTTTGAAATTAAATTTGTAAATGAGTTACAATAATACTATTTACAGCATATAAGCCAAACATTGAAAATGAGTTACAAAATTAGTAAAAAAAACTTATCAAACATATTACTACTGTTTCGGGTTATAAATATTTAGTGTATTTCCTAACACGAATCAAGTAATATAAGTTGTATGAACATCTGTGGAATGCGGTATCACTTGTCTCTCTCAGACCGTGTATCCTGCACGAGATGACAAACTTAGTCTCATGGGTGTCCGAGAATAACCCATTTGATGCTTAAATAAGCAAATGTGTATATGTTTTGTAAGAAAGTAACGAGATAAAATCCAAGTAATAACTTTTTTTGTGTTTTGTGAGTTATGTGTGAATGAATCCCTCGGCCGTGCCTTCTCTCCTTTATTTATAGAGATCTTCATTGTCCTTTCGTACTTTGTGTCAGCCTAAAATAAAGTTGGAATCTTGTCCTTTACCATTACTTTATTATAAACAAGTACAGACAAAGTCTAACACACCTGTTCCCTGGCTTCGGTGACCGAGCTACCTCAACAGAGGCCGTGTGGTAGGCATGACCGTGCGGCCTGGGATGACAGTCATCCCAGTCTGAGGTCTTGGCGATGGAGGTTGTGCGGCCTCAAGGTGATCAACGGTATGGCCGTTGAGGCCTCGGCTGACCATGCCCCATCAACTACCAACATTGTTATTAAAATCAAAATTTATACTCCGTATTATGTAACAACCATATTATGGTAAATGTTACTATTCAATGCCACCGATAATCATGTATTAAAACTGCTCTAATCAATAGCATTTTGTATGTTATTTAAGAGAGCCTTTTATCTTCCTTGTAACTCCTAATGTGGAGAGAATATAAGGAGGAGAAATGAGGCACACAAATTGAGATAAATCTAGTTGCTAAGCCCACCATCAACATGAGGCTTTTTCTTGAGGTGTGGACGATATACCGGAATTTTAGTAGCCCTAACGGTATAGTTATATGGACGTGGGCACTGAGTCGGCCGTACTCGAACACAATAGTTCGATCTATCGCTTCCACAATATAAGACTAGTCCTATATTTTCCTACATCATTCCATTTATTCAATGCATATTTTACATACACTACCATTCCCAGCTTAATCGAGTACCAAATTTTTTTTGCAAAACCCCTAGCAAAATAAACGTTAAAATTGGACCTGAAAAGTCAAAACGTCACAAGAATACCACGTATCGCATCACTAATTTTTACTCCCTCCTCTTCACTTTGTTTATCACATTTCCTTTTTAGAGAGTCAAACTTCTCAAAGTTTGACCGTCATTATTTTAAAACGTACGGAGTATAAATAATGAAAGTATAATAATAGAATATTCATACTCTCTCCCATTTTCTTTGATCTTCCCACTTGATTAAAATAATACACTCATTTAATAAACAAGTGGGAAGATCAAAAGAAATGAGAGGTTAGTATTCGTTATCAAAATATCTTTTCAAAAATTATATTTTCAACAAAAAAAGTTACGTATAGACAACGAAAAAGACGGTCAAACGTCGACATTGGAGACCGTGTATAAAGTAAATGTGATAAACAAAGTGATGAGGAGGGAGTATTTTATTTTTCAATGGCATTATGAACACCCTATGTATAACACTCCCAAACACAAAAACCAAAACCTATAAATTTTTTACCAAAATAACAGAAAAAATGAACAAACTACTCTCTTTGAAACATCTCTCACAAAACCTCAACAAAACCACAACAAATTCTTCAAACACCTTCAAATCATTCTACTACACTCACTCTAAATCTCCTTCAATTCCTCCTAAAATTACCCCCAATTTGATCTCTCCTCAAACCCTAATTCACCATCAACTGTATTGCTCTTCTCTCAAACCATATGGGGTTTTTTCCAACTACTTTTCTTCATTTTCCCACTTCAAGGGCACTGTCAATTCCTTTTCGGGTTCCGGAATTCGTATGTTACGATCTCAGTTTCCGAAGTTTAAGTTTTCGACTTGGTCTTCAGGTCGAAACACTGATTGGTAATATGTTCAATGCCCTTCTTCGAATTTGTTGATTTTGCCGTAATAATGTTGTGGGCAGGTTTTTATTTTGCTTAATTTTGATGGGTTTGTGTTGTTTTTGTTGATTATGGTAAAAAAAAAAAATTAAAAAATTGAAGGTTTAGGGATTAGGGTTTATGTTTTGCAAGGTTAAATTGGGTCAAATTTAATGTACATTGTCGTTCAATGTTGAATTGCAGTGTTTTTCTGCGTTTTGTTGTGCTTATATGCTGTGAAATGAAGGAAATTGATGTTCAGTTAGTACTTCTTAGGACTTAAGGACCGGTTTTATCGGTCTTAAACAAGATTTTGTGATGTTAATGTCAGGGTTATGCTCTTTGAATATGTGCGAAGTAAGTTGGGAGTACTAAAAATTAAGGACTATATCTTCTCTTGGAGACAAATATTTCAGGGTACCTAAGGGCCTTATAAAATGTACTCCGTATTCATTAAGTAATCTAGGTTCACGTGATTATGCATAATGCCACAGTTAATGCGCCCGAGATGTTTCTAGGTAGTGCCTTACTGAGCCATGAGCTTAAGCGCGTGTCTACGGCGTGCTTCTTAAACAAAGGTCTTGATCTGGTCATATGGTTATGGAATATTTGATCTTTGTTTATCAAGTGATTGATGGCTTTCTTTGAACTTCTGTTTTAATATATTTGACCCTTGCGTTGACTTCTGTTTTCTCTGTTATACGCTTAATGTTATGAATTTATTGCTGGACACTTCCGTAACAGTATCGTGTGTGGACTTGTTTATCGTTTTTATGTTTTTGGCTTCCTTAAACAGGCAGGTGTTAACTAACCCAAAAATCTTCTTACATTCACATTAATCTTGTCTTTGTATGCAGGAGGTCATGGTCTCAAGGCTATTCAGCTGATAACATAGTTCTGGGCTTAATTGTAGCCAATGCTGCTGTTTTTGTACTGTGGAGAGTTCTTGATCCTAATTTTATGTACAAAAACTTTACGGTCAGTCTTTGCTTTAATAATTTTTTTGTAGAACTGTAGCTTTTTTGTTTTCCATTGATATTTGTTGACCAGTAAATCTTGAGTATATCGCTTTGCCTAATATTGTGCATAAATTATCAGTCTTTTTATAACTAACATGCTTGGTATTGGTCTCCTTGTCGCAGATTTCTGTGGACAACTTGAAAAGTGGACGCGTGCACACGATGATAACTTCTGCATTCAGCCATATTGATATGGGACATATTGCATCCAACATGATTGGTCTCTACTTCTTCGGCAGTAATGTACGAGTGACACATTTGTTATTTTTGTACCGCTCCGCTTTTTCCAGGAATTTATAGGATGAATTTGTTTTCTCTCATTAGAGAGTTTGCCCTCATGCTCATCTTTAACATCTTTACCGTATATCATTTCCCAATTGTCAATTTCATTTCTTTACCGTATATCATTTCCCAATTGTCAATTTCAACTGGTTTATTGTCGTTTCACCCATTTCGTTTCTCTGTTGTCTAACTTTGTTTCTTTGCAGATTGGCAGATATTTAGGACCCGATTATCTGCTGAAACTATACTTTGCTGGTGCTGTTGTTGGATCAATATTCTATGTGGTGCACCATGCCTTTATTGTTAAAATGTTCCAGGTATAATAGTGTTTGAACTTGAATCGTGTAAGATTTAGAGAACCGTTGATCATTCATTTTGTGCTCTCTTAAACGATGCATATAACGTCAAATCGTCAATCATGAAAGAAGCTCAAAGCGTCTATGTCACTAGCACGATCATTTTTGTGAAAAAAATTCTATATTTTTTTGGTCTAAAACTCAAAATTGAAGTGTCAAGGTATCATGTTGGTTTTTTTGGTGTCAAGTGTCGAACATGAGACACGACATTAAAGTGATGTGTCGAACTGAAGTATTAAGATATACGGAGTAGTTATGCTCATCTTTTACTGTATCGGTCTCTACAGAATCGAGGAACATTCGGAATGGATCCATCCAAAGTTCCAGTTTTGGTAAGTTTTGCATACCACTGTACTAGAAACGCTTACCAACGAGGTCTTGGTCTAGTGGTGCCAGGGGCTAGACTTGGCAGGGAGAACTGAGGTTCGATCCCCCGCAAGCCCGTTGGGAGGAGTTTAAAACCTTAACCCCGGGACACGCTCCAAACCGAATTAGTCGGCCCAAATGGGTTCGGATATCGGTTGGGAAACCAAAAACTGTACTAGAAACGCTTTGTGTTGTTTCGTTTGCATATCTTTTTCTTGTTTATTTAATTATTCATGTATTTATTTATTCATTGTGTATTTTTCACTAATGAGCTAATATTGGAGCCATTGGTAGACCTGGCAAACGGGTCAATCGGGTTGGGTCTGGGTCGGGTCAATTCGGGTCGGGTCATTTCGGGTTTGGCCGATGTATTGATTCGGGTCGGGTCGGGTCGGGTTGCGGGTCTATTTCGGGTCGCCTTTTATCGGGTCGTTTCGGGTTTGGGTCAATTCGGGCCGGGTCGGGTCGGGTCATTTCGGGTCAAAATGCAAATTTTTGGCAAGAAAAGACGATTTTTTTTTGTCAAATGGTTACTTTTTAAAGTTTTTATGTATATAATTGGTGTTAATTGATTTCACGATATCAAATAAGTTCTTTTTGAGTCATTTGAAGTTACGAAGAATATTTTGTATCTGGTCAGTTCGGGTTTCGGGTCAAATTCGGGTCAAGGCATTGCGGGTCGGGTCGGGTCATTTCGGGTTTCGGGTCGACTTCGGGTTGTGATTATCGGGTCACTTTCGGGTCTCGGGTCAGCCTTATCGGGTCGGGTCAATCGGGTCGGGTCTGTTTTGCCAGGTCTAGCCATTGGTGCCATGTTTTCTATTTGGAAGGGCTGGGTTTTATAAAAAAAATTACGAGCAAGTAAAGAACAGTTTTTAAACGACACATTAGCAATCTATTTAAGCGTAAAAAACTTATTAGGTGCATGAAACCAGATAAGGTGAAAAAACCAACTCCATAACATAAAATCATGAAATGTTTTCAACCGTTTTTGTGTTTTCAGGGCGCGAGTGGGGCTGTGAATGCAATACTGCTTCTCGATATATTCCTATTTCCAAAGGCGACTCTCATGTTTGACTTTTTCATACCCGTTCCCGCCATATTACTGGTAAGAATCCTAGCTCTTGGTTTCAAAATCAAGTTTCACAGCCGCACCGCCATTACTAAATCGACTATATTGATATCTAGGGTATCTTTTTGATTGGTAAAGATGTCATGAGGATCATAGAGGTACGCGTGATTTACTTAATCATTGTTCTTTTTTGCTCTTTTTGCTCTGTACATAGCTTCTTGTTTGAACCTACTAACTGCAAAAACAATGAACACAATAAATTTCTTTCGAACCAAGCTGAAAAACTTACTCAATATTTCGGTGCACGCAGGGGGATCCAGAAGTATCAGGGTCAGTGCACCTAGGTGGCGCTGTGGTCGCTGCTGCTGCATGGCTAAGACTGAAGAAGGGGCGGGGCTTTCGCTTCTAACGATATCTCGTTTAGAGAGTTTTCAATATTAGGAGCCATTCACTAATCTTGCTCGTAGTCGTAGATAAGGCTTCTGTAAGGCCAAGTATCGGAAATATCAATGTTTAGACGTAAAACATTAGCTTTAAGAGTCGCGTATTTGAGTTATGGTTTCGATCATATGATTCATATGATACTGTGGTCTTTGTCTTAGGTTGATCTTTGGTCCGAATTCGTTGATGTGTGGCTGTTGTCAAACACCAGTTGTATTAATTGTGGTTGTGATCATTAGCCAAGAGAAACAAAAAGTTTATTTTTTAAATCGGGTGTCCGCCGTTGACAACGAGTTCACTCACAAAGTCATGAATAACTAGCCAAAAGGCTGCTAAGGGATGATGTGAAATTGTGAACAACCACCAAACCGAACCCATTATTTCCTCCATTTATTTTCTCTCTATTTTCTCTCACAAACCATTATTATATTATATATTATATATTTTTATTTCACCCATTTACCTTTTTGTTATCCCATAAATCTACAACCGTCCGATTACGCTTAGATTTAATCCAAACCCCATTAATAAGCAATGGACCTCTATTTGTTTTTGAGAAATGGAGAGGATCCTTACTTGCTTATATTAGTGAGTTTGCTGTACATTTTAATGATACTTTAATTTCAACCAGTAAATTTCTTGTAAGACGGTTACACA
Organism: Dianthus caryophyllus; assembly: GCA_023091065.1. Classification (NCBI taxonomy): domain Eukaryota; kingdom Viridiplantae; phylum Streptophyta; class Magnoliopsida; order Caryophyllales; family Caryophyllaceae; genus Dianthus; species Dianthus caryophyllus. The sequence continues at coordinate 7,426,479 of CM041526.1, read as the reverse complement.
TGAGCGACAGTTTTACCTAAGTATCCTCTTGCTATGATTGTCAAGGGTCATGACTCATGAGTGTTGATTATAACTTGGTTCCCAAACATACAATTAAAAGGCACACAATAATTTTGCCTAAAGCAATAATAATGTATAGCAAGCGTCGGTGAGGAGAAACGGCGGCAGCTTTTGTACGGTTTTTTCGGTCATCTAAAATTGGGAATAATAGAGACTAATGCAATCGTGGGTGTGAAATGAAAAGGGCAAAAATCTCATTTTCACGTACATTTGAGTAATTTTCGTGGTGAAAGAACAATACCGGTTGAATATCATTCTGTAACTTTTTTCCTTTTTTTTTTTTTTTTTTTTTTTAAACTATAAAACACTCACAAGTCGCAACAAACCAACCTACATAAAAGATTTCCAAAAACAACAGAAAAAAAATAAAATAAAAATGAAGAAACTACTACTCTGTTTCAAACACATCTCACAAAACCTCAACAAAACCACAACAAAATCTTCAAACACCTTCAAATCATTCAACTACACTCTCTCTAAATCTCCTTCAATTCCTCCTAAAATTACACCCAATTTAATCTCTCCTAAAACCCTAATTCACCATCAACTGCATTGCTCTTCTCTCAAACCATATGGGGTTTTTTCCAAACACTTTTCTTCATTTTCCCACTTCAAGAATTCCTTTTCGGGTTCCGGTTTTCGTATGTTACGGTCTCATTTTCCCAAGTTTAAGCTTTCGAATTGGTCTTTTGGTCCAAACAATGCCTGGTATTTTATATGTTGAATTCCCTTCTTAGAATTTTGTTGATTTTGATGGTTTTTATTTATTTTTATTTTTTTTAAAGTTGATTATGATTTATAAAAAAAATTGAGGGTTTTGAGTTTTTATTCTAAAAAGAAAAATTCTAAAAAGAAAAAGAAAAACTAAAATAAAATTCTAAACCTACTTTCAACTAGGTCCAATTTAAATACAAATAACATTAAAATATATTGTATATGCTTTTATTTTTTGAATTTTCAACATAAAATAATATGAAAAATATATAATTGTTCATATTAAATCATTGCTTACGATTAGAGCCCATTCTTGACCTACGGAGTACTTTCATTAACTTCAAATTTTTTTTATTATGATTTTGATGGTTTTTATTTATTTTTATTTTAGTTTTTCTTTTTCTTTTTATTTTCTATTTTATTTTTAAACCTAATTGTAGACGTATCAATAAATACGATCTTATTTCAAAGGGATCAATTTGAACTGTTTACTCAGATTCGTTTTCTATTTGAAGGAATATGGTTACTTAACTTTGTTTAGTACGGAGTACAATTTTTGTTGTTTCTACTAGTAGTACTCAATTCAATGACGTACTTACTCCTTAGACCATCCCCATTGGTGATCACCGTTCAAAGTGGTCATTCATATTAAATAATATATTTTTGATCTTGAACATTGTTCATGACCAACTTAATTTTTATCCTCCCCATTAGTGACCTTCTAGTACACTTATTTAACATTTATATTTTACTATTTTATCATATCTCACTATTAAATTATCTTTTATTTATTAATATCAATATCATGAATATTTCATATTTACATATGTATCCATTTAATTTATAAGTCTTACGGAAAAATAATCATACACTTGTATACAAATATGACACTATATAAAAAAAAAAAAAAAAAATTAAAAAACATCAAACTATGTCAAAATTGGGCTCTATTTGTAGAGTACAAAAATTTATGAATTTTAGTATAATTTTAATATTTTTATACTAAATATAATTTAAATTATGTCATTTTATAATCAAAAGATTAGTTTTACAAAATAGGAGAAATGAAAAAAAAGTAGTGAGCAATCAAAGGAGGACATGTGTCCTGTTCATGCAGAGAAAAATGAAGGTCTCCTGCACACCTCTTACACCCACCGGTGGAGACAAAACATTTAACTTTTTTTATTAATTTTTTTTGGGTGTGAACGGTGGAATTTTATGGCAATGGGGGTAGTCTTAGTCATCACCTATTTATTTCAAGGTTGTTATATAATTTGGTGGAGTAAATTTGTTTTCTGTTGCTTTTGTATGTTCATTTTGGTGTGGTAGGTCACAAATTCTTATTTAACGGGTATATTCGTCTTAAATTAAAACGGGACAAGTATTATAAATAAAATAAAAGACAAGTGAATAACTCGTGCAAATGAAAGAGTACTTGACCCGTTTTAAGCTTAAGACGAATAACTCGTCTTAGGTAAGTGGTAGGTAGGTGGTTCATGTCATGTTCACAACTTTAAAATCACACTATGAGACACTGAACTTTGAAGTTTGAACCTTCTTCCATGTAAAAAAAATATAAAAAAAAATTGCATGATTGTACGGTTTCTCTGTCTGAAAATCGGATATTTGAGGGTACCCTAACTGGAACGGATGCGGAACGGTATCCACTAATCCACATTGACCCGTCCCACTGACATTCCTAGCGCTACATAATCCAGCAACTCACTTTAATAATATAAATGTTAATTTACTTCCTCAACTTTCCACCTTAACATGAGAATCAATGGCGTTAATAAATGTACAATGTTAACCTACGGTATCAATTTAAATGTACATTGTCGTTCAGTGTATAGTTGCAGTGTTTTTTTTTTTATGCGTTTTATCCGTCTTAAACAATTTTAATTTTTGTGATGTTAATGACATTTTTCTTTGTTTTATTTGACCGAGTTTGTTGGATTATAGTTAAATTTGTTTATAATTATCGTCTAAGTGCGTCCCCATGACATAGTCTCACGATCACCATCTCAATGTAAAACCGTCTCATATGAGAAAGGTTAATTAGACCATGTTTATTGGTAGGTTTAATTTGCTAATCTGCTACCTTTAACTATTAAAAAAGTAACTTTATTGGTAGATTTACATAACATACTTTAACATACCTTCTAATTACTCCGTACATTTTATCACATTTTAAAATTTCTTCTTTTTATTTTTTTTTTTATTTTAGAGTTTTAGTTAAATTCTAAAAAAATATTGATATTAAAAAAGTTCACATGACATATTTAAATTCAGTAATTGTAAATTTTAAATTTTAAATAAATAAAGAAGAATTATCAAAAAATTTGAATCTAATGAAAGTATGTCAAGATTGGTCTCTAATTGTAAGCAATGATTTAATATGAACAATTATATTTTTTTCATATTATTTTCTTTTTCATTTGTACAGTTTCCTTTTTATTTTCTACTTTTATTTCTACAGTAATTCTCCTATGAGGCTGAACTCACACCAACTTAATGTGAGACCAAAGTACAAATTGCAGTTGAAGGGGTACAAAAATATAAAACAAATCTACTAAAGTCACTAACAGGGTACTAAAAGAATTTAGTAACAATTAATCATAATTATCACTTAAATAGTACAAAAGTTACATAATCGAGTAAAAATGAGACGGACTTACAATAATTTATTGTAAAGTCCTGACTTACACAAGAATTAGTGTTATTTCTAAGCCTAATTGTAGACCTACCAATAAATACGGTCTTATTTCAAAGGGATAATTTTGAACTGTTTACAAAGATTCGTTTTCTGTTTGCAGGAATATGGTTACTTAACTTTGTTTAGTACAGTTTTTGTTGTTTCTACTAGTAGTACTCAATTCAATGAAGTACTTATTACTTAGTCATCACCTATTTATTTCAAGGTTATATAATTTGCAAATTTGGTGGAGTAAATTTGTTTTCTGTTGCTTTTGTATGTTCATTTTGGTGAATGTTCACAACTTTAAAATCATACTCCGTACTCTTTAATTTGAGACACTGAACTTTGAACCTTCTTCCATGTAAAAAAATAAAAAAAATTGCATGATTGTTCCGTTTCTCTGTCGCAAAAATCGGATATTTGAGCGTACATGAACTCATGAAGTTACTATATGCAACGGCGTAGATTGAAAATTATACCGGAGGATGTAGGACGGAAATTGTGAGAATCCTTTGTGTTGCCCTTTTAAAAGTGTTACAAACTTACAATCTAATTTTCAGATTTCGGTAACATTTTGCTGTCGGAGTCTCACTCCGACATGAGACATAATAGTCAAAATGCTTAGCACATAGGAAAAAAAAAAACAGGCTTGAACTCCAAGTGATTGATGGCCTTCTTTGCGTTTTCATATAGCTCTCATCCACACCGAAAGTTATATTGAGTTTTTTTTACACTTTGTATAAAAGATTAAAAGATAATACATTCATGTGAGATCTTGTTTGATTTGTCTTATATTTGTTTTTTACATGTCTAATTAGAGAAATTTATCTCGGAAAACTTGTCTCGACAAATGTGCAAAGTGGCGCCATGTAACCTTTGATATGAATGATAGGCAGTATTTGGACAATTCCGTAACACTATCGTGTGTAGACTTGTTGATCCTTTTCTTGTTTTTGGCTTCCTTAAACATTCAGGCGTATAATTAACCCTAAAACCTTCTGACATTCACATTAATCTTGACTATGTATGCAGGAGGTCGTGGTTACAAGGCTGTTCAGCTGATAACATAGTTCTGGGGCTAATTGTAGCCAATACTACTGTTTTTGTACTGTGGAGAGTTCTCGACCGTGATTTTATGTACAGAAACTTTACGGTCAGTCGTTGCTTAAATATTCTATTGGCTAGAACTGTAGCTCTTTTCTTTACGGAGTTCTTGACCGTAATTTTATAATTACCACGCTTGGTATTGGCCTCCTTGTTTCAGATTTCTGAGGACAACTGGGAAAGTGGACGTTTACACACGCTGATAACTTCTGCGTTCAGCCATATTGATCCGGGACATTTTATATCCAACATGATTGGTCTCTACGTCTTTGGCAGTAAGGTACGAGTGGACACATTCATTATCTTTGCACGCACCCGCTCTCGCTTTTTTCATGAATTTCTAGAATAAATTCATAATATATTAAAGCATTTCCGACAGCATATAAATTATTTGGATGGCAAGCTCGGATATACCTGTGCATACGTCATGCTCAACGTGTCATCTGAATTCCTTGGTTTTATCGAAATTGGTCGTGATTGAATAGTAAAACTTCTTTTTAACTGTCGTCTGTACACTGTATGAGCTTTCATTCATTTTTCCGCTGTCTAACTTTGTTCTCGACTTCTCGTTGCAGGTTGGACAATATGGACGACCCAAGGGTCTGCTGCTCCTGCTACTATACTTTACGGGGGCTTTTGAAGGATCAATGTTCTATCTGTTGTTCCCTGGCAATATTGTTAATAAAATTTTCCAGGTATTATAATGTTTGAACTTGAATCATGTAAGATTTGGAGAACCGTTCGATCATTTATTTCGCCCTCTCTTAAATAATACATAGAATGTCAATCATGATGAAGCGCAAGCGCAACTCATCTATGTTACTCAGACTCGGCTAAATCCATTTTGTTGCATTTGACATGTGGCCGGGTTAAGTTTTAGACATCGATTTGTAGTTCGAACTCGACTGAAGCCAACTTTAAAAGTTAAATAAGATAATAGTAACGCACGTCATTTGTTGTATCGGTCTCTACAGAAACAAGAAGCACTTGGAACGGATCCATCAACTGTTCCAGGATTGGTAAGTTTTTGCAAGGCACTGTAATTACAAATTCTTTCTGTTTACGCATTTTTTAATTTGCTTGTTTAAGCTAATATTGGAGCCATCGATGCCATGTTTTCTGTCAGGAAGGTCTGAGTTTTATAAACTATTTCCGAGCAAGTAAAATAACGTTTTCTAATTGACACATTAGTGTCAGAAAACCGATCTAAGGCGCATGAAACGATCAGATAACGCGAAAGAACCAACTCCATAACATGAAATCATGAAATGCTTCAACCGTTTTCTGTTTTCAGGGCGCGAGTGGACCTGTGACTGCGATAATGCTCTTCCATATATTCCTTTTTCCGAAGTCAACTATCTTGTTAGACTTTTTCATACCAGTCCCCGCCATATTACTGGTAAGAAACTCGGCCGTTGGTTCCAAAATTAAGCTTGCATTGGCAGTTCTATCGGCATTACTAAATCGATTCTATTGATTCTTTATTTAGGGTGTCTTTTTGATCAGCAAAGATGTCTTGCGAGTCATAGAGGTACGTGGGTGTTACTAAATTCATTCTTCTCTTTTGTTAGGTCCATAACTTCCTGTTTCAACCCGCTAAATCAATAAACTCAATAAATTTCTTTCGAATCCACTTTAAAAACGAGATACATGGGTGCATGCAGGGCGATCCACAAGTATCAGGGGCAGTGCAACTAGGTGGCGCTGTGGCCGCGGCTTCTGGATGGCTAGGAGTGAAGATGGCGCAGAGGCGTTTCAAATGATATCTCTTTTAATTAATTTTAGGAGTTGCTTTTTTAATCTTGCTAGTCGTTAAGGCTTCTCTTAGGCCAAGTATCGTATATTGATGTTAGACGAAAATCATGGGTTTTAAGTGTCGCCCATTCAAGTATCGTAGTCTTCGGTTGATCTTTGGTTCATGTTCTTCTCTGATGCGTGGCCGTTTGGCGGGGACAAACACCCCCCGTCAAACACCAGTTGTGTTAAATGTACTCCGTAGTTGCGTTCATTTTTCGGAAGGTATATGAAGATTGTTTCTCATCTAATGGTCCATAGCATAATAGCCTTGTGAATAATTTTATTTTATTTTTAAATTTGGGGTATCCACCGTCAACCATGAGTCTCCTCGTAAAAAATATGTTAGGAACCAACTCAACCAAAAGTTTAAGCTGATGGTTGAAAGCCCAAGATCGATTATATACTCTAACACGCCCCCTCACGCGAATGCCCCTTGGGCTTGAAGCGTGGACGCAACTGCAGGCCCACCTACCTGGTGCGATATATACCACTTTGAAAGTGAGAGGTGGTGAGATTCGAACCCACCTTTAGTCACAAGGCTCTGATACCATATTAGATGATAATCCCCTAATTAGGGAGAAGCATTGTATTGATTATATATAGGTTGTACAATATATTTCGTTACTAGATTTACAACCGATATCTCGGGATTGCCTAAACTAATTTTGGTTAATACAATCAAGGGAAATATTTACAATATTTACTAATACCCCCGCAGTCGGAGCGGGAGGCGGACGTACGCTGGATCGAAAACGAGTAAAAAGATGACGCGGTAACCCCTTCGTAAATATATCAGCGTATTGGAATTCAGAGTGAACGTGGAGAACACGGACGGTACCAACCTGTACTTTTTCTCGGACAAAATGTATATTTAGCTCAACATGTTTAGTGCGCTGATGTTGAACTGGATTCGTCGACAAGTAAACGGCCGAGACATTATCGCAAAAGACGACGGAGCCAGCTCGTCTCCGCGACGGCATTGGCGATAGCCCTATATTCAGCCCCGGCACTAGAATGGGAGACAACAGGTTGGCGTTTGGACGACCAAGACACCAAGTTGTCACCTAGAAAAACACAGTAACCGGAGGTCGAACGTCGCGAGTCGGGGAATCCGACCCAGTCGGCGTCGGAGTAGGCGGTAAGCGTGTGAGCACGGGACGCAGTCAAGGTGAGGCCGTGATCGATGGTGCCCCGTACATAGCGTAAGATACGCTATAGAAATTGCAGGTGAGGTTCACGCGGAGCATGCATGAACAAACAGACCTGTTGAACCGCATAGGATATATCGGGCCAGGTGATAGTAAGGTAATGTAGAGCACCGACGAGACTGCGGTACGTGGTGGGATCCTCCAGAAGTGGCCCGACAGTGGTAGGGATAGTGGTAGTACTAGTGCCTCGAACAGGAATCGTTTGTCCATTACCGACAAATATAGATTAAATTTTAGAGGCATTAGAGGAGGGAATGAGAGTACCTGAGTCAGCCGTGACGTGAGAAGTTGCGCCGGTGTCGATGTACCATTGCCCGTCAGTGGGATTGAAAGCCATGGCGTGAAGTGCTTGACACAAGTCCGTGGGCTGGGCAGTCTCCGTATAAGTCACATACGCATGTCCCGAGGAAGCAGAGGACGGTGGTGCAGGAGGACGCCAGGGGGTTTGGAAGAGACCTGAGTTCGAGGCGAGGTAGCAGGCTGCGTTTTGGGACCACGAGAATTGCCCTTGCCACCATGTCGGCCTTTGTGCGCAGGTTGCCCTTTGCTCTGATACCATGTTAGGAACAAACTCAACCAAAAGCTTAAACAGATCGTTGGAGGCCCAAAATCAATTACATACTCTAACAAAATAATCCAATTCAGTATGTGGTTTTTTCCGAGTTTATACCTATAGTTAAGAAATGAATAATTTTCATTTTGAAGATTGTTCAATGTTCACGTATGACGTATGTGAGTAATGTGACTAAGCTACTTAATACGGAGTATTTATCTTGAAAAATAAGCCAAATTGTGCTCGTTCGTGTAATAACATTGAAGTGAGCTCAAAAATTGGAATGATTTTCTGCTATTGAAACTTGAGCTACATTTTGAGAACATAGAACCTGTTCTTTCGGACTTATTTTCAAAGACATTTGATTCATTTATTTCACTTCACTTGATTCGATTGATTCGATTCGATTCGATTCGATTGATTCGATTAAACTCCATTTAGTTCAGTTCACATTATTATTATTATTATTATTATTATTATTATTATTATTATTATTATTATTATTATAATTATAATAATAATAATAATTATTATTATTATTAAATAATATTGTAGTTGTTATTGTTGTTGTTGTTATTATTATTATTAGTAGTAGTAATAGTAGTACTACTACTACTACTATCACCACTACTACTTAGGAACTTTCACATTTGTATTTTCTGTGGAGGATTGTAACACTACACCAATAGGATTGTAACCTTAGCTTATTGAATATATCAATTGATCTTCTCTTAAAACTTGTAGGAACTATTGAATTGGTATTGGTCAATATTTTATGGTTAAATACATATCCTCATGCTATTGTTAGATAAAAATTTGTTGGTTGCAACTTTGTTAGTTTTTAATAATAATAATAATAATAATAATAAATATAATAATAATTATAATAATAATAATAATAATAATAATAATAATAATAATAATAATAATAATAATAATAATAATAATAATAATATCTTGTTCGATTTTTGTTCATTTCATTTCGTTTGATTCGATTCGATTCGATTCATTTCGATTGATTCGATTGATTCGATTCGATTGATTCGATTCGACTTATTTGATTGATTGATTCAAATTAAAAAGTCCGAAAGAACAGGTTCATAATCAAAGTTCTATTTGAGTTTAAATAATTCGTTATTTTTATGTTTTACTTTTTTAATATACTTCCACCATTTCAAATGAAGTGTCTATTTTTTTTTTTTTTATTTTGGAATGATTTAAGAGATTTTAATAAAAATTATTTTTTTTAAAAATCATTTTGTTAAACCTTACTATAAATAGAACATGTATTTTGAAAATTTTTATGAAAAATGGGACACTTATTTTAAATTGGGGAAATAATATTGTAAAACAATAAGAAAATTATTCATTACACATTTACACCCTTATAAAAAATATTTTTTGAAATTACATTCTTATATAATTTTTTTTGAAACTACATACATAATTTTACTTTTCTTCTAAAATTGCCCAAAGTAAAGTTTTCGGTCAATGAAAACACCCTTTTGAATGGATAAAATTATTTTATTATACATGTCGTTAATTAATATTTGATTTAATTATTCAAATATAAGCAAACAACTAAAAAATGGAGCATTAAAATACTCTTTAAAATTCATTTTGGAGCAATTTTAGAAAAAAAGTGAAATTCTGTAATTTTTTTTTTTTAATAAAAATGTACTTTTCAAAAACCTAATATTTAATATTTATATGGGTGTAATACTCCCTCTGTTTCAGTGAGTTATTTACAGTTTGACTTTTTTACGAGGGAAAAAAAGTCAAACTGTAAACAAATAACAAATGACTAAAAGCCGTCATTCTATTATATGAATATTATGAATATTTATGAAGATTGTGTCGTGTCCGCGTTGGTGTTCGTGTTGGAATCCGTGCAACCTAGTGTTGCTACGTTTCACTGCCATTGTGTTATTCATTCAGTCAACTTCTTCATCATCATCATCATCCTCATGCCTAGTAGCAAGTAGCAAGTAGCAAGTAGCAAGTAATTCCTTTTGTTTACTCGTACTTGCTTTTGTTTAATTCTTCATATTCAATTACATACATTGTAACAAATGTCTTCATTTTCATGTCGAATTCATCAAATTCAACCTCTTTTTCATCACTTGCGTTTCCATTGTCGCCGTTATTATTTCTGCAACCCTTTTAATTTCAACCTTAAATTTGATTACCGTCACGATCGTCGGTTATTGATTGAGTACGTTAAAGAACAATCCAAATTAGGGTTTTGTAATCTGGAATTTCCCCTTTTCCTTTTTCGCCAAATGATGAGTCTTCCTCCTCGTCGCCGTCCTTCTATTTTCGATTTTACTCAGCTTTTCTCCGCTATGGTTAAATTGAAACACCTTCGACCTCACTCTACTGTCATTTCGCTTTCGAGGGAACTCGAGTTATCGGGTTTTCGACACAATTCGCATTCTGCCCATATCCTCACTAATTGCTTCTGCCATTTGGGTCGGGTTGATTTTGGGTTTTCTGTTTTCGGTAAATCGCTTAAGCTTGGGTACCCTGTTGAGTCTGATATATTCTTTTTTCAATGCCGTAATCCACGGGTATATTCTTAGTGACCGCCCTCAACAGGCGGTTAAATTGCTCGATACGCTCATCGTTAAACTAGACATTGAACCCGATCATGTTACTTATGGCACTATGATCAAGGGTCTTTGTAGTGTTGGCGACAATAATAGCGCTCTTCGTTTGCTTCGACAAATGAATTCTCGTCCCTCGGGTTGTAAGCCTAACCTTGTCATGTACAGCACCCTTATTGACGGATTTTGCAAGGATAGGTTATTGGATAAGGCTCTAAACCTCTTCTCGGACATGAAATTCACGGGTATCAAGCCTAATGTGATTACTTATAACTCGTTGATACGAGGTTTGCTCATCAATGGTCGTAAGGAAGAGGCTCAAGAAATCTTGACTGAGATGCTAGAGAGCAACGTCGCACCTGATGTTGCTATCTATAACAGTTTGGTTGACATCCACTGCCACGACGGGAGGCTTGATGAATCTCGAGCCATTATACAGATTATAGTTGAGGGGGGTGTGTCTCCTAATCATGTTACTTACAATGCTTTACTCCATGGGTGCTGTTTGTGCGGCCAAATGGACGAGGCTAGAAAGGTTGTCGATTTAATGGTGGAAAACAATTGTGCGCCTAATATTTTGACTTTCACTTCTTTGATGAATGGATATGTTAAACTTAACAGCATTGTAGACGCTCTTGTCGTATTGCAAGAAATGTTTCAACAAGGGATTGCCCCATTGTCTATACGTACACCACTCTAATAGATGGCATGTGCAAATCCAATTATATTTCAATGGCATGTCAGCTTTTCAAGGACATGCAAATCTATGGCTTAAAGCCAAATGCCGTCACTTATGGTTCATTATTGGACGGGATATGTAAAAGCGGACGAATTGATGAGGCACTAGCTGTGTTTAGGGAGATGGAGTCGAATGGAGTTGCCCCTAATATCGTCATTTACAGTATTCTAATTGACAGCTTGTGCAAGGCCGGCCAATTTAAAGAAGCACAAAATATTTTTTGTGATCTCCCTACAAGAGGTTGTGTGCCAGATACCATAACATATAGCATAATGATTAAATGGCTCTTGAGAAAGGGTCTTACAATCAAAGCTACGAAGCTCGTAAACATAATGGAGCAAAATGGATGCACCCCTGATTATCTCACTTATAAAACAATCGTCAATGGACTCGTCAACAATGGTGATTTCATTAATGCATTTCGATATCGAGATATAATGGTGATCAAGGGTTTTGAAGCCGATAATAACGCTGACACTATTTCACCGTTTGTTGAGTTGCTACAAAAGTTTTTGTAATGATTCATAGCATGACAATTTCAACTGTGGGATGCCATGATATATATATACTTTGTAGTTCAAGACGACGTCAGGATTCAGAAATGCTTTTTCAGGTAATTTTAGGAACTACTCTTTATTCTTTTGTCATATGGGATTTTTTTTTTTTTCATTTGTCTCGGTTTAATTACTAACGTCTGTAATCATTGAGCTGTTTGATCTTATATATGGGATTGAGGGGGTAGTCCTCGAATTTCATCTATGGCTTGTGTTAATCAACGTGTTTGCATCAGCTTGCCAAACCCAAGTAAAAAAACTACTCCATATTAGCCTAAGGAAGGTTGAAGTATATTGGAGACAGGTTTCATTATATTTTTCGGGTTTAGGTGAAATGATTTATGATTATATGGGGATTAAATTTGTTGTTATGAGTATTTATTTTACTGAAAATAGCTTGATTGGTTCCGCTGTCAAAGTGTAATGCATCAGCAACAACTGTAGGTCATGGACTCATGGCAAGAACAGCAGCTTCTGGGTGAGACAAACAGAAGTGAAGATGGAATTATGTCTTATACAAATCATCACTTGGGTAATGACGATGATGATTATGATGGATACGAAGATGATAATAACGAGGTTGATAAAAAACTCGTAGACAAAGGTTGGTTCTGCAGTAATACTTTCTTTAACTGTCGTCTATAGTGTACAATGTATGAGCTTTCATCCATTTGTTATTGGTTATCTTCTAATTGTTACCTGGATTTTCGCCTTTTCACCTTTTTTATTCTCTGCCGTCTAACTTTGTTCTCGACTTCTCGTTGCAGCTTGGACAATATTCAGGACCCGAGATTCTGCTGACACTATACTTTTCGGAGGCTGTTAATGGATCACTATTCTATCTGTTGCACCATGGGGATATCTCTAATAAAATGTTCCGGGTATAATAATGTTTGAACTTGAATCATGTAAGATTTAGAGAACCGTTGATCATTCATTTTGCCCTCTCTTAAATGATGCACAGAATGTCAATCACGAAGAAGTGCAACCTCATATATGTTACTCAAACTCGGCTAAATGTTGTACTCAGCCATTTTGTGAAAAATTCCACGTTTTTGGTCTAAATTGAAGTGTTGAGGTATGAGGTGTCGACCGTTTTTAGGTGTCAGGTGTCAGGTGTCGAACATGAGACACGACATTAGTGTGACAAAGTAATGTAGGAAGGTATATAATTTGTTGCATTTGACATGTGGTCGGGTTAAGTTTCAGACATCGATTTGTAGTTCAAACTCGACTGAAGCCAACTTTACAACTTAAATAAGATAATAGTAATGCACTTATGCACGTCTTTCGTTGTATCGGTCTCTACAGAAACACGAAGCATTTGGAACAGATCCGTCAAAAAATACAGGATTGGTAAGTTCTGCAAGGCACTGTAATATCAAACTCTTTCCGTCGTTTCGTTTCAGTTACGCATTTTTTGCTTGTTAATTTATGAATTCATGTACTCCGTATTTATTTATTCCCTGTGGACTTTATCGGAGGCTCAGAGCCATCGATGCCATGTTTTCTGTTTGAAGGACTGAGCTGTACAATTGTTTTCGAGCAGGTGAAATAATGTTTCTCAACTGACACATTAGACTCGGAAAACCAATCTTTTAAGTGTAAAAAACTTATTAGGCACAGGAAACGAACAAATAAGGCGAAAGAACCAACTCCATAGCATGAAACCATGAAATGTTTCAACTATTTTTTTGTTTTCAGGGCGCAAGCGGGGCTGTGACTGCGATAATGCTTCTCCATATATTCCTTTTTCTGAAGTCGACTATCATGTTAGACTTTTTCATACCAGTCCCCTCCATATTACTGGTAAAAGACTCAGCTGTTGGTTTCCAAAATCAAGCTTCGCAGTGTTCTATCACCAATTCGACGTAACTAAATCGACTCCATTGATTTTTTTTAGGGTGTCTTTTTGATCGGCAAAGATGTATTGCGAATCATAGAGGTACGTGGCCCGTGGGCTTTACTGAATTCATTCTTCTCTTTTGTTCTTTAAAAACGATATGTTCGGTGCTGCATGCAGGGCGATTCACAAGTATCAGGAGCAGTGCACCTAGGTGGTGCTAGGAGTGAAGATGGCGCAGGGACGCTTCTGAGGATATCTCTGTTACTTAATTTTAGGAGTTGCTTTTTAATCTTGCTAGTGGTTAAGGCTTCTCTTAGGCCAAGTATCGTATATCAATGTTAGCCGAAATGCATGGGTTTTAAAGTGTCGCCCATTGGAGTTATGGTTTCGACTTTCGATCATATGCTGTTGTCGTCGTAGTCTTCGGTTGATCTTTGGTTCATGTTCTTTGATAGGTGGCTGTTTGACAGGGAAAAACACCCCGTAAAACACCCGTTGTATTAAATGTAGTTGAGTTCATTTTTTAGAAGATATGAAACTTGTTACTCGTCAAATAGTCCATATCATAATAACGTTGTGAATAATTTTATTTTATTTTTAAAATTGGGGTATCCACACCGTCAACAATGAGTCTCCTCATAAAAAGGTAAACAGTTGACCAAAAAGTTTGCTCCGATTAATTATGGTTAAGAGATGAGATGAGCAACCACCACAATGAGTCAATGAGACCATTTAGTAACTTTCAAACCTTTTTTATTTTTATTTTTTTGAGTTAAATATTCAACTTTGTGAGTAAATGACATTTTTGTTTCAACTATGAATAAAGGTTTTGAAGATTGTTTCATGTATGTGATTACTTAATCATGACTACAATGGTTTCTAATTAACCGGAAACACTAAGCCAAATTGTGCTCGAGCGTGTAATACCGTACTGAACCGAGCTCGAAATTGAAATGATTTTCTGGTACTGAAAACTTGAAACTCGAGCTGAATTTAGAGAAAAGAATCAAGTCCAATTGGAATTGAGTTATACGGAGTATCTTTTATTTTCATGTGTTACTTTTCTTACATAATAAGGAGTAAACTAATACGGAGTAGGCATTTTGAAAAAGAAAAAATTAAATAGTTAAATCAAAATTCATTGCATTATAAATGCTCAAATTAAATGATATTCAAAGAACTTAACAAATTTATAATTTGAGTACCGAGCTCAAATAGCTGAACTTTCAATAAATTCAATTTACATTTGATAATCAACTCAATTTAAATTTAATCGAGCCAAATTAAATTTTAACTCGATTCAAAAGTCAAAACACGACTGAATAATTTCTCACAATTTGACCTAAACTTTAGATAATATCTGACAAAAAAAACAAAAAACTTTCGAAAATACCCTCGCCTTCGTGCCAAAACGGTGTCCCGAACTCAAACATAATAACACAAGTACATATACTCGCATCACTTGTTCTTAAACTATTTAACACTCAAAAAAAATAAAAAACGTTTACAATCAAACAATTAATTAGAAATTCTGAATTTGGTAACGAAATTTCGCCAACTCTCAAATCTAATTTCTAAACCCCAAATCATAGATTATCTGCTCTAAAACCCACCCACAAATAAAATCCCCCATCAAATTTTCAAAAATCTTAATTAAATTAATATTTCTTTTTTAATTTTAATTTAATCCCAGAAAAAAAAAACACCAAAAAAAAAAAAAAATCAATTTATTTTTTTTGAAAATGAGGTGGGAAAGATTGAAAAAAGGGGGAGTGGGCCCAGGGAAGAGGTGGGGACACACATGTAATGCCATAAATGGTGGTAAAATGGTGTATGTCTTTGGTGGTTATGGTGTTGATAACTCTCACTCTAACTCTCTTCATCTCTTTCACTCTGGTATTCTTTCCTTTGCTCTCTTTGTTTTGTTTTTATGATTTCAATTCCCGAGACGGGTTTTATTTTAGTTTTATCGTGAGACCTTTCACATGCGTGAATGGTACTTTTGAATTTGTTGGGATGGTTATGATTTTGGTTTTGTGTGGGGTTTCGAGTTTCAGTATCATCCTCTCTAGTCACGTGTTAGCTGTGTCTAATAGATCATGGGTTCGATTCCCCTTTCCGTTGTATTGACCTTGTGCCTGCTATTGAACCCGAAAAAAAGAACAGTTTTGTTGATTGGTGAATTTTTGTTACATGAATGTGTTTGCTTTGATGGTTTATGTGGCTTGAAAGAGAGTAAAGTATTAATCTTTGTGCATTTGCCATTAGTTTATGTATTTACAGAATTGCACTGATTAATTGGGGAGGTGAAATTGTCGTTGATTTCGTAACTTAAGGGAACATGGTGAACAATTCTTCAAGAAACAATGGAGAAGAAATTGAGAGCACAACAGTAATACTGTAATTTGGGAAAGGAATTTGAGGTTGTAGTTGAACGAATGGATGTTACGATTTAAGAGAGAAATGTAATGAGAGAAATGATGATCATAAGCTGTCTATGAAGAATGTACAGTGAACAATGGCTATTTATAGACGGGAGTCTAACGAATTTCTCTTCTACCAACTTTTCCCGCCTTTGGTAACTAACTTGGTCACGGATAGCTGAGGTGGCTGAGAGTTAGATATTTGTGATTGTTACTTGTTAATCCATATCACAAGGTTTTAAAATTCTCTTCTTAATTAGTACAAAGTAATTCGTACGTTACAGGGCAGTTCTGTCTGTGGTGTGTTTGATTATCAAAAGCATACTTTGTTGAATCGTGTATTCATTGATATGTGGCTTGACTAGGGTAGAATATGTACGTGATTTTCGATTTTGCTTCCCTTTAACGAGCACTCTACGCATCTAGAATCGGACAGCTTTTTTCTCTTTTGGTGTGCTTTGTCCACTTTCATCTATGTGTGACTGTCACAAAACCTCCTACAGTCCTACCTTTCAAGTTTTGCGGGCTCTTTACCTTTCACTTGTGTTCAGCTAAACTTACTAAGCATTTGTTGTCGGGGTTTCCTTTTCTTGCAGAGTCTCGAACATGGAGTGAGGTAGTCGTAAAAGGGGCGCCCCCGACTCCTAGGGATAGTCACACTTGCACAACGATTGAAGATAATCTGTTTGTGTTTGGAGGGACAGATGGGAGGAATCCCCTCAAAGATTTGCACAAATTCAACACTAGTGAGTTTATTTAAGAAATGTTGTCTTTTTTTTGCATGTATATCTTATTTCATTCTTTTGGATGCAAATAATGCCATGTAAATGAATGTTATGATGAATGAAGAACATTCAAGCCGTAGGTCAAATTAATGTCGTTGTATACGGTACCACATTTGGTTCTGGAATCTGTTTTAGAATAGTCTAAAAACATATACCCAATTCGGTTGGTGGAAGCAATTAAGAACCATAATATTTAACCGTAATGTAACACAACAAAAATTATAAACTATACAGAAAGCAACAAAAATCTCCTAGTTTCCGCTGAACCGAAGAATACCCTTCTATTTGAAAACTTGGGTGCAAAATTACTTTTATTCTTGGATGTTTCTACTTTACGAACTGTGATTTGCAGTATGAATTCTTTTCTCTCTGCTAACAGTGTTCCAATTGTTTAGCGTCAAATACATGGATATGTCCATACGTCAGAGGCGATGCTCCAGAGGCAAGGGAAGGCCATAGTGCGGCAGCAGTAGGGAAAAGACTCTTCATTTTTGGTGGATGTGGCAGATCGATGAACCATTCAAATGAAGTTCATTATAATGATCTCTATATATTGGATACCGGCAAGTTCCTTCACTCTATCTCTTTAGATGCTATTAAGGGCTTTTTTTCTATTATCCCTTAGTTCGTGTTCCTTCATATAGTGGCATTTAAATTCTATGATACGGCTTTTGCTCCGTGATATACGCCTCACGTTAGCATATTGTAACCTTGAGGGTTGCTCAATCAATACTTAATCATGCTTAGTTGGCTAGGCTCAGCTAGAGGACGTAGAGGTTTAGGAAACTAGATCGAGGACTCAAGGTGACTTAGAAATCAAGGCTTGGGCAATCTTCCCCCCTATTCTTTGGAAATTTCATTTGCTTTTGTGACAAATATTAAGAAATGTTGGTGAATGTGAGTGGGTGGTGAGCCTCACCTTTTCAATTTTCATATTGACCACACAGAACATGCTCAAAATATGCAATTGTTAAAAAAAATGTAGAATACGGTGCAATTTCAAAGAATAAGAGGGAGTACTTCTAATTAGCTCATATTCTCGGAGAGTGGACTTAACTTATTGGCGTCTTGCCGTCGTGTATGAGGTACATTATTCATTTGGTTGGTTTGAATGTAAACGGTAAGATGTGAAAGAGGGTTGGTTAAGAAAATCATGATTTTTACTTATGTTTTTAGTCCTGGGGCACCTAGTTGTATGCATTTAAACTGAGCCATGTGGGTGTTGTAATATCTTAAGCCACTTGGGTGCGATTCTTACTTACATAAATTTTTTATTGTGCCCTTATCATACACATCACAGATCATATGTGCAGTGATTTGATTGTTTATACAGTGGCATTTAAAGCTGCAAAGTTCGAGATCATTACATTCTGATTATCAACTTAATACGCAGAGAGCTTTATATGGCAACGTGCCGTGACGTCAGGCATTCCACCATCTGCTCGAGATAGTCATACGTGTTCATCCTGGAAGAACAAAATCATCGTCATTGGTGGTGAAGATGAACACGATTACTATTTGTCCGATGTTCATGTCCTTGATACAGGTATTTTACTCTATTCTGAGGTACATGGCTCAACAATTGGTTATATGATACTCCGTACGTTGCTTATGATAAATGACTAGAAAATAACGCTCGGAATATTGTTTTCAATAAAGGAAGTTCAGATATTGAAATATATGCTAGATAAAAGGTTTCCACTGTAATTTCATATTGAAGGCTATTTAAATTTGTGGAGAATCAAAGAGTGTAACAAACTTTACTTAAGACCCTCTGCATAATTGATCAGAGAGTGACCTAAGATCACTATAATACCGCCTGCAACAAGTTGTTGCTTTTGTTACCTTTATTTACCTTATTGGAAAAACGAAATTTCATAATCCTAGAAGTTGTTTATGACAGATATACTCTCGTTCTAATCGATCTACGTGAGCTAATTGCGTTAGTTGTGTTGTAGTTTATCTATTTGATTCATGTGGAAATGTAAACAAGTGAGAACAGTATCTTACAATGATTGCTTGTGTTGAAAACAGATACTCTTGTATGGAAAGAGTTGAACACTGCAGGTCAATTGTTGCCTCCTCGTGCTGGGCACTCGAGTGTCGCTTTTGGAAAACATATACTTGTATTTGGAGGCTTCAGCGATGACCAGAACTTGTATGATGACCTGTACATACTTGACGTTGGTAAGTGAATAGATTAACGGTATTTACTTTTTCAAACTTGAAGCCCGTCATGTCTATATATATTTGGAAGTGCTCGGTTGTTTTTGGTGCTTTTGCCAGTTACAGAATATTGTTCTTATTATATTCAATACTGTGTTTATAAAATTAATTACCAAGAGTACATGTAATCTGATGATACTATTGTGTTGAGTTTAATTTTTTGAGTTAAAAGGGTTCGAGAACACATAAAACATCTACTAAAATCAGTCACATGGTCAGTTGGTCACTATAAAAAAATTGTTTCTATCATCAACAAAATGACTACAAACTCTATGAAAATAGCTACGATAATATTGGTCATAGGATCACAATTATCACTGAATTTTTTTGGAAATTACAACAATTTATTGCATGACCATCTCATCAACAATTAGTGAAATTTTTTTACGCTGTCTTTCAGATGCAGGTATTTGGACTAAAATCAATACTATTGGAGACGGTCCTTTTGCTAGATTCTCCATGTCTGGTGACTGTCTAGACCCATCAGAAAACGGTGTTTTGCTCTTCATAGGTGGTTGTGATAGAAATTTGGAAGCGTTGGACGATATGTACTATTTGCATACAGGTACTTCATTATCTTTGCCGTTGCAATGTGTCATCGCTGTAGTGAATTTGCTATTCCATCAAATCAGGATTTGTTGACGTTGATTATTGTCAACTTTGATATCAGAACTCGAAAGAGAAATTGGAAGAGAGGAAAGACGGTTGGAGAAGTTATCTCTTAGAAATCATCTTAATTTGCACAGTCAAGAACAAAATGCTCCGTCCTTAGAGAACGATAGGGCCCTTGTAACTGTTGGGACGGCTGATCACGAAAGTCCATATTCTCTGCCGTATGATAGTCTTCAGAGTACGACAACTTATCCCATGCTATTTCTTCTAATCTCTGCAATTGAACTGTCGTATGTGTCAGGAAATGCCATTTTGTATGTATGATTTTTTTTTTTTTTAGATTTACCTGACACGAATTACCTATTTATGGAGTATTTGTTTACAAATTACTTTCTGATATAAATCAATTCAAGAACTCATACTATTATGTCACTGTGTTTACTAAATGGCACTGAATATGGAACGTCTATGTCATTTTTTTTAGTTATTTAGATCAGTTTTGTATTATGTATTCATTTTGTTAGCAATTAGAAAGGCACAGAAAATTACTAACAGTAGAAATATCCTGTAATTGAGTAAGTCAATCATGAGATTGTCTCACGCGTGAAACGGGCAATAGGATTTCTATGCACTTCATTTATGATGAGCATTAACGAGGTGCTGACAAATTGTATTGGCCGTTTCACGCATGAAACGGTTTCATTATAGAATTTGCCCCTGAAATTAGTTAAAATTGCCACTTTGTAAACTAAGTGTCATCTTAGGTAATAATGTAATATAAATATGAACTGTGTTTGAAATGTTGTAAACCAACTTGAATGGAGGGAGTAAGTACTAACTAATTAATCGTTTTTTTTACACATCTTTTAAAATATTATTTTCAGATCGACAGTACTTTCATTTAAACACGTACCGGCCTCCGATTGGGAAGAGAACCTTTCAAGCTAAAGTAACCAAAACCCTATCAAACGGCTTCACCATTGAAGCTATTATTGACGGGAAGCCTTTCCGTGGAATTCTTTTTTCAACTTCTTCCTCGACTATTCCGAGTCCAAATGGGTAAATGACTTTATCAGTCCATTTATATTAAACTGTTTTAATTTCAACTTCGGAATCTAATTCTGCTGCTTTTGTCTAATAAAGTGATGCTGACAACGCTTCGACAAAGCCCAATGAGAAACAGGATCCTTTCCCAAGATCTCCGACGTCTCATCAGCCGTGTAACGAAGTGGCTAATGAATTAACCTTAAAGGAACCAGCAATTCCTAATTTGGGTCAATTACAGGAGGTCAGCTTACTAGATGTGATAAAATTATACACCGTGTTTTTCCCCCCCCCTTTTTGTTCCTGGCTAATGTCTCCTTCGAATATTGCGTAAAGTTGATTCTTTTAGTTTTTTTTGTACTATGCTACCATACTTCATCATAAATTCTGGAAGTTGTGGGTGGATAATATGATGACGTCATTGGATTGACATAGATCACTAGCCCTTGGAAGGATTTTATCGATGTTCGTTAAATGACGTCATATCTTATTTCTGTGTTGGTGTACTTGGTTCTTCTTAGGTATTCGTCTTGGTTATCTGTTTACCTATCTTACTATCTATATTTTGAGAATTGACGTAAAAGTATGTCGGTTTGGGCTCATGATTGTTGATGATAAATTTATGTGTGTACAAAGAAAATGATCAGTTTACTTTCATTATCCTAATAGAAAGGTAAACGAATGTTTAAAACGGAGGAAGTATATGAGATTTGTGAATCAGCTATGTTTCTGCATGTAACTGAGTTAGAGCGGTTTGGTTTCTTCTATAGGTCGCTGTAAGGGAGTCGAAGGATCCTGTGGCACCAAAGGCTAACCCGACTGATCAAGTTGAAGATACATCGACTGTGTCTGCTGCACGTGAGGCGTATTCATCTTTGCCTACAAGCCAAGGTGAGCTTATAATTTGAAATCTACAAGTACTTATTATAGACGGTTTCACGATAAAATTATTTTGAGATAACCCTATTATAAGTTCGTCGTCTCTCAAACTTTTATTTCCGTTTTCTTTTTGGTAGTGTTAGTTAAATAGGCTTGCCTCACACTATTTCAGTGTGAGACAGTCTCGTAGGAGACAAACCAGTTAAACTACTTTGGAATTCGTTCAACCGTTTTGAACTTTGCTTAGTTTTGGCTATTTCTTGAGTTAAGTTTTGTTGAATTCTTTCAAACCTTGTTCATGTGTATCACCCATCATCGACTTTACTCGCTAATGTTGCCGTTTTTTTTAAATGGCAGAAGGTCAGGCATTAACAGGAGACGGATCGTAAGAGCAGAGTAGAAGACCAACATCATTAGGGTTTTTTTTTTTTTTTTTTTTTTTTTTTTTTTTTTTTTTTTTTTTTTTACATTCAAAGGTAACCATTTTTCACAGCTAGTATTTAGATCAGATATTGAGCTGAAAGTCTGCAAATTTGCACCAGAAGCTCTCTCTAGGGATACCGACGTTTCTTAGCTCTTCGATCTAATCCACTTCCTGGGGTTGATCTCTTTGCTATAGAGAATTAGAGGTTCGTATATTAGTGGCTAATTGTACATCCATTGATCGTAGGCGATCACAAACTACTAACCAGTGATGTTTGTCCTGTCTCGGCGACGTACTGTTTTGTAAGAGCGTTGCTAATTGTCGTAGTCGGCTTGAATTCATGTTGATTGAGATTTCTGAGTTATTGATTTTTATTCACTGATGATTTTACCCTTTTGACATCGTCGTAATCTGAAGTATTCTGCCTTCAGTTCGACTTGGTCTTCTTATAATCCCACTTATATACACCATAACATTTATTGCAAGTCGTATAAAATGAAAAGGAAAAATTTTGACGACAGCGAAAAAACATCGATCATTACAAGTTTTTATTGACCTCTGACTATTTCATTACAAGTTTTTATATAAAACAGATTTTCAACCAAAGCATACAAAAACGGTATGTGCTTACAAAAATAGTGAACTTAATTTAAATTTACGCCGTATCTCTTTCCCATTACGCCATTTTATACATACTCAATCTCTAACTGTCGAATCAACCCAAAGAGCTACACAAAGGAGTTTGATCATGTACAGGTAACATGTTTGCAGTCAAATTTGAGTCATGTGCGATGAACGTTGAATGAACAAACAAGCGACATGACAGCACCCTTTAGGTGTCAGTTGCTGCTGCCGCCAAAAAGGTAGCCTAGAGACGATCCGCCACCAGGAGCAGCGTGGACCTTGGTCGAAGGTCGATCCTGCACATCGCATAAGGTTAAAGAACCTCGTTAGTCGATCTACTGACAAATAACAGCACAAAAGCGGAAAAACAGCAGCAATCATGTGTAGGATCGAGAGACTACCGTGATGAAATTGCCACAGTTTTGTCCATTCGTCCGCTGATAGTTATTTCCGGTGTTGCTCTGGATACCGGCTGGAATATCTCTTCTTACAGATTCAGTGGCCTCTCGTCTTACAATTTCTGTGGTCGTTGAAGGAGCAGACGTAGGTTTTGAAGCAGTGTCATTGTTCACAACTTGTGGCGCAGTTTTGGGCACTTCTGTGGTGTTCCCTTTTGCAGGCCGAGAAGGTTCCCCACCACCGAAAAGATAGCCGAGAGAACTCTGTCCGCCACCATAACTGATTCCTCGACCCATTTCCGTACCTGAGAAGGACCTGAACCTTTTACGACACAAATTGAAAGCACGTAGACGAATATACACTTCGTCAGTAACGTATTTGAGCAAACAGACATAAAGCGAGCTAATATGATCGTTATGGATCATCAGCTCGAAACATAACTAGGTGAAGGAAGCGAGTAAGCCAATTGTACCGTTATGTGGCGTGCACTTACTCAATATCACAGTAGTCATTCGACTGACGACTAATTTGAATGTGAAAAACGTGTAGGCAATTTTTTTAGCAATTTTCAAACATTGTGGTATTCGACCAAATCTCAAAATTTGTTCGTATTTGTGTACTATATCGAGTTAGGATCATCTTCATTTCTTAAAACAGAAAGCGGCTTACGTTTCCTACCAATAATACATATTTTGGCGATTCTAAATCTCGAATTCTTATATATTACGTCAATCAAACGACTATTTTAATCAGCGAGACCCTTGTGATAGTCGTTAGAAGTGGCAACCATCAGATTCAAGGCGTAATTCAACAAAACCCGATATCCAATTATACGAACATATGATATATCCATAAAAAACAAATCCATATCTTAGAAAATCTTACTGATGATCCAAGACAAAATAGTTATTCACATAAAATACAAGAGTTTGAAAATAAATAAATAAATAATACTCTAAACATATTGGTGAAATAGAAACATGCAAATATACATAAGAGGAAAATATAGAAGATGAAAAAAATACCTGAGAAAACAGGGAGAAATGGGGAAGAATGATCACAGATGATGGAACAGAGAAATGGTTGAATTTTATTATTTGGAGACAAAAAAAATAGATGAATATTAATAAATTTAGTGTTTAATTGGTGGTCTTTATTCAATTGGTTTGTAATTTGTTTAATGGTGGGGACTTTTCCGCAGGTAGACCTTTCTAACGACTAAATAACTACAAATACTGAAAGACGTTACGATTTAATGGTTACGACGGAAGTATCCCAAGTTAGGGGTCGTTTGGTTACCCATTAAATTCATGGGAAGTTGGAATTCCCATGAAATGAAAAATGCCCCACTAAACTGGTTGGGAATTGAAACTTTCCGTGGCAAGTGAATTCCTCCATTAGGTAGGAATTCACTTACCAACATCCCTAGCTAGGTAAGTAGAATCTCCTGCAGGAAGTTAAAATTAAATCAATAAGCAGGTTTTTGCAAATTAAAGTGATTTTCAAATTCACGTAATTTTAAAGTTTCGGGAAGTTTATTTTCATCCATCGAACCAAACGACCCCTTATATTTATCAAGTTTAAATTCTTCTTCTCGTTACAAGGGTCTTTTACCTCTTTCAAGCCATAAAATATTCAAATTACAAAATACCACCTTTTAAAATTGAAAATTTTCAAATTATCACATTTTAAAACATTCTTTGTAAATTACCACCTTTTATAACGCTTTTCCACTCAAATTGCTACCTTCCTCCAATTCCGGTGAAAAAATAATCCGTTTTGCCCCCACTTTTCAGTGAATTATTTACGGTTTGACTTTTTTGTGAGGGGAAAAAAGTCAAACTGTAAACAAATGACTGAGACAGAGTAAATTATTTTTACACCAGAATTGGAGTAAGGTGGCAATTTGTGTGGAAAAGCGTTATAAAAGGTGGTAATTTACAAAGAATGTTTTAAAAGGTGGTAATTTGAAAATTTTCAATTTTAAAAGGTGATATTTTGTAATTTACCCTAAAATAAAATAAACTACTCCGTACTAATTATCAATAAATATGTATTTCTTAAAGTAAATACACCATAATTTTGTTATTTAGAGTACTTCTTTATTTTACGCTGCTACTAGACTCAGATTCGAAAATAAGTTATTTATTAATAGTTTCTTTTTAGGTATAATTATTGAATTCGACCATGTGTCCTAAACATAAGTTTACTTGTTAATGAATTTGCTAAAATACCTATTTATCCATTTTATTGACAATGAAGTTCCAATAGACAAATCCAATAAAAGATAAGTTTACATGTTAATGAATTTGCTAAAATACCTATTTATCCATTTTATTGACAATGAAGTTCCAATAGACAAATCCAATAAAAGATGAGCCTCAAAAGCACTCATGTATTTTCCTAATGTTTTGAGTTTATCTTGACAATATACAATATTAGAATTACAGTAATTTTCATATAAAACAATTTCATATTAAGTTAATGTGAAATTAAAGAACAAATTACAATGAAAAAGATACAAAAATATGAAACAAATCTACTACGGAGTAAAACTTACTGTACATAGTAACTAAAAACTTTAGTGATAATTAACCAAAATTGTACAAAAACTATATAATCGAATACAAATAGAACGGACTTACAATAATTTATTATAAGACCCGACTCACACAAGAATTTGCATTAGAATTATTATGAATACGTTAAATTCTTCATCAATATCTTATTGTGGGGTTGTTACTACAAAATATTCCATGGTTATAATTTAAGCTTTTAATTGCTATCGGATTAAAACCGTCTTTCGTAACTTTTCGTACTCCCATAAATCAATATCATGATATAGAAAAAATCATTAACAAAGAGGATTAATTCCGATATAAGACCGTGGTATGTGTGCGAATTTGTGTAGTTTTTGTTTAAGACGTGTTTAATTTAACGCTTATTGTGACCACTTTAACGCTTATTATTTTTAAAACCCTTGAAGAGTTGAAGTAATCATTGTGGTCAGAGGGAAAGCCACGTAGTAACAAAGGGTAGCACATGTTACCCCTAAATCGACAAAAATGTACGCAATTATAGATGTATGTTACCCCAAATTATACTCCGTATACTATAAGGCAAAAAATCATAGGTTATGTTCTAAAAATTATTTTTACTACCCCGACAATAAGTTTTTGGCTTCGCCCCTAATTATGGTTACTTTAAAGATTAAAATAATCACTTCTTAACTATTAATACGTCGTCATATTTCATTTTAACATTTGCCAACAAAAAGATGCCTAATTATCAACATTAGATTGATGGAAAGTAATTCTTGAGGACTATCAGTAATCCAGATAAAATAGATAGCAAATTTTCTGTGAGACACGCGGTCTTACATAAATTTTCTGTGAGATCAAAATATAAATTACATTTAAAAAGGTATACAAAAATGAAATATATCTACTAAAGTCACTAAAAAGGATACTTAGAAATTTAGTCATAATTAACTATAAAAGAGATACAAATAATATGAAAATGGTTACGATACTATAATAACACCAATTATCGCTAAAAATGGCACCAAAATTATATAATCTAAGTACAAATGAAACAGTTTTATAATAATTTATTGTAAGACCGTCTTAACAAGAATTAAACTAAAACAAATTACATATAATGAACTACTTAGAAATGATGAACTAACTTAGACGATGGGTCGCCACGAGATTGAGAGTCCTATTTGGTTGATCACGTAAAATTCATGATTTAAATTTATAACCGTTTAGTGATGAGTCAGCAAATAATTGCCTCCGTAGCATAGTGGTAGTGCATTCGCTTCGTAAGCGAAAGGTCGTGAGTTCGATCCTCACCGGGGGCTTTTTCATTATTATTCATTCCGCTCAGTTGATATGTTTTTATTCATTTCTATTTAAAAAAACTTATCGGTTGATATTTTTAATCGTAGTTACTCAATCCTAAATAAGTTATACCCTTAAATTTAATTCGATACCCCTTCTATTACTCAAGTACAAAACTTTATTCTTTTCGCTTTTATTACTACAATTAAACCCATGATTCGAATATAATCAATCGATTAAGACGAATAATCAACTTTAAACCAAGTGAATCTAATTATTAAGACGATTTGGTGAATACTTCGATTAAAAAAAAACAAGAAATAGATTTGGTGAGTACTTTGATTTGAACTATGATATATCAATCAAAATATTCAACAAATCGTCTTATTTCAATTGTCTTAATAATCAACTTTGAATATTGTATATTCAATCAATTAAGGTGAATAATCAACTTTATTTTAAGTAATTATGGTCATATGTAGGGGTGTTCAAAAAGTGGTTAAATGCAGGTGAGTCGGACCAGGCAGATCTTTAGGTCTGGTCCGAGTTGGACCGGGTACTAATAGGTCCGCTCTTCAGTCTGGTACGGTCCGGTCCAAATTTGGAAAAACCCCTCTTAAACCCTATACTAAGTGATCCGACCTGGTCAACACCCGAACCTAAGGGGTTTAGGTCTGTTCCGGTTCCGGTCAACCTCTAACCGGTCCGGTCTCCAGGTTTGAGTTTTTAGGAGATCCAGTCTTCGGTCTTTGTAGGCTCGGTTGGTTCGGTCCTGGTTTGGACCGGTGAACACTAATAGACATATGTTTAAATACGTTGGCGAAGTGGTAGGTGCGGAAAAAGGGCAATGCCGACATTGAGACGATTAAGAGTCGGTAAATCCACCATCAAAAAGGAAATACTACTCGACATTGAGACGATTAAGAGTCTGGGAGAGAGGAAGCTAGGTGGGGTGGGGTGTCGTGGCCTAGTGGGGTACAAGTGAGCAAAAAAACCCTAACCGGTTTCAAAAATCGAAACCGCTGTGAAAAAATCAAAATTCGGATTTTCGTTTCAAATCCAGGTGATTTCTAGTTGAAAACCGGAGCGGATATGAATAGTCATATTTGTAAAATCGCTAACCGGTTTTATACGGGATTGAAAAAATGTAAGACAAAATTTTTTTTTTTAAAAAAAAAAAAAGTAAAATTAACAATTAAATTGTTTTGAACCTATTTATTTGTTTTTAAGTATGAACAATAATTTCTTACTTCAAAAAAGTATGAATTTCTAAACTTTCGGTGTAAGGATTAGGTATATGATATTGACATTTTATATTTTTAAGTTATTAATATATTTTTTTTGTGTATTAAGATGGCTTGGTTGCATATATCAGCTAGCTTATTTGACCAACTAACTGAATTGACCAAAATTACAGCCACCTGTTTTATGTGGAAGTGTTTGATGAGATCAACTGGAAAATATTTTAGTTAGTTGAAATAAAAAGTTACTTCAGATAGCTTATTAAAAGATAAGGTAGCTGGTTATTACAAGTTTGTTTACTATTATTATACACATATAACTTTATCTATAAAATAAAAAATCATGTCCTTTTATATCAATTAGTTTATTTCAGTTATTATTTCAGGTAAAACAATATAATTAGTTTCAGCTAGCTTATCAGTTTATCAATTTCAGCTTGCTTTTCAGTTTCAACTATCTTTTCAGCTTTCAGTTAGCTTTTTAGCTTTCAGCTACCTTTTCAACCAGTTTTTCCAAAATTTCAGCTACCTATTTTTATCTAGGAGGATTTGGTGAGGTTGACTGGAAAATATTTCAACTAGCTGTAATTAAGCTAGTTGAGTCCAAGTATGTTTACTATACCCAATTAACTTCATCCATAAAATAATTATCATGTACATTTACATCATTTACTTTATTTCAGTTATTTTTCAGGTTGTTTTTAACTAACAATATATTTAGTTTCAGCTTACTTATTTCAGTTAGTTTCAGCTTACTTATCAATTTGTTTTTCAGCTAACTTTTCAATTTCAGTTAGTTTCTCACCTTTCAGCTACATTTTTAACTAGTTTTCTCAAACAAGGTCTTATAAGAAGTTACAAAATCGCAAATATATATCAAATATTTAAAAATATATATATATATAATTTTACAACAAAGTGGATATGAAAAATCGAATTTTGTAAATAAATTTTTCTCGTTACTGAAGAAACGGGTAACGGAAATAATCGTGTCGGATATGAAATGATAATTCCCTCATTTTTAAACCGAGTAACCGAACCGAACTTAAAAATTGGAGCGAGTGACCAGTTTAGAACACCAATGTCGTGGGGTATGAATGTATATATAATGATGTTTGTTCATCTTTTTAATTTCTCTAATTTCACAAGGGTGTATCTCCATTCTCTATCCCCTTTTTCGAGGGACCCTAGTCTGGCTGGATTTTAATTTCTCCAATAGCATTGAAAATCTTCTGAATCCCATAATTTACAAAGTTGTTGTACTCCGTACGAGTTAATCCGGTGTCTCATTAGACCATACTGTTTAAAGAACTATGATAATGGTTTTTTTATTTTAGACAAAATTATAAAAAATTACCTTATAAAACCAACATTTTGCAAACAACTACCTTATATAATTTTTTTTTTTTTTTTGCAAATAACTTATAACGCCTTTTGTGTTCAAATCACTACCTAAATGTTACAAATTTTTTTCATTTCACTACCAAACGGTCTAAAAATTCAAAATTTTAGACAAATATGAACTTTTTTTTCTCTCATTTTATTCGAAAATACCTAGTTTAGGCTTACGAAACATCTATGCTATGTTGGGAAGCCAAACAACTAGTGACAAAAAGGTACAAAAACATATTTTTTTTTGGGGTTATATAGGTGTTTTAGGGAAAAAGGTACCAATATGAATAAAAAATATGTTATAAGGTAGTTATTTAGAAAAAAAATTATATAAGGTAGTTGTTTGCAAAAAGTTAATTTTATAACGAAGCTTTTTGTAAAATGGAGTTTTGTAAAAGAATAGTTAGCATTTTGGGTCGGAATCTAAAATATTTAGAGTTATAGGGTCCACGTAGGTTCGTAAATTTCTAACCTATAAAACGCCATTGCGGATGGCGATTTAAAAAAAAAAAAAAAAAAAAAAAAAAAAAAAAAAAAAAAACGCCATTGAAGATGGCGTTTTCTAAGTACAAGGTTTTTTCTTATATTTATTTCATGTTGTGTTATTATTGCCTAGAAGATAATGTGGCTTGGTGGTTTGTGCACTCAAGTTTGTGTTGGAGGTTAGGGGTTCGAGTCCCCTTAGCATGTTTTTTTTTTGTCGTTTTCATCCTAAAATGCCATCTTGCATGGCATTTTTTGTTTTGTTTTTATTTTTTTTTTATTTTACGAAATACCCAAAAACGCCACGCGCAATGGTGTTTTTAGTTTCGTTAAATCCCGAGCCTACATGAACCCCATAAGTCTAAATATTTTTGTATCCGACCCAAAACACTAAATATTTTCCTACAAAACACCATTTCACCAAATTATTTTTTTATAAGGTAGTTTTTTGTAATTTTGCCTTTATTTTATTATTATTATTATTATTATTTTTTACAGAAGCCATCAAATGAAGCCTCTCGACTTCAAGGATGTCTATGTCCATGACACCAGGCTTGTCTTTCGATCTTAATGTCATTGTCGTCCAAAAACGTATCGAGATTGATGTCTACTGGTTTGGTGGTCCCCAAACCGTTTTTTCCGCCAAATCCCATCTATAACAATCAAAATGAATTACACATCATTAAACTAACAAATATTGAGATACCACATGTAGATACCTCTAAACCTCTCTAAGAGAGGCGAATACCCCATTGAAGAGGTTCATGTAATAGCTCAATGACCTAGTGCTTAGAAGGATTGTAGAGTTACTCATATCAACAAGATGTATCTTCTTTTTTGTGGCTCATCTTATGAACTCTCCAGTTAACCGTGCTTGTTGGAGAGCAATTTTGGGATGAATTACCTCCTAAAAAGTTTTACAGGATGTGCACGAGTGGGGACAAAGTGCGTCGAAAATGACTTGTGTTGGTCTGTGGATGATGTACGCAACTTCTTGCACGTGAAACTACCGTAACTAGCCTTTCGGCCTTTAATTGAGTAGGGGTGTTACATATTGGGCCGAAATTTAGGAATTGAGGAGTTTTTATTTGGGTCTTTGTATGAAAAATAGCTTTTGTTGTGTCTGTAGGGTCTTGTGGCTTGGGCCATTTTGTAGCTTGAAATGAGTAGAGTTAAATTTAAAATGAAATGTGCGAACATTTAAATTAAACAACTTTTGCATTTTGACTCATTTTATGCATTTTATCCAACTGTAATATTTTCAGCAAAGTGTACCGACGACCTTTGCATTTTATGCATTTAAATTAAACGTGCATCATAATAAGATTATTTTTGGGGGGTACAGACAGGGGTGGAGCTAAAGGTAGGCAAAACAGGCTAAAGCTGGGTTGGTATTCGGAATAAGTATAAGTTTAGGGTAAAAGAAACACATTTCCCATGTAGCTGAGTTGGTAACTTTAAATGCTTTTGTATGAGAAGGCAGGAGTTTGAGCCTCCATTAGCTCGTTTTGTTTGTTTTTCTTTTTATTCTCTTTCTTTTTCCTTTTCCTTTTCCTTCTTCGTTTCTTTAATTTTTTTTTTTTAAATATTTTCTAATATCTATTTTATTTTGATTTTTATTTAAAAATATAGCATTTTTTTGTTTTTATGGGGGGGGGGGGGCTTTTATGTTTTAGTTGAATTATACTCGACATTTGATAATAAAAAAACAATAAAAAAAAAAAGGGCTTTAATGTTTTAGTTCGATCAATTTCTGTTTACTAATCAGTAGTTTGCGAGAATGGAAAAAACATTGAGCCCTGGTTATAATATGATCCTGACTTCGCCCCTGGGTAAGGAGCATTGCAAAGGCATCCCGCATCCCAGCTAAATATAATCTAGTGATTAAAGTTTAGCCCATTCCATGCAGAAAATATACATAGAGTTTAAAAGTCCAATCATCATGTAATTTGTTATCCAGTGAAAAAGTCTTATAATCTCCGACTGAGTCCTACAAAAATATGGTAATTTTTTGTAAAGGTTTATTAGAAGGGTGACATTTTCTCTCCATTCAAATTAAATTTTATCATTTGATTTTCAAACTTATCGAGATGCAATTTATAACGATAATATCAATAGTTCTTAATCTAAAAAAAATATAGAAATTTGATATTTGTGTTCTAATTATCAAGACAAATCAAACAAATTCACTATATTTTTATTTATACATTACAAGTTATTCCGAAGATTCTCTACCTACATGAACAGTGTCAAAAAGAAATTAGATGCAATTGAACTTGAATG
The DNA here is from genome assembly GCA_023091065.1 of Dianthus caryophyllus. Classification (NCBI taxonomy): domain Eukaryota; kingdom Viridiplantae; phylum Streptophyta; class Magnoliopsida; order Caryophyllales; family Caryophyllaceae; genus Dianthus; species Dianthus caryophyllus. The sequence goes on along the minus strand of CM041526.1, from coordinate 7,393,943 downwards.
AAAGGAGTACGGAGTAATATTTTAGGTTATTTTGAATTTAGATCATTTTCGAAAGACGGGTCATAATAATGATTTTTGTTAATGTATCTTTAGTTCTATCAATTTCTACTTACATTATCATTTTTAAATTATTTGTGACAAAAGCAAATGAGAAGAATAGTTAAGGAAGTAGTAAAAGATTTTATCTGTTTCAGTCATATTTTTATTTCTTTATTTTTAGATTAAACATTAATTGGTTGACATTATTCTTCTTATAATTAAATAATTTGATTAAAAATAATTACAGAATATTAATTTCGAAAGACGTAGGTTTCACTTAAATTATTTCGAATGATAATTAAAGTACATTTCAATTTTGTATGTAGAAAATAGTACTCCATCCGATTCAGTTATTTGTTTACCTTTTTTTAATTTTGGGACGGGGCATAAATGCATCACTTTTACCATATAAAACTAAAATGTAACTTTATTATCATCCAAAATTATTTAGACGAGATCAAAATGTTTTAAAATTATTGATCGTTTTGGAACCAAATGACTGAAACAGAGGCAGTAGTATATTTAGAACCAAAATGAAACCCCAAATCTAATCTAATCTAATCTAATCTAATCTAATACATATTAAAACACAATCTTTTGTATTGGTTTTCTAAGCTTTGCTTCTAATGTTGACAACTCATCATTTTTTACAAAACATGAAGCCATTTGTCAAACACTTAGAGTAATCAATTAATGTTAAGTTAACTAATGAAAACTTATGTAAAACTTATTAAATGAATGGTTGAATATAAAAGGTTTTTTTTGGTATTTTGCATCATCAAACTATATACTCACTTAATTATAGTATAATGAGATAAAAAATTGTGGACAAATCATCAAAACCTAAACGATAATGTTCCTGCCAATAAATAATACTCCATTCGATCCATCGAATTCTTTACATTTGCTTTTGGGTCAACTTTTTAGGTATGTGGGGTATAGATGCTAAATTTACCCAAATAGCTCTTTGGTTGTATAAGAAAAAGTTGGTGATTGGATGTGTGTTGGAAAAAGTAGGGGTAAAAGTGACTTTTGAATAAAGTAAACTTACCAAAAACAAAAATGTAAGGAATTGAATGGATCATCTCAACATAGAAAGTGTAAAGAATTGGACGAATCAGAGGGGGTAATAGAAATAAGCAAATTTTAGTTAATTTTCCTCATTAGTAGCATAATTTCAAGAGTGTGACACAATATTGTGAGAAATAAAACTTAAAGTCTAATTTCGTGTCTAGCAATTTCAGTTCATTTCAGCTACCTAAACGATAATCTTTAATTTCGTTACTAATAATAATTGCTACAATTACCTATAAGGACATGTTCTTTCTTGCTTTTTAGAACTGAATAGAACTGAACTGAATCGAGCTAAACTTAACTTAACTAAACTAAACTAAACTGAAACGAGTTGAGAATTGAACTGAATCGAGTTAAGCTGAAATGAACTGAATGAGGCTGAATTGAACTGAAATGAATGAAGTTCAGTTAAATTGAACTAAATATTAAAGTGGGTTGAACTTAATGAAGCTGAGCTAAACTGAATGGAACCGAACTGATTTGAACCAAACTGGGATTTAAACTGAAATGAACTAAACTAAACTGAATGGATTTGAAGTGATTTGAACTAAAATCAGCTGAAAATAAGCTGGAAAGAACATGTCCTAAAAGGGATACAAATACTATTTACAGGATTATGATAATAATATAGCATCACAATTATCACTGAAAATGAACAAAAATTAAAATACAAAAATGACTTTAAATGAGATGGCAACCCAATTATTTTATTGTAAGACCATCTCACAAAATTTTGTGTTATTGTGGCATAAACTGAATTTACGTAGATTCATGAGTCAATTTGTCTCTAATGTGTCGTTTATATATATACTTATAGCCCCCTTGTTCACTAGCGATTCTATGCGATTCCCGTGCTTTTATGTGCATTTCGCCTCCTATTTCTCTCCATTTGGCTCTGCTGCGTTTCTATGTCTATTTTGTAGGGGAACGCGCTTATTTGGAGGATTGGATGCTGGTCGGGAAGTTTCGTGAAGTTTCGTGATGTTTCGAGTTGGTTTCGTGCCGTTTCGGTTGCGTACGAGCCATGTCTTGATGTTTGAAGGTGTCCCGAGACCATGGGACGGACTTAGAAGCTCACGTGATCACTTTAGACCTCGTTCCTACCCCTTGGGACGGAGTAGGCCTTGTCCCTATGCCTTGGAACGACAAACAATGGAAGAAAAGCTAAGTAAAGATTGGAGCAAAAGCTGAATTTTTCTTAACTCCACGGGACAGAAGTGTCCCGGTCGGGATGGCCATCCCGGAGCCCAGGGACGGGTCCCGACTCCTCGTGTGCTTCATTTCTTCGTCTATTTTAAAGGGGTTTCGCTTATTATTTTCACACACAATTTTTACAGCATTTCTAGGACTCTTTCAAGAACACTTCCTCAAAAACTTAGGGTTTGAATAATTTTATATTTTGTACTTTCAATTCCCGTCTCGGATTCGCTACTACGTTAATCTATTTGGTTTTTGTTGCTCTTGTTCATCCATTTTCTCTTCAAATTTCTGATTGGTATTTGTTTTCTACTTCTCTCTTTTGTTATTAATCTCAATTTCAATTGTTGTTGATCATGTCTCCTTCTATTTCCTTTGCTTTTATTATTGTTTTCGCCATGTGTGAGTAGTTCTTTATCTAGGGAGAAAGGGTGACCATGGGTGATTAGTTTAGGATGTTTTTGGTGATGTTTTGATTAGGGTTTTACATGTGTCTCGGGTTATCTTGTTTGATTGTGTTTGTTGATCCTTTGGCCAAGGATTAGTGAACGTTTAGCACCCTTAAACTTAAGAACGAAAGCCTAGTTTAAGGTAGGGCACAAGACTAACCATTAGGACCCTCGGTAGTAAGTAACGAGAGCCCGTTACCGAGACCTAGAGGACGCTTAGGACCGAGAGGCCGAACCTATTCCTTAGCACATGTGACTCCCGACTCTTATCCGCCACCATCCTTAATCCTATCTAAGCCTATGCTATCCTCGACTTCCTAGACCTTTCTCTTATTATTTTAATAATCCTTATCTTTCACTCTAGTTTTAGCCAAACCACAAATACTCGAACCGAGACTAGAATCACTTGAAAGTAACCAACATTGCGACCATCTCCCTGTGGATACGATCCCGACTTGCCCTAGCTACCCTAGTGTTTTGTCCGGTATTATTTTTTATTAGGTGACGCGACTGAGCCTATCAGTCTCCTATAAAATAGTCTGATATTAAGATAACGTGAGATAACATTATATTTTTTTATATTTTTTAAGAAATAGCTCATAAATGTGTGAGGTTTGATGATAATGTTACTGTGATGAAATCGTCATATCAAATTGCTTAAGTTTACTACGGAATAATTTTATTTTTTTTATTTTTTTATTTTTTTTTTATTTTTATTTATTGTAAAGTAAATAAATAAATAGCCAACAAATACTTTATAATGTAATTTTGCATTTGAAACACAAACACACCCTATGTCATCGAAATAATTTATCGACCAGAAATTTATAATTTCTAATGGACACTTATTCCAATTGTTTTGTATGTTTTTTTTTTAAGAGTGTTATTATTAATTTTACGTATAAACTATTGTATATGAGATACGACGTAATTTGTAATATTATACGGAGTATAATGTTTCAAAATAATTTGTGTACTCAAAGGGAATTAAAATTAGTGAAGGATAACGCATATTTTCGATCACTACCGTGATTATCATGGGACTTAAAACTAGTTGTAATGATCAAAAGAAGAAATAATTGTTTTCAAATACCCGCTCAAATGAAATGATATATATACTCTCAAATATATTCATTCTTACCCAAAGCACAACGCAGCACTTACAATTTGTTCTGGTATTTTTCAAACTCACTCAATTTGTTCTGGTATTTTTCAAATTCACTCTACTTTCTCTCTCTAAAACAATTATGTTAGTTTGTTCGTATCTAGGTTAAAATTTGACGTAATTTTCTACTCTTTAAAATAATTACTGCATTTTGCTAGTGGAGAATTAGTACTATTTCACAGTGATTTATGTTTAAATTTTCCTTGTAACAGTTAATTTTGAAGTGAAATTGATCGACGTAATTTTAAAGAGTGCAGGTGAGTTAGCTATGAAAATCTGAGCTAGTGTTTGGTTGCTGGATGCATTTTGCTCAGATTGTTGCATGAATGTTTGTGTATGATTATGCGGATATTTATGATGTTAATCTCTGGTTTATTTTTTCATCTGTTAATTTTACTCTGTTTTCTCTCTAAAATTATCGCACGTAAATTTTGTTAGTAATTTCGCTTGTGTGAGTTGATTCGTGGCTAAATAATAAATGTTTTTGCGACAAATATAACTTTTAAGAAAAATTTTACTTTTTGTCGCAAATTTTCGTCGCATTTGGTGTTTTTTTTTTTTAGCAACTATGCTAGCTACGTTTTGCCACAAATATGACACAATTCGTGGTTATGTTTGTTTTTTTTACCACATGTGTGACTTGATTCGTGGCTAAATAATAAATGTTTTTGCGACAAATATAACTTTTTTAAGGAAAATTTTACTTTTTGTCGCAAATTTCCGTTGCATTTGGTGCTTTTTTTAGCAACTATGCTACCTACGTTTTGCCACAAATATGACACAATTCGTGGTTAAGTGTGTTTTTTTTTTACCACGTGTGACTTGATTCGTAGCTAAACAATAAATGTTTTTGCGACAAATATAGGTTTTTATGTGGCGCAAATGATTATTTGCCGCAAAATTATTTCTCTCGTAACATATATTTTTCACGCGACAATCAAAATAGTTTTTCACGTGGCTAATCGAAAATAGGTGTTCCAAGTCCAAAGGCAATATTCATTTTAGTCTTCAAGTTCAAGTTAATGAAGCGCGGCTGGTAATGGTAGAAGAATTTGTAATAATATTGTTGGAGGTCGTTGATTCGACTTGAGTTTCTTGGCGGATTTGTAGGATAGTGAGCAAGTCTATCGAAGAAAAGAGGACAACATAGTCCCGATTTTTGAATTCCAAAATCTTGATTCAAAAGCGAAATGGGAGGTGGATATGGAGAGGTGATTCACATGGATTGACTTGCCTGCAAATGTGCATGTTGTTTACGATCAAGAAGGCGGTCAATCAAGTCTGAAGGTAGTCAACTCAAGCAATTGCTGGCGGAAATAGTTGTTCAATTTTGTAATAATACGGGTTACCCATCATACGATCGTTAGATGCTTTGGGGAGTGGATATGTCGTTGGACAAAATAAAGGTTAGGCCTCATCCGGATTGAAGCACATGCACAAGTGAGATAAGGATTTCCTTATATGTTCTAATGTGAATGTAAAATGCTTAGATTGATTTCACTTCTGATCAAACTTATGGGATTTAATTACTACAGTACATGTAACTTATGGAACCTAATTTTACAGTCCCTTAAAATTGAGGGGCTCAATTATTATTTTTGTCTTTCATAATTTTTTTTACATATATTGTAAGAAGTATTACCGAGTAATAGATTAAGTAAACTTAGGTACGGAACTACCAATAGGTCCAATGGATTTACTATAAACTAATTTTGAAGTATAATTGGTGGGTGACTTCTAAGTTTGATAAATTATGTGTTTAGTATTTCGTATTAGTTACTCAATCTATTACAGAGTACAAAAGACTGAACACTCCATCTTTCATTATTATACTATCAATAATTTATATAAATAAACCAACATATTAGTGATCTTTCCTTCATAAATCATCCTTTTGATTAACTCTGAATAAACCAACTTTCGCACTCCATCTTTCATTATTATACTATCTCGATTTTAAACTTGTCATTTTGGATAAAACGAAAACTATAACCCACATGCTTCCACTCCATTATTAATGTTATAGAGAAATAAAACGTGATTAAATAATCGTTTGAAAATGGGAATAATATGATATTGGAAGATAGGGCGTAAAGGTTGGTTTATTAAGAGGTAATCAAAAGGTTGCTTTATTTTTGAAAAATCACTAATATGTTGGTTTATTCACGTGATATAATCACATTTTATGATAAATACATCATTGTTGGTTAAGGCGTAAGGTGATAATAAAATTTAAATAGATAATAATAATAATAATAATAATAATAATAATAATAATAAATAAATAAATAAATAAAATAAATAAATAAATAAATCGTCCTCCATTCAAATTTTACAGCCAATTCATCTATCAACAATCATACCGAAGTGATTAATGCGTCTCCAAATGTACAATATTTCACTCAAATTTAAATTATAGAGGAAATATATCTAACGAGCATCACATGCTTATATTTCTAGCAATAATATATTTCTAACGAACGGAAGGATAGGTGGTCAATCTTTGAGTAAAGGTCGAACGGTGCATGGATCGTTGAGATAGACGAAAATGGGTCGTTATTCCAAAAGCGACCGGTGGAGGATAACATTTCGTGTAACAGTCCGACCCACTTAAAGGTTGATGTACACTTAGGCTCGATGTCCTCACTAAAACTCAGAAGCGCAAGGCCTTTTTAGTTAGACGGTGGATGCAATCCTTTATAAACATATTAAATCTACTTGCTCCTCCTATGTGGGATTCTAAACCTCATGAATTGCTACATTTCGTTCTAGGATATTAGAGTATATGAGGAGGTATTAGGATAATATGAGGAGACATATAATTATGTCTCGATATTAATAGTAGTATTAAGTTTAATAATAAATGTAAACCTTTGGCTTTCCATCTAAAGTCTATATAAGGTGGTTAGTTGTAATGTAAATAAACTCAACTCAATAATAACAATAGTATTTCCATTTACATAAAGTGTCTACCTCTCTAAATATTAACATAGGAAAATCAATCTCGTCGCCGAGTTATCCTCCACGTAAACATCTTGGCTAAAGATGTAAGAACAAGCGCTTTCATGGAACTTCTAGTACCCCGTTTTAAAAAAAAAAAAAAAAGTGTAACTATTAGCCATATGAAAGGATTATTAGGAATATAATAATAAGTCATGTATTTTATAGAGATATTGTTGTAATATTATTGAGTTCCTCATCCTTCACATTTTACAACCTTATATAGATAATTAGGAAGTAACTCAAAAGTGATTATTAAATCCTAGTAATTATTATCATCATAATTATATCCTTATTATATTCCTAATAATCCTTTCATATGGCTAATAGTAACCAAACAAGTTTGACTTTTTGCAGTTGATGACATTTTAATTTTTCACATTTTTAAGTGGGTAACCAAACAACTTCTTTGTCCAGTATTCCATTATTACACACAAGACCCGATAAAGAAGGAAGTGTAGCGGTCCATGTATCTTTTCTATTTCTAGGAAAATTTTACTCGATGATCCAGTCATTTGTTTGAACTTTTTATTTTGGGATGGAGTGAGAATCGACATGTTTTTTTGTCTTAAAATATTATACTCCGTACGATCCAATTATACACAAAATAATCTAAACACAGCTATTTTTCATCTAACTAATGATTTTTAACTATAAAAATATAATTTTACATAAAGAATATTTCCACTTTACCCTTGTCCCAAAATTAAAAAAAAAAAAAAAAAAAAAATTAAACAAATAATTAAACGGATGAAGTCATTACCAGTAAATTTTACGGTATGAGACATTTTCACATGTTTGCGGTGCAAATAATTTGAGTGTTGAGAGTTGATACGCTATGGTTCCCTAAGGATTTGAAGGCCCATGGAAATCGGCCCACGGAAACGGCCAGTCAGTTCAGTTCAATTTAGGATTATAAACATTAAATGAAATTTTAGCAAATAAATGCCTCCGTAGCATAGTGGTAGTGCGTTCGCTTCGTAAGCGAAAGGTCGCGAGTTCGATCCTCGCCGGGTGCTATTTTGAATTTGTGCTTTTTTCCGTTAAACTAAATCATACTTCTTATTTGATCATTTTTTTTAATTTAAATTTGCTCTATATATCTTTGAGAATAATGTATAGGGTTATATCATCATTGATAATGCTGAAAAATAAGGAATATGTGAACAATTAAAACAACATATAATGGAAGTTAAATTATCACATTTTTACGCACTGGAACTCTAGAAGTAGTAATTTTTATTTAGGATCCAAACGTAAGAATGCAGTATTACGAATTTAAGATCGAGTTCATCAAATTTGTTCGATTTGTGAATAATTAACTCATTTAGAGATCCAAATTTACCAATATTGACACCATAAAATGAAAAGAGCAAAACCTTCAATTAGAGTACATTTCAATTTTGAGTAGCTAGCACCATAAATTATTGGTGATTAAATATACACCTTAATAACTATCATCACAACTATTATATTTATCAAACTTATTACTACTATTTAATAAATTATGATTTTATCAAGAAATACAAAATAATAATAACTTATTACTACTATTTAATAAAATCATTTTAATAATATGCTTTGTTCAATTTAAATCGATTCTAACTAATTAAATAACAAGACATAATCAATTATAACTTTTTTTTTCTTTTTTAATATTCGAGAGTCAAAAATTTTAAAATTTCGACCGTAAAGTACCGGCCGGATAACATATATGCATGCTAAAAGAGCAAAGCAAAGTGAGCAAATTTTGAGGGTGCGAAAACAAGGGGACCCTTCCATACTTAATTTTCCAAAACATGGCGTGCTATTTTTCCCGCTTTACCGTTTGCCCGTTTATTTTTTACCTCATTGCAAGTCTAGCCCAAACCAATTACTTGTTCTTATTCAATTCCAATTTGCTTGGACCATTTTTTCCTTTGCTTAGTAGTTATTTTAGTCCTTTATTTTCACCTCGTATTTCGTGAACCAATTAAATAACTGTATCTATCGTACGAATACAATTTTCTTTATAAGTTATATAAAAAAAATATCATATGTTTACTGTCTAGATAAAATGATATAACTGATACGGAGTAGTAGATTAACGAGCGCATACAATGTACAATAAGAATTGTAAGACCTGTTTTGCTCATAGCTAGCTAACATAAATCTCTCTTGTGACATACGGAGTATTTTTTTAGAGGGCAAATTATTTGTCAATTTGCGGCTTGCAACAAATACTTATTTATCAGGTCTAATACCGAGTATACCGTTCAAATATATCTAAAATTTCCAAATAAATCCGTAATTACTACCATTGAGCTTGCTTTAATCTACTACGGATTAATTTTGTTCCACATATATATATATATATAGATGTAATTCGCCTTAAGTGTAACTTTTTAAACACATTCACTAAATAATATTCTTATGATATTCATGACATATTTAATTAAATTGGTTGTTTTTAATAAAATAGGTTTTAGAAAAAGAATATATTTCTAGCGAGATTATGTATTGGACATTCTCTAAACCCTCTAAAATTTAACATGATATTAGAGATTTAGAGCCATAAGGTTCCAACCTAGGTCTCCAATGAAAATCAAATTGAGCATCGTTATCGTTGTAGGCCTTCTTTTCCCTTCCAGCATCATCAATGATAAGATTGTCTTTTAGTAGGTTGTCCACACCTATATACGAACTATGTCATTCTGTGCGGTTCACATGTGTGAGGTTGTAAAGCCTCTACATCAGTGGTGAAATCGAGAGTGGCCCACCTTATAAAGGCAAATAACGAATCCTCCTCCTAGCCTATATTACCAATTACCAATTAATTTTAGTAAGAATGAATTTCAGTAATTAATTTATGTGTTGGACATTTTTTATCATTTTGAATATGATCATACCCTTTAAATTTCCGAGGAATTGAACTTTGACCTCACATCTACACGTAAACTGTACAACCATTATGCCACTTTTTAACCATGTGATGATAAATATCCAACATGTAGTCTTACTATGAGGCTCTTTATTTTTTCGGGGCCCCGGTTCTGAAAACCGAACCGAACACCCCATAGGCCGGCCTGAATTTACCAAATTAAATAAGCATGTTTACACACATATTGACATATATATAGACTATATTTATTTAATTGGAGTATTTGCATAGGTCTTGGTATGGTTGCTTTTTCCACCTTACGTTACTTTATTATTTTATTTAATTTAATTTGATTTTAATTTTGCATTGAGTAGTCAATTTATGAGTGTCCTTGTTAAAAAGGATAGTGAGGGGTTGGATCTAGTGAAAAATAGTGACATTATGTAATTAGTCTGATTTCAGTAAGGCAGTAGTAGTTGTTTACATTCTTTCGCTTTCATGTCAGCCCCCCTTCTAACACTCCATGCAATTACACCAACCAACTCAACCTTCTTTCTTGTTTGACTAATTCATATCCATGCTATTGACATGCATGAAATTTTGTGCATGACGGGTTTTAACTATTAGTTTAAACTTTTAGTTATAATAATGTTAATAGTATACGTATAAATTCAAGAATTTCAAATTTACTGTGAGAATGTAAGTATTATTGATAGGGGATATCGGTCACCAACTTAAACGTTTATGCTTGCAAATAAAAGGATATCGGACCTTCTACACTAAACTAATGTGTGGATGATAAACTCGTGAGAGATTCGATGATAATTTTAAGTGAGATCGTCTTGTGATGTTATATGAATATATACCTTAAAGGAGTTATAAAAATATGTTCTTCAATGTTACGGAAATTGATAATTTTAGTGAGAATATATAATGTGAGATAGTACGTACAAGGGTTAAATATTTTGCTTAAAATAAATAAATAAATAAATAAATATCCCCATCTAAACATAAAACATGGAACATATTTATACTCCGTATATAACATCGTGTTACATTTTCTTTTTCTTATATGTTATATACTCCTTTACTTTTAACGATTAGACCATACGTAGTACGACGATTATGACAAAATGTGCCATGTTAATCTACTAATTAAAGTTAGTTATAGGCCGAGATAATAAAGTTTAGTGACAATTAATCATAATTATCATTACAATGGTACAAAAATTATATAATCGAGTACAAATTTGGCGGAATTACAATAATTATTTATAAGGTCCGACTCACCCAAAATTTGTGTATATATTTTCCATGTTATCAATTTTACATCCGATGATTTTATAATTAGGGTTAATTGGATATAACCCCCTTTTATAATACTTTTTTTTTGAAATAACCCCCTTTTATGTTTTTATTTCTACTTAACCCCCTTTTAAGACGATTTTGTTTTTAAATCACCCCATGTCGGAAAAAGTCACCTTAAAATGAGTTATTTCGGCCAAATTCAAATTTTGTAATGTTTTTTTCTTTCTTTAATCCCTATTTTACCATTCCCTATTTCTCTTTAATGCTTATTTCAACTTTAAAAACCAATCTATCAAATTTTTTATTCAACTTTTAAAGTTGAAATAAGCATTAAAGAGAAATAGGGAAGGGTAAAATAGGGATTAAAGAAAGAAAAAACATTCAAAATTTGAATTTGGCCAGAATATCTCATTTTAAGGTGACTTTTCCAATAAGGGGGGTGATTTAAAAACAAAATCGTCTTAAAAGGTCTAAGTGTAGAAATAAAAACATAAAAGGGGGTTACGTTATTTCAAAAAAACGTGTTATAAAAGGGGATTATATTCAATTAACCCTTATAATTATGAGGAAATCTTAGGGGCCATTTGGTTCAACTAGTTGGAATGGAATGGATTAGAGATTGAATCCAGGGATAGATGATTGGAGTTGGAACCCCATACATACTAATGTTTGTTTGGTTTGAGTTCGTAATGGATTGTATATTCTATCCATGTTGTTTGGTTCACCTTCTTCAATATTTAATTATTCAATGCTCAATTCTATACATGTTTGTTTTTTTTTTTTTTTTCAAATTCACCTTTGTTTAATTTTTTTAATTTTTATTTTTCAATGTTCATTTTTGGGAAAGACAAGTTCAATGAGAAAGTGAATAAGTATTATGGTGACTTGTTACAGCATGACGCAAAATTGATGTTTTAATGAATGATTAGTGGTTTGGTTCACAAATTAATATGTAACAAAAAAAAAAAGAGCCAAAAACGTTATGAGACAAAGGCATGAGCAGGTTTTTACGTTTTGCTCACTAATTTTTTGTAATTTTGTAATTGCGTTTTATTATTATAATAATAATAATAATAATAATAATAATAATAATAATAATAATAATAATAATAATAATAATAATAATAAGGCGAAATTGCAAATAACTACCTTTTAAAATCACTTTTTTTTCAAATAACTACCTTTTATAATTTTTTTTTCAAATCACTACCTTAAAACGTATTTTTGTTTTCAAATCAATACCAGTTCCCCGGAAAACGTCATATTTTATCAAATTCCGACCACTTTGAAATTTTTTGTTGCCTTTTATTTGAAACACCCATGTCAAATACCCATTCTACCCTTCTACCCTTTTCTAACCTTTCTTCCTCTATTTAACTTAACCTCTCCATTTCATCCTCTTTACCTAAAATTTTTTCCATTGTTTTTAATTTTTTCTCTCATATTATTCAATCAAACAATGATTCTTTCACTTTTCAGCACTTTCCATCCTTATTTTTTTGAGTTAAATGAGATTTCCGGGGAACTGGTATTGATTTGAAAACAAAAATACGTTTTAAGGTAGTGATTTGAAATTTTTTTTATAAAAGGTAGTTATTTGAAAAAAAGTGATTTTAAAAGGTAGTTATTTGCAATTTCGCCTAATAATAATAATAATAATAATAATAATAATAATAATAATAATAATAATAATAATAATAATAATAATGATGATGATGATGATGATGATTAAATAATTAAATAAATAAAAACATACGTGATGGACAAGACGAAAAAGTTAAACTTGCAAAAGAGCCGTTGATGTTTCTTTTCTCTAATTTAGGTTTAGTAGAGGGATAGAATGTATTATAAAACCTAGGGTGAGGGTAGAGTATGTGATTCCAAGGATTTGGGGTGGATTTAGAATCCCATAGGTATCTAAATCCATTCCTAATTAAGCTTACCAAACACTTAATTTTCTCTAATCCATTCTTTTCAAATCCATACCCCCAAACCAAACACCCCCTTAAATCATTATAGTGTAGATCAAATAGTATTTTACGTACTAAAAAGCAAATTAAAGCCATAAAACAAAAAGCTTTTTCAACTGAGAATGGAATTATATGAAAAGTAAAATTGTACGAAATAATTGTTAATATTATTTATATTTACTCATATAAATTACATATTGAGAAGCTTTTTTTTTTTTTTTTTTTTGTTTTTATAAGTCATAGCGTTAAAATATATCCCAACAAAAGGGAATAAATTCTTTATTGAAAATTCTTCTTCAATGGACATGTCTTTTTCTAGTACTTTGGCTAGTTTCAACTTCAGTCACGTTTTTTATCAGATTTGATACGACCAATTAAGTCGTATTTTTAGGCCGTTTTATTTAGTGGGTCCTATTGAATTGGACGGGCTACATTAATTAATTTGGGATCATAATCGAAAAAGGTTAGGTCGTCGCCCGTACGAAATTTGGTGCAACTTATAGTTTTATATACTAATTTAATCAAAATTTTAATCGGTTATATAATTATAATAATTTGTGTTTTGACGTAAAGGTAGCATGACTTACAATATTACTCCGTATTATTATATATGTCAAATCAACTGATTCATTATTGATTGTGAGATAGTTATTTATCATTGGATTATACATTAGAACGGTTTTGAATTTGGTTTGGGTGGGACTGAGTAAAATTAGGTTGTATCGTGTTGTTCAATTTGGAGTTAAGTGATTTAGTTCTACCTTACAATTTAAGGCGATGTTGAATAAGTCTAATAAATAGATATAAAATAACTTAGTCAAGCCTAAAAACAAAATTAAAGAAAATAACATATTGAGCTACTTTAATTTACTTAATAACGTAATCGAATACTCTTGAATATTGTTAGTAGTACATCAAGGGGAAAAGTCTTAAAAACCTTTAAAAAATTCGGTTTTCCCAATAAAAGTTAAGAAGAATTTTATAATACATAAAATGTGACTAAATTTAGGTTGACTTTGATCATTATTATATACTTCATCTTATTCAGTCATTTGTTATTCATCTTTCAATTTTGATAATAGACTAAAATCTAACATCTTTGTTGAAATATTTCTTGAAACAATTCTCAAAAAAAATCACCTAACCACAACTATTTTTCTTCCATCTCATTGATTTTCAAATATTAAAATATAAGAAAACGATCATTTTGTACTTCTTCCAAAGAAAGGTGAATAAATGACTGTAAGAGGTTATGTTTTAGTCAACAACAATCACAATCCCCTTATATATATAGGACCTGTTCTTTTCGGCTTATAAGAGTTGAACTTATAGGAGCTGAGCTGAACATATGTTCTTTATGTGTAAATTTGTTTTTGTAATGTCAGAGCTGAATTTATAAGAGCTAAGCTGAACTTATTAGAGCTGAAATTAAGCTGGAATGAACAGCTTCATAGTCATGTAATCATCTTTCACTTTATATATTAAAAATGGTCTTTCATAAGATTTACTCACATTTTAAATACATAACTCATTACACTAGAGTACTACTAGACATATCGGTTTCAAGAAGTGTAATACTCCATAGTATTTTGCTAATAGACCTTAAAAATTCTAGTCTCATTGTAATTCAATCATGAAATTCAGACAATGTAATTGAATAAAATTAATTTTAAGTGTTGGTGTTTTAATATAGGGTTAATTGAATATAACCCCCTTTTATAACATTTTTTTCAAAATAATCCCCTTATATGTTATTTTTACGACATAACCCCCTTTTAAGACACTTTTCTTTCTATATCACCCACAACGTTGAATTTTCTTACTTAAAAATCGCAATTAAAGACATTATAGGGTATGCCATTTTCAAGATACAACCACCAATGTCTAAAATATATCGATACCTCTTGAGAAATCCTTGTTTAAGGGTGTGAATATACCATTTTTAAGTAGCATATTTCGACTTTGGGGGTGATTTAGAAACAAAAGTGTCTTAAAAGGGGGTTATGTTATAAAAATAACATATAAGGAGGTTATTTTGAAAAAAAAGTGTTATAAAAGGGGTTATAAATTAACCCATATATATGAATTGAATTCATTTTAATATGTTATTTTATTAATTGATTGCGTAATTTTAAGATAAAGTTAACTTAATATAAATAAAGATTTAAGGTTTAATTTGACCGAAACACCGAATTTTATGTAAGTATGTAAGTACATATTTCAAATTATATGTTTTAGGGTTTAAAATTGGGGAAAATATTGTCATAAATTTTGTCATGGGGATGGGGATTTCTTTTAGAAAATATATAAAAAAGAATCGAGCATGCTTTCTTTAAGAGGTATGTGCCAAATAATTTTGAATACGGTATCATAATTTTGAATGGAGAGAGTGTTAAATAGTTTCGGAATTTAGTCTTTTTGACATTTATGTATTTCAAATTCGATTTTTCTTACTCCCTCCGTCTCGGTGATTTGTTTACATTTACTTTATACACATTTATCGATGTAAGGAGAGAGGTAAATAAAAAAACTATAAAAATAATAATATAAGTACAAAGTGGGTAAAATAAAACAATGTGATTGGTTAAGGAAGTTGGGTCCACTTCCACCAGTGGGTCACCATAGACATTTATGGAAAGTGTAAACAAATAACCCGTACACCCATAATTGGAAAGTGTAAACAAAATATACATAACAAAAACACCATTATCCAAACTAAAATTTCTCATATATTTCGTACTCATTATACAGCTACGAGCATGCTTTGTTTCTTTTCTTTTTTCTTTTTCTTAAAAAATATTATATTGAATTAGGGCAAAAATGATGGAGAAGTCATCAATAGTGACACTAATGATTATTAAATAATGACTCTAAGAAGATCCGTAGTTACTCTTTGAATTAGGGCACATTAAAATATGAGATTGAAATTAGTGATAACAGAATTTGTTCAGAAGAACAAAAAAAATCGTAACAAATGTGAAATAAATCTGTGAAGTTGTGAAGAATGTTGACCTAACTCACAAATGTATAGCGGTATTTTAACGAGATACTCCCTCTATTTCATTGAAAAAGCCCCATGGGCTTTTTCACAATTTTTAAGGAAAATGAAAAGTTAAGGGTAATATTGGTAGTTTGGTTGAGTGGGGTCCATTTTTGAGGATAAAGTATGTGGTATTTTGGTAAAATGAATATATTAGTAGGGGTAAATGTGTTATTTTGATTGTATAAAGTTGTCCTAAATAGTAATGGGGCTAAAGGAGTGAAATTGCCGAAAAAGGAAAGTGGGACTAATTGAGTGAAATAGAGGGAGTATGAAACTATTCCCTAGCTATCAAATAATATAACCCTATGAAAATGAACGTTAGATACATAGCATAATAACTCAAGTTAAAAATCATTTTTTTAGATGTACATGGAGTTATATGTAAGGAAGTTAAAACCCATTTTTTTAGATGTATATGGAGTTATATGTAAGGAACTAACTTAATCTGATGGTTGGAGACTCAAGATCGATTATATACTCTAACCCGCATACCTAGTGTGAAATAATCCACTTTGAAAAGGAGGGAGGGTGAGATTCTTTTTTTTTTGGTAGAAATGTAAAATTTCATTAATCAATCAAACCAAACTTACAATGTTCATAACACAATCCATACTAATCAAGCTTACACAAAAAATAGCTACACTTTAATCCTCTCTATCCAATCTTTGTCAGCCATGGTCACTTGCTTGATGTCCAAACGCTCCAGACGTGTCACTATAGCAGCTCGAACCTGCCTGACCAGGAGCTCCGGCCTGAGCAAAGTACCCTCTAGTCGACACACATTCCTTTGGTACCACAGCCAGTAAATCAAACCATTAACTGTAGCACAACAAACATTCCTTTGCAATCCACTCAACCTTCGATATCTACACACTTTTCTCCAATGAATAGGGGAAATTTTGATACTCAACCACTGACTTAGAATCTCCAAACAACGAGTACTGTATTCGCACTTGAAAAACAAATGAGAGCAGTCCTCATCCTCCCGATGACAGAAAAAAACATAATATAGACAGTGCCGGCACATACCTCTTTAAACGAGCCAACGTTAGCAGCCTGTCCAATTGAGATTCGAACTCGTGACCTCTAGTCACAAGGCTCTAATATCATGTAAGGAACCAACTCAGCCAAAAGTTTAACCTAATGGTTAGAGGCCCAAGATCGATTATATATATACACTAACATTATACTCCGACCTGCTCCCTCTATTTAATATTAAAGGTCTTAATTTGTATTTTAGGTAGATTTAAAAACTGATTATAGGTAGTGTAAAAATATTGTACTACAAATTTCTTTTGTTATTTATTATTTCATCTGATTGAATCATTTATTTGTTTACCTTTTTATTTTAGAAGAGCATATAGTTTTGTTTTCTTCATATAAGACTTTTTTTTAGTAATTTATAATCAATTGAACGGGAAGAAAATAGTTGTAGCTATGTGATTTTGATTGAGTATTGAGTTAAATTTATTCTAAGTCAAATAAAAAGGTCGATTTTTTATCCTTCCCAAAATAGAAAGTTAAATGTACAAATGAATGAATCAGGTTAAGTACTATAAATAGAAGTATGATATTTAATTTGTGAAAAATTAAGAATAAAATTAGGACAACAGAAAAAAATATATAAAATATTTAGTTGCTTAATCCATATTTTTCCAGACTTTGTAATTTGGATAATAACTCATCTAATCTAATCTAATCTAATACATATTAAATCTCAATCATTGACTAATTCATTGACTTTCAATTATCCAAATTTCTCCAAAACACTCTATTTGCATGCCACGTAAGCCAAACTTCATATTATATCTCATAACTCCCATGAAAATTATGTCCTTATAACTACTTGATCTTTTGTGTAGAGTAATTTTTATGTTTTAATAGTGATTTAGAAACACTAATTTCAAAATGGTCAAAAGTTTTGAAGACACTACAAATGTATTTTATCGTATTTATAAGTAATATTGGTTGAGTTTAGCGTTATAGTTTGCCAAGGATTATTTAGGACATGTTCACTTTGTCTCAGTTGGTTTTCTAAAGTTTAGTAGGTTTCAAGTACAAGAAGGTTTTTTATCCTTTTTCCAGATGTCATTCGAACTTTACTGTATTGTTAAAAAACAGAAGATGAGGAGAATAAGTCCTCGATGAAGGCAATTGTGTTTTCGGGAGCATTTCCAGATTATCTTTGAAGGGATTTCTAGCCGCTGAATTGGGTCTGCTCAGTGGTGACAAACTTGTAAGAATGTTGTTTTTTTTTAAAAGAAAAAATCTTATATTATACTCTACCCTAATTTTCATCCATTCAAGCCGATCTAGCTACATTTTACACGCCGAGTTAAAACCCTCAAATGTACTTATTGACAACAATTCTGTGTGCAAGTTCAACAATTTCGGTTTTTGCTGCGTGGACGCAAATGGCGAGACCTCAATTGAGCAAACTACATTGTTCTTTACGACTAAACCTGTTAATTTTATGTACGAATCCTTTCCACGCACCAGAGAATCACAGAGAAGTCTGATGTCTAGTCGTTCAGAAATTGGGATTATTTTGCTACGGCTGTTGACGGGAAATCAGCCTTGGGGATTGCCAACGACGTGTAGCACGCTTCGACGTAGGTACTCTACAAAGTTGGTTGGGAATTTCAAGTGTAATATACCTTCACTTTTTTAAAACTTTCTCGGTATTTGAGTTATTGTGTCATTGTGTGAACTATGATTCCTAAAGATTCCTCGTGAATTTCACGGGACGCATCACTAGTTGTTAGTAAATTATGTAACACTTCATATCTTTTTTTTTTTTTGGTTTCAATCATATATTTATCTTCTATATTTTGTACTTGAACTAATGGGTAGTAAATTACTAACCATTTTGGCTAACGTAAGATAAATGAAGGAAAAGGTATTACTCATAATTTTAATTGGATGATAAATGAATTCGGATTATACACAATATATGTTTGATATTTATGGACAATTTATTAAAAAATTGACCAAAATAGAACGGTCATAATTAGTTGGATAATAGAACACAGTCGTTAAATTAGTGGAATAACTTAAAGGCAAAGTATAAAATATCGTCTTTCACTAATAAGAAAGTGGAAGATTGTTTTTTAATTTGATACATAAAATATATTCACGTTTTAGTTGATAATAATAATAATAATTCTAAATAATAATAATAGTTAGTCTAAATATTATACTTCGTATAGAAGACAATCTTTCAAAAAAATACTATAAACTCATTACACGCAATAATATGTTTACTGTAATTTGATTTGCTCTTTGCAGATTTTTGTTTATATAAAAGTGAAATGAGACTAACGTTGTGGAACAGAAACTTAATAGTTTGACATGGAGTACATACAATGAAACTATGGACTATAATAATGTGCGAAAAACTTGCATAAGTGCATGCTATTTCTTTTAATTGTTGATAATATACATGGTTACTAAACACATAGTGGTAGAAATAATACACCAAAATCTTATATTACCAATATATATATTAAGCCGGGAGAAAGGTTCTTTTGCCATATTTATCTATGTCACATTCAACAAAATATGTAAAAGACAAGTACAAGAGCTACTTTAATGTAAGTGACAAGTGATTATATATGATCTTACTTGTACTATATGGCATGGTGTGTGTATATAGAATTTGCTCCATTCTTCAAGCTTTTCATCTAGCTATTAGGTTCATGCTTCATATGTGATTCAATTTCTTGAGGATTCTTTCCATGAACCATGATTGTTTTTGTCATGTTGTTGATGATCATCGTCGTGGTTGCTTTGGTGCAATTGAGGGTGATGGCTCATACTCAAAGGGAAAGGCTTCAAGCCCAAGTCACTCGAGGAGGTATTGTAGTGGGGTATCGAAGTGAAGGGATTGTTGTTGTTGTTGTTACTCGACAAAGGGGAGCGATTGAATTGTCGAATGTCATTCTCTAATTGAGGATGATTACTCACATATGATGCGTGGTTGTGTGGATAATGTGTTGAGGCTGATGCCATTGAGGGAGATAGAAATAGCTGAGACGATCCTGAGGACAGGGCTAATGGTGATGATAGTGAGCTCGAGTTACTTGAATGATGGTGAGCATTTTGGGAAGATAATAACCCGTGGTTACCGAATTGTGTCAATGATAAATTTGAAGGCTCCCAATGATGGTAATAGTTGTACATTGGATGATGATGATTGCTTAGAAAGGTTGAAGGAGGTAGAATACTAGCATTGTTGTTATTACTACTTGCAATGGGAAAGAAGTTTTGAGCTAACACTTGGTTATTTCCACTACTACCCTCACCAATTGTGCCTTGATCATCATCAATTTCCTTTTGCTTGGATCTAATTGTAGCATTTGAATCCCAATACTTCAATTTTGCAACAATTGATGGGTCCTCATTGATATCTACACACTCACTATTGATGTTAATACCTCCTCCTCTCCTAGAAGATATCAAATTTGCATCAAAAAATGGATTTAAAGAAGATTGAGAAGCTCCATATCCTTGAGACATATGTATACTTTGTTGAAAAGGATCAAAAGTTCCCGGTATAGGCGGTAAGGGTGGAAGTTTATCAATGTCAAGCTTTGTTGTATCGAGTAACCAATCTATTACCTTGCTCGGCTGACCTAGACCCAGTCTGTCCTGTAAGTCATATAGCTGAATCGCAGTGGGTACCGAGAGTCTTATCCTTCTATCCCTCAACCCTTTGATTGTGCAAACTTTGCTATGACGATCTTTACCTCCAAAGGTACGTGAAACTCTCACTATTCTTGGATTCTTGAGACCCGATGACCATTGCCTTGA
Organism: Dianthus caryophyllus; assembly: GCA_023091065.1. Lineage (NCBI taxonomy): Eukaryota > Viridiplantae > Streptophyta > Magnoliopsida > Caryophyllales > Caryophyllaceae > Dianthus > Dianthus caryophyllus. The sequence continues at coordinate 7,373,026 of CM041526.1, read as the reverse complement.
TGAGCTAGAAGGAGCCATTGTACTTGTGTTGGTGGCGTCGTCTTCCTCTTTTGTAGAGTACAATGCTTCTTTATCCCTTAAACTCATCATCTTATGAGATATGTACCCTCATAACTAAACTTCCCAATTAAATGAAAAGACAAAAAGAAGTAATGTCAGTCCATATATATATATATCAACATTAATTCACAATAACTCTCTAAAATTCACCAAATCTATCAAACACACATAGATTTTGTACACTACTAGCTTGTTTCCTTTGTTTGACATAAAAGTAGATCTAAGAATCAAAATGGATATTTATCACAAAATTAGCAATGAATTATATCATTGGGATGCTAACAAAGTACAAAATTGCTCACAATTTATGAAAAACATGTGAGAAAAACAACAATTTAATGGAAATTAAACCTAGATGAAAATAGACCTACTAATACAATGAAGTATAATAAAATAAAATTATATGTACAATTTAGCAAAGATAATCAAGAATACCATGAACTTACACAAATTAGTAGGTTCCTTTGCACTCAAATACTCAGATATTGTTAAGTATTCTGCAGCGGGCTTAACTACAGAACATGAAAAGAGACCTCACAAATGCGATTTCAAGATAATAACTTTGATAAATTGAACTTGTTTTCTAGTTAGTGAGCAAAAAAATTAAAAACAAGTTCACCCAAGTACACTCTATATATATATGTATGAAGCAACAAATTGAATTAAATTAAAGAGAGGTGTATAAAAGTTGGAAAATAATAATAATAATAATATTCCTTAGATGATGAAGAGAGAATGATAAGGAGGTATGGTAATTATTCAAGAAGATCATGCTCTAGTTAAAAGCTAAGGAGAGATGCCAAAACATGTATATGTATAACCACGTCAAGAAAGGGAAAAATTAAAAAAGGAATGGAGTATATGGTCACCCATGTGTCTTGTGGTGTTTACATTGACACGAGTGTTTTGGGTTTGGTTATAAGCTTCCTTAACTTCATTCTTAGACATGTTTTTGACTAACATTAGGCAGTTAGGCTAGCTTGCTTTGGTTCACCAAATTTGCCAACATGTTTTTGTGGTCGGGTATTCCCTCTGTTACAGTCAGTTAAACTTTGTGACAAAAGTAATCGATAACTATTGATCCGATGTATGATGAAGAGAGTTATTATAGACTTATAATCAGTTTCAAACAAAAGTTTAATCAGATGACTTTAATTTGGCTTATATGATGGTTTTTATAGTACGGAGTAACTTAGTCTCGCTCTCATGTGTAAGTTTGTGGTCTTTCGAATCGAGTAGATGATGAATAAGGTTACTCTATGTGGCTACTGCTTGAATATTCTACTTGTGCGAACTAAACGCTCCCGAGATAACTCTACTTGTATGATAAAAGGCTCCTTAAATTTGACCTAATATAACTTGTGTGAGAACTCTCAACTTGAGTTGAGCTTTGGACCTATAAATTGTATAAAGATAAATTAAAGTCATTTAACAAATTAAAAAAAAAAAAAAAAAAAAAAAAAATTGAACAAATTGTATTTCCTATGTCTCAGTCATTTGTTTACACTACTTCCCTCAATCTCCCCTCACAGATTTGAAAAAGTGTAAACAATTCACTGTGACGGAGGGAGTAGTAGATTTTTAAATAAACGGTGTCTATATATGTCAATACTATATATTACTCCGTATATATCTTGTCACCTGATTTTGTTAATTACACTCAAATTAATTTAGATCTTATAGGAATATTATTGATTGATACTCCCTCCATCCCAATTTAATTGTCCCCTTTTACTAAAATGCTAGATTTAAGAGAGTCACTAATTTTCACAATAGTTACCTATAATTTCAATTTTACCCTTAAAATAATATCGGTTGGAGGGCTTGGTATACCAACTTGAGCAAATACATATTCCCACAATAAGGATGACCTAAGGATAATTAAGTAACTTTTCCAAAGGGAACAAGTAAATTGAAATTTTTCAAAAACCAAAAGGGGACAAGTAAATTGGGATGGAGGAAGTATTAGATAAATATGTTCAATTCTTAGGGTGATGATACGTACTCTATCGTATTTGCTATCATTTTTCCATTATATGGAGTTATATTTTCTCCAAACACATGAATAACCACTTTTTGAAATAACTAAATATCATATTTGCTATCATATCTTAGCCAATAGAGCTAAACTAATGTCATCTTTTCTGTTGTGCTATTACCAAAAAAAAAAAAGGTTAGAATACGTGAGTTGTATGTGAAAGGAGTATGCTACACATACATAATCGCACTTGATTTATTTTAGGTCATTTTATTTTATTTCACAAAATCGTTACTCTCTAATTTTTTTTTTTATTATGTGTCTTTCTCACATTCAGAGATACTCGTCTTCTCTCTCACTACAATGTTTCTCGAAAAGTTTGTGTTTTTATTGTGAATCCAATGTACCAATATGAAGTTATATAGACTTAATTAGGACTTGTTTTGGATTAAATTATGCTATATAAACTGAATTTATCTGAACTAAATGAATTGAATTTCAATTTAGTACAGTATAAATCTGTAAAATAATGCTAATAGTATATGCATGAAACTTATTTTAACTGAACTGAATTAAATGAGTATGAACTTAAGTTCAAAAGAATACGACCTTGTATGTAGTCGTCCTTGTGGTTCGCATTGTAATATCGGCGGATAATTAGGTATAAGTGATGAGGATGATCAAAGAGATCTATCATGATATATACCAAAGATCTAAGCTAAGAATGAAAAGAAAGGGGACCATTCTACAAATGCATATAGTTGTTGTAGAGAAAATGACAAGGCACTAATGCATGCTTTCCCCTTGACTTAAGCAAGTAGAGCATTGTATTACTCAAATTTAACTTAAATTCCTTGAATTGTTTTTGAAATTGACTCTTACACTACCTTCCTCCTCATCTTTTGGGAAGAAAAACACTACTTTACCTAGTCTAGCTTAGCGAGACATGTTTTTTTAAACCCGATCTTGTTTGACTTGTCCTCGTTATTCGACATAACGTAGATTATCGATCGATATTTAAATTGTACTTCCTCCGTTCCACAATGTTAGTCCCGCTTCACTTTTAGAAAGTCAAAATTTTAAAACTTTGACCGTAAATAACTTAAAATATATTAATAATCGTTATACGATAATAAGATATTTACATTTGTTGTCAAAATATCTTTTACAAAATTTAATTTTCAACCAAAAAATGTCGTATATAAGCGATGAATAACATGGTCGAAGAGGAGCGCTGGAGACCGCGTAAAGTCAAAGCGGGACTAACAATGTGAAACGGAGGGAGTAGTAAATTTCCTTAGTTTAGTTATGTAGGAATAGAATACAAATTTTGTTATGAATGAGCTTATGGTATAATGACCTTTTAGGAAGTTGTCATTCATTGTTGATGCATATTGTAGAAGTATACTAGTCAAAATTGTTAACGTACTACACCAAAATAAACACATTTCGTTTTTGAACAATCTTTGATATCATTTGTGAAACTTTTGTTCTTAAATGTGGAGCAGTAATTATTTGTGTCTGAAGTAATAGTGATTCTACTGCTAATGCACCCGGTCTAAAAGACTAAAAACAATAAAAAAAAATTACAAGCGGCAGAATTATATCTAAAAAAAGGTAGCAAAAACAATTTTAAAATAACGGGACTATTTAAAAAGTGATATATGGTGAGGGAGGATCGAACTTGAGACCTCTGAGGCCATGATCAATACCATATTAGAAAGTCAACTCAACCAAAATAGAAATGGTTGAGGCCCAATAATAAGCTTTATATATTACTCCGTATCAAATTATTTTAGTGAAACCACATCCCGGCTTCACACAAATATATATCCATTAATTTGAGCTTGAAATGTGAATAAAAACGAAATGTCTTTCACTACCTGATGCTATACAATATATATTCGACTTTAGAATAATCGAGAGTGATGACTAATGAGATTCAAATCCAATACAATAATGATGTTAGGAACCAACTCAACCAAAAGGTTAAGCTGATGGTTGTAGGCCCAAGATCGGTTTTATAACTCTAACACGCCCCCTCACACAAATGCCCTTTGGGCTTGAAGTGTGGACGCAACTACACGCCCGCCATACCTGGTGCGAAATAATCCACTTTGAAAGGGAGGGGTGGTGAGATTCGAACTCGTGACCTCTTGTCACAAGGCTCTGATACCATGTTAGGAACCAACTCAACCAAAAGCTTAAGCTGATGGTTGGAGGCCCAAAATCGGTTTTATAACTCTAACAAATGACAATGCTCTATCATATCGGAAATCAGTTCAACCATTTAAACTGTTGATTAAAAACCCAACAAGTATTGTACACTAACAATTTTACTGCCTTGTACGGAGCAAGTTTTGCAACCTTTCTACGGAGTAGTTCTTTTGTTCACACATCAATCATTATACAGCGTATCTGATCTTAAAAATGAACAACGCTTAACTCATGCATGCACCTTAAAAAAAGTACATATAACAGTAACGGAACGTTACAGTGTACGGAGTATTATACATACATGCTCCAACATTTCCCTTTTATCATTTGGTTTACAACTCTACTACTTCAATATTTTCGTCACTGTTAATTTAAGATATATTTGAGAAGTAAAAATGAGTAAATCTTGTGAATAAAACCCGTCTTTTACTAGTAAAGTGAAAGACGGGTTTTTAATATATGTGAAATATGGTTATATTTAATTAGTTGATTGTGATCTTTATCGACTAAATTAAAACGTGACCACTTTTGTACCTCTAGCGCTTATTCTTTTAAATGCCCAATTTAATTTCACATAAGTTCTCCACCAATAAAAATTTAATTTCTATAAGATCGAACCAAACACATAAGTTCAAATTTCTAATAATTTCAATTCTATAAGCCTCACGCACTAAACTTTAATTTACAATGACTTCAACTCCTATGAGTTCAACTCTTATAAGTTCAGTTTTTCTAAATTCAGCTCTAAAAGACCAAAAATAATAGGGTCTTAGTAGTGGTCACATTATACTCAATAATGTATCGAGAATCCCGTATTTCATTTTCAAAATGAAAGACGGCCCTTTTAAGATTTTCCTACTAAACATAGATCTCAACAGACATACTCCTGTTTAGGGTTTGTGTTATTTATTACGGCACAATTTTATGAAGGCTTTAACATCTATTAATAAACCCTAACTTGGCTTAAAGTATTAATGAAGCCTAATTAATTAAGTTTACATTCCGGTTTAAGTACCGATTTATGTGGGCCTTGTGGGGTATGGATCGTAGCTTTAACAACTCTAGTGGCTTCTTATAAAATTTCATTTAGTGTTTATATCCATTTAAAATAATGTTTTTTTTTTTTTAAAAACCAAAATTAATAAAATTGGAAATGTATAGTTTATGACAGATTGACCCCATAATAAAATAGATATACGGCGCTCATTCTCTTTGAAAATGTCCAAATTCAATTTTTCGTGGTCGATATTAGTTTAGCTACTCCGTACATTATATCGATGTGAAACAACATGGTCAATATGCCACATTATTAAAAACCATGCAAATTTTGAATAGTTTTAGAGATAACGGACGAGTTTCAGTTATATAGCAAAAAGGTAAGGAGTATCTTTTTTTAAATGATTTTTCTAACATGTGTCATAATGACATATGTTAATGTGCTGGTTAAGGAAGATAATTTGAGGAAATTTTTTAAAGTATGATTATTATAAGATTATTTTTTAATTTCTCATGATATATATTCATGAGAATCTTGCTTTAATTAGCACATTAACATGTGTAATATGAGGCATAAGACCAATACAACATGAAAGATCAAGGAGAATCGAATTTATGATTAAGATTACGGGATATTTTCGTCTTGACCATGGGTCCATGACCACTAGATCAAGATAACTTGTACTGTAGTAAGGTACTTTAAGAGTTAAGACAGTTTTATGTAAGCAAATACTCGTAGATAGCTAGGGTGTACTATATATTACAGAGACTTAATGTTTTGTATATATAGACGATGGACCAAGCTACTATTTTTGTTATTAATAGTACTTTATAAAATAGGACCAGTCATTTTATTTCCTATGTAGTGAACGATAAATTTATGAGGAATAAATGTATAGAGCAATTAGTTGACATAAATCAGTGATTATTCCATTTGGTACTTCCAAACTTCTATTTTACTCATTGGTAAATTGTAACTCAATAATTACTAGTTACTAAATTAATTTTGCTTGACTATATTGAGATTTCAAGGAACGGTAAAATATTTTAATTTCTCGATCTTTAGCTTACGTTGTCCGAGGCATGAAGTTTGAATTATGGAATTTTCTGAAATATTATGAAATTTTCAAAATATATATTTTAAAGCTTGAACTAAAATGCAAGCATGCGTGAGTTTATAATCATTTGCTATATAAATAGTATGTTGGCCTTGAAACATCTTTAATAAAAACAATAGACTATCCAACAATTTTCCAACATAAAGTAAATATTTCTGTCTTTCTTTTTGTCTTACTCGTTAGTCGTTACTCGTATCTAATTAATGCACAATTGATCACATATAGTACGTACAAAGATGAGGAGATCAATTAATTAATGTATGTAAATTAATACTCCATTAGACTTAACCCTAATTAATAAATTTGGAAAAGAAACAATGTTACAACTTACAAGTAATATATAGAACAAATAAATTATTTATTACGAGTAAGTTTTTGAGTAGTCATTGAAAATAATTGTTGTGTCAAAAGATGTTTGGTTGTTACTTATACATCGGAGAGTTCAGAGTACATACGAGTAGTATTTATTAATTATTTTGTTTTAACTTGTATCAACCAGACATAGGTTGATCATTTAATGTAAGAATATACTTTGTACATCTTAAAAATAAGAAATAAATATTTTAATTTTCTCATGACTCAGGAGAAAAACTTTACTTACATATATCGCATATATCTTGAATCACTAATGTGCGTCATGTTGACTTGAGCATACGTTAAAAAAAAAGGGATTGTATGCAGTAAAATTAAAATGTACTCCGTATGGACTGTATCTGTTTTGCTATTAGACTCTTAAAAAACTGAGGAATTTAACGTATACTATTGTATGTAATAGCCTATTTGATTTTTCATGATTATGATTATCATTACTACATCGATAACAAAATACGTATTAAATTTCAACGTCCATATTAATCGAAGGACTATTCTCTTTCGATTTCACAAAATAAAAGTGATCCGTTACGTTATATATTGACATAAATAAATTAAAAGGAAAAGCAAAGGGGTCTTTCGATAGACAGATCAAGTAACTAAAGGAAATTTAGGAGTACAATGAATGAATGTGTTGTATAAACACAAATTACAAAAGGGTTTTGAAGAAAGATAAAATGTACCAAAACAAAAGAAAAAGTGGAAAAGATCATTAAAACAGAATAATTTTATCGCCAAAAAAAAAAAAAAAAAAAAAAAAAAAAAGAGAAGGAATAACGGAAGTAAGGAAGATAGGGTTTATCATCAATATTGAACGTATGAGCGAATAATATTTAACGAAAAAGATAACCTTTTTTTTTAATATGTCTATTTTTAAATTTTTACCGTGGCAAAAATATTTTTACGGTGATAAAAATTGAACGAAAAGATAACCTTTTACTTCCTCAAATTAAATATATGGAGTATATTTTTGCTATTGCAATTCAAGGTTTTTTTTTTTTTTTTTTACAAACTACTCCAAAAAAAAATTATTTTCATCACCCCAAGCAAAATTTTTGCTTTGCCCTAATGTTGCGTTTGAAACCATAATAATTCGGATTTGAACAAAATGGCTTGTTTAGAAAGCTCGAGAATTTGGATTTTGATTTGATTCAAATCTCAAGGCAATACAATGCTTAACAAAATTTGGGTATTTCGACTCTATATAAGGGTAATAATTACTGTGATACCGTATAATGATGAATAAAAAGATAACTCAAAAGTCTATAATCCTAACGCTATTGTTTTTTAATTCATTTATTAGTTTTTCACGGTTAACATTTTCTTCTCTCATACTATACTATATACTCCATAGTTTGTTTGTTTTTTTTTCCAACTTTTCTCAATCAAAATTAAATCAATTTCTCAATAATTCTTCGATAAAGTAATGATCTATTTTAATTTCAATTTTGGTTTTAAATTATCAACTTTTACGGAGTAAACCATGTGGTGGTTGCCCAGGTGGAATTTGGGTTAACCTGGAAGTGTAACAAAGTGTGAGGTTCCAGGCTCAAATCTCACCTGGAACCAAAAAGAATAAAAACACCAAAGCAACACCACTTGGCCACCGCAGCCCCCGTCGGGGCCACCGCAGCCCCCGTCGGGGGTGGCTTACATTGTACATGTGGTGGTGCGGGAATGCATATACCAAAAAAAAAACTTTTACGGAGTAATAATTTTTAAAAGATTTAATTCAAATTTAGTGTTAGTGTTTGCAAAAGTGAAATAAATGAAATACCCTGTAGAGAGGACTTGATTGAATCGAATATCAGAATACATGATTGAATTATGAGAAATTGATTTAACTTTGATTAAAAAAGTTGAAAGAAAAAAAAAAAAGGAAACTTGTATATTAATCATGAGAGTAAAAAAAGATAGTTGTGAAAAAATAAATGAAAAAAAGTATATCACAAGATTAAAACTTGTACTCCGTATATAAAAGCAATACACATTGATAATAGCTCTAAAGTACGTATAAATTATACAATTTGATACAGTAAACTCTTTTCTATCCATCTAATGTTTCCACGAACCATTTTTTAATTTCACTCACTAAAGGTTGTCTGTCTAATGCAACCCTTTAGATGGATAAGTGATACCCAACAAAAAACAAAAAAAAAAACCCAAAAAAAAAAAAAAAAAAAAAAAAAAAAAAAAAAAAAAAAAGATGGATAAGTCACATAAGTGATTAAGTGAGACTGTGAGAGTCTATATTCATAAATCATAACTACACTTAGAACTATTAATGTCTAAGATATAATTTTATGTTCCTTTATATCCCAGATATTGCCTTATTTCATAATGAATATCTATCTACTAAAAAGTAAACAAATACTCCACATAGTACTCTGTAACACTTTTCCATTGTTGTATATATACAGAATTTGATGAACCTCATCTAATGAAGATTATAAATGCAGATCGAGTACTCTACAAAGAAATGGTGGGATCTTTAAAAAGACAATTTTTACACCGTAATTATTACTATTGAGTACGGCGTAGAATGTTACCATATTGAGAAATGTAAAAGATATCATCACATTTTACTTTATAAAGAGTAATGGTCAATTATTGGTCATTATCAATCTAAATATGAGCAAATTAAATCTTATCAGAAACTCATCTACTCTCTGACTCCCTTCATCAAAAAAATAAAATAAGTGTCAACAGTTTTATTTTAGGTGGATTTAAGGAGTGTTTAATGAAAATGATATACTTCGTATATTTTTTTTAAATTTTTTGTTAACACTTTCTATAAATAGAAAGTGGACAGTCCATTTGGATAAAATTTTGGTAAGAATGAGGATACGGTTGGATTATGGTGATCCAAAATATTAGTCAAATAATTAATTAGGATTCATTATGGTGAGAAGTGCACCATAAATGAAGAGGTGGAGAGAAGGGTTCCATCAATAATCAGTTTTGGTGAGATGTGCTCCAAATCGATGTTGGTGATTATGTGCACCATAAAAAGTGAGTGACGAGAAGGGCGTCACAAAGTGAAGACAAGGGCGTTACAAATTCGATCGAGCAATTTATAGTTTTTTTTTTTTTTTTGAGTCCAAGCAAGGAGACTCAGTTTTAGTCTCGAAAGGAGATTATGTTTAAAAGTTAGGTGTGGAGCCTAACATGTGCGGGTGCGAGAAGGATTGCATACCGTTTGAAGGTAGATTGCTCATCGACTTAGAAAGCAAGAAATTGCAAAGGACGAATGATTAGTGTTGTTCGACATGGCAGAAAGTCGAACAAATGTCCGATATATTTTGGATCAAGGGGGTGTGTTGGATTATGGTGATCCAAAATATTAGTCAAATAATTAATTAGGATTCATTACTAATAATTATGATTATTAAGTTTGTGTAGGTTACGTAAATTTATGGTTTTTAATTAGTGGTCATTTATATTTTATTTATGGAGTCATTAATGACATTTTGAATTTTTCGGTTACTCTATGTATCTTAGTCTATATAAAGACTTACTTATTATACTATCATTTTGAGCAAGTTTATAATAATTTCTCTCTTTTCTCCCCTATTATATTTTCCCCTTAAAAATTCTACAGATACTTATTTTGAGATAAAGTGGGTATTACTTTATTAATAAAAGACGGTATTTTAATGAGAATTAATATATTAATAATATAAAGAAAGACGAAGTACCATAGTAGGCTACGTATATGAAACTCAGAAGAATCAATCAAAAATTTCATGGTTGACACAAATCCCCAGTAAATGGAGATTGCAGAAGCTACTAACACTGCTCTGATCTACTGATCTACTGATCCAACGTCCGTCTTTTTTTTTTTTTTTTTTTGCTTTTTTTCTTTCTTCTTTTTTCTTTGTCTCTGAAAATAAAATAAAATAAATTATTGGTTCTATTCTTTAATTTTCTTAAAATTTGGACCCTACTACAGTGGTAGTCATCAAATTAAATGATCTCCAGGTGTCTAGACGATTATCGAGCTCATGTTTTTAAAGAGAAATTTGTTAGGAACCAACTCAACCAAAAGTTTAAACTGATGGTTGGAGGCCCAAGATCGGTTTAATATACTCTAACACGCCCCCTCACGCGAACGCCTCTTTGAGCAGGCAGTGGAGCAACTTATTCTGGCCGCCTGCAGTGCGAAATATACCACTTTGAAAGTGAGGGGTGGTGAGATTCGAACCCGTGACCTTTTTGTCACAAGGCTTTGATACCATGTTAGGAACCAACTCAACCCAAAGCTTAAGCTGATGGTTGGAGGCCCAAGATCGGTTTTATATACTCTAACAAAATTTTTGTGAAAAATCATCCACGGTCAAACGAGTTTACAATTTATAGAATGTGACTGTATTTGTATCATATTAATTTTAAAAATATAATGACATACTAATAAATATACGATGAAACTGTGTATATACTGAATTATTAGTGACTTAAGGAGTAAATTGATAATTACACCCACTCAGTAGTGCGTTTTTCAAATTTACACCCACATCGTTTTCGACTTTGTAACTACTACCAAATCTTTTGGTTCGGTTAATGACTACTACCATTTTCAATCCGAACCTAAAAAAGGCACATGAAAAGACAAAAATACCCCTGATTTAAGTTACCCTCACATTATTTTGTTTATGATTTCTATTTTCACTGATCATCTGTACCTCTTCTAATTAGTTGTTTTTGTTTTTTTACTGTTTTATTCTTTTCACTCTTTACTCTCTTCTAATTTACTCTAAAAATTTACTGAAAATCTCTACAAATTCATCTGTGAAACTGAAACTCTCCAAGCTCTCCAAGTTCATCAACAATCATATTTTTGGATTTGCAATTGAATTGGGGGTTCGCATATAATCAATTTTTTTGGGAATTAGGGTAAACCCTAGCTTTTTGTTTGTTCGATTATGATGTTAATTACTTTAATTTTCGTTTTAATTAATGGGATTAACTTATTATAGTTTGTAATTACTTTATGTATGATTACGAAAACTAAGTGTTTCAACAATTCATAACCCTAATTTTCGAAAATTAGGGTTCCATAGATTCGAATTCCCAAAAAAATTTCAGTTCCTACAATAATTGAAAATTACATAAACCCTAATTTACCAAAACCCAGAAATATGAAGACTTAACTTTACCTGATCTGACCTAAACGAAAGATGAAGATGACGAATACGTCAGAGAAGCTCGAACCTACTATTGCAATGGAGGAAAGAATGAAAAAAAATTGAAAAATGAAGGGGATTAATTGAAAAATGAAAGACAGTTAAAAAATGGGCGAGGAAAAAAAAGGAGTAAAAGGGAGAAAGATTAAAGAACTAAACATAAGTTTGCTAATGAATCAAACAAGGGGTAAAATGGGTATAAAAATCATCAACTAACTCTCTAAATCAAGATCAACGACTGAGATCTAAAGTTGGTAGGTTCGGGTCCGTACATGGTAGTAGCCATTAACCGAACCGATAAATTTGGTAGTAATTACAAAGTCGAAAACGATGTGGGTGTAAGTTTGAAAAACACACTAATGAGTGGGTGTAATTGTCAATTTACTCTTAAAATTAAAATACGAAGTATATTCTTTCTATTGATTCAACCTATTCATTATATTACAGTGAATTGTTTACAGTTTGACTTTTTTGTGAGGGGGATTTGAGGGAAGTGTAAACAAATGACTGAGACAAAGGAAGTATTTATATTTTTCGTGTTTGAAAAGACCTATTGTACGTTATAATGAGAATATATAAATTTTCAAAGTACATACTACTCTAGTAAAAATTATTTAATAATTTTATATTGTGCTCATAAATATAATTCAAATTGATTCTCGCGTGGCTATATTATTATGAAAATTCTCTAGTAAGAATTATAGTTTATTGTAATAGTGTCTAATATGTAAAACGACCAATATAATATATATTACACGTGAGACAACCAGTAAATTTGACTGCCTAACTTTACATTTACTACTATAAACACCCTTTAAACACGTGTTTCATTAGCTGCTTATTTCTGTAATAGTTTTTTGATGACCAAGAGTATAACTACAAAAATCTCATATTATAGTCGGGTTTTAACCATCACACAGGTAAGTAACCAAAAGGTTAAGCCAATGGTTAGAGACCAAAGATTGATTTTATACACTATAACACGACCCCTCACACGAATGTTCTTTAAGTTTGAAGTGTGGACGTAACTACAGCTCCATCATACTTAGTGCAAAATCCACTTTAAAAGGTTCTAATACAATGTCAGAAACCAACTCAATCAAAAACTAAATTAGAAATTATAAAAACCCAAAATTAATTAATTGTACTCCGTATACACTCTTTTTTTTGGTTTCCCAACCGATATCCAAACCTATTTGGGCCGACTAATTCGGTTTCGGAGCGTGTGTCGGGGTTAAGGTTTTAAACTCCTCCCAACGGGCTTACGGGGGATCGAACCTCAGTTCAGGGAGTATACACTCTAACGGATCATTTTACAACTCTAGCTCGCTCAATAATGTTTGTAAATAAAAATGGTAAATAATAAAAGAGTAGTAGTAGTAAAAAGGAGGTAAAGAAAGGGACAAGTAATAGTGAGTGTTTTAAATAGAGGATGCAGGCATTAAACACAAACATAACATAAACATATAGCAGTATTTCTCTATTGTCTGCCTGTTTTACCGTCTATAATATAACTGTCTCACTGACTAACTGTTTTTATCTTCTTCTTCTTTTCATGATTTGCAGTCACTACTACTACTACTAGTACTAGCTGTACACTACTGCTTGTTTGTTCTTGTTTATTGTTCATGGAGTCACCATATGATGAGACAATTTTAGCATTGTATGTCATGAAACAACCTTTGCTATATATGGACTACAAATTCTCATTTAAAACGGGTATATCTGTCTTAAGTTAAGACGGGTCAAATAGTTAGGATAAGACAAGAGTTAAAAGTGTAGGAAAAAGTAGAGTGTTTTGTCTTGTGTGTGCAAGTGGATGAGTACTTGACCCGTCTTAAGAGACTTAAAGCACATTCTTTGGACTTTTTAAATTTGGCCCAATCGAAATGAGTGAATCAATCGAATCGAGTGAACTAAAGCTGAACCAATTGAAATTTGGCGAATTGAAATGAATGAAGTCCAATTAAATAATATAGATGTGCTGAACTAACTAAAGTGACCCAGGCCCAGGCGAAGTGAAGTGGTGAAGGCTGAAGAATGAAATTTGAAAATAAAATTTGGAAAGAAACGTGTCGCTTGTGTATACGGACCACCCTTTTGTCCTACTAACCTAGGCCTATTTTATTTTAACGGTCGTGTTTAGGTCAGGTCAGTATTATTTGAATACGAGTATGATTATAGATGAATTGTACTTTATATTGTTTGAATGTTAATATGATGATTTTTTGTTATTTATTGTCTACGGCATACGTATTATATGTGTGCTGGTAAAGTATTGTTTTCGGTATAAGGTAATTCAAGGGAACATTATTGGCCGTTTCTTTGATTTTGTATTGAAAATTTTCAACAATTATCTCGTATTCAACAACTGTAAATTAAAGTTTAAACTGAAATCTCTAAGTACAATGGGACTCAAATATAACATCTACTACTGTAAATCAAAATCATGAAAGCTTCCAAGTTTTTAGTCTAATTTATTTACCTTCACTCTAGACTAGAGCTCACAAGTCTGATCCGACCCGAACCCGAGCAAAACCCGACCCAATTGACCCGAGAATATTGTGACACGAGAACCGACTCGACCCGATCCGACGATGACCCGTAACCCGACATGACCCGAATCCGACCCACACCCGACCCGATGACGACCCGACTAAATTGACGACCCGATAATAATTAAGCTTAATTTTGATTAGATTGAAAGCATAAATTGTTATTAGAATGATATATTTGACTTAATAATGAAGTAATTAAATAAAATAATGGTCGAAATAGCTATTTTATTGGGTAAAAATTGAAATAATTCGATAATATCGCGCTGACCCGATAATGGACCCGACCCAAACCCGACCCGACCCGATCCGATACACTATTTACCCAATATGATCCGACCCGATAACAACCCGAACCGAACCCGACTCGACCCGAAAGGACACTTTGACCCGACATGACCCGAACTCGACATGACCCGACCCAACTTGACCCGACCCAAGTGACCCGATTGCCACCTCTAGTCTAGACCACAAACACGACGACATTCAAATCAAGTAGGACTAGGTTTAAATTGGCACATAGCAATTTGCTTTTATTCGGTACTTTGAGTCAAGTCAAGTTACACCATCTCGGGTTTTAAGTTTTAGTCTTTTGTTATCGAGTCATTTTTTGTGCGGATTATTTATGGTAGGGTTCATCATCGAGTTGGTTCACTTTCGGCCAATAATGGTGGAACCGATAAATGTGATGCAACAAGATGGCATTATGAAGTCACTATAGGTCACTTTGGGACGTTATGGGTCGAATCGATTTGGTTTGAGCCAACAAGGGATTCGACAAAGCTCAAATAGGGGCTTAGATCATGTTTATTCAACTAGGGCTTTGAACCGTATTCACTTTAATACATTTCAGATTATATTTCGATGTCAAGTCAAGATTCATGGCTCCTTGTGACATCCGTTTATCAAAACACTACAATACAAAATAACACTTGCGTAGTTGTGTCTAGGGGTGTTCAAATTGTGGTCCACAGACCACAGTGGATATCAAGTTGACCCGAACCACACAGTCGTGTCTAGTCCAATTTAGATAAAGCACATCCCCTTATTAGTTCAATGATCCACATAGATAAGGAAATCTTTCTCCGGTCTCATCCAATTTCAAAAAGAAATCGTTTGTTGCTCGTCTAGCCCAGTCCGATCCAAACTCAAACTAATTGTCAGGTCAAGTATGGTCTAGATCCTACCCTAACCAATCCGATTTTTAGGGTTGAGTAATGAGGTGGTCTAGTCTTCGTTGATTGTCCCATAGTGAACCAATCTTCAAATTCGAGTATTGAGGTAGTCTGATCTTTGCTTCTTTATGGTATAACCTAGTTTTGGACCCGTGAACCACACTTGCATCCCTCCATCAAATGTTTAAATCCGTTTACCGATACAACTACTGTAGTTAAGTTGTTAAAGCAACGAGGAATGGGGTACTCATGACTTGGGTTCAATCCCATCGACATAAACGCGCACCCTTTACAAGAAATATTTTAGAAAATGATTTTAGGAAATAAAGCTTTACTAAAATTTTCGGATAAATTATTTGCTTCATTATTAAATACTAAGAAAGTAATTATAAAATTAACAGAGTTAGAAAACCCATAACTTGTTACAGAAGTGTAGAGATTCACACAGTACATAACGGATGAGGATCCTCTCCATTTCATGAAAAGAAATGGACATCCATTTCCTAAGGACGGTTAGGATTGGATCCTAGGAAAATCTAAGGGTTGTAATAATTTGGTAAAAATAATGTTTTAATGAATGAGAGAGAAAATATATTAAAATATTAGTGTATTAGAGAGGAAATGAGGAGAAAGAAATGGAGAGGATCCAAATTGGTACATAACATAACTGTTAAATTTAGGGTCTTTAAAAACAAGCTTAAAGTTCAGAGAAATGATCAGACTCGATCTCAAAAATTATTCTTAAATATGTCACTATTCATGGGGAAAAAAACGAGTTGACGATAAACTATTTCAATCCCCCATATAAGACCCAACCGGTAGTTTTTAGCTAGCTTATGTTCGTGATGTTAACGATCAGAAGCAACAAGTTCAAGTCGACAACCTAACTAGTAACTTCAATGGGGTATCTTGGGTGAAATTGCCTACAACCGAGGCAATATCGAGGCAAATTCAAGTTTGATTCATAATTTAAAGATGAATGGAATTACGGTCAATGATAAGATTTTGTGCTCTCTTTCAAACTACAAGTAGGTAGGAAAACCATAACAAAGTAGCTAGGAGATCTACTCAACCGAAAACTATTGTAACATACACGACGGAACAATTATCCCTAGAAAAATTGCATGATATAGAAATTAAGAGTTTAGAACTCTATAAGGTAACATAGAGAGTAACGAGACGTAGAACAAAAGCCATCAAGTAGATTCATTCACCAATAAGAAGTTCACCAAAGTTCCGCATCACGAATATCGAGCCAAGAAATATCCCTGCAGCTCTCAGTAATTTCTGCCAACAATCAAGATAAAAGAAGAAATGGTAAATCAATTGCTATAGAAAACTTGAGACTACTTTTAAAAAACTTCGGGATACAACTACCTTCAAAAATCGTAATTCTATAAAAACTTAGGAACATTTCATAAAACTTTATACTTCAGACTTAAGAAACTATACGACAAAGAGAACAGATCGTCATACCGCTTTAGTCTAGCAGTTAAACTAGACACCAATCTCAGCATTTAAGCATCTATATGGTCTCCCAAGTCACGAACAATCAAGCAAGAAGTAAATTACTCGTACTCTATGTAAAATACAACTGCGAAGGGTTGCCTGAAATACAACTTATGGACGAGAGAACCCAAATCTATTATTTGACTACAAATTTAGAGCTCCAATGTCTCAACGAACCCCTAGCTACAATGACGCAAGGATAGCGGGTACTACTCAATTATTTATGCATCCTTACTGCAGACTGTAAATACGGAGGAGTTTCAAGGTTATACATGTGACGAGACAAAATTATAGCTAGTTCAGTGGGTTGATTTGGTTTAGTTCTTCGTAACCGAAACCAAAGAATAATAGGTCATAACTCATAAGTACAGACTCCATTGGGGATGGATGGAAAATCTTATACAAGTAATTCGGCAAACAATCTGATTCGATGGTTGTAGGCTTATATAGCTCAAACGTGCATAAACAACTCATTCTGTACCAGCTCACTAGCTTAGCAACAATTTTTGAACACTGATGCAGATCCATGTAATCGGAGGGAATTATGTGCATGACGGCTTCAAAGTGTACTTTTCAAACACTGGCAAAAAAAGGATATGCTTGAGCTAAATTTTACTATAGGCAACGGTGTCTTCGTATCAAACAATCTGGACATTTCCGAAAATAGTACTCCACAACAAGGAATAGAATTCAGAATATAATTACTACCAACAATGAACGTCAACTTACTCGATCAACATGGCTCCTATATCAGAGGAATGGACAGAGAGTCACAGAGACTTAATAAAAACGTATCACCTCTACGGTGAAGCTATGGAGCAGTATTTAAGAGAAGTAAGGAACATGATCAATGAACACGGGGAGAAACCCGAAACAATGAACAACAGCAAGGGAATCAAATTGAGAAGAATTTCACAGACATGTAACCGAATGACATTTCACTATATAGCACCAATATCCAGTATACATACAGTCGATTAAAAACAAGATGTAAAGCCCCGTACTCCAATTAATAACTTGAACGTGAACAAAGCCTCTCACACAATGTCGTATCTATGTTTAGGTAAAGGGAAACAACAACCACTTAAACACGAAAAAAGCCGAGACAAAATGATGATTCACTAGTTACCACTTACCATCCAAATGTTATCAACCGTTGCATATTTTGCGTCTAAACTCTTGTACTTTTTACCATGAAAACAAATACTCTTACTTTTCCATCAACGGAATTAAATCGGTGATCAGTACCTCAAAACCAACCTAACATTCACTAACCTCTTCGACTCCCACTTGCACACGCCATAGCTCCCGTGTTATTCTATTGTGAAAACTTACACTTACACTATGCTCCACTCCATTGGAACAATCCAAATACAACATCAAGTCATCAAACGCCCCAAAAGACGACAACTTTCATGTTAAAACATGATATTTGACATGATATAATAATCAAGAACATCACTCCCTTAAACTGAACTCAATACGAAACATGTAATTTACGCTTTTTCCGGAAACATAACGGGGATCTATTTACCCTTTCACATGTGAAAATCAATTCATCAATTCAGCATCACAAAATTAATTTAATACAATATACAATTAACATCAACTCGTGACCGCAGCTAAGTATATGGCAACTACGTATCATATCGTAACAAAAATACAAGAATAAACGATGATTCTACAAGTGAAAACCCTAAAAATTGAAAGATGCGAAGAAAACTAAAATCAAAATCAAAATCAAAATCAAAATCAAAATTAGAAAGTAGAGTAAAATTGGATACCTTATTTGAGGACCATTTTTGAGGATCATGGATTTCGGAGTGACAGACGCGCTTAATTTTGTCGAGAGAGATGGGGAAATCCGCCATAGTTAGGGTTTTTCGGAGGTTTTGGGGATTTTTTTTATTTTTTTTTGAGGGTTTCAATCTAAAAACCTAAAATCAATAGAAGTGAAGTCTTTGTACACGACTTACTTCTTGGGCCTCTTTTCTTTTGTAGTGGAAGGTAAGTAGCCCAATTATGTGTATAAACTTCAAACCAACAAATATGATCTGTTCTTCTGTAAAACCGTTTTATACCGTGACATTTGTCGTATAATATAAAACAAGTTTCATAAAAGAAAAGTTTTTTAACATATACTCACTCGTCTATCTAAAACAAGGTAGTATCTGATTACGATAGAGTAACACGTACTAAAGATTTTAGTATCTTCTTGACATACCCATGCCTGAGTGTACGTTGGATTCTGAAATCGAACTTCGTAAAATCTTGTGAGAAGTAATTAAACTAGCCGACCATAGTTAGACAAGGGAGCAAGTGAGCACCGTTGAACCATTTAGATATAGAAATGAACTTGAAAATTCTATTGACTTAATCGATAATCGATCTTGCACTTGGTATGTATAATTTCAATTGTATCTGAAACATATTCAGATTTCAATTAAATAGAAATTGATCGACGTTTACATAACTAAAGGTTACCTCAAATATAAATACATTTGGGCCCATTCTAATCAACCAATTGATTCGAGTTTAAAAAAAAAAAAAAAAAAAGTTATGATGTGTAGACACTCCAAGTTCATATTTATTTTACATTAATTCTTAAATCGCTAATGATATTGTAATTTATTTCTATTGTAATTAATATCGTAATAAACATCATGCAAATTGATTTCAATCAACTCGATAATATTATGATTAGAGTCTTAGTACCTAGTGTAGTGGAGAAGAAACCGAAAATAAGATCAAATTAAAACAAAACAAAGCCGATTTTACCCGATCTGAACTAATTCAACTACTCTGTTACGTTGTTACTTCACTCAATTCGAACCTTGCCCGAGCCTGAGTCCGGGTCTAATACCGAATCTATTCCAAACCTAAAAAAACAATAATCGAAAATCACAAATTCTTATGTAAGTCAGGATTTACAATAAGTTATTGTAAGTCCACCTCATTTGTACCCGTTTATATAGCTTTTGTACTATTTAAGTGATAATTATGATTAATTGTTACTAAATTTTTTTTAGTACCTCTGTAAGTGACTTTAGTAGATTTATTTTATGGTTTTGTACCCTTTTAACTGCAATTTGTACTTTGGTCTTACATTAATTTTATGTAAGTTGTGCCTTAGAGGAGAATTACCGATCAAAAATAGCCAACCAAAAGTAGACAAGTGGAGAAATGAGCAACCATCAAAATAATCAATCAATCCAAAAACATTTCATTATCCTCACATGAGCATCACATAGTGTGAAGTTGTCATGTGGTGAGCTTTACTACCCGTGATACTCCCTCCACTTTTGGCATGATTGTTTTGGCTTAAAAGTTAAAACCATCAAACTAAAAAAAAAGTTTACTAAATCTCATAACATAAATTAAATTAAATGGATTCTTCAGCAACATTGAGCAGTATTTTCAACTGCACTTATGCTTCTGCAAATAAATTTAATGGTAGAAGAGCATTTCTCATTCAATCTATGGCTTCTAAAAAGCCTTCATCGTCGTCCTCGTCTTCCGCTTCAAAAACGCTTGGCTCTAAGAAGGTACTCCCCCCTTAGATAGTTTTGCGAAAAGGGTTTTTTTGATAACAAATGTAAATATATTAGTATCACATTGTACAGATTTATACGGTTTAAAATTAGATGTATGCAGTCTTACCCGTGTGTTAGACAGGTGAACATTGTGCTGAACATTGCATTGACCCGTGGCTAGTTCTCGATATAATTTGTGTAACTGTTAAAATATAAAATCGATCATTGGTAGCTTAGCGTTCTTTGGTTGAATGGTTTCCATGACATGATATCAGAGACTTATGATCAGAGGTTACGAGTTCAAATTCCACCAACGTCATTTGTATCCAACACTCTATAACACCGACAATTGAGCCCTTGAAATTGATTCTAAACACTATCTCGAACGCAGGGCACACAAGTGAAGCTTCTGACAAGAGTAGAGCAACTCAAACTGCTAACAAAAGCCGA
Organism: Dianthus caryophyllus; assembly: GCA_023091065.1. NCBI lineage: Eukaryota > Viridiplantae > Streptophyta > Magnoliopsida > Caryophyllales > Caryophyllaceae > Dianthus > Dianthus caryophyllus. The sequence continues at coordinate 7,351,880 of CM041526.1, read as the reverse complement.
GAAAGCAGGGCTACTGTCAGCACTCGAGAAATCCGGCCTGTCGCTGACAGCAATTGAGCAAGCAGGGTTACTGTCAAAAGCCGAGGAATTAGGCATTTTATCAGCAGCAACAAACCCTGAAACTCCATCGACACTCTTGACATTAAGCCTCGGTCTCCTGATTCTCGGTCCAGCATTCGTATTTCTGGTGCCAGAAGATCACACTTGGGAAGTTGTTCTGCAGGTTCTCGTAGCGTTGTTCACTGTCGTTGCTGGTTCTGCGGCATTTGCTGCTTCTAATCTTGTATCTACTCTCCAGAAAAGTTGAATTTCGACTTTTTTTTTTTTTTACCTCTCTTTTCGGTAACAGCTAGTGTTGTTGTGAGATACATTGGTTTTCATTGTTGTCGATACGACAGTGCCTTGAGTCGATGCAAGTATAATGTACTGTTTTGAATCAGGAGACGAGCACGTACTGATTCGTGCTGTATTATAGAGCAAAATGCAAATATTATTTGGCAAATTTTCAAACAAGACCGATGTACAGCGTACAACGGTCTTATATCCTTCAGAACAACGTAACATTTATTGTAAATTTGTAATCATAAGACGTTTACGAAATACGAGAGAATGAAACAAGAAACTACATGCAAAATATGGTTCTATAGTATTTTGGAATTATATATTATTTGTTTTAAGATGTAAACAAGATCCGTTGTAGTCTAGTTGGTTAGGATACTCGGCTCTCACCCGAGAGACCCGGGGTCAAGTCCCGGCAACGGAATTTTTGTGCTTTTTTTTTTTTCCCTTTTTTATTTTGACTATAATTGGTTTAGTAGGTTTTATCATATTTTTTGCAAGGAAAAATATTTTATTTATACAAAATATCTCTAAAAGTTTTTACTTATATTCAGGGACGACTTTAGTGGGGTTGTTGTGACTTTGTGAGTTTTTTTCGAAAAGATATAAATAATGGTCTAAAAATGTGAAAAGTATAGGAAAAAGTCTTTTTTTCTGACATCTACAATTATAAATCTTAAAGTCGTCACTGTTTATATAGTAGAGACAACCTAAAATCTGTACTTGATTGATCATATACTGTATTTTTCTAAGTCAAACTTGAGCGTCTTTTTACAACTTTGTGAGTTTCAAGCCCAAATTTTAATCAAGTCGAGTGAAACTCTCGTAGATATTTTGGATAATAAATGAGCGTTTTACAAGTGTTTGGGAAGACTAAGATGAGAAAGTTGACTTGTGACTTGTTACAATGTCAGCAAATATGCTTGGAAAATTCTATAAGAATATTCCCAATTTATTCACTAATAATCCTCAGAAACTAACCTCATCATCAGAATTTGTACAGATAATCCACATGATTTTCACTAATTAATATATTAATAATTAACTAATTAATTAACTAATTAATTATTATTAGTAATAAACGAATCATATTCATATAATAGTGTTTTATAATCAAACTCAAATTTATATATATATATATATACCATGTATTAGTTCAACAAAAGAACTTCGTAAAAACATCATTGATCATCATGCCTTCATTTTGTAAGTGTTATTTATGAAATACCCAATTCATTTATTCATTATTTTTCTTGATTTTTTTTTTTTATCAAAAAGATTCAATTTTTTTCATGCTCATTCATGTAATTAATCTGGGTTTTTTTAGTCTTTATTGTGTCATTTTTATTTTTATTGATTGTGGTGTTAATTTTGATTATTTGAGCAGGGTAATTATTTGATTTGATGTGATTATAATGTAGTTAATTCCACTATAATTTATGCTTTTCTTATTTTATTTTTTTGTCAATTGAGTAGATTGATTTCTGAAATAATGAAATTTTGGAAGGGGTGAAGAATCTTTATACCTATTAAAAGAAAAAAACCGTAAAATTTTACTCCGTATTATTTATATAGTTTTATCGCACGCATACAATTGTCAACTTTTTCACTTGTTTTTAGTGCCTCACTTGTTTCATGGGAAGTGAATTCCTACACGAAAACTTCCTGAAATCACTTACCCCATGACAATCAAACAGTTTTCAGCACTTCGCGCGATCTTTCAATTCCCGTTATTTTAAAGTTCCCGGGAAGTTTTTTTTCCTACATCGAACCAAACGACCCCTTAGTTTTGAATCTTCCTTGCTGAAATGTTGGTTTTTCGTTTGTGCTCGTCGTGCTGCGTAAATTCTACCCCCTTAGGCCTTAACTAACCGTAGTCAAGTGCTTTTTTTTATTTTTTGAGGCGCTGTGGTGTGTTCATGTCGCTGAGCATATTCAATTTTCATTGAAAAAAGTAGTTTCGACGATAAATTCCCTAGAGTATACTCCTAGAAGTTTAATTATGGGTTGTCGTCGTTTAGAATCCACCTCTCTGTGTCGAGAGGACACCCATCATTGCTGAGTCAATGTTGTCGCCTAGAAGTTAAATTATGGGTTCATGGGTTGTCATCGTTTAGAATCCACCTCTCTGTGTCGAGAGGACACCCGTCATTGCTGAGTCAATGTTGTCGTGTTTATAAAATTCGGTCGAATTTCTGCAGGTGTCGTCCCTCTTACTCTTCTGCTACTTTTTGTCGGATGCAACGCTAGACCTATACTTCCATTGCACGAGACCGTAAATGTTGAAGGTTCTAAGCAGCCCCTGCAGACCTCTCGGCCATTTAACGTTGCTCACCGAGGTTCTAATGGTGAATTTCCCGAAGAAACTGCCCCAGCATACCTTGTAAATACTGTTTTTTTAAAACTACGAGATTCCACTTGCTCCTGAACTTCTTGTTTGAATATTAAAATGGATAACCTCGTGGTTGTTTGTCCTTGCAGAGAGCTATAGAAGAAGGAACGGATTTTATAGAAACTGACATTCTAGCCACCAAAGACGGCGTTCTTATTTGCCATCACGATGTAGATTTAGGCAATACCACGGATATTGCTGAGCACAAGGAGTTTGCTGACCGTAAAAGGACCTACGAAGTTGAAGGAGTCAACATGACCGGCTTTTTCACTGGTATGATCAGTCTTTACTCATTTTATGACTTACTATATGACTTTACGGGAAGTTAACAAGGTTTGTTACCGTCTGATCAAAACTTCTTTATAACGTGTAGTTGATTTTACGTGGAAAGAACTTCAAACACTTAGAGCAAAGCAGAGATATTGGTTTAGAGATCAACAGTATAATGGTGAGTTTTGTTTTGTTGGTTCTCGCTCAGTCTTACCAATCGAAATTGAGTGGTGTATCGGAAGTGTTTTTATATGTTTTGCATGTGTGGCAGGAAAATTCCCGATAATTTCTTTTGAAGAGTACATTACTATCGCTCTTTACGCTCCTAGAGTAGTTGGGATATATCCTGAGATCAAAGATCCCGTCTTCATTAACAAACATGTAAGCTCAGTTTTTTCTTTTAGCGCGTCCTAGAAATATCCTCTGCGTATGGAGTATATATTATTTTAAAGCAAAATATCCTTCTCATCAGAAGTAACACGATTGTGCAGGTAAAATGGTCTGATGGTAAGAAGTTTGAGGACGTTTTCGTGGACACCCTTAAGAAGTACGGTTACAAAGGCTCGTATATGTCGAAGGAGTGGTTGAAAAAGCCTTGTTTTATCCAATCATTTGCTCCAACGTCAATAGTCTACGTATCGAAACTGACTAAACTACCCAAAATCTTTTTGATTGACGATGTAACTATGCGAACACAAGATACCAATCAGGTAAAACCTTTCGTCTCTCTCAATAGACGTCTTGTACAACTTGTTTGGTGTAAAATTAGTATTTGCAATCACGCTCGTCTTTGCAAATGTACTTGAGAATAAGCAGGTTTTAAAAGTTTACATGCATCGCATTCAAGTGTTGTTACTTGTTACTATTATTAAATTTTATCAGCGCTCATTTGATTGATAACATGCAGTCGTACGCGGAGATCACTTCAGACGCGTATTTGAAGTACATAAAAGATTACGTCGTTGGCATTGGACCGTGGAAAGACACTGTGGTTCCAGTCAAAAACAATTATCTGCAAGACCCTACCGATCTTGTTGCCAGAGCACATGCTCATAATTTAAAGGTGCATTGAATTTCTCGTTTTTGTTTTACTTTTTAAGAGTGCCTGCGTATACGTTTCATGAGATCAGATCTTCGAAAAACTGATGCGAAGGAAACCTACCATTGTCCAAAATATACACCATCGTTGACAGAAAACCGGATCTATGTGCTTACATCCAGAGACGTAGAATGAAATTGTTGACAGAAATACTTTAGTACGCTCAGATGGTCCTGTACAGTATTTTCGTCTCCTATAGAGGCCATTCTAATACTAATACGAGCTATGACGTATGGAGTACTATTTTTGTCTATTTTTCCTAAATTATTGTTGTCGAGCATTGTATTACGGAAATGATTAATGCCTTAGGGTTTCTTTAATCATTATTTACTTGCGCTATTACGAGTTCCATACTTTGTTCGTCTAGTTTTTTTTTTTTTTTTTATCCAACGGCGTTCTGACAAGTGTGTTAATTGATTCAGGTTCATCCGTACACCTTCAGGAACGAGAACCAATTTCTGCACTTCGATTTCCATCAAGACCCATACGTTGAATACGACTATTGGATAAACAAGATCGGGGTGGACGGCCTCTTTACCGATTTCACTGGCAGTCTCCACAACTTCCAGAAATGGACGTCTCCTCTTCCCCAACACGACGATCTCACAAAAGATGATGATCAAACAAAATTGTTGCGTAAGGTTGCAAAAATGGTGTCGAAGTACAATTATTAGGTTCAATTTCCAACCATTCTTTTCGACATCGAAGACAAAACTACGAACTCAGATGACAGCAGATTATTGATGTTGCTCGTCAGTCCATTCTTCCGATTTCAAATGATAGATATAATTGTTCAGATTTGGTGGTTTCATGTTGAAGATTAGATATTGTGGAATGCTTTTCTTTACTCGGATAGAGAGCCACAGAGAGCACTGTGTTATAGTAATCCAGACGGTTTTGAAACCATGTTCTCGACTCTCATATTTTCACGCCAAAAAACTTCAGCAGTTAAATTGCGCATTCACTTTCTGTCGATAAAATTTCAACCCCATATAATATGCATAAAAATGTATGAATCGAAAAATCAGTTTATAAGTTGATGAATGTTAAGGACAAACAGACAGTGCAAATGGGCAATAACAAGCTAGGTTTAAAGTTTAAAAAAAAAAAGTAATCCTCGGAGGGTATTCCGCCATCTTTATTTCAAAAAACGCTACAAATCAAGTCATCGATTTATTGAAAGCCAGCAAACAATTGCTATGCTAATATTGCTTCACAGCACTAATCATAGCGGTGTCGACTACGGCCAGTCTAACAATTTAACTAGCCTTCAGGTACATAAGCAAAGATTACAAAATCGAGAATTTTTTTTTTTCCCCTCTCACTTGTAGGCACAAGATGAAATGACTAACAAAACATCAGTTTGTATGTCGGTCCGTAGCAAGAACCAAAGGCGCACTGAGTATATATCGAAAGCATTCAAGCTGAAGTTTATAGATGTATCGGAAACCGGTGTAACGTTTCACTCGAGTGTTACTTCGACTTGTCGCTTTGGTGGATCCAACTGCAAGTAGTAAAAAGGCTCTGTCGGCTCTTCCCTGCACAAATTTAGAGGCGTAGACCGTCATGAACTAACGTACAGCAGTTTCCTAACTAGCATTTGTAACACCTCATTTAGAAGAGTACGTATAAAATAAGCTAAAAGACACATACCCAGGGTTTGAGCGCATACAACGCCAGAAGAGTTTAAACGGGCCGGGAACGGTCTTAAATGGGTTACCTTCGAAACAAGCCTACACAGTACAAAAATTGGCTCATAAGTTATCATAGCAGTGATCTTTCCAATATTTCGCATAATTATTGTGTACACCATTTTGTTATGAATGCCTGTATTATGTAATGTGATTCAGATGAGCTCATACAATGTGTTTCAGTTCATTTCAATTAGCAGTATGACGTAGAAAAAGATTCAAGGAAACTGAATTCACGTAATATATCTCCGTGGATAATCATAACTTGGAAGGATAGTCAAATGCCTAGACGCTAGCGGTGAACACGTTTTTAGTCTTTACACCTGATGGTCGAGGAAGCCAATCCACCAACAAACTCTTTGCCGACTGATTACATTCACAAAATCGTACTTCCTTCATTCAATTTCATTTACCTCATTTACTTTTTCAAGTTTACCAAGACACATGTTGACTGAAATATATACAGTTTCACATTATCAAAATCTATAGAAGTTCGATATTCTTATTTAATCATGAAGGCAAATCAAACAAGATCCACATAACTATATTTGCAAGGAATCTCGAAAGTTCTCTACTTGAATGAATACTGACAAAAACTGAAATGAAATGAATGGAAGGAGTACCTAACATTACCATGAGTCATGACTAGTTGACTACCATCTTAAACGCAGAAGATTTGCTTTACCATTCAATAATATCGAGGGAAGTCGGGCTATTAAAACTATTCCCTATAATTCATCAATTTCTTTACGATTTCTCAAGTCCTTGTCGCTGAAAAAATTAAACGCAAACAAATGGTTGGATCTGAAGGAGTACTGAACCTTTTCGGACAATTACAACTCAATTTACTAACACTGACCCATGTTTAGACTTCAGATGACAGGATTTGGGAGGATTTCTAAGCCACCACCGAAACCAAACCAGTTTCCAAACATAGCAAATATTTGATAGAACACATCGTTCGATTATCGATTCCAAACAGCGTGCAAATTTCGACTGTCAACTACTAACACCACCTCTTCTTGAACACCTATCACGAAACATTCACTTTTTTCAAGCAACAAGTTAAAATGCCAGAGTAAGTCCTGTGAAACACCGTCTTTCACTCTAAAGACGAGTTTGCTGATACATAAAATGTAACCAATTTTATCCGTCTCGCAATAATGATCACATTATAGTCAATAGTGGTTACCAACCACCCGAATGACGAATGTGGCCAGATTTCATGTATCAGAAAACCGTCTTTCACTTTTTACGACTTTTCCAAAAAGCGCCAAGCGAGTTACTCTCATCGGAAAACGATCAAACATCAATCTCTTTGAATCGGATTTTTCAAATTGCGCAAACTCAAATCGCTATGGTTGTCGTGACTTCACCGTAAAAAATGAAGCTAAAATCATCCCTCAAAATCCACCCAAAAATGTAAATTTGCAAACTAACTTCAAATCGCTTCTACATCAAACGTGCAATCGACGAGATAAACGAATCAACAATGATTCCACCGCATCAACATTTTCTCATCAGATTCAATCGATTTTTCCAGAAACAATAATCGAAATTCAACAGTTGATTAAAAAAATTAGGGTTAGGAAAAAAAAAAAAAAAAAAACCTGAACGACGTCTTCAGCGCGGTCGTTGCAGCGGTGAGGGGTGGGTTGAGGGTGGTAACCCTCCGATACTCCCCACGGCGACTCTCTCCTCTTCACCGGCGACGGCGACGGCGACGGCGACGGTGACGGTGGTTGTGTCGATGCTTCACTCATTTTGTGTTTTGCCTATTTGCTTTTGTTGTTTCGTGTGATGTTTGAGAGTGAACGTTTTGTTTTGGGTTACATCGGTTTAGTCGGGATTCGAGCCGGGTAAGATCATAAAATGACGATAAAACTATTCTTTATAAAATTTGTTTTTATTATCGAAGATGTCATAAAGTGGTCAGAGGTATCCTAAGTAGTAAGTCTCGGATTTGAATTTTCTCTCACGCTGTAACGGTCTAGCGCCCCTAATGCTTTCTCTTTGACAAAAAACAATTTTTGTACTCCCTCCATTCCACTATCTTCTTCCCACTTTCCCAAAAAGGAAATTCCACTATCTTCTTCCCATTTTTATTTTTGTCAACTTTTAACCAATCTTATCCACACAATCTACTTTATTATTTTTCTACTTTAATCTCACCCACACAATTCACTCACCTTAGTTTTTGAGCCAAACTAAAAGGGGAAGAACAAAGTGGAATGGAGGGAGTATTTATTTGTTCAAAAATTGACTAGGAAAGACTCTTGGAGATGGATCCAGCCTAATATAAATTCTCACATTGCGATCCCACATCGGTTATGAGATGAGAGTTGGTCTTGTTTATAAGGCCTAGGGGCTACTCCTCCTATTGCCAATTGGTTTTAGGATGGAACCTCCTAAACCTTATAAGCGGACTCTCTCATACTCTCGGGTGTGACCTAGGCCCGTGAAATTTAATACGGTATCAAAGCCCATGGTTGTGTGACCTGGGACTCTCGTTAAACTGGGCCTTTATGCACCTGAAAGAGAGGACAATTTCCCCCAGTTTGCGTAGTTTGCGTTGTACAGCTGGAAGAGAGGCTTATTGCCCCGCAGCCTGGTATGAAAGTGGGCTCGCATGTGAGGGGGCGTGTTGGAGATGGATCCAGCCTAATATAAATTCTCACATTGCGATCTCACATCGGTTATGAGATGAGAGTTGGTCTTGTTTATAAGGCCTAGGGGCTACTCCTCTTACTGCCAATTGGTTTTAGAATGGAACCTTCTAAACCTTATAAGCGGACTCTCTCATACTCTCGGGTGTGGCCCAGGCCCGTGAAATTTAACATGGTATCAGAGCCCGGGTTCGCCCAGGCGAATGCCCTTTGGGCTTGAGGCCTTGTGACTAAAGGTCACGGGTTCAAATCTCACCACCCCTCACTTTCAAAGTGGTATATATCGCACCAGGTAGGCGAGCATGTAGTTGCGTCCACGCTTAAGGCCCAAAGGGCATTCGCGTGAGGGAACGTGTTAGAGTATAGAGTATATAATCGATCTTGGGCCTTCAACCATCAGCTTAAGCTTTTGGTTGAGTTGGTTCCTGACATGATATCAGAGCCTTGTAACAAAAAGGTTACGGGTTCGAATCTCACCATCCCTCACTTTCAAAGTGGTATATATCGCACCAGGTAGGCGGGTCTGTAGTTGCGTCCACGCTTCAAGCCCAAAGGGCATTCGCGTGAGGGGGCGTGTTAGAGTATATAATCGATCTTGGGCCTTCAACCATCAGCTTAAACTTTTGGTTGAGTTGGTTCTGTTGGGGTTAGTGTCCTCCACAGTTAGTGCAATAACATAAATAAATCTCTAAAGGTACACAGGGTACATTTTGTATTTAATCAGTTGATTAACGTTTATCAATAACGGTTGGCTTGCTAGATAAGTTTGACGTTATTGTCATACAGATGGCGGTGATCAACTGGTCCCTAAGAGTCACACCTAAAGGATGTGTTTGAGAGATATGATTATTTGAGAAAATGATCATATTGATGCCTTACTTAATGACTAAACAGTTAGTTAGTGTTGTTGACTAAAAGGTTAGTCAAATGTGACTAAAATGTTAGTCAAGTGTGATGATGTTACTGACTAAAATGTTGGTCGGTAAAATGACGGTACGGCTATTTAATACAGATTAAATAATATTAGCTGAGACGAGTTAAATGTAATTCGTGAATTGAATATAAAATGTTATATTTAATTATTGTTTATAATGCAAGCTAATTAAATATAAACCGTTATAATTAATTAGTAAATTATAAATATAAGGATATTTATAATATATTATAATTAATTAAATACAGATGACACTAGTAATAAAATGCATTATATAAAAAGCTAAAATGACCAAGAGAAAAGTGTCCAGGTACATCGTATCCCGATACACCCTTTCTTGATCATTAAGTTAGTGTATTTGAGGAGAATAATATCTCCCCAAATAAAATAAAAAAAAAAAAAAAAAAAAAAAAAAAGAGGCCGGCCCAATTGAGGATATTGGAGGAGTATATTTGCTTCCTAATTGCTCTCTAATTTCCTAATCAATTCATTCATAATTATTCATCACAACTAAAACACAAAAACTTTGAGAGAAAAATCAGTTTTTCTTCTATATTCTTCTAGCAAATTCAAGGGCATATTTCAACACATCTTGGGTGAGATTATTAGGAGATACCATACTTTTGGTATTGATCTTAGGCCAATTTCATTAGGATTAAAGGTTAATTCTAAATCTTATTGTCTTATTATGCAATTTCAATTTATGACTTTAAATCTTATAAAAGTTTTCATTATAATCCTGTGTTTTAATGGTCTATATACGGATATAAACCTACAGGTTCATGACAAGAACTTTCGTCAAATTAATTATTCCGTATATTTTAAGGGTATGGGATTAGATGATACGTAATATTTGGTAATGGTATGGGCTCTTCTCGCTCGCTTGTCACTAAGGAACATCATCAATGATATTCGCCCACGTTAAAGGTTTGGCCTAGATTTTAGAGTTTAAAAATTTCCCACTTGTTTGGTTGCCCATTAAAATTCATGGGAAGTTGAAATTCCTATGAAGTGAGAAATGCCCATTTGTTTGGTTGCTCATTTTATGGGAATTGCAACTTCCCGCGAAAAGTGAATTCATTCGTTACGTAAAACTTCACTTAGGGCAGAGCACGGACCGGATATCCGATCTGAACTGTACTTTCGGATCGGATATCCGAATTAAAAAATTCTATTTTCTAATATCCGATATCCGATCCGATCCGATTCGGATATCCGAAATTTGATCCGATTAGATATCCGAAAAAATTCGGATCGGATACGGATATATCCGAAATTTAAAACTTATTTTTGTCAGTTGTTGTTTTGTGGGTTTCTCTTTAAAACTTAGATTTATACTTAAAGGAAAAAAAAAACCTAACATTGACCTATTACATTATAAATCATACAAAGTACAATCATATGGTGATATGGAGTAGAATAATAAAACTTAATTACAAAAAAGTATAGTTGTAATCCATAATTAGATTGAAATATACCTTCAATTAACTTGAGCAATTTTTTGTTCCCACAAGATTATATAGAGAACTTGAGAAAGAAAATACAAGTGGTGATGCATGTTTAAAGGATTTGTAGAGAAATTGGAGAGTACATGAAAATGAACAAAAGACAAGAAATTAAATTTAAAAAGAGGTATGTACCCAATATCTCTACCATTTGTTATCTATGTAACATGGCGGATGAGGACTGCTGTCACCTTTTTTTTTTTCCAATGTGAGTATAGTGGGAGATGTTTGGAAGTCATAAGCCGATGGTTGCAGGTGAGTATATCCCATGACCATTGGAGGGATCTGACTCGATTTCGAAGGCTGAGTGGATTACAAAAAAATGTGTGTGGTGCTGCTATTAATGGTTTGATCTATTGGTTATGGAATCAACAGAACATATGTCGACTGGAAGGTGACCAGAGGTGTTAGTCAAGCAGGTTCGAAACTCAATTGTGGCGCGGCTGGAGCGATTGGAGTTCAAACAAATAACCATGACTGATACGGCATGGCTGAGGAGACTTAAAGAGTAGGCTATATTTGTGTAAGTTTGAACAGTATGGTTGTGTCTTGAATATTGTAAGTTGGTTTTGATTGATTTAATGAAATTTACATTTCTACCAAAATAAATAAATTCAAAAAGAAAAATTAGAAGAAGAGAGAAGGAGTGAATGACGGCAAGGTAAGAATGAATGAATGAAGTTGTGTAATTGTTAGGTTTACTAATTAGTGGGGGTAAATAAAGCCCATGGGCTTTAAATAAATATTCTTACCTTAAAATTTTAAAAAATTAGGTATTTTCGGATCGAATACGGATATCCGAAAATTTCAATTTTGATATCCGTATCCGATCCGATATCCAAAAATTTCGGATCGGATATTCGATCCGAATGTTTTTTTGGGATCGGATATCCAAAATTTCGGATCGGATTCGAATCGAATATCGGATCGAATCGGATAATTGGATATTTTGCTCAGCCATAACTTCACTTACCAACCCTCCCAGGTAAGTAGAATGTCCTGGAGAAAGTTATTTCCACCATGCCAACCAAACAGTTTTTTGTACTTTCCGTAATTTTTCAATTCACGTGATTTTAAAGTTCCCGGGAAGTTTCTTTTCCTTCATCTAACCAAACGACCCCTAAGACGAAAAGAACTGACCCGAGGTTGATAAAAGACACTTGAGCAAAGGGCATAAGTGTAAATTCCAACGTGATTCAAACTTAATTCTCCAACCACCTAAATCCCGCTCACATCACTAAACCGCACAAATGAAATCGCCCAAATTAATTTTTGCAGTCATAAACCCTAATCTCATCTCCGAATTAAAATCATCATGAGTATTAAAAACCCTTCTTAACACACATTTCTGAACAATTCATTTTGCAGAAAACTTTTCTGGGTTTGTTTCTTACTTTCATTTTTTTTTTTGTGTGTGCGTGTGTTTAGTTTTGTGTTTTTTGTTTAGCATTTCTCATGTTTGTTTGTACTAATTTCATCGATCCAAACTTTTGATTCGTATCGTTTCTTGTTGATCTTAGATCATTTATACCTGGGTATGTCTTCTTTTGTTGTCTTTCGCAAAAGATTACTCAAAACTCACTACTCACAATGGATATGAATTTCTGGGTTCGTTTCGTCTAAATTTAACTGTTCTATCGATGCTATCTGTCTCGATCACATGTTTACGTTTCTATTTTGGAAATGGACAGAAATTAAACATTTTTGTTTGTATGAAAACAATGGAGGATCGACTATGGTTAAGTGATTTGGATGATAATCAGATCACATTTTATATTTGGTGAAGAAAACACGTTCGACTTATATTCATTTTCAAAATCGAAGCTAAACAAATGTGAATGACTGCAACAGATAGTCATACCGTACGTACTCTTGTTTAAGAATTTGTCAAACATGTGCAGTATTTTCCAAGAATCTAAACAAAGATGCCTGTACCAGTGTCACGAGATCGATTGTCGAGGCCAGTTGACATATCTACCCTTTTTGATGGATCTGCCCGTAAAGTGAACCTGATTGTCGATGAACCTGGGCTGAAACGGGTTGGGTTATCACGACATGGGCTCACGAATTTATCTGAAAATGGTGGCAGCGTGTTGGTGGAAGGTGGAGAAGGAGTCCAGAGACTGGTTAATGGTCGAGGCCACGACCGTCAGACGACAGCGGTGACTGCTCGACGTGGTGATGGTGATGACGGTCGAGGGAACAGGGGTCAGTTGCCTTCTTGGTACCCGAGAACCCCTCTTCGGGACATCACAGACATCATGAGGGTAATGATTATCTGCAGTTATTATAAGTTTGCATTCTCACTTCTCAGATCGTTCTGTCGTTGTTGTTACCATTGTTTGTGTTGTTAGACGTTAGTCATATGTGTTACTTGTTAGTTTGATTGCTACTAATTATGGGTTGTTGTGATGTTCATTACTTGGGATCTATAGATTGTTTGGTCAGCAACTCAGCATATGTTTTTGAAGTTTGAGATTTACAGTTTTTGAGATTCTATCGGAAGAATCCTTGTGTTAGATGACTACGATGATATGTTGATTGTGTGTACGGTAAGTCCCTTTTCAGTTAATTCCAGTGCAATTTCGTTAAGCTCAGCACCAACAAGTCCTAAAGAACTTGACGTAAGTGTTAAAACCGTTTTAGCAATTTGTTATTCCCTTTGCATACGTAGAGCCTTGGAGAACTTTTTTCTGTGTATACTGTCTACGTAAGAGAATCAGCTTTTAAGTAGTTCCGGATTTCCAACACGGATAGAATGACTCGTATTGTCGTATGATGAATTGTTGAAATATATGGGTTGTGCTGTTGCATGAGTTGGAATTTGGCGAAGACTTAACCTTGAACAATGAATCTTATGTAAAGTACTGTAAACAATTGATGACAACTATGACATGTTTCAGTTTATCAGACTAATGCGACTAATGTTGGGGCTCATATGACGTATTTGACCTGAATGATAACAGGCGATCGAGAGAAGGAGAGCAGAACTGGGGCTGAACCAAGACTCGGAAACTCCAGAAGCACACGACAACGCTGCAAATCCTGAAGTTGACCGCGAACTTGTTGTCTCGACACCCATGCCCACGATCGTAGTCAAGCCACGACTGTCACCAGCAGCTCAGCTCTCTATCATGAAGGCCATTACTGCTGAATGTAGTGTCGATAACTTTGATTCCTTAACCCCGCAGAAGCAGCTTCTGAACTCCATTGAAAAGGTAAGGCAAGTCTGGGTACACCAGCGGCTAAAACTGGAGAAGACGCCTTGTGCTAGGAGAGTCGAGAGGGAAAACAAGATGCGGGTTTTAATGTCAATGCGATAGTCCCCTGCTGTTTACCTCGTGAAGAAGTACAACTACCGATAAAAGATAAGTGAGTTGAGATGAGAAGAGCCACAAGAGATCATCGTCTGATGATCTCATATCCGCTATTACTTCAGCTATGCTTGTAGCTAATACTTCGGGATTTTGTTAAGTAACTACTCAGACAGTATTTGTTTAGCTATGCTTTAGCTATCCATACTACAAGCACGACAGAATCGTCGACTCTGAAATGCTGATACTTTTAGTGTGTAGATAGTGCAAACTCAAAGACTTAAAAAAGGAGATTGTTTCTTATTTTGTTATATAGGTAACTTAATAGAATACAGATCTAATTGTTGTGATTAATGAAATTCAAGTCATGTACTCCTTGTGTTATTCCAATTGTGGAATTAAAGTAAGTTAATGAAATCATAAATTGAATGCATAAAGGCTGCAAGTGCAATGCTATGAACAAATATTTTACAAACAAATTTTCCAACCTCCTTTTTTCATGAATTGGTAAAATTAAGGGCATATTTACCGTATGCTTTGAAGCTTTGTCCAGTCTGGCATGTTCGTATGCAAAATTTGTTCATATAATACCCTTAAACATGGTATTTATGGGCTCAATATGCCTTTTTTAACAAAAAATAAAAAACTTGACAGCGCTAGTTTTTACGAAGAAGACGATAATATGTCATTCTTCTAACCAAAAGTCGAGCAAGCGTTTACCAACCAAATATAAGCAAGTTTGTTAATATTATGCCCAATAGTCAAGTTCTTTATTAAAAAAAAAAAAAAAAAAAAAAAAAAAAAAAACAAAAAAAAAAACAATATATGCATATAAACACCAAGTTTAGGGGTGTTATATAAACAAACCTAAATTCGAAGGTACCATGAAAAATATCACGCCGTATATATTTTGCTCATATTAATGGCAAATGCAAGATACGGAAATATATATTACTTCATACAGATCTGGTGGCCATCAGTCTTGGTGGTGCCAGAACCTCTTCTGAGCCCTTCAAAGCCCGGTTGGGCCCTCCAAAAGTTTAGGGCCGGGCCCAATTTTTGGAGTCCGCCAAAAAAAGTAAAAAAAAAAAAAATTATAAAGGGCCCTTATAGGCCCGGCCCTCGGCCTGAGAAGCCATTTGAACCAAAATTGAGCCGTCTCGTTTAGGCCGGCCTCTCACATGAGGCGGGCGCGAGGCTGATTTTGGGCCGACCCTTGGCACTGTAATACGGAGTAGTTTATAAGAGGAAGATGTAATAGATATCCACAAGACATGGCTTATCATATAGATCAGGATAAAATCATATTTTTGCAAGGGGAATGTTAGGAATTCATCTCAAATTCACTACAGTGAGTATGTCAATTAAAACGTACAAAGGAGAACAAGAAGCCCGTCTAGCTCAGTTGGTAGAGCGCAAGGCTCTTAACCTTGTGGTCGTGGGTTCGAGCCCCACGGTGGGCGTTTTTTTGTTTTCGCCTCGTTTTACCGACCATCTAAACTATTTTAGCACCATTTTTTCAAACTTTTTAGGATAATTATTTGCCATGTTTTTTATTTAGTACAGCATGCAATCATTGATACGATGTGGTTTGTAGTTGTAACTTTGTCAGACTTCATGTAAACGTGTCGACATTGGTTTGAATTTTCAGCGATTTGGGATTTGTCAACAATTTGTCACGTACGCCTTTTCGCTTTGTTAGTCGGAATTTACTCTGTACTACTACTATTGACTATATATATCTTATTTCATGCCATCTTTGTAAAGAAGCTATGAAAAAGGTGTAGGAACATAAATAGCCACAAAATAAATAAACTGATACTTGGATTGATCGCATATTCGCATATATTACATAAACAAAGTCGAAGGTTCCTTGCAAAAGAAAAAGATAAACAAAACAAATCCTTAAAACACCAAAATATATATAAGCCACTGTTGCTGCTACTACTACTGAAACTTCCGAAGATTCTACTGAGTGGCTTTAGCTTTAGATATCTCCTCTAGCAGAAACCTCGTCTCTGCTGCAAAATCAACCGGAATCACAGATCTCAGAGTTATCCTCTGTCGCTTCTCGTTCATGTACTCATTCTGCACCACACTCACGCGGAAATGATAAGGCGTCCACGTCGCTTCTTTCAGTTTCGTTTGGTACGGATTTTCTTCTCCTTCCTGAAGATATAGCCAGATAATGTTATGTATCCGAAGAATTATGTCGATGATTACTCAAATTTTGATTGCAAAGTAGGCCACTCACCTCGGATTTTAACTTGTCAAGCTCATCAGCAGAGCAACCAATAATTTTCTCAGCTTGCTCGTTGAATGTTGAAACCCAGGCTTCACCGCTTGGGTCCGAGATTTTCGCCACCATAATGTACCTAATACAACAGAAACAGAGTTTTCAAATTGTTAAGACGGGCACTGACATTGGTACTTCGTAGAGACGTGTTGATTTGCATCTTCTTACCTTAAGAAGCATTCGTCGTCATTCTTCTGACATCCTTCACACCAGTAACCAGACCCTATAGCTTCAATTACTTTCTTATTGCACGTCTTACACGCTCGATACCACATCGCCTGATCAGGTTTGATGAGACTGATGTATGCTCTCACGTTGAAGAACACAGGCTGCAAAACAGTAAACGATGATTAAATTCCACAATTTCAGAAAACCCTACTATTTCAACTGATATATTTGTGTATACAACTCGATTCCTGTAATACCTTTTCTTCACCTAGTGATGGGTTGCTCGTGATATGGGAAACGGTGACTCGGTCTGCGTATAATGACCTACCACCACCATTAGAGGAGGGGCTCAAACCAGCACCTACAGAAGCCATTGGAGCCTCTTTACCTTCAGAATCATACCTGCACATCCAGAAAAGTTCAGAGATACTACAGAGTAAACTACTACGAAGTACTCGGTACGATTGATGTTAATATGTCGTGGAGTCGAGGACATACCAAGACTTCAACTTTTTTGATTCAGGTAGATCAGGATCAACCTTAATTACGCTTTTGCTGACTGCTGACAAGGACACACCTACAGTAGAAGGCAAATAATTCGTCATTTAATCCGTACAAAATCATAAGATCTACTAAACGTGTGAATGTAGGTGCCCTTACCTTGGAAGTCGCTGACTTTAAGACCCTTGATAGCAACGACAGGTGACTTATCAGCAATGTCCAGTAATTCCTGCCCCAACGTTGTCGCATGGTCATTCCACAGAGACACTACAACAGTTTTCTTCCTGCAATCACAATTTTCAAGATAGATTAGAATTAACTCGATTAAGCACTGTTCAACTTCACCAGTCATCTATATGTTAATCGAAAAATAAGATACTCACGATTCATCAGCAATGGTCACGTCACGCTTTGGAATCATCTCACCGTTGCTCTTTCGCCTGATACTCATTGTTGGGGACACATTTTGAACAACTCCAATCACATCTGCAAGTAAAGAGTTACAATTAAGTTCTTTGAGATTCGACAGTAGCTTGGATCATCTTAAAAGGGGGAATTCAGTATTTCTTACCTACAAGTTCTTTTCCATTTACATATGGACCCAACTGATCAATTGGAACAAAGTCAAACTTTGTTTCGGGAATAAACACCCCCTCATCTTTGGCTTCCTCGACAAAAGAATTCTCGTTTAGGGTCATTTCATAATCATTCGGCACTGTCCTAAACTGCTTGTTAGCTACTTTCAAGCTTCCTTTTGATATGTAATACGCCCTTCCCATTTCAAAAACATCGTAAAACTTCCTTGCAGCTTCGTTGAACATTGTTGCTTGTATTTCAGTACCCTGCAATCATAAGAAAATCAGCACAGAACTTTCAAACCAACATAAAACAACTTGAAGCAAAACATTACGGAGCATTTTTTTTTTTTTTTACTTACATCTTCATCAGTCAGCTCAACATTGAAAACATTTCCTTCACCTCTAGCATTCCTGTAGCTCCGCATGTTCCCTTTGCTGGTAACTCGCACCTTAATAGTCCAGTTACCCTGGTAAGGGTTCAAAGACGCAAGAGGGTGAACTCTTCGCGACATAGACATGCGCGCTGCTGGAGCCATACTGCAGTAAAAAAAAAAAACAGATAAGCGGGTAGAACATCATCTCAATACAAACTTTTACCACCGAGAACTAGTCAACAGTTAACTTAGTGAATAGATACCGTAAACAAGAAGTTAACTTAGCTTATAACTTAATGCAATTACGCAATTTAGACATAAATAATTACTTTTTGGTCTGCTCATGAATTATCTGAGCAGCTGATTTCGCAACGTTTCCCGGTTTAGGCTTCAAAAGAATACTGCGCTCTTCTGTTTTAACCTCAGTCTTTACTTCAGCATCTAAAGCAGGAGATACCGACTCACACTTCGTCACAAGCAGATACCTGAAAATTCAATTCATTTTAAAAACCACTCAAGAAATATGTTGCAGCAAAGACCGAGAAAATACATGACATTAGATAATTACTTTTCAGGCTTGTTTGGGATGTCGTTGAGCGTGTAGTCGAGAACACGAATCAAACCCAGGTTCTGAATCGCACCAGACGATACCATATCTGAGAAACTCGATTGCAGGATTCCCTTCAGCTTTTGCTTTCCGTCATTCACTGTAAACCTGAAACAATTTTAAGCCGCGCTATTACATCGCTTTCTCAAACGTTTCACCGTGCAGTAACAAGGCATGTGCAGCCTTTGACGACCACGACAGGTCGACAGTGAATATTCAAAACCTTAATTGTTTTATATTGATTTTGACATCTAAAACCAAACATTTTCACTCAGTTACATCTCGGCGAAAAACATTAAAAACTTCTGAATTTCCTGATAATGCTGTTGAACTATAGAAATTTCATCTCAAAAAACCCTAACAATAAAATAAAATAAAAACACAAACTTTTTGAAGGACAAAAGCATCACAAAACCCTAAGATTCATCAACTCAAGAATGTCAAATTATCCCCAAATCCAACAATCTAAGAAACCCTAATATGCATAATCAAGATCTATTAAAAACAACCAGATATAAAATCACAAAAAACAAAACCCTACAAAATAATCAATCAAAAGTAATCATCAACAAAAACAAAAACCCGATCTAATAACAAATGTAAAGAAATCGATAAACAAAAAAGTTTGAACACATACATGAAACGATTACCAACAGCCTTCAAATCAAGAACTTGAACAACCAAATCAGGAACACCATCAGAGGAATCCGGAGACGGGTTCGCTTTAATCTTAGAAACTGCATCATGGGTTACCGTCTTCACCTCCATTGCTTCGAATCGATGTCGATTAAAAGGTGGATAAATTAGGGTTTTTGAAAGTAAATTGAAGAAGTGGGAAGTTAGGGTTTGAGATTGAGATTTGGGGAAAAGAAATGTGAGGAAAAAAGAGGGAGAAGTTTGGGGGTTTATGTATGAGTTTGTGAAGTGAAAAATGATGCCGCCATTTTTGCACCTTGTTTTTTATTTTGAGTTTTTTCGAAAAATTTGGCGCCAAAAAAGAATTGATTTTATTGCGCGCAATTATTTTGATGGATTTATCCACGAATCGTACTTTACACACCTTAAGATTTTCACGAATAATAACCTCAATTCAATTTTACTTGTAAAAAAAAAAAAAAAATTAAAATCGATTTATAAATTTGTCAATACAACAACATTAAAAAACTAACGGAAAATATAGTTAAAAATTAGAGCCGATTATGGGGCTACCCGCTCATTTAGTTCGGCCCGTCCGACCCACAAATAAAGTGGATACAGGCAACACATTTTCAAGAATTTACAAGGGTCCGGCCTATGAACCTGCTTAACCCGCTTGTCTGTGGGCCAAAATATCATGCTAGGCCCGACACATGTTCGGCCCGAACCCGGATTTGATCACCTCTAGTCCTCTACTAAAAAATTGAAATCTAAAAATTTAGCTACAACCTGAGGAGATGAGTGACACTGAAAATATAGCTGGAAATAACGAACTGACAAATTGGTTGAAAACTAATTAAAATGTTTGGGAAGCAAGGTTGATGATAAATCTACGCGGTCATTTAGTGGGACTCTAAGTAATTTTTGTAGAAACCATTCTCGTGGAAGAAAACTTTTCACCCGTGGCATTGTGTCCATTTATTGTGTTGTAAAAATGTTAGTACTCCGTAAATGATTTACAATTCATTATATTAATGTAAAATTAACATATGATTAATTAATACTCTCCATATTTTCAAAACAAGCAAATTATTAGTTCGTACTTAATTTATTTATTTTTAAACGAAAAAAGGTTGTTAGAGACAAATATTGCAACTCAAATTAAATAAGCTATAAGTGACTCAATAAATTCATCATAAAAGTTGAATATCTTCTATTATACTAAAAGGCAGTTTTCGCTTACATCATCTTTGCCACATGTCAAAATCTCATGCATTTTTTTCCCGCCAATTGCAACTGCTAACATCATAAATAACTAATAAAAAAAAAAATAAAAAAAAAAATAACACAACATATCTCTACAATCTTGCATCTTAATAAAGTTAGAATCAAATATGTAAAATATATAGAAGAACTATATTTATGTTTACATAATATTATTAGTCGTAAAAAAACCTTACATAAATGAAAATAATCTAAAAAATAATCTTACATAATGCCAAAAAATTATACTGATGTTAACAAAATTATGTTACAATTATTAGTCAAATAAAAATACTTACATAAATAAAAATCATTTAGAAAATAATCATACGGAATATTGAAAATAATATTTTTTAGACTATTTTTATTTTTCCATTTTTATATATCCAAAAGAACGTCATTAGATTATTTTTTTTCAATTTATTACTATGTTTTTATTAACTAAGTTATTTTAAACTAAAACCAAAGGAACGTTTTAGATTTATTTTTAATTCAAATGGAAAAGTTACTCCGTATTAGGAACGATTCAGATCTATTTAAGTTAACAATCAGTAAGTTTCAAAAAAAAAAAAAAAAAAAAAAGTGAAGAATAGGTGAGTTAATAATATTATGCAAATCATCACGCTATAATTTTACAACTTATTTAAGTAAAGTTATTTATGTTAAGAATATGATGCAAATCTTCTATAAACAATATTCTTAGTTCAGTTCTTTCTTACTCCGTATAACACGACATTGAGAAATATTTATAATAGGATCAAACTTTGTTTTTAAGCATAAAACAATTAAAAACATACATTATGATCATAATAAATATAATTAACTTATTAACTAATGATCTCAAAATATTTATTACCTCTAAAAAACAACAATTAGATTTTTTTTTATTACTAAGAAAATGTTTATTAAAAATATTTGCTAAATAAACCGCGCATTTATGCGCGGGAGCTAAACTAGTTACTCGTATATTCTATGGTTTTTTTGGCGTATATGTGAAGATCTCGTGTTAAGCAGCCTAACGTGTTAGACGTTCTCGTGTTAAACGGCCTAACAAGTTAGACGGACCTTATTACATAAAACATGATTAGATTAAGGCTCATCGGGCGGTTTGACGCATCTCTCGATTATTTTTAAGTTTCCGTCTTATAAGTCACACATAATTTTTTTGACCTCGTTTTCACACTTTTATAAGAGTTTATCGTAAATGAAATTGTAATTTATGGAATTTATATACGGATAAATCTATCTGAAATTTCAAACAAATGAATTGAAATACTCCATAACAAATACAAAATGAACAACACAAACTACTTTGAACAAAACCTAAAACTATACTCAATGAAATGAAATATACATAAATTACAGAAGGACATAAAACAAATCTAAAAACACTAAATTAATTTTAATAGCTGTCATCGACATGCGACATCGTTTGGCTCGTGTTTACAGTCTCAACGGCGTGCACAACAAGAGAAGTAGGACAACCAGGAGGTAGTCGAAGGAGCGGGTGGTGGCGCTGATGTTGGTGATTTTGGCGCGTCTTGATCAACAGCTGACGAGTTCTTCTGCTCAACGCGACTGTGACCTGAATTTACTGATTTGTCTCTCTCGATTTCAGCAAGCCTGCAAATTGCATACAAATTACACTGGAAACGCAAACGACAGAAGAATTAAGATAAGAAAAGACGACGGACTTACACTGGAAATGCAAAGGACTGACCACTTGCAGTAGAATGATGCGACACGCTGGCCGAAGGAGGCACGTCATCCGAGACAGAAGACTGGTCTTTCTTTTTAGATTTCGTCTCGACTTTCAGATCATCTTTTTTCGAATCTGTAGGACTAACTGTCTCGACATCACCTGGTCTATCTGCTACAGGCGGAGGCGTTGAAGACGGCTTAAAATGACTAGCAATTATCTGTTCACCCGACTTATGCGTCTGTGGAGTCACAGGCGTCATCTGTTGTTCCCCTGATTTACGTACTTCTACAGGTTTCTGTTCTCCGGATTTTGGCGTAATTTTGGGTGACGGAGGGGGGAGTTCCCCTGATTTACGTATGTCACCAGGTGCGCCGTACATACCGAGTTCACCAGATTTAAGCAACCAGTTGAATTGATCCCTAGTGAAGCTCATATTTCCGGTATGAATACTGAATAACGACTCGTTGGAAGCCGTGCTCCACTCCGGATTAGGGTTGCTCGATTTGTTTCTTGCGAAGACGTAAGACGGGATCCTGTATGTAGATGCGTCAGCGGGTCGCTCCATTACTTGAGTCGGAGGAGTTTCTAATGTCGAGGCGTCACCTGGCGTTCCTGTAGCATCGTTACTAGTAATATTCGACGAAATCTCCGAGTTGTCGTTGTCGTTGTCGAGAACAAAACTATTACCTACAAGACACCAAAACCCGTCAATAGTCATAATATATAAGCATCATCGTTGATTTATAAGTCGATGTTTCATTTTTCCAAACT
This sequence comes from Dianthus caryophyllus, assembly GCA_023091065.1. Taxonomy (NCBI): domain Eukaryota; kingdom Viridiplantae; phylum Streptophyta; class Magnoliopsida; order Caryophyllales; family Caryophyllaceae; genus Dianthus; species Dianthus caryophyllus. The sequence continues at coordinate 7,328,774 of CM041526.1, read as the reverse complement.
TCCGTATGTTACGATATTGGATCATAATCAAATGAAGCAAAATGACTCACTAAGCTGAACGCATTCCTTTTTATCGTCAAGTAGCAATCGTTATTAGCGATTCTCGAGATTTCCATTTTTATATCCTTTTACGTCATAATTATCGTATGTGAGAACGGAGTGCCCTAAAGCCTAGAGGCACTAGGGCAGTGTAATCGTTATTATCGGTGTTTAATGGGTCGTGACCCATGAATCCGTTACCATGTGAAGTGGATGTTATGAACTTACCAGGGTCGTTAGCGTCTGATGGATATGGATCTTCAAAAGAAAATTCAGATGATGCTGATTTCGGCGATGATATAGAAGAAATAGAGGGAGACCTTAGTCTGTCGTCGGGAATGGAATTGTTGTCGTCTGCTTTAATGGCATCATTTTCAGCCGCACTTCGAGGTTCCATCACTTCATAAATTTACTTCTCGATACTTCTCTAATGCCCGTGAATCTATCAAATAGCACACTGGAATAGAACACGAAATCAACACGATTATAAGCATCTAACAAAAAAGGCGATAACAACCTATAAGCTGACAACTGACGGACAAGTTACGACAAAACGCATATGTGCTTTTCTTATAAGTGTTTTCCGTACACCAACAAGTTCGGAAAAAGCACGACACGTAACAGAAATACAACCCGATCCACACCGTTATCAGAACAATCCTGTATCAACGCTCAATCGTGGCTTCGTGAAACAATTTAAATTAAGTTAATGACAAAGAAAAAGCGATATACGAGCTTAATTTCAATGACTAATAGTTACGAGCTTAATTTCAATAACTACGAGTATAAAGCTTTTTCCGCGTCATGTAACCAAAAGGGTTTTGTAATGCATTTCCGACCAATACCAACGTGATTATAGTTCTCGAATATGCCAATATAACATCCACCCTAAAATTCGTCATCGTACTTTCGAGCAATAAATTACAACGAGCTTAATTACGTCAAAACAGTATAAAATTCCAGAATAATCCCTGGGCAAAACCAATGTAGACGAGCGAGCAACAACAATTTCGTCAACATTAAACACACAACGAGTTTGTAAATTTTGCACGAGACAACGCGTAAAATGACGCTATGTAAACCAAAAAAACAGCATGTTTCAATGGTTTAAGGCATATTGCAGCAATCGTATCGTATAATGCATAGAAATCCATAGCGTCCTACCAAAGCATAAACTTTTTTTAAGACGATCCTACCGACTTACCTAATTGATTATAAAATATATCAACAGACAAGCAATATGAACAACGACGGGTAAATGATGAATTATTTACCTAAAGATGGACGTTGAAACGAGACAGAAAACCCAGAAGATTAATGATGAGACTGTTGATCCCTACGACCGAAAATATAACGACACGAACCGGGAATCAACAGTCCCAAATTTTTTGTTCCAGATAATTTGGAATAAAATTCTGGGTGTTCGAGGATTTCTTCTTTTTTTTCTCTTCTGGGTAATGACTAATGAGAAAGGCGAATGTAGGAGAAAACAAGAGAGATAAAAGACAGAGCGAAATGAAAGCTAAAAATAGGTGGAAATATGCCCAATATAACAGAAAATAAACCGAATTTTGGTAATTCAATGACTTTAATACATCTTTTTTTGTTTCAAATTCATCCTGTCTCATCCAGTTAAGAAAACGTAACGGTCAATACAACAAGTTCGAATCTCAACACCGCTCACTTTCAAAGGCGAATATATAGCACCAAGTATGAGCGAGCCTATAGTTGCATACGAGGGGCTTAATTGACTAAACTTTAAAGTGTGAACATTATACTACTATAGTGCTTATTGTCGCATACACATTATTGTCACGATCAGTCCATTGTACGTGTATAACCGTCTTATTTGATATTTAGCGGTAATTGTGATGAGCACAACACAGCAAACACCCCACAAGTGTAACTTCAAACAAAATAAGCAGAAGAGTCACATGATCAACATGCAAACTTGAATTGAACAGCCAAAATCAAGATGATAGCTCAAAGTTTAAAGGTTAAAACCCAAGAAAAAGCACCACAAACTTGAAAAAGGCTGGAATTTGAAACCTTGGTTCGGACCCATCAAATGGGTCGGACGTGTTGGTTTTGATTCGGGTTATACTGGCTTGTCCGCTACGGGCTAAGCTTTGTTTCCAGGCATGGAATATAATGGGTTGAACTTAGAAAATCAAGACTCGAAATCGATTTAATAGTTAAGAAATTACTTTCTCCGACCACTAATTCTTATGTGAGACATGTCTCACAATAATTTATTGTGAGACATTCTCACATGAGGTAGTTATTGTTTTTTTTTTTAACCAATTTTCATGTATGTCTTACGTTAAGTTAACGTAAGTCCGGTCTTACACAAGAACTACTCTTCTCCGACACACATTGAATTGTTAACATTTATATTTGGACCAAATATTTAGAGTTATGTGGAGTGTTAGTATCAATAATTCAATATTACTCCGTACATAAATACCCCCTATGTCGTGTGAACTGTGAATTGATAATGTAAGATGAAAAAAAAGTGAAATTCTTACTTGTACCCCTAAACTTTTTTGTTTTCTCACAAATACCCCTATTTTTCTGAAAAAAAACTTTGACCGGCGATAACTCTTAGTTACGATTTCATGAAAGTGTAATTTTTTTTTCTATCGTAAGTCTTGACGAGATCTTTGATTTGGGAAAAAAATCATCGATTTTGGAATTTGTACGCGATAGTTTTAGCCGGTCAAAGTTTATTTTGTCAAACGACTTTGACCGGTCATAACTCCCTAATAAAAATTCCATAAATTCTATTTTTTTTTTCAAATAAAAGATCTCATAAAGATGTACAATGAGAAACAAAAATTATCAATTTTTAAAGTGATAAGAAAAAGTTATTGTTGGTCAAAGTTTTTTCTTAGAAAATAGGGGTATTTGTGAGAAAATGAAAAAGTTGAAGAGTACAAGTGAGAATTTCCCCCCAAAAAAAAGAATATAAATATTAACAATTGAATCAATCATTCCTAAAATAAGGGCGTTTTCGTCATTTTTGCGTACATCTAACTAAAATTGGGTACAATTGAACAATAAGGTAAATTAAAGAGTTAAAGAGAATAGTTAAATATAAAATCCCAACGGACTTTTAACGGATAATATCGAGCCAACCCGCACAAATGACCACCACCGGATATCACCTAGTAGAGCTGGCCAAGGGCCTGGCCGGGCCGGGCCAGTACCAGGCCCCCCAAGGGCTGTGCCTGGAACACAAGGCCCGGGCCAGGGGAGGGCCGGGCTTTTGCGGGCGGGGCTTCTTAAACTGGGCCCTTGTGCGGCCCTTTAAAGGGCTTTGGCGGGCCGGGCCTTAAGGGCCCTTTATAATTTATTTTTTTTTGCTTCTTTTGGCGGGCCCTTAAGGGCCGGGCTCGAGCCCGACCCTTAACTTTTGGAGGGCTTTCAAGGGCTCCAAGGGCCGGGCCTGGCCAAATAAAGTTGGCCCTCAAGGAGGTCCGGTCCGGGCCGCCGGGCCGCAAACGGATGGCCACCTCTATCACCTAGTGGGCTAGTGAGCAAACACACGGGTCAACTATAAACCTACAAACAAGTAAGGGTGTGTTTGGTTGGAAAGGGGGAAAGAGAAAGGGAAACACAAAGAGAAATACGAAGAAAGGAAAAGAAAAGAAAGGTATTCCCATTGATTAAAAAAATTGTTTGCATACGCTGTCGAAATCTACCTCACCCACCATAAACTCAATAGACACACTTAACCACCCATCAATACACCACTATCGGCCGCCACCACCACACTACCGGCACCATTATGGACACCAGTACACCACGTCGACGTACCTCCGGGACACAACCACCATCGTCGGCGTCATTTTTGGTCTCATCTCTCACTTTATCTAACTTAACTCAAAAAACCTACAACCACCATTAAAATAGACCACCACAATCTTAAGATCCCAATTACACCCTCAAAGCTCTTGCCCCACCTCAAAAAATAGTAGATCTAATGTTTTAGTGATCTGAAAAGAAGTTTTGAAAGTGGAAATAAGAATTTTGGAATGACGGGGTTGTTTTTGTGGTGGTTTTAACATTTCCGGCGAGAAAAATGGGTCACCGGCAAGGGTCCATCGGAAAAACAACCGGCGATGAAACTTGCCGGCGCATGGCAGTCAATGATCGGCGATTAGTGGCCGGAAGAGCATACTCTTGGTGTATGGTGGTACTTTGATGACAAAGTAGGGAATGGAATCCTAATCCCTTGGGAGTGGGGGGAGAGAAATTAGAGAGTTTTAATTCCCTTTCCCTTTGTTTTAGCCCCTCAACCAAACACACCCTAAGGGTTTAAGGCACTTCCATTTCTCTAAAACCAACCAACCACAAATCGACACGTACCCTAACCAAACCCTACAAATCATCATCTCATTTAATCAACGGTTCAAAAGAACTCCTCAACAAAACCAACGGCCAGGATTTAGCTCCTCACACAACCTTACGATGCACCCTCACACACTCAATCATCACTCTCCTCTGTTTTAAAAACCCCTCTTTTTTTCGACCCTAAAACCCTCAATTTCATTTTTTAGGGTTTATACGCTTTTCTTCGAAAATCAATCTGGTTTCATTCTCTCTCATCTCTTTCTCTTCTTTTGATTTGTTTAATCGATTAAATTTTCTTTTATCTGATGCTTTTGTTGATCTTGCTTCGTTGTTTGTTAGTTCGATCGTTCGTTTTTTGTGGAATGTTTTAATTTTGTATTTGGTACGATTAATTTTCGATTTATTGTTGTTGATTTTGATAATTTTTTCATGTTATTGTATAAAACAATGTGTGTTTGCAGTAATAAATTGTTTAATTTCTGTGTTTCGTAAGTGTATTGATTTCTGAGAGGTTTGTCAATTTGTTTGAATGTTAGGGTTTTTTTCAGTTTTGATTTTGAATTGTTGTTTAATTTGTTCTGCTGAGGTGATTAGGTGAATCAATTTGGGAAATGTAGACTAGTTCATCAATTGGTTGAATTAAAAACTTGTCTTTGGTATTTCAGTTTCGGAAAATGATTTATAATATTCCTTCATCAGAATCGCCAAGATAAGTGAAAATGTCTTTCTAGCACGCATTAGTGGTGTACGTCGGTGTAGAAAAAATGGCGGATTTGAAAATCAGCTCGTGGGTGCCATTATTTTGGTTTGAGTCATACACGCGTATTTCATCTGATTATAATTGCTCTGCAGTATTTTGCTTCGTATTGAGTAATCATTAGAAAAGTACTTTGTATTTTATTTGGTGTAGCTAAATGTTAGTGTCGTTGTTTAACGTTTTTCGGGTGTTGGGGTAGCGAGTGTGATTGATATCATTGTAATTTCTTTGTATGTTTTTTTAGGTTGCAAGTATGGCGTTCCTCAATAGGCTTGGTAGTGTATTGAAACAGACTGTGAGCAAGCAAATTGGAATTGGCTCGCAAATTTCAGCGTCTAACCCGTCTATCTATCAGGCACTAAGATGCATGTCATCTTCAAAAGTTTTCATTGGAGGTATTTTCTTGCGCACATGATAGAATAACTTTGTCATGCTTTTGTTTTGTGAGTCCTTTGATATCTACACTTTTGTTGCAAATCCAGGTCTCTCTTATAATGTGGATGAATCAAGATTACGGGAAATTTTTTCCCAGTATGGTGAAGTTCATGAAGGTGTGTAGAATTGCAATGGTTGACGGTATTTTTTTTGTCAAGCTGTAGTGTGGTGATTGATTCTCTTAGTGCTACCAAAAGTTTAGTCTCGTTTTAGATTCTATTTGTGAACACATTTCGTCGCAGTTTCTTTGCTTTACTGTCTAATTCGAGTATTTGTTTCTCATACTGCTGCATTCAAGGGGATTATCGGTTTTAAGTTTTGTCTTTCAATCCACCCTTGTTCAGTGGGCTGTGAGCCTGTGATGTGTAGTTCACTGAAAAGGGTCATGTTTAGGGTTTAGGGTTTCTCATACTTTGATGTTGCTGTAGCCATGACTTGTCCTCTTTCAGTTTGTTTGATATTTTATTCACGCAATGTCCGTAGCTCTCCCTTGGAAGGGTGGAAATTGTTGGGTATTTTGTCTGACTTTTTCAGATTTGTTATTGCAGCGAAAGTCATTATTGACAGGGAGCAGAATAGGTCTAGAGGCTTTGGCTTTGTCACATTTGCATCTACCGAAGAGGCTTCGAGTGCTATCCAAGCATTGGACGGGCAGGTACTGTTTATTTTTTGATGGATCGCAAACTCGGTACATTTTGCTTGTATGTCACGTTTAATGGATTCATATACCTGTATTCTAAATTATGTTCCTTGTGTTGCAAATTGTGGTTCCGTGACATGGCATATTTTTGAGACGTTCTTCGACGTGACATTTTAGCTTACTGATTGTTTACCTCTCGTTTCTCCAGTTTTTCTTCGTTATAGAATATCGTGAACTTGGTGTTGGAATTTTTTACGTCTCTACCTGTTTGTTGTCCAGTACTGAACATTTAGTTTTGAGATTCTAATTGGTTGGGTTTCAACAGCGGCCTATGTTCATCTGTTAACAAGCTGTTGATTTGCCAACATGTGACTGACTGGATTGTTTGGTGTCAATCATGCAGGACCTAGAAGGTCGCCGTGTGAAGGTCGATTATGCAGCAGAGAGAGCACCTCGGCCATTTAGTGGCGGCGGCGGACATGGTGGTGGTGGTTATGGCGGAGGTGGTGGTGGTTATGGTGGCCAGCAAAACTACGGTGGTGGTGGTGGTGGTGGTGGATATGGTGGCCAGCAAAACTACGGTGGTGGTGGTGGTGGATATGGTGGCCAGCAAAACTACGGTGGTGGTGGTTATGGTGGTGGCGGCGGCGACGGTTTCAATCAAGCAGGCGGTGCTGGAGCTGGAGCTGGTGATGCCTTCTATGGCGGCGGTGCTGCTGGTGCCGACACGGGATTTCCGAGCAGTGATTCAGGCTTTGGGAACAGTGGTGGTAATAATTTTGGAAGCGGTTCTGTTGGAGGTAACGAGGCAGGAAACTTTGATCTCGGTGGAGGGCCACCAGAAGGAAATTTCGGAGATAGCGAGCCTATTGACTTTGAAAAAAGGGCGTGATGATTCTTGTCATTTTAGCCTTCTTAAGGAAGAAGGCAAATCCTCGGAGATTTCGTTGGTTGCAAAAATGATTCTGGATTTTGTTCTACGATCCTCTTGGAGGTCTTGAACTTTTTGCTTACGTGGATTTTTGTTTCTATATTTGCTTTATCGTTTTCTCTCTTTGCTCTTATGAATTTTTCGTACGAGGCTGTCGTCTTGGCTTTGCGACTAAATTCGAACCATTTTTCTAGGACTTCTAGCTTTGTAAATTTGAAGTATTACCTATCATTTGCTTGGTAGTTGTGTACTCGACTCCATTCTGTTGGTCGAAAGTAGCGCGGTGCATCAAAATGGTCACTTTTGGCTTATGATTTTTATTCTATTGAAATTCTCTCCTGATATATGTACTGGGTTTTGAAATTCTGTCATGATTTTAAACCTAGTTAAACCCGAGTTTCGGCGAGAAATTATATTATGGTTAGCCAAGACTTGATTGTGGAACTTCCCGGACTCGGTATAGGTTCGGCCATGGAAAATTTTGGGTCTGTGGTAATTTTTGGGCCGTAGAAATTACCTAGTTCTTGATTTACAATTTCGAACAAGACGGAGTACCGCAAAACGAAAACCAAAACGGTAAGGCAACGTAATAAGGTAGCTCATGAGTTGGCACATTCATAACCTTTGGAAGATAGATCAACGGTGTCGTAGATTAGTTCACCCATTGCACAGTCACATCGTACGATATTTGAATTGTTGGATTCGAAAAAAGCTTTATTAAGGAAGATAGATCGACGGTGTCGTAGATTAGAATTGTTGGATTCGCAAAAGGCTGGTATAGATTCTTGAGAAAAAAAAAAAATAACAAAATGGCCGCGAAAATAAGTAATTAACTCAAACTTATGGGTCAGATAATTTTAGCGCGAGGCCAACCAAATACGAAGTTTCACCAGAAAATTAGAAAAAAAAAAAAAAATTATGAATATCCTCAAAAAATGTTAGTCCCCGGAATTTTATTATAGTAAGTTTGCCAGATGATTTCCCCTGTTGACGGAAAGCAAAAGGCAAGGAATAATGTCGAAACTAAAGTACTTATTTCATCGACATCAAAGGTAGTACAGTAACAATGCGTACTTGTCTAGCCCTCCAACGCTGATGCTCCAGAAATAATCTCGGTAAGTTCGGTGGTGATCGACGCTTGACGAGTTCTATTAACAATGAAGATAAGAAAATTTAAAACAGGAGCATATCAGGGATTAAATTCTTACGACGTATAGAGAATGATTGCTGCGAATAAAGTGAAATAAATTAGAGATCGGTTTTCGTGCAAAAAGGAGAAAATAGAACCTGTTGTAGGTAAGTGTGAGACGATCAAGCATTTCCCCAGCGTTTCTGCTAGAGCTGTCCATTGCAGACATTCTTGCACCTTGCTCACTGCACGCGTTCTCCAAGACCGCATTGAACATAACCTGAAATGTGATCGTTTCGACAAAGTGAATTGTATAACTGTCGTACAAAGTAGTCGTCAAAACCTATAGCACCAATTTGGTCGTGACGAATTAACACGATAAAATAAAATATACTTACACAAGAAAATTGGAATTCTGCTAGATTCTGGAGTATCTCGGACTTCGCTTCTCCGCCTTCAATCTCATACGAATCAAGATCTCCCAGCTTACCGCCAATTTCGGACTCCCTCTCCACAGTCTATTCAAGGAAAAAGCTTCAGTAATCACCAACATAGAGCGGAACTTGCAACTTTTTGTCCTGCTGATAACAGTACCTCTGGCGATAAGACAGTTGATACTGTCGGCAAAAATGACACAACGGAATTAAACTTGTTGTACACAATCCTCAAAGCGTCAAACTGCACATTCTTCAAGATATCATCGGCAATTGCAGAGACCTGCAGAAAAAAAATGCTTCAAGACTGTTAAGTAGGTAAAGGATAAGCGAGCAACTACATTCATAAAGGTATAGAATAAATACCTTTCCTGACAACAGTTTCATTGATGCCTAGATTTTATAAGAATCCTTAATAGATATTCATACATACAAAATGATATTTTGAACAAAACGTCACTTAAAGTCAAGTTACTATGACGTCATGAACACATGCCCCAGCACTGTCGATTACAATGTCACTTTCTGCCGCAAGTTGTGCAATCATTGGTCCCTTTCTAGCGCTTGGAATCATAGTCCACCTATCACCGCTTGCGCATGTATACCTCTCTACTAGTAGATGGTAAGATGCGCAGCACAAGACTTCTAGAAAAATAATTGTCGTAACTCTCAGAATTAGATCATTGAAGCATAGTGCTATAGCTATCCATGAACTAGATGTCTAAAAACAGTCCTAGGCGTCCTCTCAAGAAACCCTCGATTCCATTAATGTACGATCAAAGGCGTACATATATGTAGAAGTCATTTACAATGAAATTGAGAAAACACATAAATCATGAAGACTAATACTTAACAAAGTAAAATGAGCACCGGTATCATAAATTTGCACAGTTATATAATCAACCAACTTTACACAATTGAAAAAAAAAACATGAAATCAAACCTGCGTATAATTAAGAGGATTTTTCTGAAGCTCAGTGAAGCAAAGCTCAATCTGATCCTTAGAATCACGAATAAGCTGCACCTTAGCCTTCTCTCCCAAAATAACATATTTGTTTTCTTTGTCCGGGCCTAAGCAGCAGAGTTTGGCGATATTTGTGGTTCAGTAAAACAGCATAAGCAGCAGGTGAAAACTAAAACCACAAAATAGTTGGCTTAGTAAAAATTCATTACCATCATTCACCTTCAGGACTGCTCTGCTTGTTTTGACAGATGTTGAGTTGATTCCACCACACAGACCTTTGTCGGCAGAGATGGACACGATCACATTTCTCTTCACATCAACACCTAAATGTCAACGCTATATTAGTACATACGTCCGGCTAAATAAGAAAAGCCGGCATAATACCAGTATCCTAAACCCTACATGGTGACAAATTTTAGTGGATAGAGCACAATACTTGGTACCCAACATAGTACGTCAATCTTTTTGATTCAAAATACAGAAAGCCATCTCGGAGTTGAGCAGAGCATGTGGCTCAAGCTGTAAAGTGGCTTCTACAAGGGAAGCTTGAACTCAAGGCAACATCATCGAAAGAGTTTGACTCCTTAACCAACATAGTACATCAATCATTTTCCTTAATCACTCATTACTCGATGAATGGTTGATACTGTTCAATAAACCAATAAATAAATCTAATTCTGTACAAACAGTATTACCGAAATAAAATTAAGAATCGAATTAAGTCAGCCACATTAGACAACGTATAAATTAAAGTGAAAGAAACACTTACTAGGAATGTCCCCGAGAAGCGCAGTGAAAGGTTGCCACAAGCCACGAGAATTCTCAGCTTTTAATTGAATTTGTCTAAGCTTTGAGGCTGCAACCATCTTCATAGCCTTTGTAATCTTCTGGATGTTCTTAACACTCTTCATGCGGTTTCTAACTGCATTCATCCATGAATTACAAAAGTTAGTATAAGAGGCGCAAAAAGAAAAAAAAAAAAGAACCTTCAGATGTATGTATCATTTGATAAGATAAGTACCCACCAATTTGAGTGGAAATATAACGAACGCCGGGAGATACTTGATCCCTGAAATAAACAAGGAGATTAAAGATCAAATAATCAAAATGTAAGGCTATATGCGACATTATTGCGTAGCATTGATATCATATATGAAGTTGCGCAAATCCGACCCATTTATCCCTAGTCACAGCAATATATCGTTGTTATCATCATTACAGAGCATTGGTATCATTATCACTTAGGCCCTTTTCTTTAAGACTTACTTTCGAGTCCATTCAGTTAAGTTCAGTTCAGATAAGTTCCATTCCGATACTTACTTCACATATTTTCAATAAATTACTCCCTCCATCCCAAAATAAGTGTCCCCATATCTATTTAATTGGGAGTATGTTCCATCCAATTCAGATAAATTCCAACACTAGCACGAATTCCAAACATATATCCAAGTATCACCAATCCAAAGGTTAAGCTCAAGGAAGCCACCAAATGCTATTATAACTCGCTCCAAGTAATTTGTCATCCTAAACACAATCTCCTCGTAATTTGTCCCAGCTAGTCGGCTACCAAACACCAAGTCTTCCACAATTCCTCTCCTTACATGTTCATAACACAAAATCAAACATGCAAAAAAAAAAAAAAAAAAAAAAAATAAAAAAAATGCCCTGCAATTTTAAATAATTATCAGATACTCTACGCCAAAAAAACATTATACTCATCATACTTTGACAGTACGGTAGCGTGTTCCTAGTGGAATGAAAAGGCCACGCTCATAAGTGGAAGGTTGTGTAAACTTTCAAATGTTAACAAAAGCATCGTTCTATGAGCACATCAGATATACATGAAAAGCAATACTTGGATAATTGGATTCCCGCGAAAGTGGCAATTAGCCCCCATAACTTTAAGCAATTGTGAAATTAAGCCCCATAACTTACAAATGTAGCAATTAGGCCCTGTAACTTTGACAAAAAGTGATATTCAACAATGTTCTTAATTTTAACATAAAATATTTCATTAGATCATTTAATATTTAAACTAATTGTACATTAAATAATTTTTTATATTTTAAAAGTATATAAATAATTTATTAATTCACATACTATTTAGATAGAATATTTTTAATATTTTTAGTGGCTTTAATATCATTGATAAACATACATATGTAACTAATTCAAAAATTTATGTAATTCATTCAAATGTTATTTCTATACCAAAATGTGTAATAAAGTTCATGCAATTTGTAAATGTATAACAAATATTATTGAATTGATAGATTATGCTTCGTATAAATGAATAACATTGATATTTTGGAATTTCATTGTAGTTCAAAGTAATTAGGCTTAATCACTACATTCAAAAGTTAGGGGGTTAATCTCACAATTGCTCAGCAGTACATTCTCATGAACTTACGACTAGTTGACGAATTGACGATCAATCATTCATCATGAATCAAATTTGAACACCCTACACATACTCTGTAATCACTCGATTCGCTTTCACCGAAACATAATCTAGGCATAATCAAAGACTATACAAACACTTCATAAACAATGTCACATTCGATACGAATAAATCAATAATTGAACGAAAATCAGACGAATCAAAACAGAATTTCACTAGAACACAATCAAAGCAAAATCCATGATCATACCATAAATTCTTCCGAAAAATCCCGCATACGAAACGCATAATCAGTAATTGAAATAAAACACAACGATCAAAACCCTAGAAATCGAAAAGTGATCATAGAATTGAGACGAAAGAGAGAATTACTCGGAAGAGAGAAGAGAAGAACGGAGAGAAGGAACATGATTGGAGTAAATGATTGGGGAAAAACGCCTTCCTTCACGTCTCAATGCAATCATCGCCATTGTTGTGGATTGATTTCTTCTGATAATTTGGGGATCAAACAGTGCTTAATTATGAACTATGAACCCTAATTTTATGTTTTCATGAAGAAACACGATCAATTTATCTTGTGTTCTTGCGGGTAGTGTACACTGTACAGTACACTACACTACACTGTACCAAACGACTTTATAGGGGGAGGTTAAGTGTAATGTACATAGTATAGTGTAGAGTTTACGACCGATTATTTGTGACTAAAATGTGACTAATTTAATCCACAAAAAACCCTAGCCCCTTTCATCTTTTTTCTCCCAAAAAAACCTTTTTTCCCTTTTAATAATTCGGGGCTACCATTGACATCTAATTGTCGATGGTAAGCCCCAAATCTGAATTAATCTTTGATATCATATGTTTTTCTATTATTATCTTAATAAAAGTCTCTCCTTTGGTGAGAGTTTTCAGTTCCTTTTTGTAGGATTTTTTCAGTTTCTCTTTATGGGGTGTTTTTGGTTTGTTATTTATCAATATAATAGTTCTTTGATAACTCGTTGGATGATAGTTCAATGGATACACGTTAATCATCAACAATCAACGGGCGAAGCGGTTTTCTACTGTAGTCATTCGAATTGAAGGATCCCCTCAAAGGCTACATGGAGATAGCGATACGAGGTTGTGCCGAATTGTTAAATTAGGGTTTGAGATCTTTCATTCTATAAGAGAAATTTGTAATTTGATTATCGTTAGATTTGTTATTCGATTTAACATATTCGTTGTAATTGTCATTTGATGTTTTGTTAATAAATTATTATTATCAAAAAAAAAAAAAAAAAAAATGTGACTAATTTAACGATTAAATTGCGAAATTTAATTTAGTGGTTAATATAAGTGGATGCATTTTAAAGGTTACTCCCAACCGTAATATTTTGGTTACAAGTAGTTATACAAGCTCTAATGTCACATTTTCCCGTCTATATCCTCGTGCTTTTCCCTTTTTCTAGCTGTACCCCTGCGTTTGGCGTATTCTCAATTTTACCCTTAAACTTATGGAGTTACTCCCAACCGTAACTAAACTTGAGTAAATCGTTAAATTTAGCCGTTAGTTTTGTTTTATATAATTTTCCGTCCTTTATTCAATGTTTCCCTCAATCTTTTAGCATTAAACACTTTATTTATTATAATTGAGGATGAAATAGGATATTTAAAGCGAAAAAGTGGTAGGAAAAGCTAAAAAATAAGGGTGAAAGTTTATATGAAACATAATTAACGGCTAAATTTAACGGTTTATTCTAGTTTGGTTACGGTTGAGACTAATCTTATTAGTTTAAGGGTACAATTGGTACGTAATCACTAAACGTAAGGGTACAGTTGAAAAAAGTGAAAAGTACGAGTGTACAGATGAGAAAAACCCAACTTTTTTACTTAGACTTTGACATTAGGGAGGGTGTTTGGTCAATTATAATAAGGTAGTACGGAGTATAATTTAGACTTTGACATTATTACCAACTACCAAAGTACCAAGTATCATACTCTCATGCCATCAAATTTACAATATTACCCCTAATTGTTGTTATATAAATACTCCGTATAAGTTAGTATATTCACTTATTCAAGCATGCATATTTATTTATTTGAAATAATATATTCATATAATTTAAAATTAAATTATAAATATTACTCGTATAAAATAATAGAGTTGAATATATAATTTTATTTTAAAACATATTATTCAATTCTATTAACATAAAAATTTAATTCATTGAATATGCAAGTCAAAATTAATGAACACGTTATCATTATTGTTTTTATTAATAAGCGAAATAATGATATGATAAATGAATATTCAGCTAATGAAAGAGTTATCACTATTGTATGAATATGTCTCATAAATAAGTGAACATAATGTTACGATAACTGAACATTACTACATATTTACAGATAACATACTACATATTCACAAAAAAACATACTACATATTTATTTGAAGTTTAATATATTTGTCAATGTGAAATATTGAATATTGAATCGATTGAGAAAAGTAAAAACAGTGATTTTTTTATAATTATTCAAAGTGGTGAAAGTTGTAAAAATAAGGGAGTTGCGAAAAATAAGGATGAAATTACAAAGGAATATATTTTATTTTTAATTTTTTATAGGAAAAAAAATTCTAATTACTAACAAGTTGTTTGGAGTTTAACTAACCTAAAGGGTAAAATAGTAAAACTATTAAGGTGGGGGTTTGGAGTAATATATACGAGGGTGTATGTTATAATTTACCGATAAATTCAACTTCTATAAATAAATCTAATAAGTTCAACCCATATAAATTTAATTTCTATAAGCCAAAATTAGCATAGTCATTAGTCATACTCGGTAAACTTACTTGGAGAATAATCCACCAATGATGTTACTCCGTACTAAACTCGGAACGAATCCTTTGTCTCATTTTATTGTACATTTGGTATCCCATTAATTCATATTGTAAGAATTTTTTTTTTATTATATAGAGTAATAAGACACCACATAAGACACGAGAATGAAACAGACGATCTCAATTCTACTAAACTACCCTTAACCAATAGTGTATTTTGGAGGTGCATTAAGTCTTACTTAAGACGGGTATATCCGTCGTAAGCTTAAGATGGGTCAAGTACCCCAACTTACACATAAAAAACATAAAAAACCATTTTAAAATCTCATTTATCTTTTGTCTTATTATTAATATTTGACCCGTCTTAAACTTAACACGGATTATTATGGGTCTTAAATAAGAATTTGTGAAAATCATAATGCCCTTTCTTTCACCATCAAATCCCAAAAAAATTAACTACTGCGCGCTTTCTCTCTCTTCTTTCTCACACTAAAGAAACCAACAACCCTAAACCAACACCTAAAACCACTTCATTTATCTGCGAAAAAGCTTTTCTTCATCGCTTTTAATGGCGGAAAGAGATGAACGCCGCCTCTCTCCGCCGTCCACGGCGGCGTTAACGGCGGCGACGAGCACTTCATTTCCGCACAAACATCAGGTTTTATTGCCGCATTCTAGCGCTCATTTCTTCGGTGAGCGTTTCTACTACTCTATCTTTCGATTTTCTTAGCAATGTTTCTATTGATGTTGTTCGAGTTTTCGTCTATCGATTTTACGATACATTTTTACTGGAAACTTACTCTTTATCACATTTGACATTTTGAGAATTGAGCTGTTGTAAGACATTTCTTGCGTTTGAATTAGGTTTTTGTTTATTGAAAGGTTTGATTTAGTGCGGTGTGTTATCGTTGAGCTAGGGTTACTCACTTACAAGTTACTGAGTACGTTACAACCTATAATTTATACGTATTTAACGCGTCGAATGAGAAGATACTGAAATTAGAAATGTAGAAAGTTCGCGGAGTGAAATGTCTGATATAGAATCATAGGTGCAGTATTCTTGCTCGTTGAAAATCGTATTGAGCAGCTTTGGCAGGATATGTGCAGCAGAAAACGGAACAGTGTACAATGCTCAATGAAATTAGATATTTCGCGAATTGAAATGTCTGATATCGGATCATATTTTTAGTATTTTTGCTCAATGAAAATAGTATGGTTTAGCTTTAGCAGGATATGTGCAGCAGAAAACGGAACAACGTATTAATGTCCATCTTGAGTTTTGTGCCTTTAAACATATACTTCAATGTATTTGATGTCGGAAATTGTGAGTGACTGAGTGGTTGAACTGTAGTGTATGCTGTTGATTCCCGGCATTTTTGTCCTGTGGTTTCATTTTTTTAAACTAAAACTTCCGTCAAACAGTTGTGAGTGGCGAGTTAATGCTAGTTCTGTGCATTTTTTTTCGTTCCAGAACATTCTGGCATTGAGACTTTTGGCGTATAAGTTTGCATTTCTACATAAATATAGAAGGATGGGGTGATTACGCTTACAAACTTCTGAGCCTTAGTCTATTGAAGTTGAACTGGACATCGAAAAAGACGTAGCACATGTTACTATACGAGTACTTACACCATTCTTGTTTACGTTGGTTCTTCTCTTCAATTGCTTCCTTCGGTCTTCATCTTCGTTTATAAAATGATGGACAGCTTCAAGAATAGGATTTTAGGAAATAATAAGATTAACTTCCATTTTGTTGTAGTGTGGAAGGAATTTTTATGGGGAGCCCTTGCCGGTGGATTTGGTGAAGGAATGATGCACCCAATCGATACTGTAAAGACACGGATTCAAAGTCAGGCTATTCTATGTGGCTCTCAGGTGAACGCTTTGACGATTTGTTTGTTGTTAATTGGCTCGCTGGCAATTTTATATGATACTGGACGACTTTTTCAATATGTAGCGCTGTAAATATGTTCTTCTATGATTTTATTTCTATACTATTTGCAATTTCATTGACGCCTATTTGTTTACTCGTAGAACCAAAAAACTGTGTTGCAAATGATACGAACAGTATGGGCTGCTGACGGATTAAAAGGTATGCTTCACAATGTACAGCGTACTTATGTAGCTCATACGTAAATATCGCAAGTTACTCAACTGTTTGGACTTCTGTTGATGTTATGATAGGTTTCTTTAGAGGAGTGACCCCTGGAGTAACTGGGTCAATTGCAACTGGAGCAACTTACTTCGGTTTCATTGAATCTACTAAAAAGTGGATTGACGAATCTCATCCAAACCTCGGAGGTCACTGGTCGCATTTCCTAGCTGGAGGCATGGGTATGCTCTACGGCCTACTCTCTAACTATAATTTAGGATCTTTTTACACAAACAAATCATCAAACCTCAAATCGACATTCTCTTCCAACTTAGTTTCCGTTGTGCACATTCCTGCTATTCATATATAGCTTGCCGTGCGGTTATTAGAGGCACATCTAGTGTCTTGGTAGTTGCCTACACGCTGAAGGCCTGTGTTACCGTTTTGTAGATTCATGTATTGTGTGTGAATATTGCAGCGTTGTCTCTGCTGCTCTGTCATTGTTATGCTGTCAGCTTTCTGAAAACACTTCAAACTTGATTGTTTTCAGGGTTGTATATATTTCTGCATTTTGTGGTTCAATATAGTCACTTTTTTTTTTTGGTTAACACGGGTAAGATTTGTACATCTGACACCCTTATCTCACCATTTTGTAGCACTTGATGCATTGAGGTAATGTTCGTGGTTGGGTTGCTGTCGGTCTTGTTCTTTGTAGTGTAAAACCATTTTTTTTTTCTTACTGCTTGTGTTGGTGTATCACTGGGTATTTGCCAACGATTACGTCAAAACAATACTGCTCCCTTCATCCATATCTAAGCTATCCCATCCGACTGCCTTGGTCTATGTTACTAAGTCTCGGACAGGACATGGATCTGATACGTGTTGGAGAGTTGGACATGGTAATTTTGTGCAAAGTTTTCCAAATTTTGTTCTAAAGTGAAGTGTTGTGTTGGAAATGATACATTTCTGACACACGACATAGAAACTAAGTGAAGTGTTGGGGTAACATAGGCAGTGGTTAACGGAGGATCATTTTGACCATACATCTTTATAAAAGTTTGTACGGAGTAGTAATTATATAGTGTGCTGGTAGAAGTTACTATTGTTTGCTCGCAAAACTCAAATGGCGAACAAACAATTAGACATAGGGAGTATTTGTAAGAGGGATATGCTGATATTTGAAATAGGGTCTGTGTTAGTGATACAGACTCAGATGTTGCGACTTTTTGGGAATCTGTTGCAGGAGACACATTAGGCTCTTTTATATACGTTCCTTGTGAAGTGATGAAGCAAAGGATGCAGGTTCAGGGTAGTACTGGTTCTTGGAACTCCGTTATCTCTAAATCACAAAGTGGCAAGATTCCTGGAGTGCAGATGTATGGCTATTACAACGGAATGTTTCATGCTGGCAGCTCAATATTAAAGGAACAGGGTCCAAAGGGTCTATACGCCGGGTTTGTTTGCTACTGGCTCGTACAATGGTTTTTTTTTTTTTTTTTTTTCTTTTTTGTTGAGTTTGTTCGGTGTGTGTGCTTATATGTCATAAAATTCAGTACTTCAAGAATCGTTTTTACGATTTCTCCTAGCAGTTTACTCCTTCACTCACAATATGTCCACTTTTTATTTTTTTTACTCCGTATTTTATTTTACTACACATACGATAACTTGTAGTCTATGAATTGAATGAAATTAAGGTTCGGGATCTATAGGTCAGCTTTGTTCTAATGACCTGCAAGTGCTGTGACCGTCTTTCTTTTAACTTTCCGTCCGCTCTTTTTGCGCCTAAAGAATTTATTTGCATTTTAGATTTTTTATTATCATTTTTTATTTATTGTAACTCCTTTGGATTTTGGGCAGGTATTGGTCAACACTTGCTAGGGATGTGCCTTTTGCTGGGTTGATGGTAGGTACTGAATTTTGAATTCCATGGAATTGCAACCACTTTTATGACGTTCACAATACTTAGATTCATGAAAACACACACACACATTGGCCTGTTTGCTGACAATTTGCTTGGATGTGAGTGCCATGAGATTGTGGTTTGGTCGCCATGAGTGTCGATGTTCTACACACACGCACATTGGCCTGTTTGCTTCATTCAAAAGCATCCTTCTAGTACAATTACCCTCTCAAACACAATTGTTTGCTTTATTTTAAAGCTCTTTCTAATACAATTACCCTCTCAGATACAATCAAGCAAATATCCGGGCTATTGATGAAATTGCTTTTACAAAATGTCCTATGCGATTAAAACGAGAACAATACGATATTTCGTTGTTCAAAACTTTGTTTAATCATACCCTTATCGCGGCAGTAATCTTATACACCGTACCAAATTTGCAGGTGATGTTTTATGAAGCCCTGAAAGATGCGACAGATTATGGAATGAAGAAGTGGTCTGTCACCGAAGATTACCAGCTTAATAATACTCTGGAGGGATTGTTATTGGGAGGAGTCGCTGGAGGTTGGTGCTATGTTTTATTTCGTGTCATGATATTGTGCGTAGTATGAAGATTTATAACCGTCTCCTGAAATTCACTTAAAAATTTCTAGCCTTGTAAAACTATGCAGGTTTAAGCGCATATGTGACGACTCCTTTAGACGTTATCAAGACAAGATTGCAAGTTCAGGGGCCAGATTTAAAGTAAGTCGAAGCTCTTTCTTGTGCTCTTCACACTTCCATCTGCTGGATTTAGGATCTTTTCTCCTCATCCTATTTTTTCTTAACTTATCGAACATTTAAACAAACTTCAGACAACTCAAAAAATTCAGGAAAAATACTACTCCCTCCATTCAAGTCCGATTGACACATTTTCCTTTCACACGCTTGCCCATGCACACGTTCTAACGATAATCTCTAATTCTACATTGTATAAAATTATAAAAAGTTGATAATCTTTTAGTACTAATGAAGACGAATAAAACAAAATCACACGTGACTAAATTTTCTCTTATATATCGAAGATTCTTAAGATAAATGATTAGTGTCAAAAAGTTAAATGTGTCAATTGGACTTTAATGGAGCGAGTACTTAAGAGGCACTAAACTTCCGATACCTTAAGAAAACTTAAGACGTCCAAGTTCACACTATTTAAGACGAAGATAACAGTTCCGTACGACATTTATATACGTGCCCATCATATCTTAATACTCATTTGCTCATCTACTCTTCTTTTTGACGTGTGGGATATATGTGTGAGAATTTATTTTGTTCACCTGGAATAACGAAGCAGTTTGTATTTGATAATACGTAAAATTGCAACATGCAACTCTTAACTGCAACGTCCCCTGTAATGCATTAATAGGTACAAAGGTTGGTTCCATGCCATGCACATGATGTGGATGATCGAAGGTTTTAAGGGGATGTTCAGAGGTAGTGTCCCAAGGGTTATCTGGTACGTTCCGGCATCTGCTCTTACATTCATGGCCGTTGAATTCCTCAGGGAGAGGTTCAACGGACAAGTAGAAGACGAACACAGAGAAGTTGCAAGCATTTTAATCGATAATAAAGGTTCTCTACCTGAAGTAGCTTAGAATTACGTGATCGCCTGTCACCTCACATTCTTGCCCATCATTGCATTTTTTTTTTGGTTGTTTACACATGAGGTTGTATAGATGCGCAATTTTGTTTTGAGCATTATTTGTAGTTTCTATTATACTGATTTAGGGAGAGAAAAGAAAAGAAATGGAAAGAATAATCAATGCTCCTAGAGTTGTCGTGAATTTCTAAGATGGCTGATATATCAAGTACTACGTATGAACTTATGAACTTACGAGTTAGGAGAACAACTTCATTTTATCTCTTATAAGTTCAGTTTAGCTCTTATAAGTTCGGCTCAGTTCCTATATGTTCAGTTGTTATAAGTTCAGCTCCTATAAGTCGAAAAGAATGTGACCTTAGAATGTGTTTGTCGGGCTTTGTTAATAGAGATGTCGTTGAGTGGGCATTGATGAATGTAGGCTGCATGCACTCGTATTCACCAAAAATGATTTCCACTCATAAGTCGTCCATCCCATCCATGGCGATACAACTTTCTAAAACTCTAACTGCCTTATTCCTCATGTCGAATGTACATAGTGTAAAAAAAAATTGTAAGAGGAAATGAACATAAACCACCACTATTCACCCATTTTTTTCCCACCACCATCACCCACCAACCGCAACCACCACTAACGGCCTCCACCCTCGCCCTACCACAAATGTCATGTACTATAGTCTTAATCTATCCCAGCTATGACGGGTGCGGTGTGATTATTACTTTGTATTGTACCTACATACTAACATCCTATTTCATTTTTTGATGATTTTCAATCGTATTCCTCTTGTTAGAAAAATAAAATCTTTGAGTTCACATAACTATTGGCCTACAAGTTTTGAAAACGATAATTCTGTTCAAATCCTCTTACGAGGTCATTAATTTGTGAATATTTACAATTATGGCCAGTCAACGTTTACGCAGTCAAAAGTGTTTAGACATATTACACAACTACCTATAAGGCTACAACCGATAAATTTCAAATCTTTATGTCAAAGTATGTTATTACAAAACCCCGTCCCGACTACTAAGCCACGACTTATTCGATAAAATAAATAAATAATTTAATTTGAGAATAAATAATATAGAGCTACCTATAAATACCTAGCTTTGAATCACATCACAAACCTCCCTTTCCTTTCCTCAGCCTTCAACACACACAATTACACAAACAATGTCGTCTTCATCATCATCTTCAACCTCAGAAAAACGTTGTTACTACGAAGTATTAGGTCTTCCACAAACCTGCACTTCCGACGAAATTCGTTCTTCTTACAAAAAACTCGCTCTTCAACGTCACCCTGACAAGCTTATTCAATCAGGTATCGCCTCTGCTGACGCCACCGCCTCTTTCCAAGAACTCGTTCGCGCTTACGAGGTTCTTTCCGATCCTAAAGAGCGCTCTTGGTACGACTCTCACCGCTCCCAAATTCTATTTTCCCCAATTTCAACCAACAAAAACAGTAACAGTAATACCAATGACAATGCTGGTGATGTCATTGGTGATTTGTTCTCGTATTTCTCTGCGTCATGTTATACGGATTATAGGGATCAGGAGAAGGGGTTTTATAGGGTTTATGGGGATGTTTTTGAGAGGTTGTATAGGAATGAGCTCAATTATTGTCGGAAATTAGGGTTAGGGTTAGGGTTAGTGAAGGAGGCACCTTTGATGGGGGATTTGGGGAGTGATTACGGGCAGGTGACGGCTTTTTATGGGTATTGGTTAGGGTTTACGACGGTGATGGATTTTGGGTGGGTGGATAAGTGGGATGCTATGGCGGGGGAGAACCGTAAAGTGAGGAGGTTGATGGAGGAGGAGAATAAGAAGGTGAGGAGGAAGGCGAAGAGGGAGTTTAATGAGACGGTGAGGGGTTTGGCTGAGTTTGTTAAGAAGAGGGATAAGAGGGTGATTGATATGGGGGTGAAGAGGGAGAAGGAGAGGGAGATGAAGCGTGTTGAGGAGGCGAGGAAGCGGAAGGAGAGGGAGAAGGAGAAGTTGGAGAAGGCAAGGGCGTTTCGTGAGCCTGAGTGGACGAGGGTGGAGGAGGAGGAGGAGGAGGATGTGGAGGAGGAGGAAGAGACGGGGTTTGATGAGGTGGTGGAGGAGAAGAGGGAGTTGTATTGTGCGGCGTGTGGGAAGAAGTTTAAGTCGGAGAAGCAATGGAAGAATCATGAGCAGTCGAGAAAGCATAAGGAGAGAGTTGCGGAGTTGAGGAGGGTTTTTGAGAAGGAGGATGGTGAGTTTGAGGGAAGTGATGGGGTTGGTAGTGTGAAAGACAATAATGGTGATGATGGGTTTTTGTCTGCTGAGGAGGATTCACGCGTGAATGGTGATGATGATGATGATGATGATGAGGGTGAGTTGCGAGTAGAAGAGGATTTGCCCGTGAATGGTGATGAGGGTGATGGTGATGAGGGTGAAGATGAGTTGAGTGAGAAGTTTAAGGAGTGTGTTGGGGTTGACGAGGGAGAAGAAAAAGACAATGATGTTGGTGATGTCGAGGAGTCAAAACAGGCAGTGGTTGGGTCTGATGAAGAGGACGCGACTATTCTAGAAGCTATGATGTCTCGTAGGCGTGGGAAGCGTGTGACGTTCATGGATCAACCCGTTGAGAAGGATGAAGACGAGACAGAGGGTATGGAATATAATAATAAAAAGGGGAAGAAGAAGAGTAGAAGGGCTAAGAAAGATAAGGGCAAAGGAGTTGATGGGTTGAATGAGACGGGGGAGAAGAGTTCGGCTGCTGGTGGTTCAAATGTTGCCAGTGATGGTGACGATGATGACACGCAAGCTAGACCAAAGGGTGGTGGTAAGAAAGGTTCGGAGAGAAAAAGTAAGCGAGACGTTGAGAGCAAACCCAAAAGCTCGTCCAGAGGACGGAAACAAAAGGTGAGTCGGGGTTGTGACTCTGATAACTGATCATTCAGGGATACTTTAACATTTGTGTGTTACTGTAGGACATTTTTTTCGACATTCTTTGTTTGGAATGCTGATTTCCTGTGCGCAGTCAACTTACTGAAGTTGCGTAATGATTCAGTATTTCAGTGGTTTTAAATTTTCGACATTGTATACCATACCGTAATTGATCAATGTGAAAAGTGAATTTGTGGTTATCTGTGGCTAATTCTGTGTGATTTATGCGGACTATAATTTTTTCAACGTGATAAGTAAACACACCTTGTGAAATGCTAGGAAGAGTTACATAATGGGTTGTATGAGCAGATTGAACCGAGGAAAAAAAAATACGAGTATTATTTAGAGTTGATACCTGATACTGTGGTTGTAATTCTTGATGGGTGAATCATTTCATCTTGTTACACGATACTTCTTTTTGTAATAAAATCGTTTACAGTCGTCTTAAGGAATTGCAGCAAGTATGTACGACAGATACGAATTAGCTGCATGATTAGGTATAGGATTAGCTCCACAGACGAATAAAAAAAACAGTAAATAGTCAGTTTGCTAACTGTGATTGTTCCGATTTGTTTAGGATAAAGATCCGTACCCTGCGTGCGAAAAGTGCGGGGAGGAGTTCGATTCCAGGTAATTCAGTGACTTTTCCGCCTTGCTAAGTAAATAGCATAGTATGCTCCTTAGTCTGTCCATTGTTATTGTGACCAATTTGGATGCTCATGCGGAGAGTTATCGTCTTGTGACAGAAACAAACTATACAAGCATTTAAGTGATACTGGACATGCCTCGTTGAAGTCTAGATAACCTGCGTGGATGTATTTAAACTATGTGGAAGAAATTCACCGACTTCCCGTTTGCATAACCTACCGTCATTGATTCGATGATGAAGAAACACTTGATTATGATGGCTCTGAGATGGCAGCTGAATCAATCGTTTAAACATACAGTTGCTGCAGATTTGTTGAAACGATGTATCTTGCTGTTACTTGTAAGTGATATGTATGGCAGCAAATGCTTACATTTTATCCACAGTTTGCTGTGCTGCTATCGTGTATCGAAATTTATTCAACATTTTTGGCAGGATCTTCGAAACAGAATAATATTTTTCTTTTTCCAAGTATTTTCAGCTGTTTATTTTTTATTTTTTTCTTTTATGGCAGAGTAAAAAATAGTACAATAACATAAAATGGATAGCTGGACTCCTTAAGTTTGTGCTGTGTATTTAACTAGAAACAATAGATCGACCAGACACAAACGTTTTCATCATATCATCAACGCAACAAACGTCACCCACATTATGTAAGTACAAGGTGTAACTACGTTTATGTTTTCAACTATCGAAAATCGCACAAAAGCAAGTGTTTCATGACTAGATAAATCAATGTTTTTTTCAAAGCTGAAAAATGCGGCCATAAATAAGGCATGTTATGATATCAGAGCGGTTTTGCTGCAGCTTCCTTAACATAAGCGGATGCTTCAGCTTTGGAAAGTGGTCCAATTTCCGACAGACCTCGAATCAAAGTATTAGCGTAGTTCTTAGCAGGAGCAACCAGGGGTAGCTTTCCAGATTTGAAACCCTCCACGTCATCGAGGTCGCACCTGCAAAATTCATTTTAAGAACATCTAATTTCAAAAGCCAAAAAGATTCATCGTCAGTACGTAAGAGTTTAAGAATGTTGGGGTAGTAAAAATTACGTCATGGTGAAGATCGGAATGCCTTGCTCCTCGCCCAAAAAGACGACATTCTGATACCAACCCCCCTGCATGGACACCAATTGCTTCAATAAATGCAAATTCCGATATAACAACACTCTCATATTCGAAAAAAATCCCGCCTAAGAAAGGGGAAATTCGTAAGAGGGGTCTGATGACGCAAATACCTCAATTCCCTCTGGGGAGAATGAACCAGCACTCTTGCAATCATTTAAAGCTTCCAAATCAAACAGAGGCGAATCTCTGTCATTCATCACGTTTTCTTGAAATAGAACGTCATTAAATTGCTCCAAACTGTACGGAAAGAGATAGCAGTGACTATACGCAGTGCAGCATAGAAGTGGCGCAACCAAACCGAAAAATTCAAAAAAGATCCAAGTACAGTAAGTTAAAAGGAGCAAAAATCACTTACGTAATTCTGTACATGCAAATGTGAGTTTTGTCCTCCTGTGATATACTTTGAGGATGAAGGAAAGCAACTCCTCCAGGACCCCATGTACGCGTAGATTCACGGCCAAAGAATAACCTGTGAGGAGAATTCTTCCACAAAACGTCTTTTGGTGGGCTTTTATCCATAGAGCCCGAGCACGACTTCTGCATACCTTCCACCTAATAATTCCACCTTAAGTTAAAACCAACTAGATAACATGAAAGAACTGTCGTTATTATGTAGCAACGTATGCAAACATGCTTTAAATCTTTAAAAGGTGTATTGCAGTTCCGATTTCACGTTACCTGTCCTCCTTGAATATAACAAAGAAATCTCGGTGTCCACATGTTTGATCCATAAGTCGCGTACCAGACATCAACTAGCCGGAGCTCTTCCCTCCAATTAGAGGAACTCTTCTCCTTATGATCTGTTCTTAAACAAAGAGTGTTAAGAGACAAACAAAAAGCTTTTGAACTGGGTGTTATAGCGTATTTAGCCGCTACCTTTATCGTTGGTGAATTTCAGTTCTGAAAGAGGTTGTATGATACTCGTGATAGCTTCGTCTATGTTTTCGGCTTCAGAATCAGAGCTTGATTCTATCAAAAGCTGTTCAAAAGATCATAGGAATAAGAGACTTGACAAGCACAAATGTCGTTAGATAATCAAATTTGCACAAAAACTAAAATGACGTTAAGTCACACATGCCTAAAATTTGGTTCTCAATACGCAATGCAAAAAAAGCCTTTAAACAAAGTTTGACAGCATTTATCTAATGTTGTACCCATCATTACCGTCTTTAAAAATCAAAGTTTTACGCTTATGTAGGCATTATTTACTCCAGTGTAAGTAGGCAGTTATCACAGTGTTAGGTCTCCCTAGTTACATAATTTTATCGAGGTGTCCGACAAAATATTTTGTAAAAGTTTAAGGCAAGTAGAATGGAAAGAGTTACCTGAGATGGAGGAGCTATCTGACTTGATACATTTGGGGGCAATTCATCGGAAAGGCTTGACCAATATTTACTTAAGTTTTGACGAACCTGACATTCGTTCAAACATTTATAGATACGATAACAATCTTAAAAAGGCAATCTGAAGATTCTAAGAATTGATTAAAAAGAACTCACATTATTTATAACACGCCATGTTGATTCAAATGGGTATCCATCAGAAGATCCACTGATTGGATTTTCTTCAAGCAAGACTTGCACACAAGCATGAGCCGAGTTTGCCAATGACTGAAGATTGTATCCACCTTCTAACGCCAACACAAGTTTACCTTGAGCGAAATCCATCAACTGCACAAAGATGGAGGATAAAATAGTCAATAGAGAGAGTTGGCACACATTTAAGAGAAGACAAGTCAAATGTCGCTCTCCATTTTCGTATCCTACATTTATGATAACACTACAACCAGGCATAATCAAGATACTTTCTACGGTAATGAGTTTACTCGACTAATATATTTACCATAAAGGCATTACTACCCTTTAACTTACTATAAACGAGATACTGACCTTTCTCAACAAGACGGAATATCCATACGGGGTAATACAACAGCCACCAAGAGGATCCCGAACAGCTGTTGGAAACAATTTGAGATAATCAATGTGCTTAGTATACTAGAACGTGCGTTGACCAATGAGCACATCCACATTTAATAATTCCAGATAAAGAGAAGCAAAATCGTCGTAAATATTGCATCGTGTACATATCAATCTCAAGTCTCAGCCAATGGTTGCAACATCTACAGCACCGTATGCATTTAACAAAAGGCATTTACAAATGAAAAGTTATCATTATATGTACGTAAAGTAACGATCTTGTAGCCTTTGACTCGACATATTGTATTATTTCACCAGATCAAGATCCAAGGAGAAGAAAAGAAGCTTTGAACCTCAAAATCTCTTGCACACAAATTTTTTAGTACATATAGTTTTGGAAGTACGATTAATATATCTAGACATTAGTACGGAAAATTTAACCTGCATCAAATCCCGCAGAAACTATAATAATATCTGGGTTAAATTCCTTGGCAACTGGAATCAGCACATGATCCCAAACTGCAAAATAATCTGGATCACCACAACGACCGTGTTCCCAAGGGACATTAATATTATATCCTTCACCGGGCCCTTCCCCAATCATAATATGAGAGCCATCATCGGTTCCAGGATAGAAGCACCCAAAATCATGCCTGGCGAAACGAGAAATTAGGTTATGGTTGGTTATTCAAAGGAGAAGCAGTTGATGACAACAAGCAGGCTCGTTAATTTCCATTGAAGTAAAAAAGCAACCACAGACCACGGCATGACGGTTTATTGTCACCATTATAAGACCACCTCACGTATGATAAACAAAAAACTTGTTACTGAAAATAATATAATGGTTACTTGATAAAGTTAGTTACCATCATAGACAAAATGATCACGAAAAAAAATAAAAGTGTGTACAAATAAGGGTCATGATCACTTATGAATTGTACAATAAATATCACCAAAATATGTAAACTGTCGCGATAAAACATTGAGCAATGAGGTCTACTGGTCTTTTAGTGTTCAAAAATTACCTGTGTACGGAGAAAAAAAGAACACGAGGATCATTGTAGAACATTTTCTGAGTCCCATTGCCATGATGGACATCCCAATCAACAATTAAGATTTTACGGACACCTAATTCAGGCTGATTGACAAACGAGAGGATGAGATATGTTAGACAACAGTTAGACCCAAATTTGAACGTAATGATAATTTAGCTGGGGAAACATGGTTAGGAACTCTCACTCGTTCATTCAGTAAATAACTAGCTGCAACAGCCACATTATTGAATAAGCAAAAGCCCATCGGTTCATTCTGCTCAGCATGATGCCCCGGAGGTCTCACTATAGCAAAAGCGGAATCAAGATCGCCTTTTGCAACTTTCTCTGCAGCCTATTTGGAGGAACAAAAGCACGTAACAATGTAAGCAACAACAGCTAAAACAAAACATATGACTGAAGACACAAAGTGCTTATACGACACGAAGTCAAATTCGGTGGAAAGGATTAAAAGAGAAATTGATACGGAGTAATTTTAAAGAGGAAAAAAATCTTGTTTCATCTTTCATTATTCATTTACGGTGAATGAAGATTTTCTAGAACAGCGGCTTTTCTATGTTTCAGCACAAAGCTACATCAAATGAGTGTATATGCCCTGAAACATTCATCTAAAAGCACTCATTTCACTTGTGGGAGAGTATTGATCAACCAAGGCCTTCTCAATATGACAATAATCTAATAGAAAATTTTAAGATTAAAGCGGTACTGGCCTTTACCACAGTATCTAAAACATGTGAGAAAAATGAACTGATATCTCAATTTAGTAACGATATTTAATGCATCTAATTTATGGTATGCCCCAATCTATGCTTGGCTTCTTAAAATACTCAACTCTAACAAAGATGTAAGTTGTTTCTGTATTTGACGATTTAATGCTGAGGAATATCTGTTAATACATACAGAGTATCTAAAAGAGATAAAGGAAAAGTTTCCAATTTTTAAAATCCGAAGCTCTTGAACAGAAGGGAAGAGAGATTTTGTGCAAGCACTACGGGATTCCGAGAGACACGTTCAAGATGTTGAAAACAGTGCGCTTCAATTTGTTTCGTCTTGCTTTTTGAGGAGTAGGGCATGTCAACAAGAGATTGTGAACTCCAATCAAATATATATATCTAAAAAAATGAGGCTTTTTTTTTTCTCGGAAATAGTCTCACATGATGCGGCATAATGGCAAATGCATCCAAAACTTGAAGAAAAAATTCTTTGATTAAATCAATCAATGTAAATGTAAATGTCTAAATATCATAGCAACAGTGAACATGAGTAAAAAGTTTACTCAAAATGGAAATAATAAGAGTTAACTGAATCGGAGGAACACATCAACAATAACGTTACCCCCATTGCTTTTGTGGCTCCTACAAATTGCGGGGTAAGAGGGACTAACACATATGTTTTATCCTTACAAGTGTAACAATTCAGACATAAGAATACTGGAACATGAGATAAAATCATAATGCATTGAAAATGGTTTTATTTTTCGGTGTCAACATAAAATTTGTTTCAGTTAAGTCTTTTGTATAACAATTAAGCAGATTATACTCTACAGAACTATGGCATTATACCTCCACAACAGAGCCTGCAGCCAAGTAAGCAGCTTGCGATGAACCTTTGTTTAAATAAATGGAATTAAATGTAGAAGCAATCCTGTCTCGTCTAGAATCAAATTTCTTGGAGCTTATGGTTTTTACAAAATCAACATGGTACTTGGAGTGAACTAATTGTAAGTATTTATCTTCCGCCTCTTTGGCATTTAAGATCTCACACCTGAAGAGACGGAATTAAACAGGATTAGGAATAATATAGTCATTCATGTTCAGCATAATCATCCCCTAAATGCTACGGAGTAAAAAGAAAATTCCAAAACAAACATATTCTACTCCGCCAAAAATATGACAATTAATTTCAATATCAAAGAACCACCCTCAAAATAACTCTAGGCAGTACATAGAAGTAAGTTTAACGACAAATTCTCATGTGAGACAGTCTCACGACTCACAATAAATAACTAGTTGGTCTCACACTCTCACATTGTTTACTTTGGAAGGCCTTGGCTCCATTATATACAAGTACGAACATGTACTCTTCGTCTTTAAGTTGTCTGAATTTCAAAATCTTAAGTTTGAAGTTTTTGAAGGTTTTGTTATGCTTTAAGGTATAAGTTCGCTGAAGTTTTCCAGAGTGTTTGATAAATAATACGGAGTACGAAGTAAATAACTAAGAAACTACGACGAGAACAGATCGTCAACTAATGCTAGAATTAATAATCCAAAATTAATTACTCACAAAACCCTTTGTTTCAACATATTCTTAAAACAAACTACCAAATTCTGCACCCAAAAAGCACACACCTTTCTCAATTCAATCAAAATCTAAGCAACAGAATTCATTCAACACAACATAATCTACTACAAAGTTCACCAAATTATAATCCACCACACACACAAAAAAAAAAAAATCACACCATAATAACAACAGTTAATCAAACAGTATAATTCACTTAAAAATCAACACCTTTCAAAACACCCACAACAGAAATTTTTATAAAGTCAAACCCAACAAAAAAAAGTCAATACTTCCTCCATTCCACACAATCTTATACATTTCCTTCGAGAAAATGTATGAAATTAAAAGAAGATACCTTTGAAGAAGACCAGAAGAAGTGAGTTTATTGAGAATAACCCTAATTCTATCAGGGCATTCAGGATGATCTTCACCATGATTAGTGTGATGTTCACACATTTTTTCATCATAAATTAACCCTACTTTCTTACTCACTACACAATTTTCCCCAGAATTACTCCCTTTTTCCTCCATTTTTGACTGTAAATTGGGGAACTTTTTTGAAAACCCAGAAACTTTTAAGCCGTATAATTGATGATTGATTGACTGAAACAAATGTTTTTAAGCCAGTTTTTTTTTTTATTCTTTTTTTTTTTTGGAGGGAAAATAAAGGGTTTTATTTATTTATTTATTTATTTTGAGAAGGTGAAGTGAACTTTGAACTTCAAGTGAGTGAAGAGGATTAGAGGAATATGAGGAAACAATCAAAAAAGTAAAACTAAAAAAAAAAAAAGTTTCTTTTTTTAAATAGTTTTTTGAAATTCAAAAAATTATTCATGAATAATGAGAACTACTGAACTAAAAATGCCAAATTGTAGGGCAAATTCAAATTGAGGATATAAAATTGAACAAGAATTTAATTTAAATTTTTATTTTGTGTAAAATTACGATCATTCTTATAAAACTATATACTCGATATTATTTTATTTAATTCACAAATTACAGGTCTCACGTGTGAGATTGTCTAACGTTCTATTGCTTTCATCAGCTTTTTCCTTTTCGTGAATTTGTTTAGATGTATTTGAACTTGTTTTTCATGGCTTTTTAGAGTTGAACTGTACTGAATTAAACTGAAACCTATACGTCTAACTCTTTAGTTGAAACCAGATATATATAAAACTAATACTCACGTTTAAGATTGTCTGACGTTAGATCAATTATATTTACTAATTTGCTAATTTGTTTATTTACTGTATTTTTTTATTAGTAGAAATTTTTCCATCTTCAATGTGAATTTATGTTCATGGACTAACATATTGATATATATTGAAGTTTATAACTAAAGAGATGCATCAAATGATCAAAATCTTGGGATATCCATCTACTTGACTATACGATCTCGCAAAGTCGCAAGATAGTACCGAGTATTCAAGTTTTAATCTCCCAAATTCTGCGTACAATTTACAATCTCGCCTTTAGCGGCGGTAAATAGTAAGCCCAACTCCTACTATCTTAACCTCTAGGCTCTAGTGCTGATATCCCGCGAGATCTAATTATACAATGTCGCGAGATAGTACAAAATTTTCGTCATCATCACACGAACTTATATAGTAACATCAACTACCTTTTTGGTTTACGATTAGTCGATCACCTCCTAAGATTTTCCACATCCATCTACTTTCGGTTTTTAGCCTTCAGCTTTTTTTTTGTTGAAGAACTGTCAGAAGGAACAAAAACATAAAACATATAGACCGTGTCTTCCAATGCGCGGCTACAATACTTTTGCTCTCGACAGCTAGAGAACGTAAAACTATGGTACATACGTCATTTTACCTCATTCTGGACTTGGAGATCCCGAGCACAACTGCGTGAGTAAATCCAATATACTCCCAGCACTTTTTCCCTGTAACTGAAACCCCTAAACAAAGAGCCACGTGAACATCAACATATACCAAAGGAGATTAGGACCACGAGAATGTCAAAGGGAACCACGAGGAACAACGACACACGTTAACATGAAAAGTAAATCCCGAGAAATAAAACCCACGAGAACAGCAACTCAAAACCCCACTTTAAATAGAATTCGATGACCAGTATATACTTTAGTTTTACTTTATTTAGTGACCTAACTCGTTCAGAAGTTCATGACAATATATCTTATACATTGAATGATTTTGTATATCAGATATATAAACCAAAAAACGAACGTAAAAGTAAACCCAAATAAATATAAACGTAGAGGATCCAACTTGAACCAAATCGTTAGACGCCATGCGAACTTTAATCAGAACCGAAAAACCTACGAATTGAGAATCGTTTAGGAATGGAAAAACTTCAGAAAATAGAGACTATACCATAGAATCAACCATCAAGGCCTCCACAATTTCTTCCCCGCCCAAGGAACCTATAAATCCGTGTCTCCCATTTTTCTTTGAATGATTGATGACAGCTTCAAGAATAGCATCTGCGTGATTAACGAAACATATAATATAGTTAGTGCCAATTATGTTTAATACTCCCTACGTTTATTACCAGCTCCATAGTCATTCTCTGCATTTACTTTTTCACGTTTGCCAAAACGCATGGTGCGATGATAATACGAAGTACTATAATTTTACGTAAAAGTTACTACAAAGTATAAAAATTTGATATTCTTATTGTACTCATTAAGAGATGAATGATTTGAATGAAGCGAGTATAGTTTTACCTGCAAGAAGTTCATCAATCAAACATGAGCATTGAACTTGGACGCCAGTCCCCTCCTCCTTAGGACATGAGAGATCGGTCGAATATGAGGAACCGGTCTCCAACATCTTGCTACCTATCTCGAGCCTAGTCTTCAACATCTTGTTATCATCTTTAGAACATAATGGACAAGCTTGAACCTTCTTCACCTTCATTAGCTCCTGTATCCACTCTTGAACGGTCTTCCTTGGGCAGTATACGTTTTCCTCGAGCAGAGTAGTCTGACCTGTCTCTTCTATTATCTTCGGTTGCAAGGCGTTCAGCTCCTGTAATTTGTTGCATATCATTGCCTAACTTACAAACCATAAGAACAAGTACTCAAATAGTCAAGGAGCCATGACTCACTCCACTGTGCAGCAATCCAATTAATATGACCGACATTAATTTCGTAAAAGTCGAGCTAAGCGAAATGGAAAGAATTACCTGAGATGGAGCTATCTCAGTTGATGTATTCAAGGGCAATTCATCAGAAAGGCTTGACCAGTATCTACTCAAGTTTTGACGAGCCTAACATTCATTCAAACATTTATAAAAACAATAACAAACTTCAAAAGGCAGTCTTAAGATTGTACTCTGTTGTATATATTAATAGAAACTCACATTTTCGATGACTCTCCACGTTGATTCAAAAGGATATCCGTAAGAAGACCCATCGATTGGTGAACCTTCTAACAAGACTTGCACACATGCATGAGCCGAGTTTGCCAAAGACTGAAGATTGTATCCACCTTCTAAAGCAAGCACGAGTTTACCATCAGCGAAATCCATCAACTGTATAACATCGACAATGAAACAATCAACCGATAGATATGCAAGCAAAGTAGGCATAAAAAGATTAGAAGGCAAGCCAACCGGTAAACTCCATTTTCAAATCCTACATTCTCAAATCCTACAGGGCTACAATTATAAGACAATGTCTACATCATAATCAAGATACTTTTCAGAGTAGTGAGAGTTTTACGGACTAATAAACAGTCTATTCAACTTTAATATTTCTAAAAATTCTATTACTAGTAAAAATGTTCACCAATAAAAGACAATCCGCGAAAAAATACTGACCTTTCTCAATAATACAGAATATCCAAACGGGGTGATACAACAGTCACCATAACAATCCCCATCAGCTGTTGCAAAGAATTTGATATAATCAATGTGCTTAGTATACTGCAACACCTTTGACCACTAAGTACGTCAACATTCAATACTTTCAATAAAGCGAAGGAAAATGACTGAATTTTTTTTAACAAAAGAGGTCAGTCATAATTTTTTTAGTTTAAATTAACCTGCATCAAATCCTGCAGATACTATAATTATATCTGGGTCAAATTCCTCAGCGACAGGAATCAGCACAAAATCCCAAACTGCAAAATAATCTGAATCACCACAGCAACCGTGTTCCCAAGGGACATTAATATTGTATCCTTTGCCAGGCCCTTCCCCAATCATAGTATGAGAGCCGTCGTCGGTTCCAGGATAGAAGCACCCAAAATCATGTCTGACGGAAAAAGAAATTATGTTATGGTCAGTTATTCAAAAGAGAAGTAGTTGATGACAACAAGGAAAAAGCGACCACAGACCACAGTGAGTCTGTTCCATTTCAAATTGAATGATCGCACACTATTGTACAATTAGTATATTACCTGTGTACGGAGAAAACAAGAACACGAGAATCGTTATAGAACATTTTCTGAGTGCCATTACCATGATGGACATCCCAATCAACAATTAAGATTTTACGTACACCAAGTTCTGGCTGAAACACGGATATTAGGATGGGAATTGTTAGACAGCTGATAAGTCCAATTATGCACGTCACGTTACGTCATGGTGATAATTTAGCTAGAGAAACATGGGTTAGAGACGCTCACTCGTTCATTAAGCAAATAACTAGCTGCAACAGCCACATTGTTGAATAAGCAAAAGCCCATTGGTTTATTTTGCTCAGCATGATGCCCTGGAGGCCTCACAATTGCAAAAGCGGAATCAAGATCACCTTTTGCAACTTTCTCCGCAGCCTATTTGGAGGAACATATCAACTTTAGCAACGACAATATTGCAACAAAAGTATGATAAAAGACACAGAGTGCTTATATGATACAAAATCAAGGTTGGTAGATACTTAACACTTGTTCTCCTCGTCTTATGTTTTAACTTACCAAACACTTCAACAAACTTCAAAAAACTACGGAGAACTTCAGAAAGTTTCAGCAAAAAGACTACATCTTTAAAATATTTTAAGAAAAGTTCAGATAACTTCAAACGAAGAGAATTGGTCCTTAATTAGCATTCTAGAACTCCAAACTATCACTTAAATTTAATGTGGTCAAGTAATAAAGTCTTTTTGATTTCTACTTCATATATGTGTATTTTGCACAAAAAGACGATTAGAATCACATATGGGGTAAATAAATAAAAAACACATAAATCGGATAGTAAGGCGTGACAGCTAATAACATATAAATTTTGCCCTTTAAGGTTACTCAATTAATTAAACAGCTTAGTACTCTGCACACGACAATTTACCTCCAATACAGACCCTGCGGCCAAGTAAGCAGCTTGAGATGAACCCTTGTTAAAATAAATCGAAGTAAATTCAGAAGCAATCTCGTCTCGACTAAGATCAAATTGACTTGAGCTTATAGTTTTAATAAAATCAACATGGTACTTGGAGTGAACTAATTGTAAGTATTTATCTTCCGCCTCTTTGGCATTTAGGATCTCACACCTGAAGACATGGAAGGGATAATAACGTCATCACAGATTAGCAAATTCATCTATAAAATGATGAATTTCTTTTTAAGAAAAACATTTCTTTTTCTGCAAAAACTGTTAGAATCATGTAACGGGCTTGACCAAACCCGGGTGGAAGAGAGCGAGCCCGCTTAACAAGTCCAACGGTATCCACATTTCTCATTTCTCAAAACCAATTGGCAATGAGAGGAGAACCCTTGGACTTTATAAACCACACTACATTTACTTCCACAATCAATGTGGGACTCTCACATGTGGGCACTAAACTCCAACACTCGACTTAGGGCGAACCCGGGCTCTGATACCATGTTAGAATCATGTAACGGGCCTGGCCAAACACGAGTGGAAGAGAGCGAGCCCGTTTAACAAGTCCAAGGGTATCCACATTTCTCAAAACCAATTGGCAATGAGAGGAGAACCTTTGGACTTTATAAGCCACACTACACTTACTTCCACAATCAATGTGAGACTCTCACATGTGGGCACTAAACTCCAACAAAAACATGACAATAGTTTCACACTTTTATTATCAAACACCCCTAAATAATTCGAGTTAGCACTTATAACAATAATAATACTATTACCCACTGCCTCATATCCGAATCCAGTAATTCTAATCCGATTAACTTTCTTTTTATCACCTGCCGACTAATATAATATTTTGTTTGCTCTATTACTTTTTTTTTTTTTTTTGCTTTAATCACACAATGATTGATATTACTCTCTCCAAGATTACGAATATGTTCTATTTATAGTTTAAAGGAATTCGAAACTATGTATCTTCTTCACTTAAAACTATCCTCTCAAACTTATCCTTCCACCTGCATGCAGACATGGAAGGAATAATAACGTCTCCCTTCATTCAATTTCATCTTGTGCACTTCCCTTTTTGGCACTATTCATGAGTTTCGAGAATCGTTGAAGTTCCGCGTAATATATAAGTGACAATATATTCATGAGTGATCTTTTTTTTGTTCGTCTTCTTAAATGCAATATTTATATCAAATTTTTTTAATTTTTGAAAAAAGCAAATACACAAAATGGAGTTGAATGGAGAGAGTACATGATAAGTTCAACAAAGCTCCCATTAGTTCAATAAGTTCAATTAGTTCGTTCTTATATAAGTTCAACTCAGCTTCTATAAGTTCAGCTTCGACACAACCACACACAAACTTACAATTTAAAAAAAAAAAAGAAAAAGAAAATTCAATTCATCTCGCTCCTATAAATTCGGCACAGCTATATAAGTTCAGCTTCTATAAAAGCCGAAAATAGAAGGGCCTTAGTGCTGAAAATTAAAATTCTCACACAAAAATGACAAACAAAAACACAAAAACCACTTTGTTGTAACAGATGCAAAGAAAAAGAGAAAACAAAAGAACAATAAAGAACGAACACACAGATTTACGTGGATCACTAACGTTGTGTTAGCTACGTCCACAGGGCAGAAGGGAGAAAGTTCTATTAATTGAGAGGACTTTTTAGATTACAGATTTCAGACGGTAGGATAACTAGGGTGAGACTTAGAGAGTTTATATAATACTCTCTAAGACCTAATACAGATTTGACCTAATTACGGCCTAGACAAAACCCTAGCCCGATGACAGATTCCGCGAGGGGCGTTGCCTCGAGCCTCCACTGCATGCTTTCACCCCTGACTTCGACTCGCCCCGCCACCGGGCGGTGGGACCCCGAATACCATTCAAGCAAGAACAAATGATTCAAGACATATATTCAACACACTTTCTTCAGAAATTTTCTTACAGAAATCCAACAAATTCTACACCGAAATCGATCCAACAAATTCTCCATTAGTTACACAATTATTGTATTGTTTTATCTATTATTATATCCATTGATCGCTATAAAATTTATGCAGTAGTAAGATTTCTCGTCGTAATTGACTCAATTCAATCACTAATAATACAATCATTTCATCACTTGTCATAATTCAACAAAAACATACATGCAATCTCACATAATCAACCAAAATACAACCACATTACAGCAAGAAAAACAGATACTAATTAAACACTGTAATTAACTTAATTAAAATCAACAACAAAAATTTCAATCAAATTACAAAAAAATGGAGGAAGTACCTTTGAAGAAGACCAGAAGTAGTAAGTTTATTGAGAATAACCCTAATTCTATCAGGGCATTCAGGATGATCTTCACCGTGATTAGTGTGATGTTCACACATTTTGTCATCATAAATTAACCCTACTTTCTTACTTATTACCTTGTTTCCCTCCATTTTTTAACTGTGATTACAGTAACTTTTCTGCAAAACCCAGAATTTTCAGTTATATTCCCTCCAAATTTTGCAATTAGTGTGGTTGTAAACTAGATAATTGACGTGTAATAAAAAGGGGACGAAATATTTGCTTTTATTACATGGTTGGGGCTACAAGATTGACTTTTCACGAGACGAAAGAAATTTGGTTGAACCAGAGATTCATCTTGTTGGCTGTGTCAGGATGCGGAGGAGACGACTGAGAGAGCGGATACTCTGTCCCATTTTATGTTCCACTTGGTGTCCCACTACTTCATATAGCAATAAATTCTTAGTTTATATAATTATTGTATCATTAATTATTGATAATTAATGACATTTATTACCATAAGAATGACACAAAGTTCTTATACTTAAAATTAAGATTGCAGAATCCGTTCTCTAATTTAATCGATCACTTTTTTTTTTTTTTTTTTTATTGTATTTTCAATCGGAAGTGTGCGCTTTTGATTCTTGAGTGGTTACGGCTACCGATGGCAGTGATTGAGGATTGGCGTAATTTGTACTGTTGTTGGCGATGGTCTTTGTTTCGGAGGCAGATCTGTTTTGCTTGTATTTTAGGGCTTCTTTATTATTTCTGGTTTGCGAGAAATATTTGTCGTATTCATAATAGAGTTGTATGTCCTAGATATTTGGTGTCTCAGCTTAAGAGTACTATACTAGGTCGGGTGATGAGCTGTTGTGAAGGTTTACGAGTTCTTGATCGAACTTGGTGGGAGTCGATTGTAGGTAGGGGTGAGCAAAACGATACGATACGGTTTTAAAATACGAATACGATACGATATACGGTTAATGATGAGGCTAAGTCGTAGTCGCCTATCAAAAATAAACCTAAGGTCAACTAACTGGGTAGCTAGTGGCAGTAGGGTCGAATCCACAGAGAGACAGTGCAAGTATAAGGTCGCTTAGCTAAGCTAGGCTAATCTCAAAGGTAACGAATCGGTGTATAAGAGGATAAACTAAACTACGAACAGTAGTAAGGACCGTTTTTTCGCATTTTTTAGAATGAATCGAATCGAATCAATCGAATGAATCGAATCGAATCGAATCAAATGAATGAATCGAATCGAATCGAATCGAATCGAATGAATCGAATGAATCGAATCGAATGAAGTTCAAATTTATAACATCAAATGAATCGAATCGAATCAAGTGGAATGAATCGAATCGAATCGAATCGAAGTGAATGAATCGAATCAAGTGAATGAATCGAATCGAAATGAGCTGAAAATAAGCTGGAAAGAACATGTCCTAAAAGGGTAATAAAGTATATGAGAGGGAGATTAGGGCATCGGGATCAATGTGACACTAATTCAGGAACTCAACTCAAAAGGAAATATCAATCAATTGAAGCTATGCAAGTGACTAGGTTTAAGATTACGCTCTCTCGAGTCAATATTAACCTTAAGCAAATTTAGCGGGCTCTCGCAACTTACTAAATTTAACTTATCAAATACGCGTGAGTCTAGTTTCAATTCGGCTTTCGATATTAAATCAAAACAGCCTAAGTTCAATTCAATAAAGGCGTTCCTAAATTCAATTGATAATAAAAACGCGTAGAAGGAAGTCAACTTGCACAAGTTCAATCAATTTAGCAATTAAAACATATTCCCGAACCAATCTCACAAATCACCCTAAACCCTAATAGGAAAATTAGCTACTCATGGCTAGGTCAAAACAATAATAATAATAATAATAATAATAATAATAATAATAATAATAATAATAATAATAATAATAATAAGACATGGTGAATGAATAATAGTAATTAAAATAAACCTGGATTAAATCGGAGTACTGACGGTTACAAAGTAGAGCAATCTTGAAACTAACTAATTGAGTTCTTGAGAGTTTTGTAGAATAGAGAAAATCAGCAGAAAAACTAAACCTAATTTAAAATATAAAGGGATATTTCCCACGGTACCCTCGAACTTTGGCAGATTACACATGGTACCCCATGTGTGAGGTTTGTTCATATGGTACCCCTAAACTTTGTGAATATGTGCCCAATATGCCCATTTTGTGACGGAAAACTTGACGATGTTAATTTTATGGAAGAAGGCACCAATTATGAGTTTAGGGTACATTTAGACCCACATTATTCCTCGATTAAATGCTATTATTTGTACTCTAATCAACAAAATTTATACTAATTAATCAACACATAATAGCATTTAATTGAGGAATAATGTGGCTTTAATTGTACTCTAAACTCATAATTGGTGCATTCTTCTTTAAACTTAACGTCGTCAAGTTTTCCGTCACAAAATGGGCATATGACATATTTACAAAGTTTAGGGTACCATGTGAACAAACCCTCACACATGTGCACTACTGCAGAATCTACCAAAGCTCGAGAGATCGTGAAATATCCCAAATATAAAAGAAAGCATAAAATAAAGCATAAGTCTTTTTGTATCACGAGCCTAGGTATTTATATATAATTTCCTAAAACACAACTCGGCATAAATCAAAACTACCCGACGAAATATGTCCCTTAGCCGGCCGGCCGGCCGGCTGCCGTCCTGCTGGACCGGCCTGACCCCAAAACACTGGGCCGGCTCTCCTTCTTCCAAAGCTAAGCCCAATCTTCATTTGGGCTTCACTTGTCTCGTGGCTTCTAGTCTTTTTGGTCTTATATTTGTCTCCCGAGCCTTCGTACGAGCTCGAGCTCGGTCTTGTCATCACGGTCCTCAACATGCTCCACTCAACTCAGGTTTCGGCTCAGGACCGCCAAAACCTGCAAAATATAAACGAGGAACAGCAGTACCGCAACATAAAGCAAATAGCTCCTAAAATACTAATGAACTCGAGTAAATGCAAACTAAATGCGACTAAACCGAGGGCATATAATCGAGTAAAGGTCAAGATGAGGACCTAAACTATCCCTTTTATTCCAGTTAAGGACCTATACTATTAATTTTTCCAGTTAAGGAACTCACCCCCTAATTCTTTTAACCCTCCGTTAGTTTCTAGCCTCACTTGACCTCCCTCCTTAATTTCCATTCTTTTTTTTCTTTTTTTTTTGTTTTTTTTTTTTTTTGTTTTTTTTGTCTTTTTTTTCTTTTTTTTTTTCTTTTTTTTTTTTTTTATATCAATCTCTCTTACTATATTTTCAATCAAAATTCATAATATGTGTTGAATTATCAAATCCCCCTTACTATAAAAAAAATAATATACAATTTGTTGAGATCCAATCCTTGACATTTTTAAAGATGCTCCACAAAAACTATAGCCATAGATCATCTCTTATAATCAATAATCATATTGTAAAATCTTACTTTACATATGAATACGATTTTACGATACGATATGTGATTGAAAATATACAAACTTTTGTATATTCGAAATTTCATATATATGGTTTAAACCTTGTCAAAATCGTGTCAGAATTTTTTAAAATCGTGTACGCTACGGAATTATTTGATATAATATTTAAATTATTTTTAATTTTAATAGTTTTACTACTTTAAAATATTTCTCCATATAAAAAATTGACTACTATCACATTTACATGATTTATTCCTACCTTTTTTTTTGTATCTTTCAAATTATTGATCTAACCTCTCGCTTTGTTTGTCCATTATTAATTAGCATAAAAGTCGGTTAATTTAAATGATAAAAGAAAACAATTACATCAATTTTAGTGGTAAAACAAATATTTGATATTAAATATTTTTTTAATGACTATAAAAAAATAAATAATAATGGTAAGTAAAATGATGTGAAGATAATATTTGATATTTTGAGCCTACCCTAAAGTTGTATTGATCCCTAACTAAGCTAGTCTGTAAGACTGTAATCAAGATTTAGCAGGCTTAGTCAACTCCACAAGTTTGTCATTTTTATAGATATTAAGATTT
Organism: Dianthus caryophyllus; assembly: GCA_023091065.1. NCBI lineage: Eukaryota > Viridiplantae > Streptophyta > Magnoliopsida > Caryophyllales > Caryophyllaceae > Dianthus > Dianthus caryophyllus. The sequence continues at coordinate 7,286,658 of CM041526.1, read as the reverse complement.
TTTTTGCCAAATAAAATTTAATAACGTATAATGTTCTCTTCAATTAAAATTTTCGAGAATCAACATAAACAATATGAATGTCATACAATTGTTTTTAGCAAATACAACAAGAGAACATTGAGCGATAAAGAAAACATGATAACATTTTACATAATTAGTTATATTTGTTTTAGAATTGTAATTTAGTGCATAAAATAGCTTTGATGAAATACTCCCTAGTAGCTAACGGTTTCATGGTTGTAGGTCCTTAACTGGAAATTTTTAAAGTTGAGGTCCTTAACTGTAAACAAATGGATAGTTGAGGTCCTTGACTTAAGGTTAACTCGCATATAATCTATATAAATAGCACGTATCAGTTAATACGATACGATATACGATACGAACCGCTCTATCGACATATTGCATCATATCTTGTCGACCCATTGTGTGCGTCCCCGCAGCCTTTCCATCTTCCCCCTGTGCACAACGATTTTTCTTTTGGATCTCCAACATTTTCTTCGTTTTCTAAATCAATAACATATTTAACGATAAATTATTAGACGTATATACATATAATATTAACGATAAATTAATTAAAATTTTAAGTTTGATAATTACCCCGGAATTCTTCTATTCTAGATATCCCCTCAAAATGGTTTCATTTTCATCAATCCACGATTTTTTTAACTCGATCTGCGATTTATAATTAACAAACATCATGTAACGAATAAATAATCTATCTAATAATACGTATATTAGTTTTTCATACCTTTTTGGTGGATGTAGTCGGGAAGCCTTTTCTTCACTATCGCATAGAACTTCTCTTTTATTTCGGCTTCATGTTTCTGCTTGTACTGGTAGTTGAACTACGTTCATATTTTGATAAATAAAATCCATCAACAATACTCATATATAATTTTCAATGTTTAAAAATTAAATAAGGGCAAATTAAATATTATTACCCTGAAAGCGTTCCACCACAACTCTCTTTGCGCCTCTGAAGCCTGAGACCAATTCGGAACGAATTCGGTCATCATAGAAATTACGGCCCGTCGACATTTATTCTTCACGGTGCTATCTTTAAACCTGCATCAACATAACATATGGAAATCATTAGTAGTATATGTAACAATATTATATTAAAGTAATTAATTAAATTATATAAATAAGCGTTAAACTTACCATATGCCTGTAGGATCTAATGTGGGTAGACGCTGATTGCCGTTGACCATAATCTCACCTATCTCCTCTTTAGTCAACAGGCGGTTCTCATCAGCTTGATTATTTCCGCTACCTTGGAATCTTGTATTCACCATATTACACACACTTAAAGCAAACGTTAACACATGTATATATATAAGTATCAGAAATGTCTTGTGAAACTGATTTAAAATTAAATAAAATTGCACACAAACTAAAAATAAAATATATTAAATTGTTTGCAAATTGTAAAATTACATAATCAACACACGTTAAATATTTAAATCTAAGCTAATCACTGTCATCTGAACTATTAGCCTCACTATCATCGTCATCAGGAAACAGTTCCCCAACTTCTTCTTCATCCTCATCCGTGTCATCCTCAAACTCGTCACATTGCTCATCTTCTGTCGAGTCTTCCTCAATGGGCTCATCTTCGTCTGCAATAAATTCAGTCATGTCATTCTCGTTTTTATCATCCTGATTATGACCGTTAGGAATACTACTGTCATCATCTTCATCATCGACATTAGGGGCTGATAACTCTGGTGGATCTGTAACAACGGCCTGGCCTCCTGATAAGCATTATCCTCCACGGAGGCATCAACGATCAACTTCGCTTTCGTTTTGAAGACAACTCTCCACTGCTCTTTGTCTCTCTTAAGATTTGGATATGGTGCATAACACACTTGGTCAACTTGATATGATAACACAAAAGGATCGTACGTTGGGTATTTTCTACCACGATGAATTTCAACTATTTTGTACTCCTTGTGTATATTCATACCACGTTCTGAGTTGTCAAGCCAATCACATTTGAACATAACTGTCTTGTAGAGCTGTTTTGATCCAACATATTTCAACTCAATCACCTCCTCATAACTTCCATAATAGTCAGCACCATCAACAGAGGTTACACATACTCCATTGTTGATTGTACTTTTCTCTATGTCGGTGCGACCATTGAATGTTTTGAAGTTGTACCCATTGATTGAGTATCGCTTCCAAGTTTGGATTTCCCTTAACGGTCTAATTGCTAACGCCTTCTGTAGATCGTCTTTCAAAAACGGCTCCTAGTGAAAAAATGATTACGCTATTTTTGTTACACAATTTTATACATTTTATAAGTAAAATATTAATAATTATTATGTCACTGTATATAGTACTTACTTGCTGCTTGAACCACTTAGGATATTCGTTACTGAACTTACTCCAAATATCAGCAAGAGGAATTCCAAGGTATTGCAGAAGGATAAAACTCTCAAACATCCTACATAATAACATTACTTTATAATACTTGTATGTTAATTATAAAAAAAAAATTATAAAGATTTATTCACGTTATACACTTACAGTTCATAAGGCTTAAAGATCTCACAATTAGACAACACGTATTTGTGCGCACAACTGTATTCTTTGTCATCCAGAAATCGAGTGCGACACTTTCCAGTTGTTCTTCCACCATGGTCGATGCTTGATTACGGTAGTTGTTCGTCAACATCGGAACGTCGACTAGATCCAATGTCAAGATCTCGCACCTTGGTGTCCACATGCTCTTTATAATAAACGGAACAGAAATTTGAAATTTCTTCCAACAAAAACGCATTGCATATGGATCCTTCAACATATGTCTTATTGCCAATTTTCCGTTTCAAGTGATTAAGAAACCTAAATAAATTGTATCTTACGTCAGGTAAACATATATGATACATACGTTGAAATAAGTAATTATTGGAAAAAAAATTAGTTAAAAAAACCTTTCAAATAGATACATCCATCGATATTGGACTGGACCGCCCACTCTAAGCTCGTAAGGCAAATGAACCGAGATATGTTCCATCGAGTTGAAAAACGAAAGTGGGAAGATTTTTTCCAACTTGCATAATATCTCCGGTATATTATCCTCAAGATGATGTACATCGGAAATTGAAATTGTAGTGGCACACAAATCGCGGAAAAATTGACTTATCTCCCTGAAAGCTTTCCATTCGCTCTTCGGAATTAATTCTTTAAAAGCAACCGGCAACAACCGCTCCATAAACACGTGACAGTCATGACTTTTCATGCCACGGAGGGTGAAGTTTTTATTGTCGACACATCTATTTAGATTCGATGCATACCCGTCTGGAAACATTATCTTCATAAGCCACTCGCAAAGAACCTTTCTCCGCTGCTTATCTAGGACAAACTTAGGATCGGAGCGCTTTCGACAATGAGTCGTCAAATCTGCCTTTGCTTTAGGACTATAACACGTCTTGCTCTTGTCGTCCATAATTGTGTTAATTGTCTGCTCAAAGAAGTTCTTCTCAATGTGCATGACATCTAAGTTATGACGAATTAACAACGTTTTCCAATACGGAAGGTCCCACAATATACTTCGTTTCCACCATCCCAACTTTCTAGCTTTCAAAGCCTTCAATTCAGCTTCACTAGCATCAACAACAGTGGGTAGAGGTTCCACAATTTTCCAGACTTCGTCCGTAGACAACGATTGTGGTCGGGCATCAAGTTCCACGGGTTTTTTCTTCAAAAAACTTTTATCCTTACGATACGGGTGGTCGGCTTTCAAAAAACTTAACAATGGCTCTACAATTCTCTAAAATAACTTAACAATCACTCTATAACTCTAATTCAAGTTAACAATGGCTCTACAATTCTCTAATTAACCATATAGTAACTAAATCAACAATAAAAAAATTAAACATTAACACATAATATCAAACAAAATTATTTATTTAAACTAATTAACTCAACTCATCAAATTAATTACCTAAACATAATTAATCAACTTGAATCAAACTTGAATCAAACTAAAACTACTAAAACAATCAAACAAAAATCAACTTAAATCAAACTAAAACAATCAACTTAAATCAAACTAATCGAATCAAGTATAACTAATCTAATCAAACTAAATAAAATTTAATAAACTTAAATCAAACTAAACTAATCTAATCAAGCTAAAACAATCAAACTAAACTAATCAAATCAATTAAATTATAACAAACAAACTTAAATCAAAATAAATTAAAAAAAACATACATTCTTCACCGGAGCACGACGTCGGAAGGGTGCCGGAGTAGGGCGGCGTGGTGGGGCGGCGTCGTTGGGCGGCAGCAGGTGGAGCGGCGTCGTCTCAAAATCGCCTTTTTTTCTTTTCTTTTTTTTTTTTTTTTTTAAACGACAGAGTTAACTAAGTAGGAGGGGTTTGATTTTATAAAACATTGCGACGGATCCCAAATCCGCCGCAAACTCTGACACAGTCAAAGATGCCAAGGAATATTCCTTGGCATCTTCAGACATTTGCGACGGAATTTAAATCCATCGCAAAAATTCCATCGCTTTTATGCTTCCGTCGCAAAAAACCGTCGCATAGTTTTGGCGCTTAAAATTATTTTCGTGTTAATTATTCGCGGATTAATCTGCGACGGAATTTGCGACGGCCTAGCACAGTCCGTAGCAAAATTTCGTCGCAATATTTTGGCGCATAATAAAATTTTGGCTCGAATAATTCACGGGCCATGTTGCGAGGGGATTTGCGACGGAATTAAATTGATCCGTCGCAAATAGTATTTTCCGTTGCAACTTTTTTTTTTTTAATCCGACGAACTTTTTATTCCGTCGCAAATTCTGTCGCAATTCGACTGTTATTTTGTAGTGAGCTTCTCTACCAATAATGCCATCTTCCCGCACGTAAGAACAAGTCTCAGCTCTTTTTTTAGGCTGCTCAAAAACCTCACTCTAAAACCAAATTGCTGACGATTTTTGGCAATGTTATCCAACTTGTCCCTAATCTTTTTTTCATGAGACATTGTATAAGCAGCTAGAAACTGGTTGGACCGCGAGATGAAACGGCGTACCTTTTTGAAAGTTTTACCATTGTTATTTCCTTTATCCTTCTGAACCATGGTGTTGTACTCGTCAAACAAGTCATCAACGTCATACACAGCCTCCTTAAGCCTCTCAATGTACTCTCGACCACCGTGAGTGAGCTCTTGGTGTTTCAAGTCGGCATCCAAGAGGACAGCCTTGATGGTGGTCAAGTCGGCACCTAACTTTCTTAACCAATCACATTGTTTAATTTTTATCTACTTTATACCAAGTGAGACCTCATTTGTACTTCTATTATTATTTTAATTTTTTTTTTTTCCTCTACCTCTTTTCTCACATCGATAAATGTGTATAAAGTAAATGAAACAAATCATCGAAATGGAGGGAGTAGTATAAATTCCACGATGCCTATGTAATGTTGGTCATGATCGAATGAATCCACAAAGACGGTTGTAAGTTAATATTGTAATTTAATGGAAGCTAGACTATGTAAAGGTGTGGTGTCTAATCAAGAACTAATGATATATCCTACAAGGTGATAAATTTATCATGACATGTCTTACACAAATAGACAATTAGTTAGTTATTTACGTTATCTTTTTAGTTATTAGTATCTCTATGATAAGAAACAATCTCACATAAGATTTACGGAGTACGAAATAATGAATATGTTTTAAATTTGTCTTAATCATTTATCTTAATGAGAGAGTGTAATAAATATTCATCAAGTTTGGTTAATATATTAAAGGGTTATTCTACGTGGTGACCTTGTGTTTTTCTAGATTTTACGTGGTAACCCTACTTTTAGAGAGTTACACATGGTAACCCTATACTCTATTAATACATATTAGCATAACCCTGAACTTGTATTCCGTCAATTATTCCGTTAAATAGTTAACGGAAAGTGACGTGGCGTGTTTGATTTTGAGTTTTTTCTGTATGGTAACCCCGTGTTTTTAAAAATTCTACATGGTAACCTTATTATTTTGTACAAAACACGCACGCATAAAAACATACTCATGAAATTAATCCATAATCCCTCGTTTTTCACTCTATAATTGTACCAAAGTATTTTTTTTTTTTTTTTTTTCATACGCTCATGCTTGGGGAGTTGAGGGTGAACTATATATTTCAATTTTCACATCATCGATGTTATATATTACATTATTGGAGGTTTCCAAAGCCGAAGTAGTAGATTAATCGCCTCCGCCTCTTCTTGATTAAGGTTTACTCATTCGGTCAAATTTCACAATCAACTAATGAACGAGTTCCAAGGAGTAATACTAAATTATTTACAATGTAGACAAGAGAAGATGAAGCAAGTGAGCCTTCCCAGACAAAATTATTTCTATCCAATACATTCTCTTGTTGTTTTTCGTGTAAATGAGTCTTAAAACATCTCATTAACAATTTTCTCTAAATTTCTAAGCAAAAAAATAAAAACTTGAGCGAAATAAAGAAGATGTAACATTTACCGAACACTCATGGTTGAAGTTTGACATTTTATAGTGTGATCAAGTGAAAATGAGAAAAAAAGGGATTAATTTAATGAGTGTTGTTTTAAGCGTGTGTGTTTCGTACAAAAAATAAGGTTATCATGTAGATTTTTTTTTAAAACACGAGGTTACCATAGAGATTAAGCTTAAAATCAAACACGCCACGTGTGACGATCCGCACTTTGACCCCGTAGTTTTTACGTTTCCGCATTTTAGTTTTCATAACTTTTGTACTTTTTAGATACCTTGACAAGTTAACATCCTCTATGTTAAATCTTGGCTCGGGATTTTATGTATTTCTTAGTTTTCTAGGCGTTTTAGAAAAGTATACGCTCTTGTGTGCGTTCAATGTTCACTACCAATAGTCTTGTACAAGCAAATTTCCCTCTTTACAGGGAGCCTGTCAATGAAAAACCTCCTTGTACTCAAGCCTTGATATTGCTTTGTTGTTGCCTACGATCAATTTCATTTGCTTGAACGTTGCCTTCTGAGACCTCGATTGTGATAATTACGACAGGAATTTTCGAGATCTCGACCCCGAGTCCCGAGTCCCGACTCCGAGACCCTTGCTAAGTACTTGTGGGCGATCCCCCATCAAGTCTTAGCCCCCGTTGCTAGCATCCTTGTCCCGTGTCCGACAAGGGTGCGCGTCACGTTCGGTAGAGAAAACCCGGACCGTGACATTTGGTATCAAAGCTCGGTCTCCACGACGAGCTGCTGAGAGCCAAGATGGCAGGAAATCAGAAAGACCCGCAAGCGGCCCCTGATAAGAATGCCCCTGAGAAGCCTTCTACCAAGGATCTACCGAGCGCTGAGATGGTCGTGGACAAGATCCGGTGCTAGAGAAACGCGTGCTCGAGCCGCAGAGGCAACTCGACACCCGGACACGAAGATTACGAACCAACCGCGAGCCATGAGAATCGCCACGCGTGAGTTAGGCGATGCTTGAGCGAGCATCTAGCGAGGCGGATAGCCACATGAGAGCGAAAGAAGAGATAGAGTTCCTACACCGAGGGTGGAGGACTCGACCGAGCGGTGCTTCTCTTCGAGGAGAGGCGCGAGCACCCAAAATCCGATTACGGGGTTCGCAAGGTGAAAGCACCCACGCCTGCTCCTACGGAGGACGAGGGATTCAAGCGAGATCGACAACTTCATTTTCGACATGGAGCAATACTTTCGCGTAAGTCACCGACGCGGAATTGAAGGTCGACACCGCGAGCATGTACTTGGTAGACGACGCCAAGCCGTGTGGTGGCGCTCCAAGCACGCAGAGATCAGCGAGAACGATCACCATGGAGTCGTGGGATGACTTGAAGGCCCTGAAGGATCAATTCTACCCGATGAACACGGCGTTCGCGGCTAGAAGGAAACTCAAGACCTCAAGCACACTAACTCCATCCGTGAGTGCGTGAAAGCTTTCTGCTGTATGCTAGAGATCAAAGACATGTCCGAAGATGACCGAGTGTTCCAATTCATCGACGGATCAAGGATCGGGCACAAGTGGAAATCATGAGAGATCGGCATGTTATTTATCTCCGCAGCCCATGGTCAGCTGGGCCGAATACTCGTCGATTATCGGGATGAACGAGAGCCAACCCCTAAGAAGACCACGTTCAGCTGGAACGGTGGCAACTCGAGTGTGTCCAGAGATAGCGGCACACAAGCAGCAACGACTTCGTTTACGAGCAACAGGTTTCCCCAAACGAGGGATCAACCCCAAGGTGCAGGCCAGACGAACTCCGTGTCCACGAGAGGATCGGAGGCGTCGACCGCAAAGAAGCCCATGAAATGCTTCTATTGTTCGGGACCTCATCGAATGATTGATTGCCCTCACAAGGGGAGCTTTGATGCTGTACGGAGCAAGTTCGCTGCCTTATCGAAGGAGACTGAATGCGACGACTCGGATGAAGGCGTGGAGGAACAACGGGACATTGTTCTCTACGAGCCCGAGACTTATCAAATGGGATCCATTCAACGTCTTAGTTCCATGGTGAAGGAAAACGATGAGGGGGACGAGACCCCGAGTCGACTTTATGTGGACATGTTTGTTAATGGGAGGCGAGCCCGCGCTCTGATCGACACGGGCGCCACTCATAACTATGTTGCCCCAGGAGAGGCCAGAAGACTCGGTATGGGTTGGGAGCGGAGAGACGGACATGCTATGAAGGCTGTGAACTCGTCCGCCAAGCACATATGCGGGATGGCTGGGAACACTTCTGTGCAACTCGGAAGTTGGAGAGGACAACTTGATTTCACCGTCGTGCCGATGGATGATTCCAAGTTGGTCCTCGGATTGGAGTTCTTGAAGCGGACAAAGACTGTGGTCGTGCCGCAAACCCAATCCCTTTTCATGATGGGTCCTAACCCCATTGTGATCAAGCTCGTGACGCTGGACCAGAAGGAAAAGGACCCTCGATTAGCGGCAATGCAACTTGGGTTGGGGCCAAATCGAGGGCGACCGAAGGACTTCGGTGCTAGAAACACAAGGAGGAATGCGCGTAATGGCGCCCCTCAACGAAGGGACATGCCGCTCTGCTCAGTGGAGCCAGCTGGTGTGTCGAAATTGTTACGATCGGCTGAGGGTTCCTTGGAACCTAAGGCCAAAACTTTGCAGGTTGGAAGACCTCGCAGCGCTCCTCCTCGCCTCCACGAGGGGGAGTCCAAAAAGAGCGAACAGGTTGAATTAGAGGGCCAGATGCTGCTGACTCCAAAGGCAGGAGGATCCTTGCGGACGGATTCCCACAAGTGCCAACTCATTTCCGTGAAGCCGAACGTTGATTATGCCCAGAAGACCCATGAATTTCCGTGTGTCGGGAATGAGGATTGGGAGATTCCTCGAGCATTAAGGCGTAAGGCGAATCGAAGAAGGAAGCAGACCCCTCAACTCCGTTCCCTTGAAGACCATCAAGTCCAGGACTTGGTGAGTAAAGCGATCAAGGCCGAGCTGATGAAGCTTCAGAGCGAAGACAAGTCAGCCAACATCTGTTCAAGACGAAGCTCGACTAGCTCTTGCGGATGGGGAGTCGCGAAGACATCCGGATCGACATCAACGAAGATCAAGCGTCAACTTTCTCTCGCTGAATGGGGAAGTTCTTATGAAGATGTGTCAAATAATGAAGCTGTTCCCGAGGACGGCAACAAATTAGGTGGGGGAGAATGTGACGATCCGCACTTTGACCCCGTAGTTTTTACGTTTCCGCATTTTAGTTTTCATAACTTTTGTACTTTTTAGATACCTTGACAAGTTAACATCCTCTATGTTAAATCTTGGCTCGAGATTTTATGTATTTCTTAGTTTTCTAGGCGTTTTAGAAAAGTATACGCTCTTGTGTGCGTTCAATGTTCACTACCAATAGTCTTGTACAAGCAAATTTCCCTCTTTACAGGAGCGCATCGATGAAAAACCTCCTTGTACTCAAGCCTTGATATTGCTTTGTTGTTGCCTACGATCAATTTCATTTGCTTGAACGTTGCCTTCCGAGACCTCGATTGTGATAATTACGACAGGAATTTTCGAGATCTCGACCCCGAGTCCCGAGTCCCGACTCCCGACTCCGAGACCCTTGCTAAGTACTTGTGGGCGATCCCCCATCAAGTCTTAGCCCCCGTTGCTAACATCCTTGTCCCGTGTCCGACAAGGGTGCGCGTCACGTTCGGTAGAGAAAACCCGGACCGTGACACCACGCCATTTTCCGTCAACTATTTAACGGAATAATTGACGGAATGCAAATACAGGGTCATGCTAATAGGTATAAATAGAGTAGAGGGTTACAATGTGTAACTTTTTGAAAGTAGGGTTACCACGTGGAATCCGAAAAAACACAGGGTTACCATGTAGAAAAACCCTATATTAAAAGATAGAGTTTTTTTTTTTTTTTTTTTTTTTTTTGGTACACAAAAGATAGAGTTTAATGAAAATACATAGTTAAATAATAATCGTAATATAATTAATAAGAAGTGCATAATTAATATTGAAATATTCAATGTGTTTTTTTCTTTCTTTATTTATTTCAATAAATAAAATAAAATTAATATTTACTCTGTATTAATTATTTTTTTCATTAAATATAAGGAGCCGACCTGGGGCAGACCATAAAACTAGTATTATATTTTAGAACAATTGTTTTGACTTTCGTTGACGTGGCACTGCCTTATTTTAGAATTTGTAATAATAAAAACCGTCTTATGAGTATTCGACAATGAATTTACTTGAACAGTAATTTCCTGTGAGACAAAACTCACATTAAATTAAGACTAAGGTACAAATTGCAGTTAAAATGGTACAACATGAAACAAATCTACTAAAGTCACTCACACGATACTAAAACTTTTTTTTGTAACAATTAATCATAATTATTACTTAGTACAAAAACTATATAATCGAGTACAAATCAGGCGGATTTACAATAACTTATTATTGAAAGGCCCGACTCACACTTACTCGAATTTAGTTTAGAAGACAGAAAAAAAAAAGTATAAATACCAAACATTTTCATATCAATTTCAAAATTAACGAGTCGTATCAGGGAAGATTGAAAAAATGGAGGGAAACCGTTGGAGTTCAAAACCTAGCGAATTGCTTCCCAAAATCAGAGGTAAAATCATTCTCAAATCTGCTCATTCATCCAAAATTGTTCTTAATTTTTGTTTAAATGTTTTCAATTCTACGAGTAGTTTCACTTGTTTTTGTTTCGCAATTTCAGATTTCATTCGATCAATTGTTTTCCAACTTTGCAACGGTAGATCTCCGGCGATTTCGATCAAAAAGTTCAGAACATACTGCACAAATTCGCTCGACAACTGGTATCATCGCTTTTTTTTTTTTTTTTTTTTTTTTTTTTTTAATCTCTTCTAATTGACAAATTCTTGTAGTTATAATTCAGACGAACAATTTCTTAGTTGTTGTTGTTGTTGTTTGGTAGACCTAATAATTGATACGGATAATCAAAATATTGTTGGATTTTCTAAAATTTTTATTGTTGCGCTTCAATGATTCGTGTCTGATTTCTGAGAAGTGTACGTAGCTTCATCGTGATTTATTTTAATAGAATATTTGAGATGAATATCAGTGTTTTCGCCGTATATATCCGTCGATAATTATGAACATCTGTTGAATTGGAAAATTGACGAAACTTGTGAGTTGTGTGTTCACTTTCTCCTGCTGTTAAATGTAGTCAATGCAGCTCTAATCGACCCACGGGAAGAGAGATGCTCACCTTGAGAAGGCGATCTCACGCACATAGGACCAGTATGTGGACAATGTCAAAATAAGATTTCAGCAATTAAACATTTTATGTACTGTTAGGCTTTCGATTAGAATGCGAATTTTGATACGCAGCGCTTTGTCCTCCAACAGATGTTCTGCTAAGGGTGTTGCTAATAGTCCAGCAGCTTCTACAAGAAAATCGACACGCATCAAAACGGGATATATTCTACACATATCCATCTATATTTTCAGGTGTTTCAATTGTATTTACCATGTGAAAATATTCATAATTTTAACTCCTATATCTTGTGTGGTAAATTGAGCTGTTATTTTTACCTTGTAACAGATCAGTCTGTCGTGGATAGGGCTATAAATGATATCTGTGTACTTTTGGAGTGTAGTCGTCACAACCTAAATGTGGTACGTATGCTTTAATCCCGAAGTTCTGCTATGCAAGGGGCTAAAATTGCTGAAGCACATTCTATCTCATTTGAGTTTTTGGCTTTCTGTGTCGTGTTATTCATCGGTAAATTCAATTTGTATTTTGTAACCATTTTCACAGTTTATTCTTAATGAAACGGAATTTGTTGCAGCTCTTAGAACCTGTTCTTTCGGACTTTTTAGAGCCGAACTGAATGGGGCTGAACTGAACTGAAATGACTGAAGTTCAACTAAATAATATAGTCTTTGGCTGAATCGAATAAAGTCGAATCGAATCGAATCGAACTAAATCGAAGTGAATCGAATCGATCGAATGGAGTGAATGAATCGAATCAGGCCGAATGAAAATAAGTCAGAAAGAACAGGTTCTTATAAAAATTGCCTTCGTATACTTAAGTGAGTTCATTCAGCTCAAATGATAGGCTGTTTCTGTCTGTTCCTTTAATACAAATGTTCCTGGTTAGCTACGCATACTGCGTAACATAGTTTTATTAGATGATCAAAGGCGTTAGTGTTTAAAAATGCATAATAATCTGGATTTGGAGGTGGTAAATTTGAACTTATTTGAACTTTAGAGGAGTTAATTTTTGGCTGTATCATATAACAGTATGTTAAAAGTCAAAACAAGCCAAAATCTTCGTTTACTTTTTCTTTTCTCCAAATTTTTCGTATGTTATTTTATTGAAATCAATCCTACTGGGTACTCAGTCTCACACCATACTTCACATCGTGTGCAGGTGTCGGTTGCAAAAGGGTAACTTCATCAATGCTTGCTCTTCTCAAGCTTCTTCATTGTCGCCATTGATTGTTCTACTATTTGCGCTTTCCTTATGCTTATTATTACGACTTATTATAAAATATATCGTTGTATTTGTTGCAATCACCTCGTTTCATTTTAAGGCGCAAATGAAATGACACACATTCTTACAGATTGCTTATTTACCTAATCATTACCATGTGAAAAATATGGCACAGCCTAGACTACTCAATCTGTAGTTGTACTGAATGACCTGTATGTATTGACGTATTGTTGCGTACTGAAATCCAGTGGTCTGCTGGCATGGTTTTCTCAGGTTGGTGATGGGTTGGATACGATTTATGGAAGATGGAAAGAAATGTGATTGTATGTCAAGTCCTAATAGTGTAAGTGCCCACAATGTTCGATGACATTAAATGGAATGATGAATTAGAACTTTACACTGATCTGTTTTCTTTCAGGCTCAACCTGTTCCAGTTCAAGTTGAAGACATTCAAGATATCCAATTGCACTAGAGTTTTATCTCGGTTTCAGTGGTAGCTCAATTTAAATCACAAAGAACGTTTCTTGAAGTTGACTTTCTTTCTACTCGTACAACTTTTGAGAAACACTTGCATAAGATCCGCTTATCCAGCGGTTTATTGGGTGCATGTCTAACATTATAGTGATGTTAATTTAAATTATCCTTGACTTATGGGCTCAAATATCCTCAGTTATGCTCAATACATTTTAGTCATTGAGAAGGAGTCAGGTATTAATGTTCGTATCATTGATCTTCACTTACATTTCCGGTTATTAAATGACTAATTTTTACTCCTAAAAGTTGGCAGTTTTTCAGCGTTTGGCTAATGATCAGTTCTGCACCTTCAACCGATGCATCGTTATCACAGTAAGTGTGCCATTTATTCGTTGACCTACTTGATATGGAGTATGTGTTAAATATTGACTGTAGCTTCTACAGGGGCGTGGATACCCAGATATTCCCACACGAAGGTGTCTGATCAACTCTTTGCTGCTTCTTGTATCAGAAGTTTCTGAAATGAGTGTTAACCTCTCAAGTTACAATATATTTTTCTGGTTAATGATTTGCAAATATTTCTTATTTGTTAGGTTCTTGCGTCTTCTTACTGAGACGTTATGCATTCCTGTGTATGGCTTGGTGGATTCTGATCCATATGGATTTGACATCCTAACCACCTACCGATTTGGCTCTCTGGTTAGTTAAACACGTGTTGCTGCAGAAAAATTGTAATTTGCATGTCACGTGAGCATGATGATCCGATATTAGAATATCGTTTAAAACTTAGCAGCAATGCTGCGTGTGAGGAAATCCCGCTATAGTATGCACATAGTTCATACTGCTAAATAGTTTGGTAGGTTCGTTGTGAAGGTGCAGCAATGAACAAATTATACCATCTTCGAACTTTATAATGTTAATAGTCAAAAATCCTACCTCTATCTTTTGTGGTTAGTCTTGATTACAGTTACTGATTCAACTATAATTTTTTCTTCTCTTTTTTCATAGGAAATGGCATATGATGCCGAACTTCTTCGCATACCAGAGATCTGCTGGCTTGGCGCTTTCACATCAGACTGTGAGAGATATGAAATTCCTTCGCAATGTCTCCTTCCTCTATCAGCTGAAGGTACATAGAAATAATGCATGGTATTCATTATATAGAACCCAACAAAAAAGTGTGCTAATGCGTCGTCTTAAGCATTATTAAGTTGGTCATCAGTTCTGAATTCTGATTACTGTTGGACTCTTGATGATTCTCTTATCTCAATTCGTGACAGATAAGAAAAGAACTGAAGCAATATTAAATAGGTGTTACCTACGTAATGAGCCACTGTGGAGGTACATTTTTACGACTATGCTATAGCAGCTAACATCTGTTACTTGTAGCTCTGTTTACTAAATACGATTAATGTCTGATTCGAAGACTGGAACTAGAGATGATGTTGGAGAAAGGCGTGAAATTCGAGATTGAAGCATTGTCTGTTCACTCGCTTTCCTATCTATCTAACTCATATTTGCCTTCTAAACTTAAAGGTAACTGCAACAGTCGGTTAAGTCGCTTTGATTTACTTTTAGCATATGCATATTGGTAAATATATTTTTGACAGCTACCTATGATTTCATCAAGACAATTTGGTTTCCATAACTGTAGCGATAATTCCTGTTTAGTCTTTATCACTTAACGGAATATACAACTGTTGAATGCATGTCATGCTGCGTTAGCGCCACTCCTTTCTGCTTATAGTGTAGAAAATGGAAAATATTACGAATAAGTTTTACCTACGATTGTGTCAACATATACAACCTTTCTGATAAGCTTATTTGCGTGTAATTAAATTTTGATCATCTTGACATTTACAAAAATACAAGTATTTTACATTGCACCTAGTCGTCTGCGACTAACTTCCACCATCCGTGTGAGTAAAGACTTTTTACTGTGGTGACAGACCACATCGATGTCCTGTTTTACTTGGCAATCTTAACTTATCGTTAATATTTCCCGTTTGTTAATATTCTCCCTTGTTGTCTGACAGGTATGTCCAAACTACAAATCAATACCTTCCTGATTTACTTGGTAATCGTACCATTTTCTCCCGAGACGTGCCAAGCTTGCAAGGGTTATCTCATTCACCTACTTTTTATGATGGCAACGCAGAAATGGATTAGACATTTTTTCTGAAATCTAAATCGATCCGAGAGTGACTCGACTGTCGTCAAAAGGACCCGATATAGTATACCTTGTATTTTGATGCAAATTCTTGGATAAAATCGAGAGCCGCCTAGAGCTTAACCACAAGAGTATAATCTGTTCTTAGGGCTGGAAACATACATATTTCTTGCTACTTTTGGAAAGCAATAGAGGTGCATTATTTTGGATTTCTTTTGCTAATTGAACTCGACTTATTTGAATTATGAACTGAATAAAACTCTATTTAATACCGTATAAATTTGTGAAGAAATATCTTAATGGTCAAGAAATTATGTTCAAATGAACATAACTCAAGTTCAGTTTAACCCCAATATGTGCAAGTTTTGAAATACTAAAGTTTAGTTCAAATTTAATAAACACAGTTTCAATAAATTGTTTGTATTTCAACAAATATTCAAGTCATATAACAAATGTTTTCATAAAGACCATTTATAATCACAATGGAAATGGTATTACACCATTCTCCCTGTGGATCAGATATAAATAAATAATTACAGTTACAGAGTGAATCAAGTTAATTAACATTAACATTAACCAACGAAGCAGTAGCAATGACAAAGCGCAGACCGCGAAAATTAAAGAGGCGAAAGGCAAATCAACAACAAACTCAATTGCAGCATTGCTTACAGCACCAGTCATACAATGCATTTATAATAGTATTACATGTGAAAAAATTTCGAGTTATATGTGTTCCTCTTAGACGCATATCTGACCACGGCTTTATCAACGTGTTTGGACTTGCAATATCATATTACAATATTAGGCACAATACCGTCTTTCACCATCACATCCACAATATTTTCAGCCTTGTCCATCTCTCCGCACAAACAATACCCCTTCAACAATGCACCGTAAGTAATAACTTAGTGTGCACATCTCTGTTAAACATTAATCCCAAAATAGCGATTGCTTCACGTTAGGAGCAATGTTGTTATTCAACCTCTTTGCCAACATATCCTTAGTATCATCCCATCGCCGTACACTGCCCATCCCTCGAATCAAGGTAATATAAGTAACAACATCCGGGAACACATGTTATCAATTAGAGTGCAGTAAATGACATTAGGCTTAAAAGGTACTCTACGTTCCATATTATGGAGCAAAGTGAGAAACCAGAGTAGTCACCAATGCGGCAAAGGCTTATAACATGTATGTTAGGGTGCTATAAATGATTCACCAGGTTCATAGTAACGATTGCTTGCAACTTACGAAACTGATGTGCACAACAACTCTGATGCTTCTACCAATTGCCTAGCTTCACAAAGACCATTGATTATGATGTTGTACGTAACAATATCAGGCGGTAACTCCATTGTTCTTCGTCTCTTTAGGCAGACTATGTTGGAATAATATGGATGAATGTAGAATAATCTAGACTAGGGTAATTGTTATCATATTAATTAGGTGTTAGGTGTCGGTTTATATTCTCGAGGAGACTCTTGATGGGAAAGCCAAATAGAAAATTATCTAGAACCTTGTTCTGCACCACAACAGTTTGATGACGTTCATCTAAACAAAACAACTCAGCATCTCTCCTCATTTTCCTGCTAACCAACTTCAATTCTCTTTCAACTTCAGACTCAGTTAACCCCCTTTGCTTTAGCCTAAAAACCTCATAGACCACTCTCTTTACATCGCCATGTTGGAAAACAATATATAAATCCATTCCTTTGCAAATATTGCGTGTAAAACCACCTTCAGACGTCAGTCTTCGGGATGTGGCACTTAGCAAAATCTTTATAACCACATTCCGAAGCAGATCTGGTGACCTTTGAAGCTTGAAAACTAAAAAATTTTCCTCTTTGTTATCATTCAGAATTTCTAACTCACGTGTCCAACTTGGTGCTGGGACAGCTCTTGGAAGATAATCATTTGAGAGTGTTTTCTTAGGGCAGCTCCCTTCAATCAGCAACTTCTTGAAATTACCCCCCGTCACAATAAAAGCCATTTGACTTGGTACATACCAATTACTGTAGAACTTTGTCAAATCAGAAGATTTAATCATTGTCAACTTTTTCTTACATGTTTCTATTGTTGAAGTCTGAAATAACTGTGACTGGAACGAATCAGAAGCAATTTGTGAAGTAGATTGAAACTTAGTTACATACTCCATTCTTACGATCTTTTTTTCAAGTTCCACATGCTCTTCTGTGATGGGCACCTGTCGCTTAGCAATCATATTGAGCATCCTCATGGCTTCTGAAAACTCGAACTCATCATGAACCTGAAAAGAGAATATGGTGTAGCTTTGGGAAGTTTGATGGTGTTTATGTGAGAACCTGTGTTGTGCAAAGAGGGAGTCTGTCGCCTTGACAACACCTCGTAGAAGTACGTGTTCTAAAAGATGGGCAACACCTGCTACTCGCTCTTCCTCGCATAGGAACCCTGCTTTAACAACCAAGCTAACAGTACCAGTGTCTTCAGGGAGGTTGTTTTTAGCAATGTAGTAGTCAAACCCATCGGCTGAATAAATCTCGATATTTTCAATGATATCTAGCTTTTGCTTCTTCTTAGACGGACTCCCCATTGATTTAGGAATATACCTTCGAGAATCTTTTAAAAGGCCATCGAACAGTGAATTGTAAGTGACCACATCAAGAGTCAATCCTTGAGCCTTTATTTCTTTAAATAGTTGAAGACCGCGGTGCAGAAGGGTTAACTTAGTTGAAGATAACAAACCACCAATAGGACTCGGTCGCTAATTTCCTGATATTATTAATCCGGCAATGTAAGAAAGCATCGGTGACATTTCCATCTTTACAATACATTGCAGCCAACAACCTCACCCCAATACTCATCAATGATACCGAGCAATTTCACAGCGCGGTGCACAATATCAGTATGAATAAGGCCATTGAGGAAGACGGGAGAATGCAAAATCGATACGACAATTGGACAGAATACAAACCGAATACAAATCGGGTCGTAAACAGGAAAGCGAAACCCTAATTTGCATTGATTAGAAGGAGGAGTATGAGAATAATCAGAATAATATCGAAATTGAAAACGGAGAAGACGGAGATTACCAAGAGTAGCCGCCATAAAAGCGATAAAGAGAGGCGGATGTAAGAGAAGTAAGTTTAGGGTTTGGTTTGTTTTGTTTTGCGTACAACACCATATGATTTGGATTAATTTATATTGATTCCAATAATATATTCGGAATTTCTTGTGTGACGGTCTCGCGATAAATTATTGTGAGACGTTTCTTAGATGATGGTTACTTTATAATTTTTTATTATTTTTTTAATCTTTTTGTGGTTGTAATTTAATTATCTTACATAAGTTATTTTTAGTCCCGTATCTTAGAAGAATTGCTATAATATAGTTTTTGGAATTATTTGTTGAAAGGTAGGTGTCCGTTAATTATTCTTAACAAAAGTCGAGTTAAATTAAGTATTAGTTTTATACTGCATACAAAGAAAACGATATACGGAGTATTTTTTGTCGATTCCAAAAATAGAACATGTAAGAAAATGACGGACACGGTCACAGTACTCACAGAGATAGTAGGTCAATAAAAATGTATCTCCCCCGTTATAATAGATTATATACATTTGGTTTTTACACGTAGTTCGATGCAGGTTCTTCTTTGTTTATATCTTCAGTTGTATAATTCTGAAAATTATAAAACTTAATATTAATAATGCTCTTGAAAATACAATTAAAACAAAATCCCATGTGACGATGTTTTATTTCATATATTAAAGTTATATAGAAAATTCTTCTTATTTTTAAATAATATCAAAAAATCAAATGTATATAACCTACTGAAATGGAAGAAATATTATTGTTGTATGATCTAATATGGGGTTAAACAAAAGAAAAGTTAAAAGTGTGTCATCACTATGAACTCGTTTCTTTCTAATTTTTAGAAATGAATCGAAATTGAATCAATCGAAATTAATCGAAATAACTAAAATGAGTTAAATCGAATCAATCGAAGTGAATCGAATCGAACTAAATGAAGTTCAATTAAATAACATACCATTGTCCGAATCGAATCAAGTGAATCGAATCGGAATGGAGCTAAACTGAACTGCACCAAAGTGAGCTGAATTGAACTGAAATATGCTGAAAATAAGCTGAAAAGAACAGGTCCTATGATCTAATATAGAGTACGGAGTATTAGTTATGATGCATCCGCATCCGCGTCTGAATACCGCACTAATATTTCACATCTTTTTTTTTTTTTTTTTTTGCCATTAAGTAAAAGCGGTAGTATTTCATATCTTGGGTGACTAATTTTTACTCCGTATTTACTTAGTTCTTACTCGTAGTTTAGTTTACTTGTTTAGATAATCCCAATTATCGATTCACATTTTCACGTAAATATCTCATAGTTAGAGAATGACTACTAACTAATTTGCTACCTCCTTGTGATCAACCAGTTTGTTACGAGATATAATTTCAGATCATGAAACCAAGAAGTCCAAGTTTATGAGCCAACCTTAACCGGCATTATTGTGAGCTCGGATCTTTGTAAAGGACATTGAAATCTAACTTTTCCGATAAATAGCCCGACATATCAGTCACCGTTAAAAAAGCCTTATCTTCACTATGAATTGCTTGTTTTTAACAAAAATAAAATTAACGGTACATGATCAATAATTATACGCTCACTTTTGAAGCAAAACCTTATTCGTCTCGCTAACATAAGGCTGAATGAGTAAACTGAGAAACAAGGAAGCAGTTTTATCATCGACAACAAATCCTGACCTCCTCATAATGTCAAGATAATTCTAAGCACCCACGAAATCATTCGCATTGGGATATCCTTAATCGTAAGTACATTTCATTTGGAGAACATCCGTTGTTTGCCATCTCCTTTAAAATCACAGCTTCTGAAACACCTGCGCACATAGCCCTTTGATCATCATAGTGTACGTTCTCCATCTCTTCTGAAACACCTGCGCACATGGCCGTGTGAATATGAGAAATGTTTTAAAAGGCCATCGAACACTGACGTGTAAGTGACCACATTAGGAGCCAAGCCTTGAGCCTTCATCTCATTAAATAGTTGGAGACCGAGGTGCATTTTGTTCTCCTTACACAAGGCATTCTATAAGAGTAGTGTACGTGACAACATTTGGAGTTATAGATGTTGCATTGAGACGCTTGTTCCTGAATATGACCATCGCTTTATTGACTTGTACAATATTCATTTATTAAGGTGCTACATATCACAACGTTACGTACAATGCCACGTTTCACCATGACACCCACAAAATTTTCAGCAAGGGCATTGTCACTGACACGACAAAGACCTTTAAAGATCGCATTGTACATAATAACGCCGGGTTGTATTCCTAGCTTGACGGTTTTATCAAGCAATTTAACAGCGTGGTGCAACATATCCGGAAGCAGTAAGGCCATTAAGGTATTCACAATGACAACATCAGGAGAATACCCAAGCTTAATGAGCTTAGCAACGATGGAGAATGCAAAACTGACACGACCAAATCGATAGTAACAATTGGACAGATTACTAACATAAACCAAATTGGGGCGCAAACCAAAGAGCTCAAGTTAATCGTAATTTAATTACTCCGCGTATAATTAATCTTTTAGGTAGAGCTGAGCATGTAAGCTAGCATTCGACAATCGGTTTTAAACTGATATATCTCAATTAAAAAGAGACTCACATACCACGATTCTCTAGGAAATACTTTTGAAGCAAAGTCTTGTCCGTATCACCGCTAATACTAGAATCAGTAAGTAATCCCGTGAATAAAATAGCAGTGTTAGCGTGTGCTTCAAATCTTTGGCGCCTCATAATGTCAATATGATCCAAAGCCTTAGCGACATCATTAGCATTGAGAAATTCTAGAATTATAGTATTGTACGTGCGTGCATTTAAGGGAAATCCATCGTCGGCCATCTTCTTTAAAAGTGCAATAGCATCAACCAACAACCCTTGCCTACATAGCACTTTGATCATTATATTATAAGTAGACACTTTTAGCTGCAACCCTTTAGCAACAAGATAATAAAACATCTCTGCAGCTTCTACCAATCGTCCAACTTCATAGATGTTATTAATTATTTTGTTGTACAAATAAATATTGGGGGCAACCCCATCACGCGCCATCTCTCCGCGTAGGGACATAGCCGTGTCAATCCAAGCATTTTTCAACAAGCCATCAAGCAAACAACCATAAGTGAAGACATTGGGTGCCAAGCCACGACCTTTCATTTTTTCAAAGTACAGAATTGCGCAGTGCACTCGGTTGGCTTTGCACAATGCATTTATAATAGTATTATATGTGGAAACATTTGGAATTATACGTGTTCCTCTTAGACGCATATTTTCAAACATGACCACAGCTTTATTAGCCTGCTTGGACTCACAATATCCATTAAGTAAGTTGCTGAATATCACAATATCAGGCGCAATACCGTCTTTCACCATCACATCCACGACATTTTCAGCCATGTCCATCTCTCCGAGCAAACGATACCAGTTCACTAATGCACCGTAAGTAATAGCATCAGCGTGTACACCTCTTTTAGACATCAATCCCAAAATGGCCATTGCTTCATTCACATTTCCTTCTTTACAACGTATGTCAATCAATGTGGTGTAGGTTTGCACGTTAGGAGCAATGTTGTTATCTAACATCTCAGCCAATATACCCTTAGTATCATTACATCGTCCTACACTGCACATCCCTTTAATCAAGGTAGTATACGTAACAACGTCTGGCAAAACGCCCTTGGATTTCATCTCCTCGAAAAGATCGAGGGCTTCTGTCAACCGACTGTTTTTACAGAAGCCGCCAATGAGGGAGTTATAAATGAAGACATCAGGCGTAAAAGAGGCTGTATGTTCCATATCACGAAGAAACTTGTGAGCACCAGAATAGTCACCGTAGCGATCAAAACCTTTGAAAATTGCACGGTATGTAACAACGGTGGGTTGTATCCCTAGCTTCACAATTTTATCCAACAATTGAACAGCAATGTACAATTTATCAGACGCAATAAGTCCGTCGATTAAGGTAGTGAAGAAGACAATATCAGGAAGATACCCCAGCTTAATGAGCTTACCAAGAAGCGAGAATGCAAAATCAACACGACCCAAAGAACAGTAACAATTCGCGAGAATACCAACTGAATACGAATCAGGGCGTAAACCGGAGAGCTCAAGGTGATTAGAGAGAGTAACAATGGTGGAAAAAGGAGGGTTTGGTTGAATCTTAGACATAGCTGTAAATAACTGATTGAATATAATTATAGAAGGACGACGTCGTAAAGAGATCAATTGATTAAAAAGCGAAATGGGTAAATCGGGTTTAGAAAACCCTAATTTGCATTGATCAATAACAGACTTGACAAACAATTGGGGATTTTCAACAACAATATCATGAAAGAAATTACGGCGAACAAAATGGGGATGAAATTGAAATCGAAATTGAAATCGAAAATGAAGGATACCTCGAGAAATTAAAGCAGACATTGTTGAAGTAATTAGTAGTAGTAACAAGAAAAATGCAATTAAAAGTGAGGAGAGTGAATTAGGGTTTATAGTTGAATTATTATCAACACTGTGCTGGAGATTCACGATTATAGTCTAAAGGCCTAAGATCCGATTTACATTCATTTGACCCGAGTTTCATGTGTCGGGTTTGTAGTTCAAGTTTCTTGGATATAGGAATGTCAACGGGACGGGCGGAAGCTGAAATGGTTACCTTATATCCAATTTTTTCTTTTACGATATACTCCGTTTTGGTGACTTTAAATATTACGAGCTTTAAAATATCAAACGGGTGCCTGTTCGACCCGTTTCATCCGATGAAGATAATATGAATGAATGAGAAATTATTGAGTGAATAAGAGTAATATCCGGTCATCTGAATGACCATAAGCTAAATGAATATTCCCTTCATTTAAATCCAATGACATCCTTCACTTTTTCATACTTGTCGAGACACATGTTGTAATGATAATATCTATAGTTCGATATTGTATGAAAATATAAAAAATGTTCTATATAGATTATGTTTATATAGATTTTGTAACCATAAGCTAAATGAATACGGAGTATGTACATAGATTTTGTTTCACCTCATCCGTGTATCATCTTTTGTCATCCGTACTCATGGAGTGTTACTACTACCAAATACTCTATACACGATTGCAAAGTTGCTCAGATATTAATTATAATGGTCAACCCACGGCCATCATAATATACACCAATATAATTGGGAGGTCTATTTTTGTACCTGTTTTGTCTTCTTTTATAAACATATCAACTCAAGCCTTCTTATCTAAGTTCGCGTGTTTTCTTTTTCACTTGCAGCCTCGAGTCAAGTATTGTTCCTAGACACGACGTATTGCATATTAGTCATAGTACTCTAGTTAAGGAAATATTACTTACCTCCCAATCAAGTAAATCATATAATCAATATTATTGTGTTCACATTGTAATTAGGAAGTAAATAAAATCATACTCCCTCCTACCCATATCTATTGTCCCTTTTGCCCCAATTTCTTACCCATCAAAATGTCCCTTTTGCTTTTCCCCATGAATTATTTATTATTATCTACCCCCAACTCACCCAACTATTTACCCACTACCCATTACTTTTTATTATTCTATTCAACCCTCTCTCCTATTATCTTACCCCTACCCATTACTTTTTATTATTCTATTCAACCCCATAAATTTTCTACTTTATCCCAAAAGGGACAATAGATATGGGTAGGAGGGAGTATCTTTGTAATTAGAGATTTTATTCTAGCTAAGATTTATCATGTACACCTATATATATATGTATCATCTGTTGACATTGTAACCATGCAATTCTAAATTAATAAAACCCTTCTTACTCTTCCATTATTCTATCATTGCAGATTTTGAAAGCAAAAGGGTTGTTGGGAAAGAGTCCCGATTTCTATAATGTCCTTGGTATGCGTGAATCTCGTTTCTTGAACTTATTTGTGCTGCCGTTTGAGGAGGTTCATCAAGTTTACGCTAATCACTTTGGTTGTAGTAGTCTTAAGACGCTAATCGAAGAACGGGCAGACGACTCGAGATGACATTTTCACTCGTAACTCTGGTTCTGCGAACTTAATGGCTTCTATATTAAGTTCAATTTCAGTAAGTTCATTGTGATAGTAAGGTTTTAGCAATAGTTTGCAAAATTAGTTTTAGCATGGCTTCTATATACATGGGAGTGTTACACAGAGCATTATTAGTCAGCTGCATTAGCTTACGTTTCGGAAAAAACAGTACCCAAACACCGACGGATGAGCATTATTAGCTTACGTTTCGGAAAAAACAGTACCCAAACACTGATAATCATCGAAGCCCAACAATAAACTTTTAAAGAGATGAAGACAAGAAGAATTTGTCGAGTTAAAGAGATGAAGACAGTGATGATATAAAGTTCAAGGCAAAGTCGTCTCCATCATACAATTTAGTGCATTGATCATACAAGAAAGAGTTCGCCTACAACTTCTTGAAAATAAACTAAATAAAGGTGGTTTTACGATTAGAATCTACCACAGCTCCCATAAAAAAAAATGTAGTCATTTCATTGAAGGTCGTCGGCTTGTTCGTTCTTGGATTAGCGTCTTAAGACCACTACAACCAACATGATTAGCGTAAACTTGATGAACCTCCTCAAACAGGAGCACAAACGACAGTATAGAAATTGGGATTCTTTTCCAACAACCTTTTCGCTTTCAAAATCTGCAAAACGTCGTGTCTAGGAACAATCCTTGTTTCAAGGCTGCAAGTGAACAAGAGACCATGCGAAATTAGATATGAAGGCTCGAGACCAAGCTGTTTCATCAGAAAACCCAACTTCTTTTTAATTTTGTCTTCAGATAACGTGAAGCATCGAGGCCATTTCATCATCAACGTCTCAACATGGCTTTGGGTCCACCCAAAGCTCTTAAACATACGACACTTGGCCTCTATATTCTCCTCAGACTTCAGGTAGTGTCAGACACAGGTGGACCCCATACAAGAACATGGTCGAACTAGGGGACATTCCATGCCTTTTCAAAACCCTAGTTACGATATCCTTAAAACTATTCGGGATTTCACAAATAACTTACTGGATTTTTAACCAAGTGTTCCCTAATCAACCCAATGGAGACTCCATAACTCGTCAGAAACGCAACATTAGCCGACAGATTATTAATCCCTAAGAAAGAACTGCGAAAAAAGCAAATTCTTAAATGCTGCATTTAAGAATTTGCTTTTTCGCAGTTCTTTCTTAGGGATTAATAATTTTTCGCAGGATTGTTTTATGTCAGCGAAATTAGGCCTTGTACTTTGCCTTGAACTTTATATCATCACTGTCTTCATCTCTTTAACTCGACAAATTCTTGTTATAATTTAGATGATGGATTTTT
This sequence comes from Dianthus caryophyllus, assembly GCA_023091065.1. Classification (NCBI taxonomy): domain Eukaryota; kingdom Viridiplantae; phylum Streptophyta; class Magnoliopsida; order Caryophyllales; family Caryophyllaceae; genus Dianthus; species Dianthus caryophyllus. The sequence goes on along the minus strand of CM041526.1, from coordinate 7,260,654 downwards.
CAGTTGATTGGTAGACCTAGTAATTGATAATGATTATCAATATATTGTTGATGTTCTAAAAGTTTACTGTTGTGCTTCGATGATTTGCGTTGTCTTGAAGAGTTTGTGTCTGATTTCTGAGCAGCGTAGATTCATCGTGCTTTTATTTTAATAGAATATTTAAGAAGTATATCAGTGTTTTTGCTGTATATATTGGAGTGTAAATCAATGCTCATCCGTCGGTGTTTGTGTTTGGGTACTGTTTTTTCGGAAACGTAAGCTAATGCAGCTGACTAATAATGCTTTGTGTAATACTCTGATGTATATTTTCAGGTGTTTCAATTGTATTTACCATGTACATTCCATGTGAATTGTATTCTACTCCTATACCTTGTATGGTAAACCGAATTGTTATTATCACGCACAAAACTTACTCGTTTTGCTAATATATACGAGTCGGGGTTACTTTAGGTTGGATCACGCTCAAATATTGCACTCGACTACTCGAGTTATATTGGGTTGAAGCATTTGGATTTGAGATTGTAGTGGAACTAGCTACGGCATAAGTGCGTAACAGGTGGTCACGAATAAATACGGTCATCAGTTAAATAAAAATTTTACGATAGCATGCTGTCACAATATACGGAGTGCTACAATTAACGTTTTACCCATTGTCGTTAACCTGAATTTTTTTAAGACGATTACATAGTATGCTGCAACCATGCTAAAACTAATTTTGCAAACTATTGCTAAATCCTTACTTTCACAATGAACTTAATATAGAAGATTAGAAGCCATTAAGTTCGAGTTACGAGTGAAAATGTCATCTCGAGTTGTCTGCCCGTTCTTCGATTAGCGTCTTAAGAAACGAGATTCACCCAAGTTCAAGAAACGAGATTCACGCATACCAAGACACTACAGAAATCGGGACTCTTTCCCAACAACCCTTTTGCTTTCAAAATCTGCAATACGTCGTGTCTAGGAACAATCCTTGACTCGAGGCTGCAAGTGAAAAAGAAAACACGCGAACTTAGATAAGAAGGCTCGAGTAGATATGTTTATAAGAGAAGACAGAACAGGTTCAAAAATAGACCTCCCAATTATATTGGTGTATATTACGATGGCTGTGGGTTGACCATTATAATTAATATCTGAGCAACTTTGCGATCGTGAATAGACTATTTGGTAGTAGTAACACTCTCATGAGGACGGATGACAATAGATGATACACGGATGAGGTGAAACAAAATTTATATACATACTCCGTATTCATTTAGCTTATGGTTACAAAATCTATATAAACATAATCTATACAGAACATTAATATCAAATTTTTATATTTTCATACAATATCGAACCATAGATATTATTATTACAAAATGTGTCTCGACAAGTGTGAAAAAGTGAAAGATGTCATTGGATTTAAATGAAAGGAATATTCATTTAGCTTATGGTCATTCAGATGACCAGATCTTACTCTTATTCACTCAATAATTTCTCATTCATCCATATTATCTTCATCGGATGAAACGGGTCGAACAGGCACCCGTTTGATATTTTAAAGCTCGTAAAATTTAAAGTCACCAATACGGAGTATATCGTAAAAGAAAAAATTGGATATAAGGTAACCATTTCAGCTTCCGCCCGTCCCGTTGACATTCCTATATCCAAGAAACTTGAACTACAAACCCGACACATGAAACTCGGGTCAAATGAATGTAAATCGGATCTTAGGACTTTAGACTATAATCGTGAATCTCCAGCACAGTGTTGATAATAATTCAATCTCTTCACTTTAATTGCATTTTTCTTGTTACTACTACTAATTACTTCAACAATGTCTGCTTTAATTTCTCAAGGTATCCTTCATTTTCGATTTCAATTTCGATTTCAATTTCATCCCCATTTTGTTCGCCGTAATTTCTTTCATGATATTGTTGTTGAAAATCCCCAATTGTTTGTTAAGTCTGTTATTGATCAATGCAAATTAGGGTTTTCTAAACCCGATTTACCCGTTTCGCTTTTTAATCAATTGATCTCTTTAAGACGTCGTCCTTCTATAATTTCATTCAATCAGTTATTTACAGCTATGTCTAAGATTCAACCAAACCCTCCTTTTTCCACCATTGTTAATCTCTCTAATCAGCTTGAGCTCTCCGGTTTACGCCCTGATTCGTATTCAGTTGGTATTCTCGCGAATTGTTACTGTTCTTTGGGTCGTGTTGATTTTGCATTCTCGCTCCTTGGTAAGCTCATTAAGCTGGGGTATCTTCCTGATATTGTCTTCTTCACTACCTTAATCGACGGACTTATTGCGTCTGATAACTTGTACGTTGCTGTTCAATTGTTGGATAAAATTGTGAAGCTAGGGATACAACCCACCGTTGTTACATACCGTGCAATTTTAAAAGGTTTTGATCGCTACGGTGACTATTCTGGTGCTCACAAGTTTCTTCGTGATATGGAACATACAGCCCCTTTTACGCCTGATGTCTTCATTTATAACTCCCTCATTGGCGGCTTCTGTAAAAACAGTCGGTTGGCAGAAGCCCTCGATCTTTTCGAGGAGATGAAATCCAAGGGCGTTTTGCCAAACGTTGTTACTTATAATACTTTGATTAAAGGGATGTGCAGTGTAGGACGATGTAATGATACTAAGGGTATATTGGCTGAGATGTTAGATAACAACATTGCTCCTAACGTGCAAACCTACACCACATTGATTGACATATGTTGTAAAGAAGGAAATGTGAATGAAGCAATGGCCATTTTGCGATTGATGTCTAAAAGAGGTGTACACGCTAATGTTATTACTTACGGTGCATTAGTGAACGGGTATCGTTTGCTCGGAGAGATGGACATGGCTGAAAATGTCGTGGATGTGATGGTGAAAGACGGTATTGCGCCTAATATTGTGATATTCAACAACTTACTTAATGGATATTGTGAGTCCAAGCAAGCTAATAAAGCTGTGGTCATGTTTGAAAATATGTGTCTAAGAGGAACACGTATAATCCCAAATGTTTCCACATATAATACTATTATAAATGCATTGTGCAAAGGCAACCGAGTGCATTGCGCACTTCAGTACTTTGAAAAAATGAAAGGTCGTGGCTTGGCACCCAATGTCTTCACTTATGGTTATTTGCTTGATGGCTTGTTGAAAAATGCTTGGATTGACAGGGCTATGTCCCTCCGCGGAGAGATGGCACGTGATGGGGTTGCCCCCAATATTTATATGTACAACAAAATAATTAATAGCATCTATGAAGTTGGACGATTGGTAGAAGCTGCGGAGATGTTTTATTATCTTGTTGCTAAAGGGTTGCAGCTAAAAGCGTCTACTTATAATATAATGATCAAAGTGCTATGTAGGCAAGGGTTGTTGGTTGATGCTATTGCACTTTTAAAGAAGATGGCCGACGATGGATTTCCCTTAAATGCACGCACGTACAATACTATAATTCAAGAATTTCTCAATGCTAATGATGTCGCTAAGGCTTTGGATCATATTGACATTATGAGGCGCCAAAGATTTGAAGCACACGCTAACACTGCTATTTTATTCACGGGATTACTTACTGATTCTAGTATCGGTGATACGGACAAGACTTTGCTTCAAAAGTATTTCCTAGAGAATCGTGGTATGTGAGTCTCTTTTTATTTGAGATATATCAGTTTAAAACCGATTGTCGAATGCTAGCTTACATGCCTCGCTTAATTTATTTGATATATTGCTAATATTGTTTTAAAGTAATCTGAAACCTGTGCTTGTAATATTGTTTCCAAACTTATCTTTTATGTGTCCCCTTAAACAAGTTCCCTATTTCGCGTGGGTAACTGTCAGTGAAGCTGTTATTTTTATTCTGATCGTTATTTTACTCCTTTTCTTATTACCTGGGGAACATATGCAAAAGAATGAAGCAGAAAGATGGAATGATTTAAAACTGATAAACGGTTTGATTGAGAACAACTTTTTGTACAAATTGATGTGTGTGATAGAATATAGAAGACAATATATTTGCTTCTGATTATCCCAACAAATTACTATCACTCTGTGAAAAATGGCTTGTCGATGAATGTTTTGATTGGGAATATTAATGTTTTGAACAACTGTATTTGTTTCCGCATATTCTCTGAATGTTTGACGCTTATATTGTACTTCGTCGGATGGTAGCAGTAGTATCGTGCTGGTTGTATATTGAAAAGGAAATATGTAAGTCCATATCCTATGGCGAACGAGTTAAACTCTTTTGTTTGAAGAGGCCAATATTTTACATCTGTATATATTACTGTGCTAAAGTAAAGATGAGTTTAAAACATCCAAAACCCTTAATTAAACTAAAAAGATTAACTATACACGGAGTAATCAAATTACGATTAACTTGAGCTGTGTGGTTTGCGGCCCGATTTGGTTTCTGTTACTTATCTGTCCAATTTATACTATCGATTTGGTCGTGTCAGTTTTGCATTCTCCATCGTTGCTAAGCTCATTAAGCTCGGGTTTCCCCCTGATGTTATCATTGTGAATTCCTTACTCAATGGCCTTATTGCTTCCGGATATGTTGCACCACACTGTTAAATTGCTTGATAAAACCGTCAAGCTAGGAATACAACTTGACCTTATTACGTACAATGCGATCTTTAAAGGTCTTTGTCGTGTCAGTGACAATGCCGGTGCTGAAAATTTTGTGGGTGTCATGGTGAAATGTGGCATTGTACGTGATGTTGTGATGTATAGCACCTTAATCAATGAATATTGTACAAGTCAATAAAGCGATGGTCATATTCAGGAACAAGCGTCTCAACGCAACGTCTATAACTCCAAATGTTGTCACGTACACTGCTCTTATAGAATGCCTTGTGTAAGGAGTACAAAATGCACTTCGGGCTCCTAATATGGTCACTTACACGTCAGTGTTCGATGGCCTTTTAAAACATTTCTCATATTGACACGGCCATATCCCTACGTAAAGAGATGGAGAACGTACACTATGATGATCAAAGGGCTATGTGCACTATAATTTCTTATGTTAGTGAGACGAATAAAGCTTTGCTTCAAAAGTGAGCGTATAATTATTGATCATGTACCGTTAATTTTATTTTTGTTAAAAACAAGCAATTCATAGTGAAGATAAGGCTTTTTTAAAGATGACTGATATGTCGGGCAATTTATCGTCGGAAAAGTTAGATTTCAATGTTCTTTACAAAGATCCGAGCTCACAATAATGTCGGTTAAGGTTGGCTCATAAACTTGGACTTCTTGGTTTCATGATATGAAATTATTATGTCGTAACAAACAGGTTGATCACAAGGAGGTAGCAAATTAGTTAGTAGTCATTCTCTAACTGTGAGATATTTACGGGAATCGATAATTGAGATCATCTAAACTAGTAAACTGAACTAAGAACTAAGTAAATACGGAGTAATAATTAGCCACCCAAGATGTGAAATATTGATAATATTTCCTCCATTTCACTAGTTTATATACATTTGATTTTTCGATACTATTTATAAATAAGAAGAATTTTCGATATAACTTTTTAATATGTGAAATAAAACATAGTCACGTAAGATTTTGTTTTAATTGTCTTTTCGAGAACATTATTAATATTCACGTTTTATAATTTTTAGAATTATATAGCTGAAGATATGAACAAAGAAAAAACGTGCATCGAATTACGTGCAAAAACCAAATGTATAGAATCTATTATAATGAGGGAGATACATTTTTATTGACCTACTATCTCTTGTGAGTACTGTTACCGTGTCCGTTTTACATGTTCTATTTTTGCAATCAACAAAAATATATCTTTTTCTTTGTACGAGTACGTAGTATAAAACAAAAACTTAATTTAACTCGACTTTTGTTAAGAATAATTAAGTGACACGTACCTTTCAACAAATAATTCCAAAATATACTCCGTATTATTGGAATCAATATAAATTATTTTAGAAGAATAATTCATACTATTGGTGATCTTTACAAAATAATCTGAACTATTGTTTATCTCGTAATAAGCCAAACTTTGATAGTTGTCTTCTCGAAATAAACTATATGGAATTATTTGCGATTATTTTGAAAAAAAAAAAAAAAAAAAAAAAAAACCTTAAATATAGATTATTTTGGGAAGATAAGTATCAAAAATTTATTTTAAAATAATCAATAATTTGAATAATTTAGAGAAAACCAACAATGATTATTCCTGTTAAATGTCCCTATAAATTACAGTAATCCAAATCATATGGTGTTGTACGCAAAACAAACCAAACCCTAAACTTACTTCTTACATCCGCCTCTCTTTATCGCTTTTATGGCGGCTACTCTTGGTAATCTCCGTCTTCTTCGTTTTCAATTTCGATATTATTCTGTTTATTCTCATACTCCTCCTTCTAATCAATGCAAATTAGGGTTTCTCTTTCCTGTTTATGACCCGATTTGTATTCGGTTTGTATTCTGTCCAATTGTCGTGTCGATTTTGCATTCTCCCGTGTTCCTCAATGGCCTTATTCATACTGATATTGTGCACCGCGCTGTGAAATTGCTCGGTATCATTGATGAGTATTGGAGTGAGGTTGTTGGCTGCAATGTATTGTAAAGATGGAAATGTCACCGAAGTTTTCTTACATTGCCGGATTAATAATATCAGGAAATTAGCGACCGAGTCCTATTGGGGGTTTGTTATCTTCAACTAAGTTAACCCTTCTGCACCGCGGTCTTCAACTATTTAAATAAATAAAGGCTCAAGGATTGACTCTTGATGTGGTCACTTACAGTTCACTGTTCGATGGCCTTTTAAAAGATTCTCTTATTGATAGTCTGCCTAAAGAGACGAAGAACAATTGAGTTACCGCCTGATATTGTTACGTACAACATCATAATCAATGGTCTTTGTGAAGCTAGACAATTGGTAGAAGCATCAGAATTGTTGTACACATCTGTTTCGTAAGCTGCGAGCAATCGTTACTACGAACCTGGTGAATCATTTATAGCACCCTAACATACATGTTACAAGCCTTTGCCGCATTGGTGACTACTCTGGTTTCTCACTTTGCTCCATAATATGGAACGTAGAGTACCTTTTTAAGCCTAATGTCATTTATAGCATCCTAATGTTCCCGGATGTTGTTACTTATAATAGCTTGATTCGAGGGATGTGCACTTTAGGGCGATGGGATGATACTAAGGATATGTTGGGCAGAGATGTTGAATAACAACATTGCTCCTAACGTGAAGCAATCGCTATTTTGGGATTAATGTTTAACAGTGATGTGCACACTAAGTTATTACTTACGGTGCATTGTTGAAGGGGTATTGTTTGTGCGGAGAGATGGACAAGGTTGAAAATATTGTGGATGTGATGGTGAAAGATGGTATTGTGCCTAATATGGTGATATTCAACAGCTTACTCAATAGATTTGCAAGTCCAAACACGTTGATAAAGCCGTGGTCAGATATGTGTCTAAGAGGAACACATATAACTCGAAATTTTTTCACATGTAATACTATTATAAATGCATTGTATGACTGGTGCTGTAAGCAATGCTGCAATTGAGTTTGTTGTTGATTTGCCTTTCAACTCTTTAATTTCCGCCGTCTGCGCTTTGTCATTGGCTCATTGCTACTGCTTCGTTGGTTAATGTTAATTAACTTGATTCACTCTGTAACTGTAATTATTTATTTATCTCTGATCCACTGGGAGAATGGTGTAATACCATTTCCATTGTGATTATAAATGGTCTTTATGAAAACATTTGAATATTTGTTGAAATACAAACAATTTATTGAAACTGTGTTTATTAAAATTGAACTAAACTTTAGTATTTCAAAACTTGCACATATTGGGGTTAAACTGAACTTGAGTTATGTTCATTTGAACATAATTTCTTGACCATTAAGATATTTCTTCACAAATTTATACGGTATTAAATAGAGTTTTATTCAGTTCATAATTCAAATAAGTCGAGTTCAATTAGCAAAAGAAATCCACAATAGTGCACCTCTATTGCTTTCCAAAAGTAGCAAGAAATATGTATGTTTCCAGCCCTAAGAACAGATTATACTCTTGTGGTTAAGCTCTAGGCGGCTCTCGATTTTATCCAAGAATTTGCATCAAAATACAAGGGTATACTATATCGGCTCCATTTGACGACAGTCGAGTCACTCTCGGATCGATTTAGATTTCAGAAAAAATGTCTAATCCATTTCTGCGTTGCCATCATAAAAAGTAGGTGAATGAGATAACCCTTGCAAGTTTAGCACGTCTCGGAGAAAATGGTACGATTACCAAGTAAATCAGGAAGGTATTGATTTGTAGTTTGGACATACCTGTGAGAGACAACACGGGAGATATATAAAGATAAGTTAAGATTACGAAGTAAAACAGGACATCGATGTGGTCTGTCACCACAGTAAAAAGTCTTTACTCACACGGATGGTGGAAGTTAGTTGCAGACGACTAGGTGCAATGTAAAATACTTGTATTTTTGTAAATGTTGTGAAAGATTTGTTGTATATGTTGACACAATCGTAGGTAAAACTTATTCGTAATATTTTCCATTTTCTACACTATAAGCAGAAAAGAGTGGCGCTAAATGCCGCTAATGCAGCATGACATGCATTCAACAGTTGTATTTTCCGTTAAGTGATAAAGACTAAACAGGAATTATCACTACGGTTATGGAAACCAAATTGTCTTGACGAAACCATAGGTAGCTGTCAAAAATATACTCCGTATTTACCAATATGCATATGCTTAAAGTAAATCAAAGCAACTTGCTAAACCGAGTAACCGACTGTTGCAGTTTACCTTTAAGTTTAGAAGGCAAATATGAGTTAGATAGATAGGAAAGCGAGTGAACAGACAATGCTTCAATCTCGAATTTCACGCCTTTCTCCAACATCATCTCTAGTTCCAGTCTTCGAATCAGACATTAGTCGTATTTAGTAAACAGAAGCTACAAGTAACAGATGTTAGCTGCTATAGCATAGTCGTAAAAATGTACCTCCACAGTGGCTCATTACGTAGGTAACACCTATTTAATATCGCTTCAGTTCTTTTCTTATCTGTCACGAATCGAGATAAGAGAATCATCAAAAGTCCGACAGTAATCAGAATTCAGAACTGATGCCCAACTTAATACTCCGTAATGCTTAAGACGCATTAGCACACTTTTTTTTGGGGTTCTATATAATGAATACCATGCATTATTTCTATGTACCTTCAGCTGATAGAGGAAGGAGACATTGCGAAGGAATTGAATATCTCTCACAGTCTGATGTGAAAGCGCCAAGCCAGCAGATCTCTGGTATGCGAAGAAGTTCGGCATCATATGCCATTTCCTATGAAAAAAGAGAAGAAAAAATTACAGTTGAATCAGTAACTGTAATCAAGAGTAACCACAAAAGATAGAGGTAGGATTTTTGACTATTATCATTATAAAGTTCGAAGATGCAAATTACAATTTTTCTGCAGCAAATTACAATTTTTCTGCAGCAAATTACAATTTTTCTGCAGCAAAAGATAGATGAAATTCTAATATGGATCATCATGGTCACGTGACATGCAAATTACAATTTTTCTGCAGCAACACGTGTTTAACTAACCAGAGAGCCAAATCGGTAGGTGGTTAGGATGTCAAATCCATATGGATCAGAATCCACCAAGCCATACACAGGAATGCATAACGTCTCAGTAAGAAGACGCAAGAACCTAACAAATATAAGAAATATATGCAAATCATTAACCAGAAAAATATATTGTAACTTGAGAGGTTAACACTCATTTCAGAAACATCTGATACAAGAAGCAGCAAAGAGTTGATCAGACACCTTCGTGTGGGAATATCTGGGTATCCACGCCCCTGTAGAAGCTACAGTCAATATTTAACACATACTCCATATCAAGTAGGTCAACGAATAAATGGCACACTTACTGTGATAACGATGCATCGGTTGAAGGTGCAGAACTGATCATTAGCCAAACGCTGAAAAACTGCCAACTTTTAGGAGTAAAAATTAGTCATTTAATAACCGGAAATGTAAGTGAAGATCAATGATACGAACATTAATACCTGACTCCTTCTCAATGACTAAAATGTATTGAGCATAACTGAGGATATTTGAGCCCATGAGTCAAGGATAATTTAAATTAACATCACTATAATGTTAATGACATGCACCCAATAAACCGCTGGATAAGCAGATCTTATGCAAGTGTTTCTCAAAAGTGGTACGAGTAGAAAGAAAGTCAACTTCAAGAAACGTTCTTTGTGATTTAAATTGAGCTACCACTGAAACCGAGATAAAACTCTAGTGCAATTGGATATCTTGAATGTCTTCAACTTGAACTGGAACAGGTTGAGCCTGAAAGAAAACAGATAACTGTAAAGTTACAGTTCATCACTCCATTTAATGTCATCGAACATTGTGGGCACTTACACTATTAGGACTTGACATACAATCACATTTCTTTCCATCTTCCATAAATCGTATCCAACCCATCACCAACCTGAGAAAAGCATGCCAGCAGACCACTGGATTTCAGTACGCAAAAATACGTCAATACATACAGGTCATTCAGTACAACTACAGATTGAGTAGTCTAGGCTGTGCCATATTTTTCACATGCTAATGATTAGGTAAATAAGCAATCCGTAAGAATGTGTATCATTTCATTTGCGCCTTAAAATGAAACGAGGTGTTTGCAACAAATGCAACGATATATTTTCTAATAAGTCGTAATAATAAGCATAAGGAAAGAACAAATAGTAGAACAATCAACGGCGACAATGAAGAAGCTGAGGAGAGCAAGCATTGATGAAGTTACCCTTTTGCAACAGACACCTGCACACGATGTGAAGTATGGTGTGAGACGGAGTACCCAGTAGGATTGATTTCAATAAAATAACATACGAAAAATTTGGAGAAAAGAAAAAGTAAACGAAGATTTTGGCTTGTTTTGACTTTTAACATACTGTTATATGATACAGCCAAAAATTAACTCCTCTAAAGTTCAAATAAGTTCAAATTTACCACCTCCAAATCCAGATTATTATGCATTTTTAAACACTAAAGCCTTTGATCATCTAATAAAACTATGTTACGGGGTACACGTAGCTAACCAGGAAATTTGTATTAAAGGAACAGACAGAAACAGCCTATCATTTGAGCTGAATGAACTCAAGTATACGAAGGCAATTTTTATAAGAGCTGCAACAAATTCCGTTTCATTAAGAATAAACTGTGAAAATGGTTACAAAATACAAATTGAATTTACCGATGAATAACACAACACAGAAAGCCAAAAACTCAAATGAGATAGAATGTGCTTCAGCAATTTTAGCCCCTTGCATAGCAGAACTTGGGGATTAAAGCATACGTACCACATTTAGGTTGTGACGACTACACTCCAAAAGTACACAGATATCATTTATGGCCCTATCCACGACAGACTGATCTGTTACAAGGTAAAATAACAGCTCAATTTACCACACAAGATATAGGAGTTAAAATTATGAATTATGAATATTTTCACATGGTAAATACAATTGAAACACCTGAAAATATAGATGGATATGTGTAGAATATATCCCGTTTTGATGCGTGTCGATTTTCTTGTAGAAGCTGCTGGACTATTAGCAACACCCTTAGCAGAACATCTGTTGGAGGACAAAGCGCTGCGCATCAAAATTCCGCATTCTAATCGAAAGCCTAACAGTACATAAAATGTTTAAGGAAAGACGGGAATTTAATTGCCGAAATCTTATTTTGACATTGTCCACGTACTGGTCCTATGTGCGTGAGATCGCCTTCTCAAGGTGAGCATCTCTCTTCCCGTGGGTCGATTAGAGCTGCATTGACTACATGTAAACAGCAGGAGAAAGTGAACACACAACTCACAAGTTTCGTCAATTTTCCAATTCAACAGATGTTCATAATTATCGACGGATATATACGCGAAAACACTGATATTCATCTCAAATATTCTATTAAAATAAATCACGATGAAGCTACGTACACTTCTCAGAAATCAGACACGAATCATTGAAGCGCAACAATTAAAAATTTTAGAACATCCAACAATATTTTGATTATCCGGATCAATTATTAGGTCTACCAAACAACAAGTACTAAGAAATTGTTCGTCTGAATTATTATAACTACAAGAATTTGTTAATTAGAAGAGATTAAAAAAAAAAAAAAAACAACAGCGATGATACCAGTTATCGAGCGAATTTGTGCAGTATGTTCTGAACTTTTTGATCGAAATCGCCGGAGATCTACCGTTGCAAAGTTGGAAAACAATTGATCGAATGAAATCTGAAATTGCGAAACAAAAACAAGTGAAACTACTCGTAGAATTGAAAACATTTAAACAAAAATTAAGAACAAATTAGGATGAAACTACTCGCAGATTTGAGCATGATTTTACCTCTGATTTTGGGAAGCAATTCGCAAGGTTTTGAACTCCAACGGTTTCCCTCCATTTTTTCAATCTTCCGTGATACGACTCGTTAATTTTGAATTTGATATGAAAATGTTTGGTATTTATATATATACTTTTTTTTTTTTTTTTTTTTTTTGTCTGTCTTCTAAACTACGGAGTAAAATTCAAGTAAATTCATTGTCGAATACTCGTAAGACGGTTTTTATTATTACAAATTCTAAAATAAGGCATTGTCACATCAGCGAAAGTCAAAACAATTGTTCTAAAATACTTTGTAATATTAGTTTTATGGTCCGTCCAGGTCGGCTCCTTATATTTAATGAAAAAAACAATTAATATGGAGTAAATAATAATTTTATTTTATGGGTTTTGATATATACAACCCACTGGGTTGTGCTTAAATATTTGTATAACCTAATAATTAATGTTAGTTTAGTTTTCCAAAGGAATCTAAAAGTTTGTATTCTATATTATTAAATGACATGTTCTAAAATTATACTCCGTACTCCGTAGTGCTTAAACCACCAAACATACTTTGCACATTGCACATACTAAAAATCTAAAAACAACCAAAACAATCGTGCATTTTTATTAATAATATATTTTCTATCAAGTTATAGACTTATAGTGATAACAAAAAAATACAATTTATATTCTCAAAAGAAAAATAATATATACAATTATGGTCATCAAAGTAATTTATGTGACAGCATAATTGTAATTTCATTAAAACATACTCCGTATTTGCTTTATTGTTTTACAGTAGTCTTAAACAAAAAATTATACTCCGTAGTAAAAGGTACATTATTTCCTTCCTCATTAGGATCCTCTAGAGTTTATAAGTAACTCTACACCGTAGAATTTCGAATATTACATCATAAAATCATAATAAAATTATTTAATTTTTTTTAATATTCTTATTCAAATACCCTTATATACACTCTAAAATGAATTTTTTTTCCTGGACAAAAGTTTAGGGTACGATTTCACGGTGCCGTAAAATCGTACCCTAAACCCTTTTTCGGGATGTTCCGGCGCCGCCGAATCCGAACCAAAAGACACAAAACATAAAATTAGTGAACCCGTTTGGGAACTTAGTTAAAAGAATTTTTTTATTTTACGCACGTAAAATGACGGGAATTAAAAAACAAGCATCAATATAATCTAAACAACAATTACTTATGATTAATATTTTTAGGAAAAAAAAAAAAAAATTTGGAGTAATAATTAAGATTCTTCATTTATTGTAAATAACAAAGAAATGTAAAAGTCATTAATGCTTAAACACAACCCAATGGGTATGTAGCATTTGCCTAATATTAATTGACTTCTACATTTTCAAAGCACAAAAAATAAGAACAATTAATATGGTACAATAAATAATGGATAGAGTATTAAATAAAAGTTAATTAAAGATGAGAATGAGAAAAAATTCGTTAACATTGTACTCATATGTATGATTTTTGCTTCGATGGAGTTCATTGTAATTTGTATACAAATTCATTAGCATTATACGGAGTATGATCTTTATTATCATTTTCTCATTTTTTGAATTTCACTTCTTCAATTGAAGTACTCCGTAATATATAAAGAGTTAATTATACTTGTGGGGTGTTTAAGTGTGTTAATTTTTATATTTCATTCGATATGTCATGTATGTGATTAAAACTTATTTTTTTCATATACTACGTAATAAATTTAACATCTTTTTTTCTTTTTCTAGACCAATTATTTTGGTAATTATTTTTCTTGATAAAATTGTGTCATAATAATGTTTGACAGTGTAATATGTTTATACGAAATATAAATTTTTACAAAAATTAATTTTTATTAACTTAATAATATGTTCGTCGGTTACACCAAATTAAAAAGTCTGGGTCCACCCCTGGTGTGGATTGGTATAACAAAATTAGCGCGAAAGTGGTAATTTAACCCCTTAACTATTAGCAATTGTGAAATTAGATACCTTAACTTTCAATTGGAGTAATTGGCTCCCTTTACTTTTCCTTAATGTGAAATTTAACCCTAATCAATTTTTCCAACCAATATCTCGCCGGAAAATCAATTGCAAGTATTAATGCGATATTTATACGTATATACAAAAATTCTACGTCTACGGTACTAATTGAAAACAAAATAACATACGGAGTATTACATACTCCTCGTCAGTCGTCACTCATAAAGTAAATCATAAGTCATACGCGTATTTATATATTGTATACATACGCGTATTTTGATTGTATACATATGCGTATTTACACGTACATAGAAAAAGTAATTTAATTTGTTCAATGAGATATTGGTATGCACTATGATATATTGGTGAGATTATGGTGATAAGTTGATATTCCGGCGAGATATTGGTCGGAAAAATTGATTAGGGTTAAATTTCACATTAAGGTTAACTAGAGGGGGTCAATTACTCCAATTGAAAGTTAAGGTATCAAATTTCACAATTACTAATAGTTAAGGGGTTAAATTACCACTTTCGCGACAAACCTAGTTTCTAAGTTTTGAATGGACTTTTTTCTTAGCGTAAGTATAACAAAATTAGTTTCTAAGTTTTGCCATGTCCTAAATTAGTAAACTATCAATTTGACCATTCACAAATCACAATCTTTGCATGATCAACAAATTAATTCAGTTGGCTACATCTACGCAACAATTTTCTGCCTTTTATTCTCTTGGGTGAAATTTCTAAAATCTAACTTAATTGTTTTAGGAACAAATTATGCAAATTTAACTTATAATTTCAACCAAACATGAGATTATAATACTTTTTCTCAAACATAAAAAAAAAAAAAAAATATATGCATGAAAATCAATTACATAATTATTAATTTCTCAAAACCATGGAAAATAAAACCAATAATTTTCAAATTTTAGTAGTACCATACCCTATACAAGGGCATGTCATTCCAATGATGAAGCTATCGGAATGTATAGCAAGTCACGGTATAAAAGTAACATTAGTACTAACAGAACATAATTACAGGAGCATGGTGAGTCGGTCAATGATCGACCCCAGGGACGAGGACAAGGACCGTCAGGTGCACCTTGTCGCCGTCCCTGACGGTCTTGAGCCCGACGACGACCGAAAGGCCTATGTTAGGCTTAGTGCCTCTATTGCTAGGGTCATGCCAGGTCATGTTTATGACATAATAAAAAAAGAAAAGCCTTGTGAAACGGAACAACAAGGGCAAAACGGTCATTTCACCTGTCTTATCGCGGACCCTATATTTAGGTGGGCTCCTAAAGTGGCTGAGGATATGGGGATTAAATTGGGCTTGTTTTGGGCTTCTTCTCACGGTGCATTGGTTTCTACTCTTATGATTCCTGAGCTTTTAAAGTCTGGATTTATTGATCAACAAGGTACATTATGTTAATTGTTCAGTATGATTATAAAGTCTTCGAAATCGGGATAAAATGATGGCCGTAAAGTCGAATTCGATAGAGACAAATGTCGGGTAGATCTGACATACGAGTTATTCGGATTGGATACGGGTTGGGTCAGTTTAGGTTGAGTTGTTTGCGTGTTTCTTTTCTTGAGTCAAATTGGGCCGAGTGTTTTACGATAATTGTTTTGTCACCTGTGTTACTTATACTTGGCTACAAGTGTAGTACACGACATGACGTTGAACACGGCCATTTGTGATAAAAATTTCATTTTACTAGTCAAAATTGGAGAATTGTGGTGTTTACTGTTTAGTGTCGTGTTGGTATCTACAGGTATAAATTAGACACGACGTCAAAATAATAACTAAGTCTGTCATCGAAATTGAATTGTAAAAATGACAACAATGTCACATGTCAGGATATTATGGTCGTATATCGTGAAGTGCCACTAATTCGAAATTTGTTGGGGTACCGTAAGTCCATAATCGTATATTTTGAAGTAGAGGTCGCGTGCACGTACAATCTCCTTACCTAGTGTAATTTTTCAACATTTTATTTCGACACAATTTTCATTCTTCATACGCCTGATCCAACCAAAATTACATCGTCTTAGGCACGATTTTTCGGAAACACTAAATCGTTGTTTTTACGCAGGCAAGCCGTTGAAGCAAGAACCGATCCAACTACTACCAAACATACCAACCATGACACCAAAAGAGCTACCATGGTACAACCACCACGAATCAACCTTCGGAAACAATCAACTTTTCGACACATTTCAATCATGTGAGCAGGTCCTAAGACGAGCGAAATGGATCCTATGCAACTGGTTCAACGACGTGACACCATCATCCGACAAATCGATAAACGTCCTACCAATCGGCCCATTACTCGCAAATACACAACCTAGCGAAACACTATACCCCGAGGACTCAACCTGCCTACATTGGCTCGATCAACAACCTCCGAAATCAGTCATTTACGTCGCTTTTGGAAGCATTTTATCATTAACGCAGACCCAACTAACCGAACTAGCACACGGGCTCGAGTTATCAGGGAGACGGTTCTTGTGGGCAGTTCGCGCAGACATGTCAAACCAAAACGTCATCCAATTACCAGAAGGATTCGAGGCTAGAATCGCTAATTGTGGGAAACTAGTCGAGTGGGCGTCTCAGGAGAAGGTACTAGCACACCCGTCAATTGCGTGTTTTCTAACGCACTGTGGATGGAACTCGACTATGGAAGCGTTAAGTTACGGGGTGCCTTTTATATGTTGGCCATGTTTCGCTGACCAGCATTATACTAGGACTTGTATCTGCGACTCGTGGAAAGTCGGTTTGAGTTTGGTGACAGACGAGAATAAGGGCGTGATTTCGGCTAATGACGTTAGGAGTAAGATCGACGAGTTGTTGTCGCGTGACGACGATTTGGTGAAGAATTCATTGAAGTTTAAGGAATGTGTTAGGACTTGTGTTGCACAAGGAGGGTCTTCTTATGTTGCTATGCAAAAGTTCATTAAAGAGGTCCAAAGTTGATGAATCAATCAAGCAATTAGTGTTGTTAACTTGTTATTATTGTTCTTACATTTTTAACCTTGATTTTTTTTACAGTTTGAAGGGTAAAAATATTTTTTTATGAGATAATTTGATCCATTTGTTAATAGAGAGAATTTAAGTACATAGAATTGTAAGATTTACCTTACTTGATCGTTTGTAATTACCGATCATTGTAACAATTAAAGAGTTCACTGAAACAGAGACATTATTTTTTTGAAACAATAAAACTTGACCGATAATGAAATGTGGTTAATAGTTTTTTGAATTAATTTTTTTTTTTTAACCAAGCATAATCTGCGGCTCTAAGTTTAAAATTGGCAATTATGATTCCTAGTTCGAGAATAGAAAAAATATTGCCAGGCAGATTTTATTTGTAAAAAACACTCTAAATTATCAAAACTCACCCATACAAGGTTCCACACGCTACAATACTATTTTCTATCAAATCAAAAATCTCGTAAAAAAATCGATTAATAAAGAAAAAAATCATATTCTGAACTAAAAATTATGCGGTTTTGTCGGTCAAAATTTAAGGGTATCGTGAAAATATCACTTGAATGAATAAGAATTAAGAAAGATTGATTTATTCTTTGTTCTATGTTTTATCCTTGTTAGGTAAAACATATTGAAAATCCCTTGTTCGAATTTCCTCCCCAGTAGTATTAAGTATAACCTTTGCCGCATAGTAAAACAAAACAAAAATAATACAGCTGGAAAGTAAATATCCCATATATACTCCGAAAAAAGTAAATAATTCCAAAAAAATTACGGTAAGACGGTTCAACAGAATTAATCAACCCCTCATTAGCTCATAAATATAAATATTACTCCGTAATATCTTATTGGTGGTTGTGCATAACATAAACAATTTAATTTTAGCATTTGACTCCTAAAAATAAAATAAAAAAAACAAACACAAATACTTACATAAAACCGTTTCACGCGTGCGACGGGGTATTTGTAAATAAAATGTGCCTACTTTAAGGCTTAAAGTAACTATTTTAACGTTTAAAGTGACTATTTAAAGGAGTTTTAAAGTTGTCATATTTAGTGTTAAAGTGGTCACTTTAGGCATTAAAATAGTCACATTTTAATCATAAGTACTCTGTCACACGCGTGAAACGATTTTATACAAGACTTACTCAAAAACAAATATGAAAAAGGTGAAAAATCCAAGAGAAATACACACACAGAGAAAACAAATAAAGCAAAAAGAAGATGAAAGGGCACATGGGGAACACATAACGTCGGGTATGACCGTGATTTTAGGGTCCATGCTACCCACTTATGACCCCAAACTACTGTTACTTCCCACTACCAACAAAAGTAACCTGATCATCAACGCTTTCAAACGATACGAACTGAATTGATCTGAACTGAACTGAACTGAACGTGCCCCCTCGTCGAAGTACGAAGTTTTAGAAATCTTTTGAAAAAAGTTTTAGACAAGTTTGGAAACGGAAATTAGTTCCTCCAAAAATTGTTCGATAAAGTCACCTTGAAAATATACATACGTTATCAAACAAAAGGGAGGAACATAATACGGAAAATATAGAGATTTAGAACAATAGCATAAGAAAGATGGTACTACTGCTAAATAGACATAATCTTGTACATACTAGTGTCTCAGCCTTCCTAGCTAAATCTAGATATACATAAGAAGTGGTAGAACAAATAGTGGCGAAAGTTCGAGTCTCTGGAAGGTTGAGAACATAACCGTAAATAGCCGTTTGATGAAAGTTCATAGATCTTACTAATATGCTAGGTGGAAGGGTAGGGAAAGGAGGGTAACACCAAAAAATTTGCTACTACTAAGTTACCAGACAGACTCACAGACGTAAACCTCGGACATGACTTTTTGCACCAGATCACACAAGCGACAGTGTCGGGAACACGCTGATGCTCGGATGAATTACGCGTGTAGGTTACATAGTAGGAACTATTCCCATCCCAGGCCACCAAACCGTAGTTTTGAATATGCCAAGTCGAGATTTCACATACACATGATGCCTGCGAGTATGATCGCAGCGAGAGTCAACGACGTGCTGATGTTTCCGAGTTTGATGCCGTGGTTCTCGTCCATGCTTCCCGTGGGGGATAATCCCATACCTCCTCCGAGGACCCCAGTACCTGTCGGGTTGCCCAAATTTGGCGTCGTAGCGTATGGATTCGTGCCGGTGCCAGTGCCGGTGCCCGTGCCAGTTCCACCAGTGCCGGTTCCCGTGCCATAGGCGGGGCTACCGGTGCCCATGCCGGTGCCGGTGCCGGTGCCGGAAGTAGGGTTGCCGGTGCCTGATACTGGAGTTACTGGCATGATTCCACCGCCACCTCCGCCGCCGCCGCCGCCGCCAGATACAGGTGTTATTGGAGTAGTGGTTGGAGTGGTGGGGGATGTTGTCGGTACGGTAGTCGCAGGTGTACCTGTGCCCGTGCTCGGAGAACTGTTTCACATTAATAAAATCATGAGATTAGTTGATAGTCATAGGCGACAACGATCATTTACATGTTTGACTTCCCCAAATTTAACTTATGCTACGAGTCCACTAAGTCACTAATTAACACTCGGTGCTTCATTCGCGACCACAAGGGACGGGTTCGACAAATTACAAGGCCACCAATCAAGGTCAAGAACATTCCGTAAACTGCATCGAGAATGTATACGACAGCAAGTCATAAATTCATTTTCTAAATGTCTCAGGAAAATTCCAAAAATACAACGAAGTACGGTGATTTAACTTCAGAAAGGTATGGAGCAAAAGGCATCCCACATGCTAAATCACATGTGAGCCAAATACAAAAGTTCACAACAAGCTTCCAAGGAACCAAAAGGCTATTTGCTATCATCATCACGTCTCATTCGTCACACCGATCACTATGTAATTATCGAGATTAAATTAACGTTTTGTTTTGAGTTAACCCAAAAGTAGCCAGATTAAATTGGTCCTGTCGTAAACAAACTGGACTAGTGGACTCTAATATTGACATCGCAAAATCACCCACCACCGTACCATAAGACTCCTACGGTGAATCTCATCTATATTGTGTCGAGGAAAAGTGTGTATGCAGTTTTACTAATTTGCTGGAAAAAAAATCTGAAATCGGGTAAAGAATTCCGTTGCTTGACAGCCAAATGATCCTTCCATATTGTTTTAATGTTTTGCGCTACTTAAAAATTTGAAAAGGGGAGACGAGAGAACATTTCCGAGCAAACTTTACCTAGTTTCAAACCATACGCAACCAACAGAATGGCATTACAACGCTCACTTAAAGCAAGATTGGATATACTTTCAAATTTTCAAGTATACGAAAACAATTTTAAAACTTAGCGAACTGTATACGACAAAAATCTATTATCTATTATCAATATGCAAGCTAAATAACAAGAAGATATCCAGCAAATACTTGTCGTAATTCAAAATAGTGTTGACGTACTACTTTCCAGGTATTTTGATTGTTCATACGAGGACTTTGTTTGCGATTGGAAGAGTAAAAGCACGCTAATGTGCTTTTAATCCTTTCACTCATCCATTCAGTAAATATCATTATCCTTTAACAAAATGCCAACCATCTGGCACTTTAGCTTTAGTGAAGGATTATGACAGATGATTAGAAAAAAAAAAAGAAACAATCATAACAATCGTCAAAAGCGTGAAGCGCTAAAGTGGATACACTCCTAAATTTTGATCAAACAATTCGGTTGTGAATAGAATATATACCCCTCATGAGTCATGAGACTACTTATTTCTGATAAGACCGCCGTTATAGCCTTACACAAAAAAAAAAAAAAAAAAAAAAAAGTTTAGGTCATTATGAGGCTTACAGCAAAAAGACGTCCCACAAACAAGAAAAAGATGTAACTTTAGAAAATGGGTCTCGTAACATGCGAAAGTGAAATCGATCATTTAAATATCTATTCTTTTATTAATGCTCCGACACTAGCGGTTGAATATTTTAGGTGAATGGGTCATGGGTGTAATGGAGTCCCCCACGAGAGGGAACGGGGTTTCAAACTCGATAGCTTTGAGTATATAAAGTAATTGTAAGGAATATACTAACGTCGACGATCAAAAATCTTGCAGTGCTTTCCGCAGCTGTGGAAGAAGTCCCATTTTTATTTTTCAAACGTTGAGAATTTGAATTTGTAAAACACCAAAGCAGAAAGCAAACATTTAATATTTGATGACCTTTACAGAAAACAAATGGACCACTTCTAAAATTATAGTAGATGAGAATCTAAAAACGATGCATATACAACCACCAAACAGAACGAAGTGACAAAATGCGGGGTTCATGTCACGTTAAAAAATGAAAAGTAACATACTAATTTTTGATGTCTCGAGCCGAGAATCTTGACATTTAACTCCAAATCAGGTTTTGCCACATAAATGTACAGACTACAGAGTAATTTTTATTATACTTGTTGCAATTCCGAGAACTATTTATTGACAATTCCAAATGATTCATATTGTTCGACCCCAAATGACTTTGAGACTAAGGGTTCGTCGTGGTTGTAGGACTAGGCTCCTAATATTCCCTACAAATGGCTGAAATCTACGGCATATTCAAAAAATAAGTTGTCCAAAGTTCTGATCAGTGAAACAAATTTACAACCATTACAGTCAGCGTTTTGATGATCTATGTCAGACTTATTAGAACATACACACATGCTTCTGCAATAAATAAATAAAAAAAGCCATGCATCTGGTTTTCGGATTATGCTAAATAGCTACTGTAATTTCGAATTTTGCGCACCACAAAATAAAGCAGTATAAATCATAAACTGGCATTAAAATACTCCGTAAATTTTTAAGTAAGAGACATACCCAGAGGTCCCCGAGCTTGCAGAAAACGAGCAACTTCCAGCACCTACAAAATTACGTAGCAAAAACGTTACGACCAAACACCTCAAATGCTCCCGTCTACGACTAAAATTACTTGGGTGAATCGCTCAGATCTTTTTGTTCTAACATAAAAAACGCACGTGCGCTAGTGCTTGAACCGTTTCCTCCTACTTTTACGCATTTATTGTAAAAGAATGCTTTCTTACATACAACGTGACACATCCAAGATAACTAATGTACCTACTTTCTACCACGGATAGAATATAAAGAGAACATAATAAAAGTAGAAGCTTACTTGGGTCCGAATTGGTGAGCACGGCAGCACCTTGGAAGTCACAAGTAGCGCCTTTAGAAGCGTACTTCTGGAAGTAACTGTTAGCGGCATAAGAGCAGTGAATTTGAATGTTGCTCGGGTTGTAACACGGTCCGTTTGGTCGGATTGGGGTACAATCTGCTCCTTGGCCACATGCATAGTCTATTGCTTTCTGGTACGCTGCGCTTTGCAGTCCTGGCTTACACACGCAAAATGACGCACCTGCAATAAACGAAATAATACATCACATTTCGGACCTTGTAATGATGCGTCGTTTCACATTGTACGAGGTGTAAAATTTGTTCGTATTCAGCGGTTGGGAGCAAAGGGGTGGAAGAATGGCGCATTGATGTTTTGATTCAAAATAGTTAAGTGTCTAAAATCGATCATGACTATCTTCATCGACCTATATTTTGGTTTAGTTGGTTTCTTGCATTAGATTTATTATAACTGATATGACATTCGTGCAAGGGGTTGTGATAGAGTACAAAGATCATCGTTTCTATCCTAATTATATTTAGCCGACAATGTCAAGTCTCCTCTCGCTTTTCTTCCACGAGGGATCCCTCCATTTCCCTCCTCCAAGCCAATTTTATTTCCTTCCATTGAAGGCAAGATTTAGACGGAAAATGTTCATCCTCCCCTTCTCTTCCTCCTCATTTCCATCTCTCGTTTCCCTTTTCCTCCCTTTCTCTTACATTTTGTTATCCAAACAAGTTGAAAAAAAAAGGCAATATATATCAGAGCAAATCACCTGTCCCATTTGGTGTCTCGTTTCTCAATATGATAATAAATCTCATTGATTATAAAAGATTAATGAAAAACTAATGATATAAAATATAAAAGGGACAAAGGATTCACTCTCAATGTATATGTACTATGTGATCTAATAAGGTTAGAAACTAGGACTCGGTTCTTTTTGGCTTTTTAGAGCTGAACTTATAAAAGTTGAACTTATGAGAGCTGAACTTATAAGAGTTGAAGTTAGTGTAAATTAAAGCTTTAGCGGGCCTTATAAGAGCTGAACTTATATGAGATGAGCTGAACTGAGCTGAACTATAAGAGCTGAAATTAAGCTTTAAAGAACCGGGCCTAAATAGAATTGGTAAAGATATTATTGCCCCACACATAAGTAGATAAGAAGAAGATAAATTTACTCCCCATTACAATAATTACTCTCATATGAAAATTGAAAATGACACCAAAATTAATGAAAATTATTACACATGGTAATGAAAGGTAGGAAGATCAAAGATGGGTCCACAAAAAAGATTTTCATTTTTAATCAGTAGGGTAGAAATTACAAATGTAGGGGAATTTTTTTTGACCGACATAGTACAATCTTAACTTAGATAAATATACTCGTCTTACATAATAATTTGTGTTAAATTTTGTTCTCTACGTATATTCCCTATAATATGGACAGAAAAAATTTACTCTTATCTTGCTTTAAAAAATAAAAAATTACCCATAATACTCCTTTTTATTACTAAGATGGAATTTAATACGAAGAAAATATGAGTAATAATAAAAATTAAGAGTACAAAAAAAAAAAAATACTAAATGGATAATATAATTAATTAAAGTCCAAAAAATTATTATCTATCTATTGGTTTAAAAAATAGGTGAAAATCTATGGAGTGAGTCAATATTTCATTATGAACGTAGACCTTGAGTAAATTTTTCTCATACAACGATCTTATTTTAGTATTTGTCGAATCTAAAGGTTTAAGTACATTTATTTAATACAACGATCTTATTTTAGTATTTGTCAAATCTAAAAGTCTCAAGTGGGGACGAAACCAAAATTTTAAGTTTACCGTAACCAAAATAATTTTTGGACTATAATAAAGTATTTGTAGCTTTGTAAACATTATAAACACCAATAATTTTTTTAGCATAATATAAATAGTTTTTCGTTACTCCGTACTATATAAATAAAGTATGTTTAGCTCAATAAGTGTTTATATTTGACGTTATTTCGGGTTAAATTTTTAAAACGTAAATATATTTTTCCCTTTTTTTTTTTTGGTGGTACATTTAACGGTAAATATGTTAAAAATTACACGGTAATACGGAATGGAGTACAATTTTTTTAAAAATAAAAAATATATTAAGACTTATTAAAATAGAACTATTGAAATAATGCTCATTTTTCCATAAAACACTCCTTAAATAGAAGAAATTGAAACCAACGAGGTCTTGGTCTAGTGGTGTCAGGGGCTAGACTTGGTAGAGAGAACTGAAGTTCGATCCCCGCAAGCCTGTTGGGAGGAGTTTAAAACCTTAACTCCGGGACACGCTTTGAAACCGAATTAGTCGGCTCAAAAGGGTTCAGACATCGGTTGGGAAACCAAAAAAAAAAAATAGAAGAAATTGGAAAAGGTAAAGAGAAGAGTAACATACTTGAGTAAGGAAGCATGGCAAAGAATGAGAAAGCAAGGAGAAGATGCATAACAATAATAATAGCCTTCATTTTTGTTGTTTTAATTTGTTTTCTTTGAGTGTTTTTTTTTTTTGGGTGTGTTATGTGGATGTGTGAATGAAGTTTAGGGGGTGAAGGGAGAGTAGAGTGTTATTAACACAACGAAATAAAAAAGAGGGGGTCAGAAAGTCGGTGGGATATACGGAGCACAAGAATAGTTGAGTGACGAGGTGCAAAGTAAAAGCCAAGGGTACTTGTAGGGGTGTATTGGTTGGGTTTTGTAGTAGATGGTATTGTTTGGGGTGGGTTTTGAGCTTTATGGAGACGGTATAAGTTCCTGTTCTTTTTGATTTTTTGGAGCTGAACTTATAAAAGTTGAACTTGTAAAAATTAAATTCATAGGAGCTAAATTCAGTGTTAATTATTAAAAGTTTAGTGGGGCTTATACGAGCTGAACTTATTAGAACTGAACTTAAGGAGCGAAGCTGAGCTGAATTTTAAGAGTTTAAATTAAGATGAAACGAACGGGAGCTAAAGTCTTAGCTCATTAAAAAAGTGAAAAGATCACCATTTGGATGTATAAAAAATAATCATATTTAGGTTCTTTGTGACCATTTTTTACTAAATCGTGACCATTTTTCATACCTCTAAATAGTGGTCGCCATATACTCAATAGTGGTCACCATTTGCCTAAATTTGGTAACTTTTTAAGCATCAAAAGCACGATCTTTTACTTTCTTAGTGAAAGATCGTCTTTTTTAAAACTTATTGATGGAGAAATCTTACAGAGACGTATTTTCCGATGTATGAAACGCGAACTTTCCTAAGTTAATTGTAATCGTTGCATATTATAATGTGATATTGGTGAGCAATACTTCGTATGAAAATACGTAGCAGTAATTTACTTCATTTGATTTTGCACGAAGATTAAGAAACTTTTTAAAAAATAAATAAATAAATAAATTGAAAATCAAATACAAATGGATTATAGGAGTACAACTTAAATAATGCATTTACACTAAATATTATTCGCTTTTTAACGGACGCATCTTGTAGTTAAGACTTAAGATTAGTTATCTTAAGTCTATTACGTATGATACTAGATCTGTAGAGTACTCAGGAATACACATTGAATGCTGAGATTACACATTGAATTTCTACTAGTAGATCCATCTACAACTACATCCCCGAGCGGCAGTCAAACGAAGTTGTTCACGGAGAATAAAAAGAAAATACTACACAATAGGTCAATAGTGACTTGTTCTCTTCATTTTAACTAAATAACTGATTCAGATAATTTCAAAAAACTTCAGACGAAAATACATTTAATTTACATTGGCTAGTAAATAGAGACATTTGTTTATTGGTTTTGTTTGTATTTTGGGCAAATTTTAAAATGAAAGACGTTAACCCCTAACTACAATACCACATCGCAAAACCTAGGCCAAAATTAGGCATGGGAAGAGAAAAAATGAAAATGTGACAGCACAAAAGATAGGACATGGTAATGCTTACGCTGGTGGCCCCCGTCATAACTCATGTCTGTCGGCTTTCCAATTTCTCCTGTTTATAAATTGAATTCTTTCAACACCAACGGTCATCAATTCATGTCTTTTTTTGTACGATTTTTTTTACATTAGAGTATAATATTGTTATATTTTATTGGTAAAATAAATTTAATGAAAATTATCTTTCATAAATCCGTCGTTTGTTTACAACTTTACATTTTAGGGTTATGCAGTCGTTTGTTTACATTTACATAAATGGTAGTGGCGCATCTTTCACTTTAACCAATTACATCTATTAGTTTCTATAAAGTGGGCCCTTTATTGTATTTTTCTTATTATTTTATTGGTTTTTTCTTTATCTCTCTCATCACATTAATAAACGTGTATAAAGTAAACGTAAACAAATCACCGAAACGGAGGGAGTACTTCTTTTCTATTTTCTTTTAAATTTTTCTCACAAAAAATGTCAAACTGTAAATAAATTATTGAAATGGAGGGGATATACGGAGTATAATATTTTAATAAGTTGTCAGAGAAAAGGAAAATAGAAAAGAAGAAGGTAGATAACGAAATTCTTTAAAATTTCTTATTAAAAGAAGAAATGTTGACTCACTCTATTTTCAAAGTCATTTACAATATTTACTTTTTCACGTGTGCCAACATAAATGTCGAGATGTAAATATATAGAGTTTTACGTTATTAAAAATTATAAAAATTTGACCTTTTTGTTGTACTTAATAAAACACATCAAACAAGATATCACATTTTTATATATTATTCAATACATTGTAAAAAAAATTATCGAAAAATTTCTCTTGAACAAATTAGGGTTTTAAATTTATTTTTTTTTCTCTATGTTGTGTCTGAAATTGAAGGAGGAAAGTAGAACCGAACGAGTATATCTCTTTCGAGTTTTAGACAAATTATTGTGAGACCTTTTACTCGAATGGCTATAGATCAGCCAACTGAAGGAGATGACCAGCTTTTCTTGATGGACCACTCATTGCAATATCAATTTGGGCTTGACATAATTTTCAAGATGGGCCACATATTCCAACAATAATTTTTATGGATTTGGGCTTTAATAATAGAAGTATAAAGGCTAGTAGGCTACTAGCAAAATGTCTATTTTTTTATTTATTTATTTATCAAAATTTTTAATATATTCCAGTAAATTTAGATAAATTCTAAAATTCCTGACGATTTAAATATGTAAAAACATTTTTAAAAAATTCAGGACAATTTTTAAAAATTTAGATATTGAACAATTTAAAATGAAAAATATATGTTCTAAGTGACTTGCTTGTAATCAATTGACCTACTCACCATTCTTTCAAAAGTCACACAAAATCATTTGTGAATAAAGTGAAACGGGCACATAGATGAAAGTAAATAATTGAAGATACTCAAAAACAACCTATTATAGTAAAATTTTATTTGGATAATATAACTACGTTATTGATTTTTCGTGTACAGATTTTACTCTCGTTGTATACTTTTTCATTTAGTTTTCAAACTCTACCCTTTTTTACTCTCATGGTTAACAAAATTCTCTCTTTTTTTTTCCCAAACTTTTCTTAATCTAAATTCAATCAATTGTTCATTATTCAATTATTAATTTTGATAAACAATTTAATTGAGTAAAAATCACTTTCTATTTCAATTACTGTCATTAAATTATCAATTTTTATTAATTTATAATGGATTTAATTTAAACTTAGGGTTTGCATAAAGAAGAATTTGGGGCGGCGGTAGGCACCGACTTAGGATGGCGGGAGGCGTTAGGAGGTGGCAGTGGCTGCCGAAGAGGGCGGTCAGAGGTGGCGGCGCCGGCGTGGGGTGAGGTTGGTGGTCAATATGGTGGTGTAGTAAATTATGTTAGTTTCTGAGTTTGGTGGGTAACTAGGTAAGACCGGTCACCGACGAGGGTGAGACTGCCATGTGTAGCCAGCGATGAACTCCGACGTGGTGGGCGATCGGTATGGTGGCCGCCGAAAAGGGTATAGTTGGAAAACCAAATGAAAAAAGTGTACAATGATAGTAAAATCCGTATACGGAAAATCACTACCCTATAACTATTTGGTGACATTTGAAAGTAATTGATAAAATGCTAAAAATTAACTTTAAGGTGGTGTTTGATTTGGATAACATAAGAAAGGTGAGGGAAACAAAATGAATGATTCTCTTTGTTGATGTTTGTTAACTCATTAAGCAACTTCATATAAAATTGTCATATAGCAAACGACAAGTTTGAGTTTCTCAAAAATAAATTTCTACATTTTTTTATGTAGTCAGAACAACCTAATAGTATAACATAACTACGTGTATATTTTCAAATATTCACGTTAAATTTGTTTGGTGTCATGGTAAAAGTTTTGGATGTCAAAATAAATTACAGTAGTTCTCCTGAAAGACGGGCCTAACGATAATTAACGTAAGACACAAGCAAGAAAAGAAAAAAAAAACTAACTCGTAACTACCTTGTGTGAGAGGACTTACGATAAATTTATCGTTAGGCCCGTCTCACACAAGAAATTGTGAATAAATTATTACACGCTATAACTATTTAGGTCCAATTATTATTGAACTGTTTTTGGTGTAATCGTATAAGTTATGATGAAACTGTCCCCTATATAACAAGTTTTACTGACCCAATTAAAATAACGTTGATCTATTATTAAACCGTAAAAGTGGTAATTCAACCCCTTAACTAACACTAATTGTGAAATTAAACACCTTAAGTTTTAATTGACGTAATTGACCCCCTATTCTATTCTCGCCGGAAAATCAATTTATACGTATTAAAATGGTAGTTATACGTATGAAAAGAATTGTATGTACATTGAATCTACAACACGTTAATATTATCTGAAAACAAAACGACATACTCCCTTATTATTTTATCCATTACCACCTATTGATTTTTATACTGGTAATGTGTACAGGTAAGCCTGTATAATCGTACATACATTGTCGTATATATACACGTATTTCTGCATATATAGAAAAATACGTTGAAGTCTATTTAATGAGATTTTGATATACAGAGTGATTTATATTGACGAGCTATTGATGATAAACTAATTTCACGACAAAATTAATCGAAAAACACAAAAAAAAACATTAATTATCAGAAAAATGAAGGGTCAATTACGGAGTACTTTAGTTGTTCTTTCATGTACATGATTTACTCAATCATGTACACATTTTTCCATTTTATACCCTTTATGTTTTACAATCTCTTTCACTCTTTCTCTCTCTTGTTTCTCTCCCTTTTCTCTCACCCTTTTAAACTTACCGATTTTGTACACTTTTTTACTCATTTTTGTACATATTTTTACTCATTTTTGTACATTTTTTTATATATAAAAACATTAATTATTTTATTCAAAATATTAAAATATATTTTAAAAAAATAAACCACTAAATTAATTCACTAAAAAAACAAAATTAAAAGTAAGAAATTACATTATTAAATAAAAAATAACAAACTTAAAAAAAAAAAAAAAAAAAAAAAAAAAAAAAAAAAAAAAAAAAAAGTACACGCTGTACACAAACAAGTAAAACAACAACACCCCCACCCCCGCGTGAAACCCTAGCGCAAAACTGACGATTGTGTTGGTTTAATACCGGCACCGGTACCGACACGTACCACGCGATGCCGACCTTATCCCGAACTCGTCTCCTCATCGTCATGTTTTAACAACATACTACGTATTATATCACCATTATCACCCAAAATAAAGTCGTGTTTATTAATAAATCGTTTAAATAAATGATATTTCAGTTAAATTATTCGCAAAACCATTAAAATAATTAAATTTACCTCATGAAAGGTAGGTTATCTGTTATAATTGCTTGATTGCTTGATTATAGTGAATATAATTGTGAATACAAAAGAAGGAAAAACTCTAATTGTAAAAAAAGGTGAAGGGTATTGAAGGGAAAATTTAGGGTAAAAAGTGTACAAGAATGAGTAATTGTGTACATGAATGAGTAATACCGTAATTAAAAACTTAGGGCATTTAATTTTCACGATTTATAATAATAAAAAGAGTAAATTGACGATTACATCCACCGTTTATGGCCAACTTGAAACTTACATCCATATCGTTTTCGACTTTGTAACTACTACCACTATCTTTGGTTCGGTTAATGATTACTACCATTTTTTACCCGAACCTAAAAAAACAACTTGAAAAGTCTAAAATGCCCCTACTTTAAAAGACCCTCCTTTTAGTCAGCTTCCTTCCTCTTTCTTATTTTCACTGTGTTTTTTCATGCCTGCTCCCCCTTTAGTTTTTTCACTTCAATCAGCCAAACTAAATTGTTTAAGCTTATTTCCAATGACCACGAAAATCATCATGAATTAGCTGTCGACAAACCTTGCGTATTGTTATTATCTCGATTAGGTATGTCAATTATTTCTTCGAATTTCCGATTTCGTGAATTAATTCTGATTTCATGAAATTCGTCCCAAATTTTCGATTATTCTGGGAAAATCTTCATGAATTAGGATGTTATCGTTTATTTCTGGGAATTTATGATTTCATGAATCTCGTTTTTTCTGGGAAAATGTTGATGAATTAGCCTAATTTGGTGACCTAATTTTCGATTCGCCTTTTTATGGTACAGGAAAAAGGGGAAGTCGTTGCTTTTAGGGAGAACGATTCGCTTTCAGACGCTCATCTTGTGCAACCATCAGCTTGGTCTGGAACTTGTGCCGTAGTTTTGTAAAGGGAATGTTACAGAGCACAGTTAAAATAAAAACGACTAACGATACAATTGTTGTAAGTCCCACTACGTTGATCAGAATCGCTACTGCGATGCAAATCTGGAGAGTTGTCGTCCAAATTTGGTGAAACCAGTAAGGGAACTCACCGATTCTGTAAGTATGGAAACTAAATCACTATATTTATGTATATATTAGATATTATATGGTGTATATTGGAGAATATTATCAGTAGCTTGTATTAGAGGATAAGACATTGGTAGTTGCTTATATTAGGGAATAGAATTATTTAGTTGCTTTTAATAAGAAGATAGAATAGGAGGAAGTTTTGTATATATATATATATATATAGGCTGTATGTGAAGTATAATTGAATAAGAAAATACACCTTCCCATCCTCTGCCTCTCACGTTTATATGGTATCGTGAGCAAGGTTCATTATTTCAATCAAAACCAATAACACCATGTCAGGAGACAATAATAAATCAAAAACTATCCCATCCACCTCACCTCTATTCCTTCATCCGTCAGATAATCCGAGTTTGTTACTTACCCAAATCATTTTCAATGGAGACAATTATGATTTGTGGGCGGCGGCAGTCGAAAATGGGCTGGATGCCAAGAATAAATTGAGTTTCATCGAAGGAAAGGTAAAGAAACCGGCAAGTACGGATGAAGAAGGCATAGAGGTGGTAGCATGGAGGTCTTGCAATGCCATGTTGAAGGCTTGGTTACGAAATGTAATCGACCCAAAATTACATCCGAGCATAGCATTTGACTCGACTGTTGCAGAAGTATGGAAGGAATTGAAGGACAGGTACTCGACAGGTAATGCACCGAGGGTGCATCAATTGAAGGGAGAATTGGCAGAGTGCAAGCAAGGAAGGATGACGGTTGTCGAGTATTACACGAAACTCAAAACCATCTGGGATGAACTAACCAATTACAGTAAGGTTCCACCTTGTACTTGTGGTGCTGCGGCTGCTTTTGCGAAAGAAAAAGAGGAAGAAAAAGTTCAGCAATTTTTGATGGGACTCGACAACACTTGCTACGGGCATGTGCGTAGCGCTCTATTGATGGAAGACCCTATCACCACTCTGTTTCGGGCGTACGCCTCCGTCTTGCGTGAAGAGAGACACTCTACCATCACAAAGGTCAAAGAGGAGACTAATGAGGCTGCCATGGCAACAAGATTATTTGGAGTTAAAGGGAAAGGAATTTATCCCAAAACAGATGGAGAAGAAGGAGGAGAACCCCCACAGTGCACATATTGCGGCAAGTATTACCATGTGGAAGAGAACTGCTACTCGAAACATGGCTTTGAGGCCGTGAAAGGCAGAGACAGAGGAAGACGTGGGGGGTATACCAGGGGTCGTGGCCGAGGGCGAGTTTAGAGCCGGGGCCAGTCAGACAACCACCAGGCGAATGCCGTAACTACTGCATCAGGATCAAAGGAAGGAGATTCGTCGAAAAACTTCCCTTTTACCAATGAAGAAATAGAGAGGCTCCGTGTCTTGCTTGGTAATAGTCCTGAAGGTAGTGAGAAGTTAACAGGTATGCACACTAAATTAGATTGTGATTGGTTGATCGATAGTGGTGCGTCGCACCACATGACAGGTCGGAGAAATTGCCTCAGAAACATACGAATTGGCGATGTATCGAACGTTGGGTTGCCCGATGGTAGACGAATCCAAGCCAGTGAATATGGAGAAGTTGCATTGAGTGACAATTTTGTACTGACAAATGTGTTATTTGTCCCACATCTGACTTGCAATTTAATTTCCGTACAGCAATTAATTTGTGAGAAACATTGCGTTGTAACCTTTTACCCTGATTATTGTATAATGCAGGATTTGGTTTCGAAGACGGAGATTGGTAGAGGAGAGCATCACGATGGGGTTTACATGTTCAAGTCGCGCATTGAGAAATGTGTTTCCAGGGTGTCGCTATCAGAGGAAGGGGACTTGTGGCACAAAAGGCTCGGACATCCATCGAGGAGTAAATCGTCTTTGTTTTCAACATTAGTTAATTGCAATTTGAATTGGAATTTTAGTCAGATTTGTGATCCTTGCTGTAGGGCGAAACAAACGCGTAATTCGTTTAGCTTAAACAATAAACGGTGTGACGAACTTTTTGGTTTAATCCATGTTGACATTTGGGGAAAATATCCCGTTGCTAGCTTATCCCGTGCTCATTATTTTTTGACTATTGTGGATGACTGTAGTCGAGGGGTATGGATTTATTTAATGAAGGACAAAAGTGAGGCGGGACGATACATGAAAGTTTTTTGTCAAATGGCAAAAACTCAGTTTAACAAAACGGTTCGAATAATACAAAGCGATAATGGAAGTGAGTTGTTATCCGGAGAAATGCGAAATTATTACGAA
The DNA here is from genome assembly GCA_023091065.1 of Dianthus caryophyllus. Classification (NCBI taxonomy): domain Eukaryota; kingdom Viridiplantae; phylum Streptophyta; class Magnoliopsida; order Caryophyllales; family Caryophyllaceae; genus Dianthus; species Dianthus caryophyllus. Next base: position 7,227,068 of record CM041526.1, on the reverse strand, counting down.
GAGACCGGAATATTGTTTCGAACTAGTAATGTGGATACTCCACAACAAAATGGGAGAGTTGAGAGAAAACATCGTCACATTTTAGAAATGGCTCGAGCTTTGCGATTTGCGGGACATTTACCTATTCAATTTTGGGGAGAATGTGTCTTGACCGCGGCCTATCTTATAAACAGAACACCAACCCCATTACTCACAAACCGAACACCATTTGAAGTCTTATACCAAACGAAACCAGATTTATCGAATCTCAAAGTGCTTGGTTGTTTGTGTTACGCTCACAACAAAGACAAACCGCGTGACAAATTTGAGGAACGGGGGAAGCGGTGTTTATTTCTTGGGTACCCACATGGAAAGAAAGGGTGGAAAGTATACGATTTAAACACCCAACAGTTTTTTGTGTCGCGGGATGTGATTTTCTTTGAACACGTTTTTCCCTTTGCTAGCCCACTCAATACACGAGAGGTTACTTCCAAACAAAGTGAACAAGTTGCTTATTTCGACGAAGAATTGGGTACAAACGACGAAATCGTCATCGAAAGCGCTGACCAGCCACACACACGTGGTGAAGCAGAGGCAGTCATGCACGATCAGACTGAACTCGTGCCAAGTGCAGGAGATACTGGACCCATGAATCATGGAGGTCGTGAACGGCGAGAACCATTTTGGAAAAAGGACTATGTTTGCACAACGACTAGAGTAATAAAACCCATCGTGTCTGCTCCTCCCGATCATTCTCTGTCCAAGAAATCAGGTACTCGTTATCCTTTAGTTAACTATATTCATACAGAAAATTTTTCGTCTAATCATAGAGCTTTTCTCACAAAAATTGATCGAATCAAAGAGCCTGCACATTTTTACGAAGCAGCAGGTGACGAGAATTAGAGAGCAGCCATGAACGCAGAAATCGACGCTTTGGAACGAAATGGCACATGGAAAATTGTGCAGTTACCACAAGGGAAGAAACCTATCGGGTGCAAATGGGTATATAAGGTTAAATACAAAGCTGATGGCTCGATTGAACGGTACAAAGCGAGGTTAGTTGCGCAAGGTTTTACTCAAGTCGAAGGAGTTGATTATCACGAGACTTTTGCTCCGGTGGCGAAGATGACGAGTGTGCGTTGTTTGTTGACTGTGGCGTTAGCAAAGCAGTGGCATATTGAACAGTTAGACGTCAATAACGCCTTTTTGCACGGGGACTTGGACGAAGAAGTCTATATGCGAATTCCGCAAGGTTTTGAACGAACAGGGGAGAATCGAGTATGCAAATTGTTGAAATCAATTTATGGTCTAAAACAAGCATCTCGAAATTGGTTCGCTAAACTCACAGATTTTTTGCTGAAGTATGGTTTCGTTCAATCCCTCGCTGACTACTCATTGTTTACCTATAATAATGGGAGAATTTTTATCGGTATTTTGGTTTATGTGGACGATATGATAATCGTTGGCAACAACAAAGAAGAAAGTGAGAAGTTCAAGCAAAGCCTCGATAAACACTTCGGAATTAAAGACTTGGGTCGACTCAAATATTTTTTGGGCATCGAAGTGGCGCATGGAGAAAGGGGTTTATTCCTGAACCAGCGAAAATATGCAATTGGGATAATTGAAGAAGCAGGTATGAGAGGAGCGAAACCGTGTAACACGCCTATGCTACAGCACCACCAACTCGAGTTGATTAATGGAGAATTGTTGAAGGATGCGATGAAGTACAGGAGGTTAGTAGGTAGGCTGGTCTACTTGACTATCACGAGGCCGGATTTAGTGTACTCTGTACACATGTTGTCACGTTTTGTTAGCGAGCCTCGAAAGGAACATTGGGATGCTGCTCTAAGAGTAGTTCGATACGTTAAGATGAACCCGAGCAAGGGTATCACGCTCAACAGGAGCTCGAACTTAGAATTAAGAGGGTATTGTGATTCCGATTACGGAAGATGTCCGTTGACAAGGAGGTCGTTGAGTGGGTATTGTGTGTTTCTCGGAACATCACCGGTGTCATGGAGAGCGAAGAGACAGGCCACCGTGTCAAAATCCACGGCCGAAGCGGAGTATCGAGCAATGGGTAATGTGACCAGTGAGCTAATTTGGTTGAAGTCTTTTTTGGCTTCATTAGGAGTACAGCATGTCGAGGCAATGGAGTTATGTTGCGATAATCAAGCGGCCATTCATATAGCAAAAAATCCCGTGTTCCATGATAGAACGAAACACATCGAAATCGATTGTCATTTTGTGAGACAACACTTAGTAAGAAATACAATCAAGATGGTACATGTAAGGAGCAAGGAACAAATAGCGGATTTGTTTACCAAGGCCTTGAGTGGTGAAACGTTCAATTATTTGCAAGGCAAGTTGGGTCTCGGTTTACCCGGAGCTCCAACTTGAGGGGGAGTATGGAAACTAAATCACTATATTTATGTATATATTAGATATTATATGGTGTATATTGGAGAATATTATCAGTAGCTTGTATTAGAGGATAAGACATTGGTAGTTGCTTATATTAGGGAATAGAATTATTTAGTTGCTTTTAATAAGGAGATAGAATAGGAGGAAGTTTTGTATATATATATATATATAGGCTGTATGTGAAGTATAATTGAATAAGAAAATACACCTTTCCATCCTCTGCCTCTCACGTTTATAGTAAGCGTCAACTGTGACATAATTCGTTATCTGACCTCCTGAATGACTCGTTTTTGCTTCACTCGATAGTCGTAGTTGCTTCTTGTAGATTAAGGCTGTAAGTAAGGATTTCACTTTTACGCCTATTATTCTGCTGCGGAAGTACCATTGTCTACTGATAGGCTTAGTCGCGTCACCTAATCAAAAATAATCCAAACTCAACACTAGCGGGTAGCAAGGGTAAGTCGGGTCGAAATCCGCAGGGAGAAGGTCGTAATGTTGGTTATTCTTAGCGATTCTAGTCTCGGTTCGAGTGTTGAGGTTACTAAAACTAGAGCACAAAAGTAAGGGTTTAAAGCGATGGGAGAAAGGTCTAGGGAGTCGGGCTAGGCAATGGGTAAGTCAAGGTCAAGGATGATGATCGGAATGAGTAAGGAATCGCACATGCTAAGGGTTAAGCTCGTCCTCTCGGTCTTAAGCTTCCTCTAGGTCTCCAATGCGGGCTCTCATGACTTCTGATCGAGGGTCCTAATGTTTAGTCTCGCGCCTACCCTAGAACTAGGCTTTCGTCCTTAAGTACAAGGGTGCTAGATACTCGCTAAAACGTGATCAAGGAATCAACGAGAGCAATCAAGCAAGGACTAAACAAAGCAAGCACAAAACCTACTCAAAAAGATCATCAAAAACAACCAAAACCAAAACCCATGATTCACCCTTCCTCCCTAGATAAGAGACTACTCACACATAGCGAATTTAACAACAAAAACAAATGAGAAAGATGAAAACATGATCAAAGATGATAAATAAAGAGATGACAATCAAATAAGAGAAGTTTATAACAAAACCTAATCAGAAATTGCAAGAGAAATCAAAGAACAAAAACAACAATACCGAAATAGGATGATCAAACAACGTACTTGAGTCGGGAATTCAAAATACAAGAAGGAAAATTGATCTAACCCTAAATTTTTGATAGAAAGTAGTTTCAAGTGTTAGGAAGATCCTCAAAATTTCGATGCGAAAATAATATGTTTTGCCCCTCAAATAGACGAAACATTATAAGCTAACAGCGTCTCTCACTGTCCCTAGGTGGTCCCGGACGGGACAGGGCCATCCCGGACGGGACAAGTGCACCCGGACGGGACAAGGTCATCCGGAGCCTTGATTCAAGTCCTCTTTTGTGCTTCTTTTGTACTTAGTTTTTTCTTGTTTCTTCTTTGGCTGCAAAGAAAGCCAACTTCCTTTCTTCTTGTTGTCCCAAGGCTAATGTATTTTGCTCATGAGTAGGGACGAGTCTTAGGATGATTATGGGAGCTTCAAATCCCGAGCCAAGGTCCCGGAACACCTTCATGCATTGAAACGAGGCTCGTGTGCAACCGAAACACAACGAAACGAGCTCGAAACACCTTGAAACTTCACGAAACTTCACGAAACATTATGAAACCTCCCGAACAGCCTCCTAAACTCCAAATATGCGCTTGTACCTGCAAAATGGACACAAAAACGCAGCAGTGCCAAAACGGAGAGAAATAGGAGCTGAAACGCGTATAAAAGCACGAGAAACGCGAAGAAACGCAAGCGACAGGGGGCTATAAGAACGTAAATATATGAGATATCATCTACGTGACAAAGATTCCGAGATCTTCAGAAAGAAGAGCGAAATGGCCAAAAGATAACCTTCATACCTGAACGCTTCTTCGCTCACAGACACCTTAATGAAGGAATTCAGGAATAACGGTCCAGCTGATAGAGTGACGGTACTAATCAGAGCAAAAAAAACCCGGAAATAAAAATCTGTCTACGATGGCAAGCAAAGATAGTCCTTAGAAGTGAAGATTGTGCAGATGTTTCTTGTTTCTGTTTGATTAGTAATCTTGCTCCGAGGAACGACAGAATATCTAAAGTAATCTTAAGTGTCACTGTTTGGTGGTTAACCACGGAAACAAGCGCGAAAACACAGAGCATACAAGCAAACACAAAACTGTGGATCGACAAAAGTCTTAAGGAGGTTTTCGAGACACGATTTTCTCTACTGCTCGCTATTAACCCTATCGACAGCCACGAGAATTATGTTGTAGAAGTACGTTGGTTTTTAATCGTGTTTGTGGATGATCTTATTTTCCTTTCAAGTTAATCTGTTCGTAATCGTGTCTTTATTCGTGTTTGTCGATTAACTTATGAACTTGGTTTAATTCATATGAACTTGGTTTAATTCATTTCAAGTTGTATGTCAAATTGTAATCGGTTTCAACATTTCGAATAACTTCAACAACTTAACATCTTAAACAAAGTACAATGTTTTGAACTTACTACATCTTAAATAGACCACATTACACACTATCACACACTAAATCCGCTCAATCCGCTTACATACACACTAAATCCGCTTACATACAAAATGGGCCAAACTATGACCATACAACCTTAGTCCATTATGTTTCCGAATTAGGACCGACTAAATTACTTCGACAAATGAAGTAACCCATCTATTACATATTTAGAAATATTGCTACGACTACGACAAACACAAACGATACAATAAACGCGTTTCGCCAATACACTTTCTGCGTCTCCAACACCTTGATTTCTCCCTTGCACTTCTCATTGAGCTTAGACATACCATCAAGTTGTCTTTCCAACAAGCTCTTCTGTAAAGTCCAAAACTCTTTCTCGACTACCATCATTCGCTTATCAGCACCATTGCAAGAGTTGAAGCCACTATTAATCGACATCTAATACAAAACAAAGCCAATGCAACAGAAAACATAAATCAAATTCAAATGAAATCAACAGAAAACAGAATACATTTTCCTTCCATTTAATGAAGTGCAATGGGGAAGCAAATTCAAACATAAATCCATTTTCCTTTTCTTTCAATTTTCCGATACCAGCAAATTACCACAGAAATCCATTTAATGAAGTGCAATGGGGAAGCAAATTCAAACAGAAATTCAAAGAAACTCGAAACAAACAGAATATAACGGAAGCAAATTCAACATCGTTGACGACACAACGATACCAAATCAATTGAAATGCAGAAAACCCTAAATTCCCAGAAAACCCTAAATTCCCAGCAAACCCTAAATTTCCAGATAAACCCTAAATTCACGAAATCATTTGAAATTGCCAGAAATTGTACGAAATTAAAATTGGTATTAACTTGATAAGAATGAGGATGACAACAATCCAATAAAATGTATGAAATCAATTCAAATTCGCAGAAAAATTAGACCTTCAAACGAAATTGAATAAAAAAATGAAACAAATTGAAGGAAGAGATTGAAACGAAACAAGCGGAATAATATGATATTTACCTGATTGAAAACGAAATTGAAAGGAAGTTGAATGAAGAGATTGAAAATGAAATTCAAATGAAATTGAAGGAAGAGCTTCAGGGGAAATAAATGTGGATGTAAGAAGAAAGAAGAAAGTAAGTTGAGTAAGCTGAAGAAGAAGAGTATATGGTAGTAATAAAGAAGAGTAAGGGTAAAATAGGTACTTAAATTATCATTAAATAGCCCAAACAAAGATCAACGGTTCAGATTTAATTTTTATAGGTTCGGATCCGTACATGGTAGTAACCATTAACCGAACCAAAGATAGTGGTAGTAGTTACAAAGTCGAAAACGATGTGGATGTAAGTTTCAAGTTGACAATAAACGATGGCGTCAATCTTTACTCTACTAAAAGGCAGTTGATGCTTACATCATACCTGCCACATGTCATAATTTCGTGAGTTTTTTTCCCGCCTAATGACTATGCTGACATCATAATTACATAATAATAATAAATATAATAAAAAATTTAAAAACTTCAATATTAAATAATAAGATAAATAAAATACTACAATCACGTAAATTTAAATAAGGAAATACTTCCTTTATGTAAGTTACTACTGCATTAAAATAAATCTTAGAAAAAGTTAATTTTGTAAGGAAAATATTGTAAATTAGCTATTAAATTTGTGTTCACATCATTTGAATACAAAATCAGCAATTACGTTCATATTATTTTTGGAATATAATTTATGCTAATTAATTTTCAATTAACTATGTTCACACTAAAAAAAACTAACATTTACATAGTCACGTATAAGAATCTTGCAGTGTAAGTAGCAATATTTATGTTAAGAATAATAATTATAATAATTACATCCCTATAATATTGCATATATTTAAGTCTACGTACATATATATTTGTTAAGAATATATTATTATTATTATTATTATTATGATTATTATATTTATATTTATAATTATAATTAAATTCTTATAATCTTTCAAATGGAGTATTATCAGGCTGACCCACTGCCACTTCGAGGTTTCACGCACCAATTCTCTTCTCAAAACTGTCGGATTAGTCTACTGGGTTTTTTTTTTTTTTCTTGGGTATGTTGTTTACAGTTTAGTGTGCTTCTCACATTTCTTTATTTGGGTTTGTGTTTTGTTTATTATTTTATTTTATTTTCTAATCAAAACAAAATGGATGATTGTAATTCATTCATATTGTAATGTATGTATTTTATTATTGTATTATATATATAAGTCATCGTTTACTCTAATTTTACATTAATTTTGTATACTTTTTATATACGTACATCACACTAAGTTAGAACTTTTAAGTATATTTTACTATCAATATCATTGTCATTTGAAATTAAAAATGGTATTATATTCGACTTCATGATCATGTCTAAAATATACTCCGTAGTTATTTATCTATATTAACAATTGTGTCATATTTCAACTTGCTTAATTTATTATGCATTATATTGTTTACAACTCCATTTTTAAAAAGTCCAAATAAGCATTTTATATAGTTTCTATCCTTTATAGTCATTCGCATTTAAACATACTATAAAATACTAAATATATTCACTTTTTCAAAAACAAAAATTATTTTTGTAATAAAAAAAAATGTTGGCATAAATTTTACATATAAACACTTAAAAATATAAAATTTATGCATTCATAGATTTTGGCTATTCATTGGAAATTTTTACTTTTTTTCATTATTATACATAGATTAAAATCTTATTAAATAAATTATTCTTCAATTAATTTGTTAGAATAATATAATATCTATAATAACCGTGCATTTATGCACGGCATCTACACTAGTTTACTCTAATAAAAATAAAACCATTTGAGAGCAAAACCTTAGGGAACCTATTAAGTTGCACGCCCAATTTCAATTGTATTTTCCCAAAACCCAGAAAACGCACACTTTGATCAACAATATACTGTCTTCTTCATCTTCATCATCATCATCATCATCTTCAACCTCAAATCCTTCAAATTTACACCAAAAATGGTGCTTCAAATTCCTCGTTTAACTAGCTCTCTTCGTAAACCTTTCGATATCGACGGCGCTTATCTTCACCGTAAATCTCTCCTCCGTAACCTCAATCGTCCTAGGTATGATTTTTTTTGTTCTGTTAATTTTCGTTCTCAATTACATCGTTTAATGTAGTTGAGGTGATTGAATTCAGTGATCTTTGATGTTTTTGTTTCGTTAGGCAAGCGAAGTCTTTGGATGATTCGGAATTAGCGCGGAAGATTGTTTATAATTGGGAGCAAGGTTAATTTTCCTCTTTGAATTGTGAATTTTATGGTGTTAGAAAAGACGGTTTTTCACAGCGAATTGTTGTACATTTTCTTCGTAAACTATGCTGTTTGATTTGGTAATTGTTGTCGTCAGAAATGATTGTTTTTATTGTTTTTTAGGCTATAATTATTCTCATTTAACTTCTTTTCGTTACGTAGATCGTGGAGCACTTTTTCGGACAGTATAAATTCTTATGTGAGTTGATATAAAGAGTGAAAACAGTTTGTCTCACGATAATATTGTCGAGAGACGTCTTACATGATTAGTTTTGTTTTAAAAGCGTGATTTTAGTGTTGTTGTTGGCTGTTTTTGGTTAAGAGTAAACAATGTTTGTCTCATATTATCCTAGCGTGGGACGGTCTTACAAGAGTTCTACTATTACATTTTTGGCTTCTGACGGGATTGATATTTGAATTGTTGGTGTTGTAGCGCCCGCTGAAGTCCGGCAAACATACAAACAGTTCATTGCCGCTGTGGTTGAGTTAATAGGCGGTGATGTGGTGTCGGAGGAACTTCATGAAGTGGCGTTGGCTGCGTATCGTCTATTCAGTGACATTGGAGAGGAAGAGGAAGATGCCGATAGAAGAAAGCTTGCCGATAGAAAGTATAGCTTATTTTCCTTGCGTTACTCTATTTCCATTTGTTTACAAAGTTAGTGCATATTGTTTTATTGTTGCACAAAAAATAAAAATGATTTTCTTAAGCGTAAAATTCATATTTTGCCTTTATGATTTAAAGGAGTAACTTTGGTTGATTGGCGTTTTAGTGGGAAGTGTTTAGTTTGCTATGCTATCCAACAGTTTCCATTTGATATTCTTCCCTTTCAACAATAGTTTCTTGATCTGCCTGCCGAGCGAAACTCGAATAAAAGCTGTAGATGTTATTTCTAAAAGGCCAACTTTACACAATTTATGCAAGTTACGGTGAAACTTTAGATGAAATATTGAAGAAAAGAGATAATTAGATTGTTGGTTTAGTTTCTGACGATGCATCATAAATGCGGCTGAAGTTGTCTCATTAGTGGTCGCTATAACCTTGAAAATCTCAATATCTAGCTGCATCTCTGCCTCCCGTCCCGATTCAACATCACGTTAATCATGTTACCATTACCGATTCTCCTTTTTTTCTAACCATATCAATTCTTAGGTTTTCTTGCCTATAATGGTTGAATGATTGAGTCCGGAAGAAGTAACAATAATTAAATCGGAGTGGGTGTCATTCATGGATTGGTTATATTGCACATTAATTGATGATTATTTTGGCGCTGTCAATTTTGATCTTCTTTTCCTTATGACTCATCTTTGGACTTTGACAATCTCGAATGAATTAAACACTAATGGTATCATTTAATATAGGTAAACATTTGTGAAACTCACAAATAATGTCGACGATGTTTCCATTTTGTGCAAATGCAGGTCAGAATTTCTAAAATTACTGGGTCACAATGTTGTCGATGGCAACCTACATAAAGTAGTGCAATTGGTACAAAAACTATATGGTGCGCAACCTAAAGGTCATACAATTACTTCTTCAGATGAGATCTGCAGCGACAATGCTGTGGAATTTGGAATGGATCTTGACTTTAGACCTCCTTCACGTTTTTTGGTGGATACATCTGTTGAAGATGAAGACACGTTCGGTCTAATGGAGTTCATTCCGTCGACATCACCTTACAATGAATGGTCGTCTGCCCAGGCTGTCATCAATCGTTCTGTTGCTGATAAGATTCGGTATGATCTAAAATGGTTGAGAGACTCGTGTGATATTATAGTGCAAGGAAGTGCATCCCAGCTTTCACGAGACGAGCTGGCCATAAAAATTTGTCGGGATCTTGATTCAGATAAGCCTGGCGAAGAGGTGTTTAAGACTTTATATTACTCATTTTACTCCTATATACTTTGGTTCAAGATGTTATACTCTTTGTCGAAGTGTATTGAGCAATAATTGCTCGATGTTGCAGCTTGCTGGCGATCTACTGGACCTTGTTGGGGATGCTGCTTTTGAAACTGTTCAAGAACTTGTTTCGGTGAGATAAATAATCTCCTTGCATATGTTGCTCCCCTCTTTGTCTGATCTATGTTTACTTGATCTTGCCTCCATTAGTTAGTTCATTTTTTATACTCCATATCTATTTGGCACACTTGTTCAAAAATCAATATAAATCTCAATAATAGACAAATTGGATGTAAGGATTTGAATAAACTCATATTTTTTAATTTTCTGATCCTGCTAAGGTCACAACATACTCCCGTGGTCACCGCTGCCACTGGATCCACCACCACACAGAAATGTAAATGAATTGTAGTAATTTCCTTTAGAGAAATGAAGGCCCATATCGTAATCTTAAGGTCCACATGTATTTCAGTGGCGCTACAAATCACTTGTTAGAAAAAAGTTTAGTTATCTTTCACTCGCTACATCTACTCACTTGTTATTGATTTTTCGGTAATTGTGAGACCCCTAGAGCCTTACATTACCACTAGAATACATGTGAACCCCTTAGGTTAGGGAATGGATCTCCATTTCTTCAAGTATCCATTTCCCACTGGACCTATCTGGCTATCACCAGAGGACTAGAAATCTGTTGACAAGTAGTTTTTATTTGGTTTTTGAGAGAGAGATTAGGAGAGAGGTTGAGGAAGGAAACTTGCATCCATTGAAGACCTGAGAGAGTGGTAGGTTGGGGCTGTAAGAACTAAGAAGAGAAGGACGTAGGAGGTATGTTGAATGAAATGAGTGCAGAGCTTGATTATGGGTAGAGGTCAATAGGGTCGATTCCAGGGTATGTGGGTTGGGAGCGGAGGGATTTGGTAAGAGAGTGATTGGATGGGTGGTGAGGAAGTAACTTGTTGAAGCATTTACTGCATGTCTGCTTGGTTACCGCAGTTTGTCTAAGCAATTTTCGGATTGATGCTTGATCTTGTTTAATCTTTCTCTATACTATACAGCATAGAAAGGAACTTGTTGAAGCAATTCGTCATGGCTTGCTGGTACTGCGATCTGATAAATCACCTGCAAATGCTCAACCTCGTATGCCTAGCTATGGAACTCAGGTACTTTCATTTTTTTCGTCTTTCAGTTGCCTGGAAGATTTAATTGTTAAATGATCTTGATGTTGAAACTGTAGGTTACTGTTCAAACTGAGTCTGGCCGACAAATTGACAAACTCAGGCGCAAAGAGGAAAAACGCCAAAGACGTGGAATGGATCATGGGGTTGATGATGAGTTTTCTGGCACAAGTTTTTCCTCATTGCTCGAAGCAAGTGAGAGGAAAAATCTCTTTGATGATGTTGTGGGAAGTGGTGCAGGGCTCGATTCCTTAGGTGTTTCTGCACTTCCACAAGGAACTGTGCGGAGACATTTCAAGGGGTACGAGGAAGTTATAATTCCTCCAACGCCAACAGCTCCTTTGCAACCTGGGGAGAAACTGGTATTGTCTTGATGCCATTTACCTCCCATACAACTTTTTTTCGTTTTCTTTTGGATGTTATACTTTGGCACGTATAATGGTCCTAATTTTAGTATGAGTATCCCTTTAGGTATATATTCTGGTGATAATAGGGGGGATGTTTTCCAAATGATCCAAAGCTAATAAAACTTCGTAATGACATTTTTCAGGATGCTTATTTGTTATTTGCTCCTTGTCCTACTTACGTCTGTTTTGTCTCGTAAAGTCCTTAACCTGATCTCTACTACTTCTATTATTGTTTTAAAAGTTGCTGCAGGAGGCCTTATCTTGCACACAAATTTTCTCAGTAGTCAGCTCATGTTTGATTGTTTGTAAGGAGAGGCTAGGACTGGGCACTACCCTTGATTGTTTGAAATAGATGTATTTGTGGTTTCATCATTACTTGTTTCAGTCAACATCATAATTAAAATACTTAATTAGCTTCAGCTAACATAGTTGATAATCAATGTGGTGAAAGAGCAGCTTATCACATGTTATTACAAATTCTCTAAAATTTGAAGGATTTGGTTCATTATTAAAGTAAGCAACTAATAGCTATGCTGACGGTTGTTTACACATTTTTATACTATACCTGCCTGAGCTCAAGGATTTGATGGTCTTCTCACAAAGGAATGTTATTCCCATGTATCATAATCTCTCATTTCTAGTTTTAATGCAAGTGAATCTTACCGTTGTGCTAAATTCAAGTTACCTGTGTTGCTTCCTTTTCCTAGGCTCACCTTCTTAACTGTAGATCATCTTCATAGAATGATGCTGCACATTTACTCCATGTTGTGCAGCTTCTAACTATAAATTACCTGTTTGCAGATAGAGATTAAAGAATTGGATGATTTTGCTCAAGCTGCTTTCGAAGGCTATAAATCTCTGAATCGTATCCAAAGCAGAATTTTTCGGACTGTATACTATACTAATGAGAATATTCTTGTAAGTTATTAACGAACACATTTGTATTGGTTCCTCAGTGCTGAAGAAGCCTGTTCTTTGCTGACGTATCCTGGTTTCAGGTGTGCGCGCCTACGGGAGCTGGCAAAACAAATATTGCTATGATTGCTATTTTACATGAGGTATGCATTCTTATTAAATGAGTTTTGTCGCCTTGCCTCAACTGTGATTTTGGTGTTTGATGGGATGCTTTGATAAGAAAGTCCTCGTGATCCATCCATTTCTTTACCGTATTCTTTATTGGGTGATTCATCCATTTCAGTATGACTCTTTTTAAAGTAAATTTTATGTACTAAATTTTCATATGAAATACTCTCACTCTCACCCTCCCACTCACACGTGTTCCAAATACCGTTCCAAAAGCAAATGTAAAGAAATGGATGGACTAGAGGGAATATCTTACTAACCAAAGAAAAAATGGGTATTCCTACTATTTACTAACATATGCAAATGTAGACAATCACTTCAAAATCGGTCCTTTAGCATTTCTGAGAGGCGATTGAGGGGAAAATGGTAAAGAATAGCCTATTGGCATGCAATAAAACTATTTACACCTTGTTTGAGACCATTATTGATCTTTAAAGCTTCTGTAATTAAGTAAAGAATGGTTTCCATCCCATTGTGAAACCTTTTAAAAAGATAAGCTATAGTGCAGATGATTATTATTTCAAGACTTCATGCTTATTGCCTGATGCCCTGATTAATTTGATACTTGCGATGACAGATCGGGCAACATTTCAGGGATGGGTACCTGCACAAAAATGAGTTCAAGATTGTTTATGTTGCTCCAATGAAGGTAAAATCTTGTCACAGCTTTTTGGTAGGCTCACATGTCTTGCTTTTATTGGTAATTCTGATGAGATGTTTGCTGTCTCTTTTCACAAGGCATTAGCTGCTGAAGTCACGTCCACATTCAGTCGTCGTTTATCTCCGTTAAATATAATAGTGAAGGAGCTTACTGGAGATATGCAACTCTCCAGGAATGAACTTGAAGAAACTCAGGTTGCCTTTGATCTGTTGTCTCATTTCTGCTTGCTTGGCCTACAATGGTGATGTGCAATATTGACTAGCAATCTCTTTCACTTGCTCTGTTTCAATCAGATGATAGTAACAACACCTGAAAAGTGGGATGTGATCACACGCAAGAGTAGTGATATGTCACTGTCAATGCTAGTTAAACTTTTGATTATCGATGAGGTGCATTTGCTGAATGATGATAGAGGTCCAGTGATAGAAGCATTAGTTGCTCGAACACTTCGTCAGGTACTGGTGCTGAATTTTAGTCAAATATTTGTCTACTCTGATTTATTTAGCAGTTTTTGCTAGCCGACAAAGTATTTCGCTACATAAGTGATAAATGAGAATTCGAGGTTTCTGATTATTATCTCTAGGTTCTCAATATCTTAAATGATTACAACCATCACTTTAAGTCTAAACTCCAAAGGAATGCAAACTTCTTGTTAACTATTATTGTTGGAGTGATGGTGACCCCTTATGTTTCTGCTCAAAGCATTTTTTTTTTATTTTTTTATTAATGTGTATTAAACCTTAATATGTCCCAGCCACCCAACAAGGATAACTTTGTTGGGGGCGGTGTTTGAGGGATCCTCAAGGGTGTTCTACCTTAAACTTGAAATCTAGTTTTCGTCTAATTATAGTTGTTCAAATGCAGTTGAGTCATTGCATCTTTCTAAACCCTCATCTATCTTGGGTCCATCAAATGAAATCGTCACAAAATACTGACCTTTGTGGGAGCTCAGCTACCTTAGCAACTCCTGTTGTGTAAGCAGCGGGTTTATTAGTAGGATGTATGAAATTGGTGGTTCTCTACTTATCATTGCCTGGGTAGGGTTTTGTGGCTGTTGCCATGGTCAATTCTTAGGACTTCATTCAGTGGTGGCTATTATTATTTTTATTATTATTGTTTTTTTTTTTTTTTTTAATTATTTTTTTATATTTATTCTCGTAGGTGGAGTCAACACAGTCCATGATTCGTATTGTTGGACTTTCGGCCACTCTACCCAACTATTTAGAGGTTTGTCACCTTGGTTTCTTTGCCTTTTTTCTTTTCATTTCTGAGTTGTGCTGAAAAATGTAATAACTATAAAATTTATGCTTATCATTTAGGTGGCACAATTCTTGAGGGTGAATCCCGATGCTGGGCTATTCTTCTTTGATTCTACCTACCGTCCTGTGCCTCTTGCACAACAGTATATTGGCATTAGTGAGAGGAATTTTCTGGCTCGTACTAATCTGCTGAACGAGATTTGTTACAACAAGGTAATATTTTTGCTTATTTTCTGTACGTTTCTTTGTTGACTGAGCAACTATCATTCAACTATAATTCCATTGAAGGTTGTTGAGTCACTGAGGCAAGGCCACCAAGCGATGGTTTTTGTTCATTCTCGGAAAGATACGGTGAAAACAGCAGAGCGATTGGTACAGTACTTAATATTTTTTTTACTTTTCACAATCATATTTAATTGCGTGATTTGTTGTTTGTGTACTTGTCGATTTGTTAGAAAAATTGTTCCACTAAGCCAGGTCGTAATATAGAACATAGTACTTGTAGCTACGCGTTCTCGTCGAAGAAAAGTTATTGCGTTCAGACCAAAACCTTCGCCTAAAGAGAAGCTAGGTAGCCCATTACCAGTGTATTATGCCAATGAACGCCATAGTGTAGACATGGAAATCTTATCCCATGGCATTTTCCAAATACTCACAGCTAACATACCATATTTTCAAGGCTGCATCCCGTCTAAACTCTAAGGTCCTTCCTTAACCATCAAAACTAAGCTGGAAGTATTTCTTCCAAGTGCTAGGCATACAAAGGCTCTTTCTTGAGCACCATCAACGCGGGCCTCGAAGATCATAAACTTATAGAGAAGAAACATAAGCAATCAACATTCAAATAATAAAGACATTAACATTAACAAACTTATAGAGAAGAGTGACATTGCGAATTAAGAAGCCTAAAAAATGGAAATTGTTGCGCACATAATCTATTGACAATACAAGTTATATACTTCGTAATAAAGACAAGAGCATGAGACTAATGTTATACAAAGGAGGATTGGGATGAAGAAAAATTCAAAATAGTATGGCGTGTTTTGTTAATTTTCTTAAACCTCTAATCTTTGCTAATAACCATAGGTTGAGCTGGCCCGGGAGAATGATAATTTAGAGCTGTTTCAGGATGAGACACATCCACAGTTTCAGCTAAGAAAGGCAAGGATTCTCTTATGACGTTGCAGTTCTTTGCTAAAGTAGTATCATGACTGTGGTAAATGGTGTGTCTTACTATGTTTGCTTTGCTTCTAGAGAGAGGTCGTAAAATCTAGAAACAAAGAACTGGTTCAACTCTTTGATAGTGGGTTTGGTATACATCATGCCGGAATGTTACGTGCTGATCGGGGTCTTACTGAGCGGCTTTTCTCTGATGGCTTATTAAAGGTAATATTTTTCTCATTTTTGCAGAAATTGGTGTAACCTTGTCGCACTTGTTAATTTTATGATTTGAGTGTGTTTCAGGTACTTGTCTGTACAGCAACTCTGGCATGGGGTGTTAACTTACCTGCTCACACTGTTGTAATCAAGGTTGGTATTTGCTTGTTTCTCTGGCATTCCTGAGATTGGATTAGCTGTTTTACATAAATAATCTTGATATGCGTCCAAATAATTTACTCTAGTAATGAGGTAGTTTAGCCGATAATCGAGGCTGGCCTGGAAAGCAAAGATAAAGCCTTTTCATACTTCACCGTAAATATGTGGGACCTCTATTTCAACCTTTAGGTTTATAGTACTCATGTACACGTCGTTGGAGTTTATAGAAAACCTTTGTCATCAAAAATATATACTTTGTTACAAATCTGTTCAGTTGTGAATTTATACAGACTTTCTGGATTAAAGTGTTCTGTTAATTAATGGTAAAATGGTATCCAAGTGAGACTTTGGGAGTGACACACTTTGCTCTTCTTCTTTTCTTTTCTTTTTTTTTTTTTTTTTTTTTTTTTATTGTTTTGATATTTCTGTATTAGGTTTGTAAAATTGGATTGTCCTTTTTTTACCTTCAAACCTGTTTTTTACCCTTCTTCTTTCTTGCTTTTCATTTAGTTATTTTTGCTGTCCATGGAACGAATATCCATGATTCGTTGGTTTTGGATTTTTAGCGCAAGGTGGAAATAATTGTAAAGGAGTCTTTAATATATACGGAGACAACATAGTTAATTTATCCATCGTGAAGAAGCAAACAATGTTCGGATATCTCATCAAGGGTCTTGCGAAAGTAGCTTTGTTATTCAAAAGTGGCGATGGTGTGTGACTTTGTGTGTTTGACCTAGCTAACCCTTCTTAGATAGGAACCTTCGTACAATGCATGGGTATAATTTGCACAAGGCAACCTTCGAAGTTCCAGCATTTACCATTTTTCACTGTAATTGAATTTAACCGTTGGCTCAATCAAGCATATATTCTTTTGTTTTACCAGGGTACCCAGATATATGATGCGAAGGCAGGTGGCTGGCGAGATCTTGGCATGCTTGATGTTATGCAGGTATAGTTGCCGTTCTGCTGTTTTGTATATAGCCTAGTACCCTTTTTTGGGTTGACCTGACTCAGAAATGGAATATCAGATCTTTGGGCGAGCTGGGCGGCCGCAGTTTGACAAAAGTGGTGAAGGCATTATTATTACATCTCATGACAAGTTAGCTCATTACCTGCGGCTACTTACTAGCCAACTTCCTATTGAGAGCCAGGTAGTATCTTCTGCTTTGTTTTCTTATGGACCAATGTTATGTCAGCTTTACTTCGTGTTCTCTCATAAAAAAACACGTTAATTTTGCTGGGTACTCTGATACTCATTTTAGTAGGAAGAATTTAAAAACTTACATTGTTTGCATTGTATTTGACTTCACTCCATGATGTGGTAAAAATGTAAAATAGTGTACGTAGTTTTTATATGGAATTAGGGTTTTGGAGCCAAGCCGAAACTTCACTTTCGTTTTCAAATGCATGTACCCTTGGCCATATTAATAGCTGGGTGCATACTTTGTGGTGTGCGGAATTGGAAAAGAGTGCAACTTTTTGTAAATTATGTCCATAATGTTTTCCTTAAAATGTTTCATCTCATGTGCGTTTTGTTCTTCTGTCCTCCTTATTGCAGTTTATAAGTTCCCTCAAAGATAATTTGAATGCTGAGGTTGCACTGGGCACTGTCACTAATGTGAAAGAAGCTTGCGCATGGCTTGGCTATACATATTTATTCCTTAGGATGAAGATAAATCCATTAGCATATGGAATTGGATGGGATGAGGTACGCATTTCCCTTTCTTATTGACTAATGTACATATAGTTTTTGCTTCTCTCTAAAATTTGGTGCTTGGTGTAGTTACGTAATGGGAAAGGGTTCTTTCTTTTATAAAATGATAGCTCTTTCATGCCTGTTTTTCACTACTTCAGTGTAAGTTATTTCTGTACGTTTTTGGCTAGACTTGCGCTGAAATGAAATTGTGGAACTGAGGATCACTTGTTATTGAAGCTGTTTTATTTTTCCTTCAGAGTTTTACAAAGCGCTGCTCTGTTTTTTGAATTTTGGCTTCATCCCTCTCCTGTGGTGTGACATGGAGGTGTCTCATTCAGGTTATGGTCTAGTTTAGCTGTGGAAGGAACAATCTAAGAGAACTTTTCTACTCCAAAGGAAAAATGGATTATGTGCTGTATACTTATACAGGCAGTAATGACTTCTTGATAACGGGCTTTATTACCATTTTCAGATCATTGGGAAACAGAAAGTTAAACACCATCCATCGCTTCTATAATTGTAGGGCATTATCCGTGTCAATCTAAAGTGGTTAAATTGATCCGGCACATAAATTGTGCTGATGTCCTACATGTTTTAGTGCTTCTTTTGAGTTTTGCTTGATTTGTATGCTTTTAGACTTTAGTGATAAATTAACTCTTATATATATAACTTGGTGTTAGTGTTGATAGAATTTCTGACATCATGTCTTTTGATTGTATCCAGGTGGTTGCAGACCCTTCTTTGGGTTTGAAACAAAGAGCTTTTATAACTGACGCTGCTCGTTCCCTTGATAAGGCAAAGATGATGCGTTTTGATGAGAAAAGTGGCAACTTTTACTGTACTGAACTTGGCCGCATTGCCAGCCATTTCTATATCCAGTATTCAAGTGTGGAAACTTACAATGAAATGTTAAAACGTTATATGAGTGACAATGAGGTCAGTTTTCCAAGTAAATGTTCTTTCCAATTTGAATATATAGGTGCAGTCTGTACTACCCTGGTTTCTACTTTCTGGTCATACTTTTTAAATACTGCCGAGAATAGGAGAAAATTGTGGTGTAGGACGCGGTTTCAGCAACGTTCATGGCAAGTGGAATCTCACTGATATTACGTAAAAGATTCATAATATAAAAAAACCTTTTTTTCCAAAAGTGTCAGGTTCTCATTTGAACTTCAAAATTTCAGAAGGTTTCAGTGTTGTAATCTGTGTTCTTTCTCTTATGGTCTACATTTGTTTACACATACACTGTTTACAAATTTTTACTTCTGCCAAAAGTTTTCCTGAATAGAATTTGGATGTGTTATTGTTCACATAAATATTGGTGAACTATCCGGTGTCATGGCCAAAAAAGTATTTATTTCTGAATAAAACTTTATGACAACCTGAGTTAGGGAACATCAACGTTTGTAATGTACTGTAATTGACGAGCTTTTCGGTAGGCTGATCAGTGATCAGCTATCAGATCATGACTGGTTGAGTAAAATTATGTCTTTGATTTCTTACTTGTCTGTAATATTTTAGTTTTAGGTGGTTTAGAAATGCTTTCTCAAATGTAGTGCAGCAAGGTTTTGGAATGACGTAAAGTATGATTGATGCGACATCTTATGGTGCATAGATATTGTAACATTATTGACTTGGGCATTAAATCTCTAATTGCATCTTTATTCAAAAATTCAAGTTCCTGAATTTTGTTTGTCACTTTCATCCCCTTCTGCTGCTTCAGATTATTGACATGGTGGCACATTCTTCCGAGTTTGAAAATATTGTTGTGAGAGAAGAGGAACAGACAGAGCTAGAAGATCTGGCTCGTGAATGCCCATTAGAGGTTAAAGGTGGTCCTTCCAGTAAATATGGGAAGGTTGCTATTCTCATTCAGGTATGAGTTTTTGATCTGAAATTGAAAATATAACTGTGTGAACTTATATTCAAGGCAATTATTGGAAATCTTTTTTTCTTTTGGCTTTGCAGTCATACATATCTCGAAGATCGATAGATACATTTTCATTGGTCTCTGATGCTGCATATATTAGTGCAAGTTTGGCTCGTATTATGCGCGCTTTGTTTGAAATCTGTCTTCGGAGAGGATGGTCTGAGATGACATCTTTCATGTTAGAATATTGCAAAGCAGTTGACCGTCAGATCTGGCCTTATCAACATGCTCTAAGACAATTTGATAGAGAGATTTCCTTAGAGGTTTACTCGACATCCCACTACCTAATATATTTACACTCACGTTTAACTTGTTATTGAGTTAGTCTCTTCTCTTTCAGATATTGAGAAAACTCGAAGATCGAGCGGCTGATCTGGATCGCCTTTATGATATGGAGGAGAAAGACATCGGGGCACTTATTCGTTACTATCCTGGAGGGAAGGTATATCCTCTCTGCGTGTAGTAGTAAGTTGTTATGTGTTCATTTTTATTTATGGTCACGCAGACCTATGATGCTCAGCCTCACCATTTTTACACGCTTACATAAGATGTTGGGAAATGCGTTCATCATTAACTAGCTTCTGGACCTTTGGAAAGAGGTGGAGATATCTCCATAGTTAAGATTAGACGATATGCGACAGATTATGTTTACTTGCAGAGAATTGAGGATGTTGTTTCCTAATACTACTATTTACTTGCATCTTTTTTGGAACTCAATTTCCATTTCTCACTGGGTTGCCTTTTGGACTGTGTGGGTGTCATCCCAAGCTTAATTTTTTTATGAGGCCGACTTGATGTTGGCGTCTCCCTCTTTTTTTTTTTTTTTCCCCCTTTAGGGTGTGTTTGGATTGAGGGAAATGGAGGGAAAGGAAAGGGAGGGAAATGGGGGGATTGATTTTCCTTCGTTTGGATACAAAATATGGAGGGAAGGAAAAGGAGGGGGAGGGATTTGGAGGGATCCATTTTCCCTCCTCTAAGCCTAATTGGAATCCCTCCAAAATAGGCAAGATTTGGAGGGAAAATGGTATCCAAACACCACCATTTCCCCTCCCCTTCCTTCCCCTTCCCTCATTTCCGATTTTCCCCTCACCTCCCTTTCCCTCCTATTTTGCTATCCAAACACACCCTTAGGGTCCGTTTGGATAGCAAAATAGGAGGGAAAGGGAGGGGAGGGGAAATGAGGGAAGGGGAAGGAAGGGGCAGGAAGGGGAGGGGAGGGGAAATGGTGGTGTTTGGATACCATTTTCCCTCCAAATCTTGCCTATTTTGGAGGGACTCCAATTAAGTTTTGAGGAGGGAAAATGGATCCCTCCAAATCCCTCCCCCTCCATTTCCTTCCCTCCATTTTTTGTATCCAAACAAAGAAAAATTAATCCTCCTATTTCCCTCCCCTTACTTTCCCTCCATTTCCCTCAATCCAAACACACCCTTAGGGTGTGTGTGGATAGAGAGATTTGGAAGGAGAAAGAAAGGGAGGGGTTGATCATCCATTGTTTGGTTACAATATGAGGGTAAATGGATACCTCCATTTCCCTCCTCTAAGGGTGTGATTGGATAGCAAAATAGGAGGGAAAGGGAGGGGAGGGGAGGGGAAATGAGGGAAGGGAAAGGAAGGGGAAGGAAGGGGAGGGGAAGGGAAATGGTGGTGTTTGGATACCATTTTCCCTCCAAATCTTGCCTATTTTGGAGGGACTCCAATTAGGCTTTGAGGAGGGAAAATGGATCCCTCCAAATCCCTCCCCCTCCATTTCCTTCACTCCATATTTTGTATCCAAACAAAGGAAAATCAATCCCCCCATTTCCCTCCCCTTCTTTTCCCTCCATTTCCCTCAATCCAAACACACCCTAAGGGTGTGTTTGGATAGCAAAATAGGAGGGAAAGGGAGGGGAGGGGAAATGAGGGAAGGGGAAGGAAGGGGAAGGGAGGGGAAATGGTGGTGTTTGGATACCATTTTCCCTCCAAATCTTGCCTATTTTGGAGGGATTCCAATTAGCCTTTAAGGAGGGAAAATGGATCCCTCCCCCTTCATTTCCTTCCTTCCATATTTTGTATCCAAACAAAAGAAATCCAATCCCTCCATTTCCCTCCCCTTCCTTTCCCTCCAAATCCATCAATCCAAACACACCCTAAGGCAATTTGGTGTCCTTCCATCCAATACAAGATTTGGAAGGAAAACTTTTACCTCCCCTTCCTTTCCCTCACTTTCCCTTCCCTCTTTCCCCATTCCCTTTATTTCCCTACATTTTAGTTATCCGTACAAGGTCTTAGTTTTTATCCTATTTTACTTGAAAAAAAAATACTCCTTTCTCTTATATAAAGATATTTCACGTACTGTTTCATAGAATCATCATAATGATGGCCCACTCCCTTTTTCTATTTATGTATTTGGTTAAGATTTGTGATCCATCTTTTTTTTTTTTTTTTTTTCCCTTTACTTTCGGTTTTCTCCACACCTTATTATGTTCCTTAGATTTTGTTCGAAAACAGTGTAAAACATCACAATGAAGGGAGATAGGCTTTGATATGATCGGGAGGGGAGAGGCTGGGGTAGTGTTAACATAAACATGAATGTACTTTAACTTCATTTTATATAATTTAATCTTAAGGTCATTTGTTACTCCAGGTTTTTAGATAAAATGGTGATAAAAAATAATGATACAGAGAAGATTTTTCCATTTTAGTTAGCTTTTATCATACAATCTTCAAATGATATAATCTGAAAACCTGATATACACTTCCAAAGTTCCAATGAGATAAATTGTCATATACTTTGATGATGTACTTGGATTGAAAATAATCTCATATTTTTTGAAGACATTGCCTCTATGTATCAATGTTTTAAATTCTTGTCCTTGAAGTTGTGTAGTTTGGATTAAGTGCTCCACTTTCAAACTGTTTTTGTGGTAAAATTTGGTGATGTAATCGGAAGAATCATACAGCGGTATTTTTTGTTATGTTGCCTCTACATATTGGGATTTCAATTTCTCCTTTTTCAAGTTTATGTATAGGCTGGAATCAAGTGCTTCCCCTTAATGTTGCTTGGAGTTTCCTCTTTCTGTAGATAAGATCACTTATGACATCAAAGCTTAGGAACCTAACTCTTCTTTGTGAGTAGGCATCTATCACCACCTTGTCTTTTTGAACATGAACACCATGTCCTTAGTGACCTAGGACAAAGATTAATTGTATGACCCATAAAAAGAAGCCCATATGACTTAAAGAGTGTGGAATTTTCTCAAATACTAGTAATGTATATTCCTCGAAAAGAAGTTTTGGATTGGATGCAAACAAAGAGAGGAGTCGTCTTTTAAAATATCCCCTCTTTTGTTTTGCTTTTGGATGAATGAAGCTCCTATATTCAATGTTTACAATATGTGGTCTTCATAACCTCTATTCTTCATGCCATCAATATTGCATTTTGCAGGTGGTGAAGCAATTTTTAGGATATTTCCCCATGATCCAGCTGTCTGCAACTGTCAGTCCGATCACCAGAACTGTTTTGAAGGTTCTTTAACCTCAAATCTGATCTATATGGATCTAATTGATGACAGCTCTTTCCACTTCTAATACAATAATGTATCTCATCTCCTAATAGAGTCTCCTTTTTTTTTTTTTTTTTTTTTTTTTTTTTTTTGCTGTTATTCAGATTGACTTACTCATGACCCCTGATTTCACGTGGAAAGACCGCTTCCATGGTGCTGCCCAACGTTGGTGGATTTTGGTTGAGGTATCTTTTTATCTCTTCTTGATATGCTATAGAGTAATTGAACTGCCATGTTCATTACTTCCATTAAAGCAGAAAATTAGTGTAGCAATCTTCCCTTGGAAATCAGGACTTTCTTGTGTCTTCATTACCAGTGTGATTCCTGTGGGAACCCAGCATACCTGACTGGGGTGACTCTGAGTTCAGAAATCATATTAGCTTTCTTGGGTTGATGTCAAAAAATTTACCAGATTGCTGATTCAGGTGTCTTGTTTTTGAATAATTTGACTTTGTCAGTACCTCTTTCTTGATAAGATTGTTGAAGCCATTATACTACTACTAATTGCTCTTAATTAAAAACCAACTCTGCAACAGTAGCATTAATAACAATATGACAGTTTATGAAAATGGCGAGGTAGGCGGTTGGATGTTCACTACCTTAATCTCGTGTTACGAACACTGTTTCCATATCACCTAACATGAAAATTGGGTCAAGATTGGATCTGCAGAGTGCTTGAGAAACGCATCCCATTTCACTGATTCAATTTGCTTTATATTTTAAAAACACGATTGAGCCGTATGATGAAACATGCACTTTTGCTATCATTATTTCATTAATTAATGTGATGTTCCTAGTTTAAATAGGGCCTCAGGTCGTATGTTATTTATGTTTGGGTCATTGATTAGACCAATTTTATCATGCTACCAATATTAGTCCCTAAACTGCGCGAGGTTAGATCAATAGCTAGTGAATATTGTCAAAGGATCTGTAATAATCTGTTAAATTATATCTAATGGATCTCGGAATCATGAAATATTTTCATTTCTATTTTTGGCTTGCGGGTTCACTCTTGTTTGAACATTGAAGTGTTGAAGGGAAGGAGGAAAAATTGTTTGATTTTGTAATTGTGGAAGGTGGTTCTTTTCACTATGTGATTCTGGAATGCCTTACAAATTAGATTAAAAATTGTTTGATTTTGTAATTGTGGAAGGTGGTTCTTTTCATTATGTGTTTTGGGAATGCCTTACAAATTAGATGACAAATCTTATCACATGACAATTACATCAGAATTGTATGGAAATGAGTGTTAGCTATGAAACAATGTCACATTCATTTGATGAATGTGCAGATATGTGTACATTACGGTGGCTACACAATAAAATTTGGTTGCGAAAGAAATGAGGTGAAAAGAAATAATGTGGGGTTGCAACTATCAAAGACAAAGTGAGAGTGAATAGGTTAAAAGACTAAGGGTGTGTTTGGATTGACGGAATTGGAGGGAAAGGAAGAGGAGGGAAATGAAGGGATTGAATTTCTTTTGTTTGGATACAAAATATGGAAGGAAGGAAATGAAGGGGGAGGGATTTTTGGGGGATCCATTTTCCCTCCTTTAAGCCTAATTAAAATCTCTCCACAGTAGGCAAGATTTGGAGGGAAAATGGTATCCAAACATCACCACATCACCTTCCCTCCCCTTCCTTCCCCTTCCCCTTCCCCTTCCCTCATTTCCCCTTCCCTCCCTTTCCCTCCTGTATTGTTATCCAAACACACCCTAAAGGATGAAGAAAGTAGATGATGGTTAAGTGTATAGAAACAAAGAACACTTGGAGAAAGTGTTGAAAACGATTGAGCTTTCTTAGGATTTAGGAATTTGACGTTGTAGAGTTGTGCAGGAAGAGATAGTTATTCGCTTGAACAAAAATTCCAATTTCAATCTAAATTCTATTGCAATACTATTTTTTTTTTTTTTTTTTTTTTTTTTTGGGTATTTCTTTTTCATTAGTTTATACTTTTAATACTATAGATGAAGCATTACTTAAGTACGAGTATCTCTTTTATTTACATTTATTTTCATTTATTTATTATTGAACCTTGTTTTACTTTTTATGTTCGACACTATTTCTTCTATATTATGGATGGTTTAAGATGATACTTTATGTTAACCGGCCCCTAAGATTTTTGGGACTAGGCATTGCTGTGGTGATGCTGGTGTTTGCTTTTTAGTTGTGTACTTGGATGTAGGGAATACCGTATACCTCATAAGATTGTTACCCAGATTTTTTTGGTCGAGAAAATAACTCATGAGGGCGTACACTAATTCTTGTATGAAATGGTCTTACAATAAATTCCTGTAAAACCACTTTGCTCGTGACCATTTATAATATTTTTATACCCTCTTAGGGCTTGCTTGGGATGTGAGTAATTTTTATGTGAGTAATGTAACTAAAAACGAGAAGAAACTAGAGGAGATTGGTGGTTGATGGTGGATGTAAATTGTAGAAAGAGGTGGAGAGGAATCGTTACCCGCATGTGGGGCTAATGCATTACCTAGAAGGGGAGGTAGGTAATTAGTCCTCCTAATAGAGCAAATTTTGTATTTCTTTCTCCATTCCATCACCCATTACCATTCGTTCCCTCCATTTTTTAGTTCATTTTAGCTCCATTACTCCTGTAATAATTACCCCCATTTCAGGCAAGCCCTTAGTGGTACTTGTGAACTTATATTATTGTTTCCATAATATTCTTGACCATTTATCAATGATAGTAACTAGTGAAAGCTTTTCCTTTTTGTTTTTCGTACCCTTTCAACTCCAAATCGTAAATATAATTTCACACAAATTTATTGCCAATACTACAGTAGTACTACTCGAGGGCGTAAACTTCTAGCCTTCCTTTATTACACAAGTATCACTGCCTTGGCCTCCTTTCAAATTATACTGTTTATTGTTTATCGGGAAAATTGATTGACCTTGTATGAATGTAGCTTTTTAATTCTGATTTTTTTCTATTATCTTGAACAGGACTCTGAAAATGACCACATATATCATTCAGAGCTCTTCACGATTACCAAGCGGTCAGCTAAAGGGGAGCCTCAAAAACTTTCTTTTACAGTGCCAATATTTGAACCACATCCACCACAATATTATGTCCGTGCTGTTTCTGATTCTTGGTTACAGGCAGAATCATTCTACACAATATCGCTGAATAATCTTGCATTACCTGAGGTAACTTAATGCATTCGTGTATTCGTTCATTTGTTAGTTTATTTATTTCATCCTCATTCTTTCATTACTTTCTTCAAGGAATCAATCTTGTTGCTTTTTCTCATGCAGGCTGGCAGTTCACATACGGAATTGCTTGACTTAAAACCTCTGCCTATAACTTCACTTTGCAACAAGAATTACGAATCCTTGTACAGATTTTCACACTTCAATCCTATTCAGACGCAGGTTTAGACCTTGTCACATTATTGATACTCGTATGGT
Organism: Dianthus caryophyllus; assembly: GCA_023091065.1. NCBI lineage: Eukaryota > Viridiplantae > Streptophyta > Magnoliopsida > Caryophyllales > Caryophyllaceae > Dianthus > Dianthus caryophyllus. The sequence continues at coordinate 7,200,234 of CM041526.1, read as the reverse complement.
TTATCATTCTCTGCTACTGATAGAACTTTTATTTGGTAGGCTTTTCATGTCCTGTATCACTCAGACAACAATGTTCTTTTGGGAGCTCCTACTGGCAGTGGAAAAACCATATCAGCTGAGCTTGCAATGTTTCGGCTGTTTAATACCCAGCCTGATATGAAGGTTAGTCTGGGTTGTGGTTATTCTAGTGAGTACGTGCTAACCTTAGTGTGGTCGTTCCAATTTGTTCTCCCTAAAGTTGAGAATATTCTCATATTAGTGGTACATTCCTAAGGATTTGTAAGCTCTCTTGAGTGAGTTGGATGTCAAATGTTTAGCCTGATATCCAACTGAGGGATCATCTTTTCTGAATCGTATGGTTCTGCTTTGCGTTCCAGTTTTAGCTCATTTCTCTCGCCGTTGTTGCAGCCTTTGCTTCTTGGCCGGTGGTGTCTTAAAGTGGTCATTTAAAATTTCTATTAGACCTTATACCTGTTGTACCTGGCTGTTATATCTTTGGTCTAACTTCACGATATGTTCAAGTCAAGGTTCAATAAAAGAATTTACTTACGTCCTGTTTGTGATCTGGAGTTGCATTTTAGATCAAAAAAATTTCTTGGCCATTTAGGTCTTATTCTATTCGTCTTAAGTTATCGGAAGTCTGAAGTTTAGTGTTTTTAAAGTAATCACTATCCTAATGGATTTATATTCTTGCATTTACGCAGGTTATCTATATAGCACCTTTGAAGGCCCTTGTCCGGGAAAGAATGAATGACTGGAGAAAGCGACTTGTGACTCAGCTTGGAAAAGAGATGGTTCTGATCCGCGCCATTTATTTTCAATTGCTTTCTAATTATACTGTTGTTGTTTTTTGACTTATGTATCCTAATTATCTGAAGACATTCAAACAAACCATCTTTTCCAGGTTGAAATGACTGGTGATTACACCCCAGATATGATGGCTCTTCTATCAGCTGATATCATAATTTCTACTCCGGAAAAGTGGGATGGTATCAGCCGTAACTGGCATACTCGAAGCTACGTCAAAAAGGTCTGTAGTTTTACAGTTTTTTTTTTTTTAGTATGCTTTCGCTGCTTTCCCAGAGCTTTTCTTATTTTAAGACTTTATCAATTTATGATTCATCCCTTCCATCTCGTTGGGAGTCTGGGGAATTTCTCAATAAGTGTTAAAAGTGGATTATCCACTTCACATAATCACATTTCACTAGGATAGCTATCTATTGTAGCGCCATCTTATAACTAGGATAGCCCTTGAAGTCCATAAATTCATTATTGCTATAATGAGTGTTAACCTTGCTACATTTCGTTTGGTCTGATCGATATGATAAGAATTCCCAACTGTTTCAGCATACCTTTGTGAACTGTGATATATCTGAGCACAATATTAGGATCAGTTGGCCGACGAATAATATGAAATTGCTGTGTGGTTGGCAGGAAATATCATATACAGAGTACAATATTTGATGCATTTTCAGTTTTTAACATTTTATATATGGTTTTTTTTTTTTTTTTTTTTTTGAGTTGTTTGATTATTCAACATGAAGGTTGGGCTTATGATTTTGGATGAGATTCACCTGCTTGGAGCTGATCGAGGCCCTATTCTTGAGGTGTGTCTCTTGGTGATGTTGTGCATAAGCAATTGAAGTATGTATATGCTATTTCGTTTTTTGTAGCATGACGATCATGCCTTCTAATGGTACCTAACTGGAAAACAAGTGGTTGTAATAACTTAAAAGTTTGTATGGTGAAAATAACTATAGGCAGAAAATTCACAAATCTAGCATATGTAAATTATAAAATTTAACAGTAGAAATCAAGCTGTAACTACTTTAGGTAGATTCGGAAGATATTCTTTGTTTCAGAGTTTGGACTGAGACCTTGTTTGGGAAAAGCTAATATACATTGTTCTAACAATAGTTTTGTTAGTTAGACGTTATGAATAAAATATGCAAGTTTGACATTTATATAGCATTTATAAAGACAAATCAAATAAAAACCGGCATGCCTATGTTTCTCCTTATATATTGCCAAGAATTAAGAAAATTCTATAGCCTCGTGAATAGTGCCAAAAAGTAAAGGCCAATTGGATTTTGAATGGAATGAGTATCATTTATTGTTTGCAAAAGGGAGATGGTCAGAGGGTGTACGTGTACCTACCAAGGCGAAGTTAGTTTCTGGCCCGTACAACTTATGCCGGGGCTTGCTTGACAAAATCGTAATGTTGTCACGGTTTCACTTTTCATATTGACCTAAAGTTGTGAAGCATCTCATGAAGTAGACAGTGGTGCTTAATATAAGCATTAAGATACATTATGATACGTTAACCTCCAGTATCTTATATTTTTGTTCTGCAAATGCTTGTGATGCTAACATATGCTTTTCATGGTATACTAATTGCTAATGGGATTTTCTGATAGGTTATTGTTTCAAGGATGCGATATATATCATCACAAACAGAGCGTTCAGTTCGGTTTGTGGGTCTTTCAACAGCTTTAGCAAATGCTGGGTATGTTATCATATTGCTTATGTATATATTGTCTTACGTTTCATTTCAGGGAAACCAATTGTCACAATTTCTCTTGGGTAAAGGCAACAATGCTTTGAAGAGTGTCACAGATTCACGCAGTCTTTCTACTTCTCTTCTGATATATATCTAATGTTTTATCTTGTCAGGGATTTGGCTGACTGGTTGGGAGTTGGGGAGACAGGACTGTACAATTTCAAACCCAGTGTTCGACCTGTGCCTCTGGAAGTGCATATTCAGGTGAAAAATGTGAATTTTGGTATTTCTTTAGTCTTCTGGCTGTGAAGGTTTAGTTGATATTGTATACTCCCTCAGATCCACCCAATTGTTTACGTTTGGTAACTTTGGTTTATACACAGTTTTTAGGAGAGGTTATGTAAAAAGGTGAGAGTTGGTCCCCATTTTAATTTATATTGCAAAAATATTACTAATAAAAGGAAACGTAAAGACATGGGTGGATCACCCAAAAAGAAAAAAAAAGTAAAGTATTGGATGGAGCAGAGGGAGTACTTAATAGGTTGAAATTAATTCACTACACTTTCCTCATTTTCACACGCACACACGCGTGTTTGCACATATACACTTGCACACTTTCTAAGATAAATGTCTTCCCTAACCTAAACATTATATGATAAATGTTTTCCCTAAGCAAAATTTAACTCAATCCACCAACGAGAACTGCTTTTATCCAGGCTCATCATACATTATCTGTTGTACGCAATCTTCACTTTGGGTCATTCGAAAACAGCCTCTCTGTGTTCAACAACGCAGGGGTAAGGCTGCGTACATCCGACCCCCCTTTACCTTGCAATTTGCGGGAGCCATTATGGCACTGGGGTAATGATGATGTTGTTGTTGTTGTTTGTTTGTTTGTTTGTTTGTTTGTTGAAATATACTTCTGTCCATTGCGTATGCTATATAAGATCTGGTTCAGGAATTCCCTAACTAGTTCTTATTCTCGGTTTATCCTAGCTAATCGTACATTTTGTGAAAATTTTGTGGGCGGGAGGCTGAAGCTCATACTCACATTGAATCTCTAGCTATTCTATTTGATACACTAGACTTAAAGGATTTCTCTTATCAATGAGTACGCTTGGATAATGAGTTGTGTGGGAGGAAAGAAGGAAACAGTCGGTGTTCAATGAGAAGCTGCCAGGAATTTTTTTGAGATATCGTTCTTGATTAGGACTGTGTGAGGGAAGCAGAGAGTGAAAAACCATCTTGTTAGTTTAAAAGTTTTGTCTAGACCTAGGGTGAAAGAAATCCAGGGTTGAAGTAAAAAGAGTTATAAGAATTGAGCAAATATTTGACGAGGTTGCTACAGAATTTCCCATTTGAATTTTCCTCACTTTGGCTTCATAATCAGGAGAAGGTACGAATTAAGAAGTCCGAGCCAATGAAACATCTACTATCCTCAAAATGAATTGAAAACACTTGTAATTGTACGTTTCTTTAGCCGACTGAGTAGCTAGCTAATACGGAGTATATGTTTTCTTAAGGCACGTATTCTATCATGTTATCTGAAGAAAATCTGATCTTCTGATTCCACTATCGGTCTGACCCTTCCTAAAATTAACAGGGATACCCAGGGAAGTTTTACTGTCCAAGAATGAATAGTATGAATAAACCTGCATATGCTGCCATAGCTACACACTCACCTACAAAGCCGGTTCTTATATTTGTCTCTTCACGTCGACAGACAAGACTAACTGCTTTAGACCTTATCCAGGTATCATAAAGTCTTGTGTCTGTAAATAATTTTTTTTTTCGTGAAATTTTTGATCTTTACTTTTGTGGTTTTGTGTTATTTTTTTTTATTAATATTTTCCTGCTGTTGATGCCATTGACATTCTGCTGGTGACTAAAGTATGCAGCGTCTGATGAGCATCCTAGGAAGTTTCTGAATATGCCGGAGGATGAACTACAGATGATGATTTACCAGATTACAGATCAGAACTTGAGGCACACTTTGCAGTTTGGTATTGGTTTGCATCATGCTGGATTGAACGATAAAGATAGATCAGCTGTGGAGGAGCTGTTTGGAAACAATAAGATTCAGGTTCTTGAGCCTTCTAAGCTATGATCCAACATATTTAAGGCCCTAATACTTTCTGCAAAATCATGCATGTTTACATAATTTGTCATAATAAAACAACTTGTTCCCAATAAAGCTCTCTTGCTCTCAAGATTATCCAACCCTTTCATTAGAGTCTATACTCTGCAACTTTGTTTTATACGAAGTAATATTTATTCATCAACAGGTGTTGGTGTCAACTAGCACATTGGCTTGGGGTGTGAACCTTCCTGCTCATCTTGTCATCATCAAGGTTAGTGTTAGTGATACTGCTATCGGCATGGTAGTAATTACTATTGTTGTTCCTCTCCTAGCTATTATTTTAGTTATATCGTAATAGGCATATTTCTGACCTATAGTTTTGGCCTTTTGGGTATTGGGGAACTTTTGTGCAAGACCGAGCAATTTTTGTCATGTTTATATTTTGAGAGGTGAGGGATAGAAGATAAGAGTATAAGACAGACGATGAGTATGGGTGGCAGATGAGAGATAATAACAATTGGAAAAAAAAAAAAAAAAAAAAAAAAAAAAAAAAAAAAAAAAAAAAAACATTCATTAACAGAATCATCCTAGAACAATCGGCATTGCTCTGGCTCTGACTAATGAAACTCAAACAGACTCAAACAGAGTCTGCTAACATTGGGCTTTTCACACTTGTCTAGGCATGTTTTGTAAAATCAATATCTTAATTACACATTATAAAAAATTATAAAAATTCGATAGTCTTATTGTGCTTATGAACAAATCAAACAAGATCTCACATGACTTGATTTTGTTTTGTATAATTAAAAGAGTACCAAAAAATTCCTACACCTATGAATAGTTTTAAAAGCCCAATGTTACCATTGATGTGGATCGGAGAGAGTATCTTCACCATTATTTTTGCGTATTCGTTCCATCTCGTTCTTGTTTGGTGTCCTTTTGTTTTTTGTTGCTTCTGTTCCATATTTTTCGCCTTCTCTGTTATATTTTTGCGATGTATTGTTTTGCCTGAACCCTTTAATTTTTTTTCAATTTTCATATTCCCCTTTGTTTATTCTTTAACTTTGTATATTCGTTTTACCTCATAGTAATAGGTTTATACTACGGTTCATGTCATTGGACCCCAGTTTTTTTTTTTTTTTTTTTTTTTTTTTTTTTTACCACGGCTTCATTGCTGTTGTTGTTGATACTACCCACATATTATTAGAGGATATTGCAAAAAGTGATTGGGTGAACTTGTATCTTTTGAGAAATTATGACAAAACCTCAGGAGAGAGCCAGATATCTACATGGAAAAGTTCAGTTTCAAGATGTGAACGATGACACACTTGGTACACATCTGTCACAACCCATTACCTCACATGTACCTTGTCTTTGTAATCCTTGCTGAACCATGTCTGATACTAACTTTTACCATGAAATGGTTTTGTGAAATTCACAACCCTTTTTATAAACTACTTGGTGACTTTTTTTTTTTTTTTTTTTGGCTTCACTCCATGCCAAGGCAACGAGTTATTTTGAGGGGATCCCAATTACTTTCAGCCTAATGAACTGGAAACTAGTACATAGTAAATTTTTTGTAATTGAGAGAACTTTATTCTCTTATAGTTTAATTCATGCCACTTCTCTTTCGCTATAAATTTTTTTGACAAGTAGAATGATTCCAAGCCTGACGCTATTATTCCTTCGACCTGAAGAATAAACCTTTCTCCTCCTCTGTGATGGCTGACAAATAACAGAAACATGTGAGTTTGATTTGTGGGTGTCCCTTTGGTGAATGGTGATTGCTTGTGAAGTTGGGCAGGAGCTATCACATTTATAATTGCTGTTAGTGTCAGGTGGACCATGACTCTATGGTACCTTTTTACCCGGCTCCAACAATTTCAAGCACTAAATGTATCGATTATATCATAAATCGAGTTTATATCGCCTTCCTGGATATTGTATGATTATATCATAAATCGAGTTTCTATCACCTTGCTGGATAATGGATATTTTGCATCTATTGTCTACGTATCCTCCATATGTCAACGGTAACTAGATTATGTTTTCATATTTGATGCAGGGAACTGAATTCTTTGATGGAAAGACGAAAAGATATGTTGATTTTCCTATCACAGATATTTTGCAAATGATGGGTCGTGCTGGCCGTCCACAATATGACCAACATGGGAAAGCAGTTATTCTAGTTCACGAACCCAAAAAGAGTTTTTACAAAAAGGTCAGTTATATTGCTGACAAGGTCAATATCATCATAAACATTATATGTTTTTTTGGGTTTATACAAGTGACTTAGAAGCTTCTTCTCCTTTTGTAGTTCCTCTATGAACCCTTTCCTGTTGAGAGCAGTCTCAGGGAGCATTTGCATAACCACTTCAATGCAGAAATCGTATCTGGCACAATATGTCATAAAGCGGATGCAATTCACTATCTGACATGGACATACTTTTACCGGAGACTGGTATAGTATCACTGCTTTTGTCTATGTCATTTCCGGAAAGGATATGTTGGCTGGTTTCTCGATTATTTCAAGGAGTTAATTAAATTATAATTCTTGCCTTCAATAATTTCTATTTTTTGAGGTGGTTCTTGGGCTAACAGTGTTTTCGTACAGATGTTTAATCCTGCCTACTATGGCTTAGAAGGTACAGATCCTGGGATCCTAAGCTCATACCTATCGAGGTAACGATTGGTGAAACTGCTTTTATGGAGTTTTGCATGAAGGCTGTATTTTTAGCTCTAATTGGACCTCATGTTACAGGCTGGTGCAAAGTACATTTGAAGACTTGGAAGACAGTGGTTGCATCAAAATGATTGATGATAATGTCGAGTCGATGATGCTGGGCTCAATTGCATCTCAGTATTACCTCAGTTATTTGACCGTGTCAATGTTTGGCTCGAATCTTGGACCAAACCTTTCGCTTGAAGTGAGTTTGAGGTTTAAGATATAATTATTTTTGGTAAAGTTAACACTCTTGGTTTCTTACATTAGTAGTTTTAACCCCCAGGTGCTCCTGCATGTACTTTCCGCTGCTTCAGAGTATGATGAGCTGCCAGTGCGGCATAATGAGGTAACAGTGAACATGTGAAATTATTCTATTAAGAGTATGTCTATCACGACATCATACAAAATCATGAAAAGTATCGAATCTGTTCTCAGTTACATTTACTGATTTTGTAATAATATTTTCGAGTGAATGCTCTAAAAGGTCCCCCTCCCCCCTCCCCTTGCAAACCAAAGATAAGATTAATTTTGATGGGATGGCGACGCTTATTGATCATAGGTTCTTCAAATTACAAACAGCTCCTTGTATGTTGCACATTTGAAACTAATGATGGCTGACCAGTAAAATCTGATGCTTAATTGTTTTCTCTTTCTCCGTCTTTTTACAGGAAAACCATAATGCAATATTAGCTAAGTTGGTCCCATACAAGGTAGACAATGACCGGCTTGACGATCCACATGTTAAAACAAATTTACTATTTCAAGTAAGTCTTCTTCACTCTTCAGCATCATCTTTTAAAATTTGATCCTTCTGTCTCTAGATTTGTTATAATTGAGAGTCTATTTAATCAACAAAACATATATGGAATTCAGGCACACTTTTCACAAGTAGAGATGCCGGTCAGCGACTACGTGACAGACCTTAAGTCTGTTTTGGATCAGAGTATACGTATAATCCAGGCAATGATAGACATATGCGCTAATAGTGGATGGCTCTCAAGTACCCTCACTTGTATGAATCTCATGCAGATGGTCATGCAGGTATTTTACAGTTGTCTCTCTTGTGATTGTCTTTTGTGCTCGCCCTACTCTGCATCATGGTCTAATGTTTAATACACGTAAATGAATTTAATTTTATTGCTGCATCATGGTACTAATTACATCATTTTGGTGTTTGGACTGAATGTGTTTAAGCTGTCTATAGACTCTCTGATTGTAAACTTGTAAATTGGATCGTACATTGTTCTTTAAAATATATTCCTAAATGTGCGATTCTTTTGAAAGAGAATGAATTGGATGTCTATATGAAATTTCTTTGGTCGTCATTGTTCAAGAATTTATCATTCCAACTTCTTGTCTTCAAGAGCTCTCTCAGTTCTTTCCGCTACATCATTTGGTGATTCTCTTATAGTAGTTCATTTGCCGTGTTGACAGGGTTTATGGTTTGACAAGAATGCTTCATTAAAAATGTTGCCTTCCTTGAGTGAAGACATCATCAAGAAGCTGGTGAAAGGAGGCGTAGAAAATCTGCAGCAACTACTGGGTCTTCCGAAGACACGACTGCAAAATTTGATTGGAAGCTCTTCTGCTTCAAGTTTATACCAGGTGAAATCAAAAGCAAACCATGAGAAATATCTATATTTTCAACATCTATCAACATAAATGCTTAGTGAATTTGACTTGCATGATGTAATGATTGTGCCTTTTTCTGATTCACTTTGGCCACGCCACATCAGACATTCAGACATGAAGAAGATACGGAATTGAAAGTGAATACCATAGTGTGGCACTTAATTGTTAATTGTGAAATCTGTTTGGCCTATAAACTATCCCGTATTTTGTTTTAATCGCCAATTGTTCTGCAATGGTTTCCCTGATATAGATCCTTAGAAGCATAGAGATGTAATGTGGAAATTGATTTTAACAACTTATCTGGCTGTGAAGCACGAAGTTGCATTCTAAAGGCCGTGTAATGGCCGCTTAAGTTGTTCGTCATAGCATTGATTGATGCAGCTGTGCTCATGCTCCTCATGCTTAGCTGTAACTTCTAGTTTACTTTTGTGGCGGTAATTGGTTATGCTCTCTCAAATTTGATATGTTTCTCATGTCATCTGATCACTTTTCTGCAGGAACTGCTGAGATTTCCCCGTATCCAAATGAAACTGCGACTCCAGAGGAATAGAGAAGGCAATGCTAATCCTTACTCTCTTAATGTTAGGCTGGAAAATGTCCAGAAGCGGAAATCGTCAAGAGCTTTTATCCCTCGGTTTCCAAAGGTATTTCACTGGATGGAATTTTTGGCTTTTGGCTGACTCTGCTCGTATATTTCAGATAATTTTTTACGTGAAACATCTCTATCGGGATATAAACTGAAACCTCCAATTACTGAAATTATTCATTTCTCTTCCCTTTTGATTAAAAGAATCAGAAATTGTAAGTATTTTCAGCCTGAATTGACCTGACCTTGTCAGTTGTTTGAATATCTAATTCTGAGATCTGATAACTTGAGAAAAACCTTAAACTTCAAATGTTTGAATCAGACCTGTGGTGTACTGATTGAAAATATGTCGACAGGTTAAAGAGGAAGCATGGTGGTTAGTTCTCGGTGACAGCATGTCCTCGGAACTGTTAGCGTTGAAGAGAGTTTCATTCAAGGACCATCTGATAACTCATATGAATCTGCCGTCAACTGCAGCTATTAGCCAGGTGCTGGTTACCTTCTTACTTGGTTTTAATATTATTGTTTACCGCCGTTACTTTTTGTTTACATCAGATGAAAGACTCATATCTACTAGTTTTTACGACATTATTAGCACCTTAGTTTTCCTTTTTCTTTTTTTTCGTAAGTCTCAGCTTGTTAACGATTTGACTTCTAATCCAGGGCTTGAAACTTATCTTGGTCTCTGATTGTTATCTTGGTTATGAAATTGAGCACTCACTCGAGGATCTATTCAAAACCGACCACGGACAGTACAACAAGCCTCGTTGAACTCAAACTGAAAAATGGATTATGAAGACCTGAGGGCTTGAGTCGGTGTCCTCACAAAATCAAATCCGCTTTTGGTATAGGGAAGATGGGACTCTTGTTACGAAGTAGTAGTTACAAAGTGCCGGTGATGGATTTCTTTTAGCGGCTATTGATCATGTATGCGCCTAACTACCTAAGCTCTCAGTTAACTCTCTCGAGTTTGACTACTGATTCACTATGCAAACAGCGCTAGATTGACCCGTGTTTCGCAACTTTGCATCAGCTAAGAATCTGAGATGTGGTTTGGCCAAGCTCCGTACTATTATTTATTTCTAGGGGAATGTTAGAAATGTGATCAGTAGTATTTTCGTATATTTTTCCTTAATATTGTATGCATCTAATACGAAACTCTTTTGAAATATAAGAGTAGATAGATATAAATGACTTAATATTATCTAGGGGGTTGCTCTTTCATCTACGTAATTTACTCAAACGCACGCGTAATTGTTCATTGTACCCTTTTACTCAACACCCAAAAATTCAAATTGAAGAAAGTAAAAAATTCAAAACGCCTTAGATTGACGAGTAAAAATTGATAATTGAAAGGTTGGGAATTTACATATTGGCTATAACCATAAAATTTTCGGCAAGTATGATGATTATTCATGATGACGAGACTCGTTGAAAACTTAGGTTATCCCTAAGTCCTCATCAGTATAATTTGTTTTAATCTCCAATTATCAATTTTGCACTTAATATCATCCAATTGTACTACAAGTTTTAGCTTTTTCCTAATCAATTTCTACTATGACGGTGATTTCAATCAATTAAATTAACTTTTTTCCCCCCTTCTCATAAAAACCTAATCGTGCTTTTGAAAAATGGAAATGTTTGCGTTTGAGCAACCACATTATGTATGATATAAAAACATGGTGATTTAAAGAAAAAATCGATCAATTTTATTATCTTTTGGTGGTTTTTCAAAGAAAAAGAATAGACGAAGAACTAGAGGAACAAAAGGGTATGAAATGGAAACCTAATAAAAAAATGCGGGTGTTTGAGTATAACTCGAGGGTGAAAGAGTAATTACGATTATCTAATATGAGCAATTTAGTGTTTTGTTTTTAACAAAGGAACGTGTAAACATTACAGTGCATACAATGATCTCTTAACGACTTCAAGCATGGGGCGCAAATTCATTGCAGAACATGAAAATACACATATAACAGCAAAATGGGTACGTAAGTCATCGTTTTTTATTCGTGATCCTTAAACTACATTTGCATAAATATGGTATTTGTAAATACTTTTTTTTGGCAATGTTCAATCAACGTCAGATTATACATAGCGATACTGCCTAAAACTTCAAAGCTTGTACTACAATTCAACGAATGTTTTTTCCACCACATTCATTTTCCCCATCGTCTTCACTTGCTTGTGTCAAACCGCCGCTTACGTGAGTTTGATATATTAGAGTGCATTCGTCGAAGCAGAAGCAGCAATCCCATTTCGGAGGGTAAGCTCTGAAACAAAAGTATAATGGTATCATGAAATTGTACGCACCATTTGAGGCGGGTAAAACAATGCCCTCGATTTTTTGAGTTGAGGCCATTACCGTATGTCTGCAAAAAATACGCTATCAAATTATGATACATAAGCCGAAAAAACAAACATTGCTCCTAGCCCATTGAATAGAAACCAAATCTAATTTGGATTCACTATGTTTTCTTTCTTTCTCGGTTGTAACCAATTCAATACAAATTGATTTTGAAATGACAAAAGTACCCTCTCAATATATCGAGGAATACGAAGATTTATCATTAAAATTGCTATTCTGAGATATGAAAAGAAGTATCCGTTACACCAGAAGCGAGAAAAGATATTTGAACAATTTCACAGATTTCACAAGCAGCAAATATTTGGAGCACAAACCTCATCATTTGAAGATAGCGACCCTTCTGATGTCAATCAGAAAAGCCATCATTCTTCATCGCTGTCGTAAACAACTGCCATCCGACGATGTGTGGTAGGTTTCTTACGAGGAGACTCCTCATCTGATTCGTACTCCTTGCGTTTATGGCTGCCTCTGTCCTCCTTCACCATCTGCTTTTGCTTTGGCTCCTGAGATTGCAAACACGTAAAGTAATCTCAAGAAATATTTCTAGGTTATAAGACTCTACTATAGAAGCATATGTAGTAGAAATGTGAAAAGAAAAGTGATATGGAGTAATATATAAAACAAAAAAGATGAAGCTCACGAGACACAAAGGCAAGGCAAATTAATTATAACCAAAAGAAAAAATAATTCAAAATATACGTATGATATAAAGGCGATTGAGGAGGGAAATATAGTGTGAAAAATAAGCAAGAATATATTTTTGATCGGTTAAAAAAAACAAATTTAAACCAAACTACATCTAACCCTATTTCTTCACATCAATAGGCTCGTGTCGCAATCTATTGAGTACTGACTCCTAAGTTCATGATATGAGTTCATGCGAAGTACTTCGTATTAGATTTGCATTGTAAATTCCAATCCACAAATCAATGTTTAAGGAATCATGCACCCACTTATAAGTTATAACAATCAGCAGCAGCAGCAGCATATCCTCAAAAATTGACAGTTTTCTACGTACCTCAGCTTCCTCCTCGGAAGCACCGCCGTCCGGTGCCTCTTCCTCAGCCTCGACTTCATCCTCAGAATCCTGCCACTCTGGCTCGGAATCCTCGTAGGGACGTTCAGGGACCTCCTCTTCTTCACCATCGGTTTCATAGTCTGATCCCTCTTTGTCGCTACCGGAGAAATCCACTGGTCGTCGAGAAGCTTTAAGGCCAGCTGATGACTTGCGAGGAATGTCTTTAAGTTGGCCCTTTACGGTGGAGATGTATCATCAGTATAGGAAATATTACATTGGCAAAAGTTGATCTAACAAATCAACGACTATTTGTAGCCCTTTTTACCTTCTTTGCATTGATAATGCGCCTCTCAGCTCGAGCTTCTGCCTCCAGCTCATCCTCGAAATGGCGCCGAGAACCAGAGCGACGTGAATCATAGTAATTTCCATCATCCTCCTGTAAAAGTTTAGCATCACTAAGTTCATCGCAAAAACTTTGATGCCAAAAGAAGTTATGGTCTAACTCATTAATGGTCTGAACTCGCAATGATGTAACGACCATACTTTTTTATCATCTTATCAGTTTTTTTCTAGTAGCTCACCGGTTGTCACAAATTGAATGATGATTTATTGTCAATCAACCCCAATTAAATTTGAGACTAAGATTTTCGTTTAAGTTGTATGCTCAAGTTTACAATGGGTCTCATAGGATTTCTTTTGTGTTTTCATGGTACCTATTACACTCCAATATGTCGGATATGTCTTGTATCCGTATCGAGGATAGGACACAGGATACATACTCAATACGCCAATACACCATGTGCGGACATGATAAGAGGATACGCTGGTTATGAATGAGAAAAGAAAACTCCAAAAAAAAAAAAACGAAAAAAAAAAAAAAAAAAAAAAAAAAAAGCAAAGAAAGGTACTTTGCTCAGGCAAAATGAGACTTCGGAATTTGATGGGAAGACGAAGATTAAGATATGGTGTATAAAGACTTGGAAGCCCAAAGTGGGTTTAGTTTCATTGAATTGGGACTTCTAGAAACTGGAATTTTGAATATTTGTAATGATATTTGATGTAGTAGTAAAAAGACACTTAGGATATCAATATAAACAGAGTGATGTTAGTCGTATATCTAAGAGCTGTATCATAGCCGTAACAAAGATTACGGTCAAGATACACCTTCGACCACATCGGAGTATCTTGGAATTTTGGGAATGTGAGTGTTGGACACTCCAACACGTCACAGATTCAATACGTCATCAGAGTGTCCGAGTAATATAGCCCTGACCACTTATATCTTTCCACTAACGAGTTGCATCCTCGTTTATGTCTAAGTTCCTCACTTTGCATGTTCGCAAAAATTGTTTTTACAAATAAAATAAAGCATAAAAGGGTAAGGAGTCCTCATCACACAACAAAATGACAAGCTTTTAACACATGATTGACAAGTGGGTTACCTCTTCAAGTGCATCCTCCAAGAACCCAGGAGAAAGTTGGCGCCCTCTATCCGATGGCCTCGAGTACCTTCGACTCACCTTATCACGTTTTTTAGCAAGTGTCGAATTGGCTCTAATGGTTTGACTTTCAGCCTGTAAGGACATGAATTAAAACCGGACAAATACGCAAGTCATAGCAAAGCAATGTTGACCAAAGGTAGTGCTTACTCTTTCTTTCTTTTCTTTTTCCTTCTCAGGGTCAACGTCGGTGATGCAGTTCTTAACCTTGTAGATTTTTTTATGCCTAGAGTCCACAAGCGCAGTCAGTAAACGATGAGAGTTTGAGGACAATGATGACGGCATGAATCTCATCTTCTTAAGCAGCTTCCCTTGTGATTGGAGGATTCCCTAAGGTTTAGAACCAAAACATGAAAGTAAATATCTGATTAACACTAACAAATGAAGTATCGCTACAAGCTCAAAGCAGAAGTCAAGAGGCAAAAATCATATTGGATATGGAAAAATGAATAACTTGGAAAATGCTAAGAGAAACACGTTGCCAAAACTTTAAAGATAATACTGTAGATAAAGTCGGCAACAAAAAATCAATGAGCGAATGTTGTGAGTTGTGAGCTTGAGGAAGAAAATTTCTATGAAGAACAAGCCATGGACTGAGAAAGTAACAACAATGCCCTAAACTGTGGCAAGAAAATAAAATCACCGTGTCAATTGTGAAGGACTCAAAAGTAAAACACGCATGTAGTTTCAGACTTCATTGGCCTATAGAATAAGCCACCAAATCCACAAATCAAAGAGTCGACAGCATTGTTTTTATAGAACTACGAAAGTATTTATCAGAATTTGTGGCTGTGATACTACTAACTTATGAATGTTCACGCTTCGATACTAGGAAGACTACCACAAATAGAGAATTCAAGCAACTGTAATTTAAAATGAAATCTACATTAAGACTGACTGAATGGATAAAAGAATGGTGGAAAAGGACATAAATAGTAGGGAAAATCACTGACCTTGCCGTGTCTAAGAAACAAGTATGCATTATCATGCTGAGCATCTTGCACTGATATGTCAAGAACCTCGTTCCCTATTTGTAGCTGTAGACTGCCATCTGACCACCTCACAAAGCGTGCATTGCTTTCTCGCTGAAAATCAGATATTTAAGTCAGTACTTAGAGCACTTAATCCAGGACAAAATCTACTCCGAAGAATTCAGCTGCATGCCAGTATGCAGCAATCTTAAGGCAGACAGTAGGCAGACACAAGGAACTTCTGTAATAGCTAAAACATTGCAGTATAAAATAATCTGAATATTTAAAACAAAGCCATGGATATTTAAAAAAAATAAAAAAAATAAAGTGGGTGTACACTTACAGCTAGTGTTCCATTTGCCTTTTTCACAGTTCTCCACCGCACAATGTTGTTCTCTAATCGAATTCGCTTTTTAGCACCAGATTCGTCAGTGACAAAGACATCCTCTTCTACATATGTCTTGGGATCAAAAGGCTTTGGATCAATGCCCATGATATTTGAAACTCTTATCAGGTTCATCTGCAAGTACAATAATACAATAGTGATGAAAATGTTTCCCGCACCCTCAATAGCTTAAAATGAACAAAATAAATGCCAAAAGTGAACACATAAGATTTATGTTAAACCTAAAATTTATGTTATACCTTCTCAGGGAGTGCAGGAGGAGGGCGCAATGGTACTTCTAACTCCATAGGGGGGCCGAGTGGTTTCTCCCTTTGTTTGTTCTCGATTTCCTCTTCCGAACCATACATCGCGTCTTCCTCACGCACTAAATCATCCGGCCTGATATCTTTCTCATAGCTTTCTTCTTCTTCAACAGGATATTTCTAACAGTTAAAACCATGTACGGACAATCAAAATCCTTGTGCATCAAACATTAATGTTATTGCCCAATGCCAAAGCACACAGAAACTAATAATATAGAATATCAAAGTAGCGGTCTTACTGGTTCCTGCTCCATATCATGCATGCCACCATATTCAGCTGGCTCTTCTTCATCAGAATCTCCAAATACATCGCGAATCTCAGCAGTTGACTGAGCTAAATGAGGTTGACTCCTCTCTTCAGGAGACTCCCTATTTCATGACTTAAATCTCAGTTAAACCTTAAAAGCATGATGCTAGGCAATAGCATTAGAGGACAAACAACGAAGTTCTGAAGGAATATTTTCGGTGAGAGAAAGGATAATCACAGGTACATATGATTAGAAAGCATTTCTGACCACTCCTATTTTATTTACCCTAGGAGGTGCCCCACATGGCTTATGATTCCCCACTACTAGTTACCTCGGAAATGTACTGACTATAAGCATGTCAGACATGCTGCCTCTTTGATTAGGCTCATTGCCATTGGTAATGAATAGAATGTGCTTACCCTGGTCTTCTTGTAAATATTTTTTTTCGTACAACACCACAAAAAGTGAAAATATCAACAAACAAAAATCGCCAAGAGAGTGGAAGTATGATCTGCTTACCCTGGTCTTCTTGTCTGACCAACTTCTTCATCATCATCATCCTCGGGGTCAATATACTGAGGTTCTTGTTCTTCTGAATGTTCTGATCCACTTTCGACCACATCTCTTCTTCTGCTAGTCGCTACTCTCTGGGAATAATCTTCTTTTTCATCGCTGTCAGCTTCTCTTGCCTCGCTTGCATCTTGGAGCTCACCAGCATTTACTTCCTGTGAACTTTGCTCTCTTTCACCTTCGCTCTCTCCAACTTCCTGTTCTTCCTCACGGTATTCTCCTTCACTTTCACCTTCCGCTTCCCCCTGTCCCTCCTCATAAGGCTCGCCTTCAACCTCTTGCCCGTCTTGCTCAGGAACTCCATCATTTTCATCCTGATCAAACTCCAGTAAGGACTTTCCAAAATAAAAAAAATCCGGATAATGGCACAAATTAAATATCAATGTAAACACATAAACCCATGAGGGCCATGACCTTAGGTTACTTTGACAATTCACTTTCGGGGCCATACCCGTGTTCAACACGATATGATACGACCACGGTGTCGCTAGGAATCTTGTACCCAACACTTCGCTAGTGATGAGAAAAGGTAACATACAGTGAACAAATACTCTCTATAAAGAGTCTAGTATGATTTCTGATGATTTTAAAACTGAAATTTCAAATTTCAAAGACTCTTATATAAAGAGTCTAATATTTCTTACTTTTATTTAATGAATTTAGACAGAGTCCCAGTGTCCAAAAACCTGAGTCATGCCGAGTCCAACACTTAAATACGTAACACCAGAGTCCAAGTAACATAGCCCATGACCCGCCCATGCCCCATGGTTTTAAATCAAGTACACAACACCGAAACACAAACGTTTTTTTCTGCATTTTGACACAGCATTTACCGAGTTTATCAATATTAGGCCACAACAACTTATAACGCGACCATAATCGATACCAGGATAAACTCTGCAAATGCATATATATCACATATCTCCCACAGTCCAAACTATGCTAGCTTAGAAGCCAAAGCATTGAAATCTTCAAAAGCAACCCACAATATTAGCAATTTTACAATTCAACAACCAAAAAAAAAAAAAAACAGAAACTTTATACTCAGCAATGAGCCAAAAATTGACACCTTTTTGCAACTTACATACCTACATAACAACGAAAAATTGTCGAATTTCACAAAAAAGACCAAACCTTGCACAAATTTTCGAATAACCCAGAATCTAAATTCCACAGATTAACCAAAAATTAAGCTGAAAATCAACCAAATAAGCGATACCCAGATGAAAAAACCAAAACCCCAATAATTTTATTCAAACAAAATATAATATTTATCAACAATTATACATAATAAACTAAAAACAAAAAATAAAATCATCCAAAAATAAAAAGGGGAAAAAAGGGAGGGAATTACAGAAAGATAATTGGGACGATGATGATTGGATTCATGCTCAGAATCAACCTCTTCTTTTTCAACTTCTTCATCTGCTTCTTCTTCATCTGCTGCTGCTTCTTCTTCTTCTGCTTCATCTTCAGATTGATCGCCGAATAAATCTTGCATCATAATATTCCTTTTAACCTTCTTCATCTTCCCCAACTATGAATTTTAATTTTAATTTTCTTTTTTTTTTTTTTTTGTGTGTGTTTGTGTTATTTTTTTGGTTTTGATTTTGTGCTATGTAATTTTGTTCAATGAGCCTGTGTTTGTATAGAAAACCCTTTTAATTTCAAGTGTCCTTTTTTTTCCTTTTTATGTTGTTCGATCGCCGGTCCAATCGTATAAGGGAAAGTAGTCTCTTTTTTTTTTCCTTCAAAATTAGACGATTTTTGGTGCATAATAAGCGATTATATTTAGGTTGATTGCGTAATTGTTGAATATTACTCGTATAAACATTAGTGAAAGGTGTAAAAGTGATCATGTTTTAGTCAATAATGGTTACAATCAGCCTAAATGTGGTTACGTTTTGTGAATTGGAATAACCGTCTTTCACTTTGTTAGTGAAAATCGTTAAATTTACCCTACACATATCTGGTTGATATTTAGTTATCGTATAAACCATTTCAATTACCATAATCATACTTTTTATTACCATTATAATCTCATTCGGAGTATTTATTTTGCTCTTTCTCCCACCATTGTGACTCCCCGAGCCACCTCGTACCATCGTATTGGCCCACTCCCTCTAAGCCTTGTTTCCCCCACCATGCCACCCCACTCTCACCTCTACCACCGTCGGCAGAGGCGGACCTTCCTTGTATTGGAAGGGGGCCTGGCCCCCCCTGAGATTTAGTTCAATTAGTAGTGATGCTAGTATTGTGCAGCTAAAGGAGAGTGGCTTAGTGGTAGTTTTGTTGTCATAAGTTTCAAATAGGTTTGGGCTTCAAACCTCATTATCAACATTTTTTTTTAATTGTTTCCTTTTTTTTTTTTTTCCCCAACTAATCTCTTTGAACCTTTTTTAATTTTTCAAAGTTAGTCCTTTTTACAACATTCATTTTAATATCCATATAATTTAGGGTCTATAAGTTGATCCTTTTTACACATAAAACGATTTTACGACTCAATCATTAAAAGCCAATTATTTTCCCATTTAAATTTCAAAATTTATTAACATGTAAACAATTATTATTTTTTATCAATTTAACAAGATAATATTAGTATAAATTGTTGTACCCTCATGTAATTTAGATCTATATGAGCATAATACACATAATCATATCTTTTGATTATGATGAAGACAATATTAAATTAGTGATATTATATACTTCGTATTATAAATGTTATATTTGTGGCATGCGAATCTATACGGTAAGCTTTACATTTGACTCAATGTCCAAAACTTGTAATTGGATATGTTTGTATTGTTTGAATCGTCGGTATGAAATTTAGGTAACGATCAAATCAGGTTATTTGAAATGTTAAATTAACTATCGATGATATATTACAATTTAGGTATGTGGGATCACAAAAGTTAAAGTCCTAAGTTTGAACCTTTCTTTATATACAATAATATTTATTGCCTATGACCGTTGGAAAATTTTAGTCATGTATATTACGTTATATATTTTGGTTGGCCCCCCTAAAAAAATCATTGAAGATCCGCCACTGACCGTCGGCGTTCCCCCTTACTGCCACTAGCGAGCGGTGCTCTCACCCTGTTAAAGAAAGGGCATAAGTGAAAATTTTATGATTTAAAAATTTTACGTTTGGGTACGATTGAGCAATTACGATTTTAGAAATAGGTCAGATTAGACCAACATTGAAAGGTTGATTAAGAATTGGAGCAAATAAATTGTCACATTTTCATGTCCCTTGGTCTCCCATTCCTCCACATGTAAGAAAGAGATTTAGGACATGTATTTTTCCAAATTTATTTTCAAAGACATTTGATTCATTTCGATTGATTCAAATTTCCATTCTGGGATTTAGTTCAAATTTCACCACTTCATTTCGATTCAAAGACTTGGTATGTTATAAAATTGAACTTGATTCAGTTCAGTTCAGCTCATTTCAGTTCAGTTCATTTTATTTCATTTCAGTTCAACTCTAAAAAGTTTGAAAGAACAGATCCTTATTAGTATATGAAGTAACATGAATGAAATAGGGAGATAATCCGCTGTAGTTAAGAATTTCATTTTTAGTTTTTTTTTTCTTCTCACTGTTTTCGTTCAAACTATGGCAAGACCTATAAAAAACATAGTCCTAAAATCAGTCTCAAAACAACTTTTTTGTTTTGGGTTATTTAGAGATTCCGAAAATTAGTAAATAAAAAAGTGTGTACCTAAAACGGATACACCCGTTTTAATTGAAATTCAATTAATGATCGCCTAAACATAAAAGCTGAAGCTATGAACACAGAAAAACACCGATAAATTTCTGGCCATTTCGTTATTCAGGCGAACTAGATCAAACTTGTCAAAAAAAAAAAAAAATCCGACCCAAAAAACGATTCTGACTCAATAAAACCCTAATTTAATAGGATCAACTCACCTTGACAAAAAAAAAAAAAAAAAAAAAAAAAAAAAAAAAAAAAAAAGGCGTTAGAAACAAGACAAAAAAAAGAAAAGAAAAAAAAAAAAAAGGGAAGATTACACCATTATTTAACAGCATATCTTACCCACAGCAAATTACTTCCAATCTAGCATATCTAACAACAGCAAGGCCTCCACTTCTGTACTAGCAACATCACAAAAATCCATTTCTATGCCGAAAACATCGACCTGTTCGTCGCTTCCTTTATCGGTAAGAAGCAACGAAATCCAAGCCCTAATGCCTGATATAAAGGGGTGAGCCGGTGAAAATTCGAGATAATCTGATGCGTGAGCCCGATAAGATGTCCGATCAACGTAATCAAATAGTGCTTTGTTAATAATACAGGCAAACTTGTCTGTATCCTTGCGACTGGCCAGCATGGATATGCTAGCGATTTGACAAACAGGCAGAGGAAAAATGGGAACGGGGAACATCATCTTAAAGTCGGGTTGTTTTAGATGGTATCGTAGTATGCCGGAGATTCCCGTGGGGGGATCTTTTATGCCCGTGAGGAAAACGGATCCGGGTACCACTTCGGAAAATATTAGCTGCCCTTCTAACCAAATGTCGATGTAAAATTCCAAGTCGTTGAAGGACAACTTAGGAGGGAGAAGATCTCGACTTCTTTGTCGCTTGTAAAAGGTTTGATAGAGTTTATAGTATGACATAGAGGAGGAGGATGACCTTTTGCAGATTGAAGGCCATCTCCTACCACATGAACATTTCCAGAAATAATCGTCTTGGGCTATTTCTTTCCATTGTTTGCAGACTAACATACATGAAGCAAGATCAACACCGTCAAGTAGAGGAAACACAGCCTTCAACGCTTCATGTGTCACCTTGCCGCATGGTTGATGGTCATACAGCATTGAAAATGCTGAAGCAAAGTTAATTTCAACAAAATGACTGGAAATCTGCACATATTAAGATAAATCAGTTCAAGTGATTTTACTAAAGTGATTAAAAAAAGCAAAAAAACGTCGAGAAGTGCAACGTTAGACACGCTGGATTCACAAAATTAAGACCAAAGTAAAAATAGAGAACAATGTAGAGTTTGTAGACCACAATAGTAGACCAGAACATTCCTGGAGAAAATATACCATCAGGAGTCTAATTTCTTGGCATGTTTGGGAACTACTCCGTAAATCATAAGCGTACGCCGTCAGTCATTCCTTTCACTACAGTATTCTGATTTTCGTCAATCGATCAGTGACTACTTTGGTTTGGTAAAATGCTACCTACATACAAGCCACCCTAGGTACACCAGAACTACGTCTAGACTTCATTTTCAGCAGTCTTGGCACTCACTCGAAAACATAACGTCGATTGAAACTGTACAACAATAAGGTTTTCAGATAACATCTCAAACTTCCACAAGGGGTTTCAACTGTACAACAATAAGGTTTTAGAACACGTCACAAGTCAACTCTACCATCCTATTTTGTTATCTCCCCTTATTTTCCTTACCTTACCTGTAACAAAAACGAGAGGGAGGTTTCATCGAGAATAAAACCACCACCATTATGATATTGTCCGCTGGAGGGCAAATAATAAACAGTATAGTTGTTGGCACCTTCTCAAAAGGTCTCCTACAACAATGTCGATCAAATCTCCAAACACAATACTGTGGGACTTCAGTGGTCGCCACAACAATACTCCCTCAAACCAAAAACCACCGTGATTCGTGATCTCAGCTCAAGCAATAACCAAACTGATATAAACTCATTTTGTGTCAGCGGTATCACAGTCACCGCCATATACTCCGTAACTCCGACACTACGGATTATGTTTTTCGGTTTTAAAACAACTCTCTAATAATCTGCCTATGTAAGACGTAGGCTGTCACCCCAACATTTCAACACCCAAATTCCCTAATCCAGTCGATTTTTCCGCTACCCTAATTGGACCCAAATTCTCTAATAATCACCTATGTAAGACGTAGGCTGTCACCCCAACATTTCAAAACCCAAATTCCCTAATCCAGACGATTTTTCCGCTCCCCTAATTGGAACTGATCATCATATCGACGGCCTACAAGTACGATAATATCCGCTTTATGTTTTTTTCCGGTCTAAAAGCAAATCTCCTCTAAATATCTGCCTATCTAAAGCATAGGCAGTCACCCCAACATTTCAAAACCCTAATTCCCAAATCCAATTGAAATTCTGCTCGTAGATTTACCCCTAAATTAGTTGATCATCGAAAAATATTGAGAGTTTTGACCTATAAATCTATAATTATCCTCCAAAACAGTTAGATTTAGAACCGATACATCAACAACGCATCAAAATCAACTCAAAAATCTCGAACACGACAACAACAGCAACAATATATCAAAATTGAGAAGTCAAACATCAATCGGTACTTTTAACAATGAACTCAAAATTGAGAAACCCTAATTAGACGTCGATCATTTGCATGCAAATCAAACAGAATGAACTGAAAAAAAGAGGGGAAATTACCAAAGATGTATGAATTTCGTCGCAGAATTTGAGGGGAAAGAACCCTAGAAAGTAGAAATGGTGACTGAGATGAGAAGTAAATTAATCGATCGAATAATAAATTGCATTTGCATGCAACGATTAGCTGTGATTATTGTCGGAAATCACGGAATTTTTGTGAAAATTGAGATCATAAAATTATGTGCTGCGACGAAATAATCAATTTGACCCGGTTAAATAATACGGAGTACGGTTTTTATTCAATCGTAGGAGGCGCTAGGTCATTACAACAGGGAGAGATTCGAACCTAAATTTTATTGCCAAGTCATTATACCCTTGGATTGTTTTTGTTTTCTCGGTGTAAAATGATACGGATATTTTTACGGGTACCTTTGAATTTTTCCTTTTCTCATTAATAGTCTTTTTTTATGAAAAAAACTTTGAGTTACGATAATTTTAGGAAAAAATTTCGTCTCGTGTTACCTATGAGGTTTAACATTATTCTAGTAGTATCCAACTTTTCAACTTTATGTCATTGGTACTCCTAAATTTTGGGTTTAATGCACAACGTAGCTAAGATGATGACGCCAATAAAAATTGATGACATGGTACCCTGAAATTTCTAAAGTTATGTAATCCGTACATGATACCCTTGAAAAATATTTTTAAAACTAATAATAATGGAGGAAAAACTAATATTTTAAATAAATACAATTAAAATCATTTATATTTAACGTCGTTATTACAGAGAGGCAAATTAAGAATACAAAGCGAACCTCAAGCGTATCATGGACTTAAAATTAAAAAGTTGGGTATTGGAAAAATGTCAAACCTCGGGGGTATCGAGAGAAATTTCCCATAACTTAATTGTCCGATTTCCCAAAATGGTAAATTTTATTTTGTGTTGTACGTCTTAAAGAGATCTTCGATTTGGGAAAAAAAAATCTTATTTGTTAATTTTTTAGTTGAAAGTTATGATCGGTCAAAGTCGTTTCACGAAATAAACTTTGACTAACTAAAACTACATGGTACAAGTTCCGAAAACGATTAATTTTTTTCCAAACCAAAGATCTCGTAAAGACTTATTACAATATTGAAAAAAATTATCATTTTTCGAAAACGTAGGTAAGAGTTATTGCTAATTTAATTTCTTTTTCATGAAAAAAGGATATAAGTGAGAAATTGAAAAACTTAAAAGGTACAGTTGGAAATTTCCCAAAAAATTAATTTGACCCGGTAAAAGTTTTTATACTCATTTAGTCGTATTTTTTTAACCCTGATATGTTGCACTATTTTTTACGTGGTTCCCCTATTTTTAAAGATTTGACATAGGTGAGACAATATTATATACTTCGTACGGAGTATTACGTATTATAATTGCTCAATTAGCTTCAAACTTTATATAAATGTATTCATTTTGACCATAATTTTTTTTTTAACATTTTGTCATTTTATAATTTTAATTACCTAATTTCTAAAAAAATTAAAAAATATTTACAAGTGATCAAATTCTTCTGAAATTAGGCTCTGTTCTTTTCAGCTTAATTTCAGCTCTTAATTAAATTCAACTCAACTCTTATAAGTTTAACTCAGCTCCTATAAGTTCAGCTCTAATAAGTTCAGCTTTTATAAGCCCCACTAAACTTTAATTTACATTGACTTCAGCTTTTATAAGTTCAACTCCAAAAAGCCGAAAATAATAGAGCCTTACTCGAATTATTAAATTAAGAATCAAAACTTATGTATCGAACAAATAATTTTATTGTTGATAAGAAATTAGTCACTGGGTTTTTAGGTAGTGGTCGTAGGATGTAGACATGTAGTGCGGTGTTGGTGATTGGTGGTTAGGCCGACAAGGGTGGGGCGCGTGCAGTTGTGGTGGTTTGCATTGAAATGGGTGGTTGGTGGTAAAGGTGGTTGGAAAAGGGGTGGTCAGCAGTGATGTTATTGATTGTAGTGATTTTTTTGGAGAAAAAGAGAGAAAAAAAAGGTTGAAATTGAGAGATTAAATTTATAAAATACGGAGTAAAAGTTTTAGGTGGCCAAGGCCCGAGCCCAGACCAGCCCGCTACGGGTCGGGCTTCATATTCAAAGCCCTTAGTTGGTCGAGAGGTGGAGGGCTGAGCTCGGGTCGCGCTTGAAAATTAAGGTCCAACTTCGACCCGTTAGATATAAGTTTCTTAAAAAGAACGGGTTCGGCGGGCCGGTCATAAAAATCAAGGGTCAGGTCTGGCCCCTTGCTTGGGAGAGCTGGGTCTGGCTTTTGTTAGTTGTGGCAGGGTGGGCTGGCCAGCTCTAGATTAAACTGTCCATTTTTTGTGAATATGCAGAGTTATGATACTTTGTAGGTTTGAGATTTATTAAACCTAAAAAACATCATTTCGGTCTCTTATACTCCGTACATAACTAAGCTAAAGATCAAATATTAAAAAAAAAAAAAAGGCATCGTTTATTGGGACGTTTTAGTAATGCAAAACTGACAGCTTAAAGACATTTTTTGCTTTTCACACAATATCGCTTAGATGACTTCTACTATAATGTCGGTACGCCATATTAAACACCATTTTCAATGACGTTTTATCTCTTATCGCTACTTCCCTATAATCCCATCTCAAATGACGTGTTCTCCCTTTTCATTAGATTTTTTTAAATTTTATTTTATTAAATTTACGTGAAACGATACTCGTACAAATTGTTTTTTTAACTCCTTAAACATCGTCATCCCGAATTTCTTCGGACATATTAGAACCAAATTGAACTGAACTAAACCTCACCAACCACCTTCGTCCGCCTTTCACAGCCACCGTACTCCGTTGAACATTCAAATCAATGACTTCAATTTCATCAAACCCTAATTTACAATCTCCAGAAATCCCCTTTTCTTTGCTCCGACAATGGCGGCCAAATGCTCAGAGAAACCTCCGAAATCAATGGTCCAAGCTTTTCGCTCTCACTACTCAATGGTCTTCTTCTTCTTCTCCTTCTTCTCGTTCTCACGCCACTTCTCTCGTTAATTCTCACCTTTCTTCCACGTACTTCTTCTCCCTTTTTCCTTACACTGCTCATTCAATTCAATTCAATTCAATTCAATTCATTCATTCTTCTGTTTTTTCATAATTGTGCTTTGTTTTGTTTCGGTTTCGCATCGTTTTTTCTAGGGAAAAGTCTAAAATAAGACCGTTGTATTTGCTCAATACCTTATACAATACAATGTCGTTCATAAATGGGGTATTAGTAATTAGTAATTCTATTGATAGCTGTACTCATACGACGGTCTCGTAGTATAATTACTGATTTTCGGCTAAAATTTCACTGTCTATGTGATTCGGGTTTATCAATTTGGCGCAATTATTAGGGTGGTGCGTTAGCTTCGGTTGAATTAATACCTCATACAATGTCATTCGTAAATGGGGTATTGAGTAATTCTACTGATAGTTGTACGCATTTTCGAGTAATTTTTGACTGGCTGTGTACTTTGGTGTTTAGCTACTCTCATTCAATTAGGTTCGTAACGTATCAATTTGGTGCAATTATTAGGGTGGTGCGTTCGGTTCAGTTGAATAAGTGTAACTACCGAGAAAAAAGCAGCCATTCTCAACGACTAATGTGAGCGACATTTTACGGGAAGTTGCAAATCCCCTCTACATGAGCGGAACAATGGAAATATGGAATATGTTGCAATTTCAGTGAATGGGTGACTAACTGACTATGCTACAAGTAAATGTATTTTTGAGTAATTTTTTGTGGGGGTTACTTTGGTTTTCAGTTGTGGTGGAGTTAATTTATTACATAAAACGTTTCACTAGAGACGCTGAGT
This sequence comes from Dianthus caryophyllus, assembly GCA_023091065.1. Classification (NCBI taxonomy): domain Eukaryota; kingdom Viridiplantae; phylum Streptophyta; class Magnoliopsida; order Caryophyllales; family Caryophyllaceae; genus Dianthus; species Dianthus caryophyllus. The sequence goes on along the minus strand of CM041526.1, from coordinate 7,173,098 downwards.
TTTTCTTTATTTCGAAGTAGCAAACATTTGATTACGAGGTTCGACAAAATATTCATCATCGGTAATTTGGACGCAGCCTTTCCTTGTTGGTAACACATGGCTGGGGCTATGAATGTCCAATCCCTCCGCCCACTTGAGGCATTGGGGAGATGTTGTAGTCGTCAGAAGTGAGTGAGTTCCTAGGAAGTGTTGATTTTCTATTGTCTATGGCTCTATGCAAATTGAATGAGATATATTCTCGTTTGGCTAAACTACGGAACTAGAAAGTACTTCGTATTTTGTACGTCTTAAAAGTATGGAGGTCGTATGTTTATAATTTGGGTAACATGTAAGGTTTTAGCTAGTGGATTTCCTCCCGAACCTTAAAATCGTACTTTGCCTCACCATCATGTTGTGATTGTTGTTACTTCGCTTGCAAAGAAATGGTGATGCTTTATTAACTCAAGTTCTGTTTTTGGCAGATACTTGGACCGTATGGACTTGGGGGTATTGAGCGATATGACCAATATCCGGGAAAAGGCTCGTTGTAAATTGTTAAAGCAGCAGGTTAGTCGAGCGTGATGAGTTTTATCCTTTTCAGATGTGTTTCAGTTTTGTCTTAATTAGCCAAAAGTTTCTTTTAGCATATAAAAAATGAGTAGGGATTATGAAGAGTCGGTAGTAGTATGTGATGCTAGGATACAATCAGATTAGTGACCAGGGATCTCAATTATGGATTGCCTGAGATGCTGCGCTTGTATTTTATTAGGACGATAAACTATGTCATATGGAGTACTACTTTTAGTGATTATAATTAGGCTAGGACTCGTTGGAGACTTAAATCAGAGTAACTGCGTGTGTTTTCACGTCTGACTACTGCTTTTGATAATTCACGTCAAACTAACACTTACGTGATTATGTTTGAAACCGTTATTAACCCTATTTGTTGAATTGTGTTTCAGGAGCTTCAAGTGAACCAACTTTTGTCCTCATACAAGTCTATGGTATGTATCCTAGACTAATCTGCAATGCAATTTGTTCTATATAACTAAAAATGTATAAATTTAATATGATAATAAAACATTTACATTTCTCATCAAAAAATAATAATCTTTTATAAAATTATATTTTTGACTAAAAAAGGTTGCGTATGGATAAAGAATAATACGGTCAAAGTGACGCATTGAAACCGCGCAAAAAGTAAATGGGGCATACAAAATGGTATGGAGGAGGGACTGAGGGAGTACTAAATACGGAGTACTCCGTATTACATAGGCTTCATGTTAAATAACACAAATAGATACAATTTTTGTGATTATTTTTGTTTCTTTTGAACTAAAAGTTTCAGCTTTAGAATGCATTTATGAGGGTCTGACAAGGAACATTTTCAGTCTGAGTCCCCCGAAAATGTCGTAAGTTTGTTGACACAACTCAGGATTAATATATTCGTACATCCCGTCCCCCCACCTCGCTCTTTGGTAAAGCATAATGCTTTATCTTCTTCTTTGTCACTGACGACGTCTGCAGTGTATCCTAATTAACGGATAGCGTTAACGAAATATATTTTGCAGGTCGGTGTAGTTGTTGACATGGCTAATTTAAGCAGATCAATGAGGTGCTTTCTGAAAGAAACCAGTGGTAGCCCCCTGATACAGTTCTCTAATACTGCAACAAATAGTAATGATACTGGTGACGGTGGAGGAGTTCCAGTCTTCACATTTCTGTCAATCTGCGCATTTGGTAAGTTGATCGGTGTTATTTTCGCAACACTATTATCTTATTCTTAAAGAGAGAAACATAAAAAGGTTACCCTTGTGTCTTGAAGGATCGTGTTGATTTAAACATGACTAGCTGCGGTACATATTGTGCGTAGCAGGGTATATTTGCTGACATTAGCAGAGTCTGTAAATGTTGTATGTTCGTGCTGCTGTGATATCAAATCAATCCAACCCATCCGCCGCTTAGGGTACCCTACTTCACACTGCATAGTGTTACTGAAATTACATTTAGGGATTGTTCTTCTCATCTTAATTTTTTTCTTAACTTTTTCAAATACATCCGAACATCTCAGAAAATTCAAGAATACTTCACATCTTCAGGATACAGGTGTCTTAAGAATAACTAAAAGTCAGCAAATTACGGATTTCAAACAACTTAAGATGAAGAGAACATGTCCTAAATCCATAGATTATTCTGGCAAAGGTGATGATATAATCTGCGAGTCCTAGGTGCACGCATCATAGGCTAGTATGAGATACTCTCTCTTCTGCAGAAATCCTTTGAATTTTCAGACATATACAAGATTTGAGAAGCAGGAGCATAACCTAGAAATAACAATACTTGCTTGCTACAATTTAGGTTCTTGAAAATCGAAGCACAAAGTATTTGCTAGTTATTTCTGATATAACACAACAGTAAAAAATCGAAGGTCTTTCTGAACAGTAGGTAGTAGTACAATGTGTGTTGATGATGTGGCGATTTTGTTTATTTAAGCTGCAGTCCTGGAATATATTTGTTCTGCTTGCTATTGATTTCCATTTCATTCTTATGATTTGAATCACGAATATTTCAGAGAAGCTAGCAGGAGAGCTTTTTGAAATGTTCAAACGGGAACTTCTTTTGAAGGTGATCCACCTTTTCGATTTAAATGAACATTTTATCACTTCATTCGTTATAATAGTTTGACCTATGTATGTTACTAATCATGGCCAGCAGCGTTTGCTTGTAGTTGAGCTGCTCTCAGTCACTAGTCAAAAGCACGATCAGTCCAATCAATTATCTTGGGCAAACGAACTTTACGATGGAGAAGCTGATCTCTTGAGCACCTGCAACGTGTACACTAAAGAAACTGCTGCACCTTGCCTCCCCAAATTAGACGGGTTCACATCTGAATCCGCTTATTCCAAATCCGATAAAAATCCAAGCAGTGAAATTTTACAGGTATTGAATCTCATATATGATGTCCGACAGTCTTTTTTTTTTGCATTATTGTGAATGCCAAACACGCGCTATCTGTGTTAGCTTGTACGTATATACTACTCGTAATATTAATATTGTGTGGCAGGTCTATCTGACAACATGGCTTGCAGAGGTGAATATTAATACATACAGGTAAACTAATCTCTCATCAACGTGAAACAATTTATGCATTATACAAGAGGGAAACGTTGAACTTCTCAGATCAGTCTTGCACTGAATGAGTAAGTGTTCTACTTTAGCTTCTAAATTGTTGAATTAAGGCACTGCTAATCTAGTATCAAATGCAAACGTACCGTCAAAGATGTCGACTACTCTATTAGAATACATAATACAACGTAGATTTGTAATTTACTGCATCAATCATGTGAAAATAATTTCATATTGTCTTCATACGAGTTATACCATATCGTCTTTGAAGGTTATGATATACCCAAATAAAAAATTTAGTCCGTCTTTTTTCCTGAGTTTCATAAGGGAAAATTTTGTGTACTGATTTGTGGATACTAATTGTGAAAAAATAAGGGGTGTAAGTGTGTAACCGAGCCGATCTGATACTGAGCTCGGAATCGGCTCGAAATTACCAAGCTCAAAAATTCAAAGCTCAGAATCGGCTCGGAAGAAGTCTCGAGCACAATTCGAGCTTTGTTGGATATTTATATTCAACTTTTTTTTAATATCAATTTAAATAAATATTATATAAAAATATTAATATATAAAATATTTTTATAAAAAATCAATCAAATGATATTACAAAGAAAATTTTTTTACACTTTTTGCAAAATATAATATGAATATTCACAAACAAAATTGTATAGAACATGAAAACGAGCCCAAAACTGAAGCTTCTGCTCCGAGTTTTGTTAAGCTCGAAATCGGCTCGGATTGGACCTAACTCGGCTCGGACTTGAGAGCAGTTTGACCAAGCTCGAACCGAGCTTTGACCGATTTGATTCCGAGGAGTCGCCGAGCCGGCTCTGATCATTTACACCCTACTGTAATCATAGGTACTAGTAAAGTTGTGATAGGAGGTATGCTTTTCAGAACTTGTTTTAAATCTCATTGTTTATTTCGCTTATTATGCTCTACATTTATCATTTCAGGGTGGACGAAATATTTGCCACAGTTGGCGAGGAAATGCGAATAAGCTTTTTGTGATGTATATGTCGCAAGATATCGACGAGAGATAGATCCATCGGCGATGGGTGTTTTTGGAACGAAAATCAACTTCCTTTTTTTTTTTATTTTAATTTCTGTTTATCTATGTTTTCTCTTTTCCCTTGTGTTTATTTTAGGATTATCTCATAGGAATGAGATTATTTTGACATTTAAAAAACTTGAGTATGTCTAGTATGAGGCTGCTTCATAAAATAAGATACATGAATGAATGTCACCTCACCATCTAAAACCCATCCCCTCCTTTTCAACATCCGAAAATAACGCTTATTATTCACTTTCTTGTTTTTACAGCACCACCACCACCAAGTCCATCACCACCACCATTACCAGCATCACCACTTCAACCACCTTATATCATCGCATCCCTATAATAAACCCACCGTATTCAAAGCAAGTGCAACCACGATCACCACCAAATACACCATCCCCCCACCGATGACCTAAAACCACCTCAACGTCGTTAAATTAGTGGTTTTTCTCATCTATTGCATCATGGCTGCTCAATGAAAAGATTCGTTGATCACATCAATCGTACATAAACGAGGTAAATTAGATCATCGTTGACTGACAAGTCGATTGGTGGCGTACCTGTGTTGACACATGAAGAGTGACCTCTTGATGATACGATGAATTTAGGATTGTTGGCCGATTTTATGTAACTGTGAAAGGATTGAGTAAGTTTTTTTCGATTATTTTTTGGCGTTACTTTTGAAATGTAATGAATTACTTATAATTAGTTATCATGTTACTTCTGATTACAATAGTTAGATTTCTTTAAAAAGTAACTTAAGATTGTTTGAAAGGTAACAATTATTTTCTTCAAAGTAACCACACTCTAATTAAAAAATTATTAGTATTTGAAGTGCTACTTTTGAAATTAATATGTTAAATTACAATATTAAAACCTCTATTGATGGACGGCAATTTATCAATTTTATGACTCAATATACTGTATAAATGGTGTGGGAGATTAGTTGCTAATGATAAATTTTGAGTGGATTAATTTTATTGGCACATTAATAGGTGATCTCATACAATGAGGCACATTCTCTAAGAATTTGTACAAAAAACTTTTGACAATAAGTTAGAAAGAACTCTTAAAGTTGATTTATTTGGAGATAAACAATGGTTTAAATTATTTTTAGCTGATTATTACAATTAATGATCGACTCTGTTGTACTAAGTCTTATACTATTTGCAATCATCATATTATATCGCCTTTTTAAAATTTTCAATCATCCAATCTTATAATGCAAACGGCTTATTAATTAAATATCCTTACCAGTACGGTTAATCGTAGACATGTTAGTGAGCTTTGTACAGTTCCCCAAACTTATGAAACTTTAAAGTTAAGGAAATTCTCAGTTGTGTCTCTAAAAAAATGACTTTTTTCACTTGTATTTCTGCAATTCTTATAATCCCAATTGTACCCTTAATCTCTATTAGGGAAGGTAAACGTGACCAAAATTGATTTAGACGTTATTTGGAGTCGTTAAGTGTCACCTTGACTCTAATTAAGTGCTTGACATGGGTCCCAATTATGCTCCCAACAGTTAAGAAAGTCGTTGGTGAGCGAAGGGATTGACGAAATTGATAGGATTCAATTGTTGGGCTTCATCTGATGTGCTTAATTATTGTCAAAGAGGCACTTAACTGCTCCAATTAATGTCTAAATCAATTTTGGTCATGTTTAACCTTCACTAATAAAAGGTCAATGATATAATTGGGATTATAAGGATTAAATGGGTATAAGTGAGAAAAATCAATCCTTCAGGGACGCAGATGAGAATTTTCTTAAAGTTATTATGCGTTGTTTGTTAAGGTGATTGTGGTATTAAAACTACAACTTTAGGGGTGAATTCAAGGTTATGTTAATTTCAATTTTAGGACATGTTTGTTCATTCAAATGACTCCGGAATGGGGATATAGTTTACACTAATTTTTGTATGAGACGATTTACATTAAATTATTACGACAAAACTATCTTATTTGTAGTCATTTATATGGGTTTCGTACTTTTTGAGTGATAATTGTAATAGTATATTTTAGTCATCATTTTCATGCTATTTGTTTTCCTTTAATTGATGATAATTGTAACAATTTTTGTCAGTGCTTATATTAGTGAGTGTTGTAGATCTATTTTACGTGTTTTTGTAATTGTTTAATTGTAATTTTCTCATAACAAATTTGATGACATGAAAAAACATAGGAAAAATGAAAGTGACTATCACAAAAAAAAAAAAAAAAAGATATATAAAAACTAATAAAAATGTTCCAAAAGTTAAAGAAGAAAAAAATTAAACAAAGAGGAAAAGGAAAAAAAGAAAAAGCATAAGAACGAGTGAAGTGTAAGTAATTCTCCCAAAAATAAAAGCGAAATCTTTGTGTGAGGCATGTGCTTTACAAATAAACTTATTGTAAGGCATACCATGAAAGTAATTCTTTTTATTTTAATAACTTTTGTGTGTTGTGTCTTACGTTAATTATCGTTAGTACGGTCTTACAGAAGAACTATTCAAAATAAAATATTCGAATTTTATTCAATTAATTTATACTCCGTATTTTGTATTTATATTTTTGTAAATTAATTTCATTTTTGCGTAATGAAATTAAATTAAAAATTAAAATTTTAATTTTAATTAAATGAAAACAAAATCTCATCATCTCTTGATAACATAACGGAATTTACTTCACCATTCTCTCTCCCACGACTTCACTAAATCCAAAAAAAAAAATAAAAAAAAAAAAATTGAATTTCTTCTCAAATGTCTCCTTAATTCATCAATTTAGGGTTTACAATTTTGGGGGAAAAAAGTTCATGTGAAAATGCGGAAGTTTAATCGATGAATTTCAGCGGTTGTTCTCTAATGGCGGCAACATCATCGTCGTCGTCGACAATCGTATCAATTCCGAGCACTTTGTTGCCGGAAATTTGTTCGTCGTTTCATTCGTGCGAGTTTGTTAGTGTTTCTTTTTGTTCGGAGTTACGCCGCCGCCGTCGTCGCCGCCGTTGTGCCGCCGTTCCGGCCTCCGGAGATCGTGGTTTCCGGCGGCGGTGGAGAGTGAATGCGGCGACTTCGTTGCGAGTTTCGGATGCGCGTGTTAATGGTGGTGGTGGTCACTCGGTTTCGAATTTAGCTGGTGTTGAAATTCCTGTCACTTGTTATCAGGTGAATTTTGTTTAGTGCTTTTTGAATACTTGTGGTTGAATTTCATGTTTTAATGATCCTGTAATGTAGAATTGTGGCGGTTTTTTCTTGTTTGAAGTTGATTTTTTATTGATGACGGAAGAACTAATGCGATTTGAGGAACATTTATGCGCTCGTTGATGTATAATTCCCTCTATTTACATCGCTTTGTGGACGGAATTTTTGTCGTAATTTGATTGGATTTCAGTACTGATTGCTCTTAAAAGAGCTTGTGAAGGTCCTTTCTTCGGTCTGATGCATAATCTCCAAGAAGACTAGCGATGAATTTGCGCTTATGCAATTTTCAAGTGAAATTGTTTGTGGATGATCGTTGTTGGTGGAGGATGCATTCAGGGGATTGTTAGCGAGTTAATGTTATGGTTTACATTGGTGTAGCTTCGATGATGAGTTTTTGAAACGTTTTCAGTTCACGTATAACTGTATAAGTGTCCTACATTGATATAAAATGAGAGAATTTATCACTTTATAAACGACTTTCCCCTTTTCTTGTCAATCAATTTTGGGTGATATAGTTTCTGCTTATTAAGCGAACTCTTCACTACGAGGGGAGTCGTTAACTTGTTACTCCCTCTATTCAAATCCAATGGCATCCTCCATTTTTTCACACTTGTCGAGACGTATTCTGCAACGACAATATCTATAGTTCTAAATTGTATAAAAATATAAAAATTGATATTAATGTTCAACTTTTCAAGACAAATAAAACAAGATCCTACATGATTATATTTTTATTTATACATTACGAGTTATTTCAAAGATTCTCCACCTACATGAATAGTGGCAAAAAGTGTTTGGATGCCATTGAATTTGAATTGAGGGAGTACTTGATACTGGAATTACTGTTAGTGTTTAACTGCTAATGAACTGGACCATTTATTTGTAGTTCAATTACGATTGATTTTCCCTTTTCCCAGCGTTGAAGATCTTTTAACTTATTTGCCTTGCACAAGTGAGTGTTCAACAGTGAAGAGGTAGATAGTTGATCACTTTGAGTTTCCCCAAATGTTATACTCCGTCCATTCAAGTCAAATTGGGACATTTGCTTTTTGATGTCAAAGTTTGACATCGTAAATATACCTTAAAACTATGAAAATTTTAAAAATGAACCTAACATATTTGGATATATTATCTAATACGGAGCAATATATTTCAACATATTTGGTAAAGAGAAAATTTCACGTATACGTAGAGCAGAATATGGTTAAAGTGCTCAAAGACTGGACAAATATTGTATGTCTCTGTAATAGGTGTCAAAAGCGGGTTGTGAGTACGTTCACTTGAGAACATTGATTGAAAAGGTTTATTCAGCAAGTTAATTCATGAGGTGGATCATATATGTCTCTGTGAAATGTTATAAATTTATTTTTTGTTCGCATACGCCATATGTGTTTGGGTTGGAATAATTGTGTTTTAACTGTCTACTAACTCCGGAAAAATGTTATCGAAGTTATATACTGTGTAGTTCATAGACTTTACCACCGGTTCTTTTGTTATGTAAACTTGAGTTTGATGAATTTCATGCATCAATTTGGCGTATATAACCACATGCACCATTATATTCGTCAGTTATGGATATGTACACACCATTTTTTTCTTTGGGTTTAATGTGCATCCTAAGGTTTTAATTTGATCATTTGGTAGTCATTGGAGCTGAATAACCGCAGTTATCAAATGTTACCTGTTTTAGAGTTTAGACTTTACCACCACTTATTCTGTTATGTAAACTTGCTTGCAAGTGTTGCAACCACAATTTTGGAATTCATCCTTGCCACATTATATCGAATAATGGATACATATGGCAAATACATTTTGCAGATTATCGGTGTTCCTGATAAGGCAGAGAAGGATCAAATAGTGAAGTCTGTGATGAATCTTAAAAATGCTGAGGTCGAAGATGGGTACACTACTGAAGCTGTTACTTCTCGTCAGGTAAAAAAGACCAACTTGTAAATGATTTACATGTTTATGCAGGTTTTACTATTTTTATGATCTATTTTTTTTTTTTTTTTTTTTTTTTGAATGGACTATCTTTATGATCTTGTTTGTTTGTCAAAACTAAGTACAGTGTGTTCTATTTGTAGGAATTGTTGATGGATGTTAGAGATAAACTTCTTTTTGAACCAGAGTACGCAGGCAATGTCAAAGATAAAATTCCACCTAAATCTACCCTGCGAATCCCATGGGTGTGGCTGTCTGGTGCTCTATGCCTTCTACAAGAGGCGAGTTCCATTTTGTGATTGTGCACTTGTGCAGATGAGATACATTCTTATCTCAATGTTTTCTTCTTATGTCATCCACAAAGTAAACATAATTTAAATAAGTAATGTTTAATTTATGAGTTTGCTACAGAAAATCCTAGAATAGTTGTCTACTGTCAAGTGATGTAAAAAACGGGTCTGAACGAAAATCCACCGAAGAAGTTTGCTTCTCATAGGTTTATTTCTCCAATTTCCCTTGTCAGAAGATCATCAGCCAGCCTTTTTGTGTGCGTGAAAAACATAAGATTGGTGCTTTCTGGCTACTTCTGGTAGGAACTGTAGGAATAAGACAGTTTTCTGACGTCTTTGAGATTCATATTGCAGGCTGGAGAAGAAAAACTTGTTTTAGAAATTGGTAGAGCATCTCTTCAGTATCCTGATTCCAAGCCACATTCTCACGATTTGCTTCTTGCTATGGCTCTTGCAGAGGTAAGATAGGAAGAAAGATGTCGGCAGGTCCCTGAAACGTAATCTAGTTGCCTTGTTATGTGTCCCTTTCTTATTAATTATTATAGGTGCTTTCTTGAAGTGTGCGATTGCAAAGGCCCATTTAGAGAAGAATAAAGTATCTCAAGGCTTTGAAGCTCTTGCTCGTGCCCAATGTCTTTTGAGGAGCAAAAGTTCTCTTGAGAAAATGAATCTTCTATTTGAGGTAATTGTTGATCCTGTGCATTAGAAGGTCCGTTGAGACGACTTCTTCATTGCTATTAACAGTTTTGGACTTTGGAATAAGTGTGTTATTAACAAAACTGCACTGACAGTTTGGTTTTAGTATTTTATTGACAAAACTGCATTCAATATTTTTATACCCTTCTTAACTTACAGTTGTTGACTTTTGAATCTGACCGTAATGTTGAGAGTTTTGTACTTGAAATGTTTTTGACTTTGAACTACCTCATTTGATTCTGGCTCTGCTGTGTTTGCACATATAATTTTAGCTCCTGCTATTTGTTGGCTAGTCACATTATTTACCATCTTGCTACTCCCCTCATTCCATATAGTTGTATACATTTTTGTTTTTTCAAATTAGTTCTATACGTTAACTAATAAGGTGAGCTTCAAATTTAGGGTCATTTTTTTTTTATACCATTCACTATTACTAGTGGTTGATTGTGGTGGGAGGAAAGGTTGTGGTTAAACTGTGAGGTAATATAGTAAAATTCTGCTCAAGAGTCACGACCCTACTTTTTCTATCTTTCACTAAAATTGCGCAAAGGTGAATGTAAATGACAAAATGGAAGGGAGCAATACATCTCATGGACAAAAATAACAATGCTTTTATCAAATAACTGTGGGTGGCTTAGAATCGTAGATGAACATTACTTTTCCTAATGGTTTATCATAACTGTCCACAGATAGAAGAGTCTTTGGAAGGGCTTGCACCTGCCTGCACATTGGAGTTATTGGCAATGCCTCAGACACCAGATAATGTTGAGCGTAGGCGTGGAGCTATTGCAGCTTTACGGGAGTTACTGAGCCAAGGTCTTGATGTAGAAGCTTCATGTCAAGTTCAAGACTGGCCATGCTTTTTTAGCCAAGCACTTGGTAAACTCACAGCTGTGGAGATTGTTGATTTGATTCCTTGGGACATTTTAGCATCCACTCGAAAGAACAAGAAGTCACTCGATTCACAAAACCAGAGAGTTGTGATAGACTTTGATTGCTTCTACACTTCATTGTTGGCTCATATCGCTTTGGGTTTCTCAAGCAGGCAAACAGCTTTGGTAAATTGCTTTCTATTCCAGTTTCCCTTATTATTCATTTTGGTGAATAGTGTTCTATTCCGATTTGCCTTTTTGTTCACACTTATCACTTATGTGCTTGCTTTATAGGCTGTTATTATGTGCCTTGCATACTACCTCTCTCTGTACTCTTTTATCTCTTTTCTTTGGTTTGATTTCACTTTTGAGTAGCAGGTTTATGCTACTTACTACAGCATTGTTTGTGTACTTCTGAAATTGAATTATGCAGTATGCACTATATGGAGAAACAATATACTTTATGTGATACTCCCTCTATTTCCCTTTTTTCTTCCCGTTTGGTAATTCTAGTCAAATTTAAAATATATAAAAGACTATTAAAAAAGATAGAAATTGATACTAAAGTATTTGCTTTTTTTCACATAAATAATCCTTCACAAAATTTTAAATTCAACAAAAATGACAATAGATAGATGCAATATAGTACATTTAAATTAAGTGCTGTAAATTACTGATGCGATGAATGGCTATTCTGATTGACTTCTGTTATTTTGCTTAGATTAGCAAAGCCAAATTGATTAGTGAATGCCTGATGGTTTCTGATGGCGTGGATTTGAAAGTTGAAGAAGCTTTTTGCTTGTTCCTCCTGGGACAGGTATTTTCTTTCTCTAGGACCTTTTAAAGTTTTCAATCATTTATTAATGCCAAATGTTTTATGCTGATACTATCTATTTCCAGGGTAGTGAGGCAGATGCTCTTGAACGTCTCCGAGAGGCTGAATCTAAAAAGAACTCAGGATCAAGGAACTCAATATTAGGGAAGCAAGAGAAAGATATCGCTGCTGCAAACTGCTCATTAGTAAGCCTGTTTCTTAGTATTCCCTGTTTCTATTCCTAGACTGAGAACAGAAAGATGTCAACTGGGCATTTGTGTTTCTCTATATTTCTTCTTTAACTGAAAACACAAATTTTCATATGAAAACACAAATTGTAGCTCTTGTTGAAAACTACAAATTTGAGAATTAGACAAAACAGTATTACAAAGTACTCTGTATAGCTCTGAGTAATTGAAAAAACAAAAACAAAGTGACCATGGTACTCTTTTGCGTCAATAATAGTGACACGGTAATGTGGAACATAGTGCTTTGTGAATTTCTGCATTCATTTGAAGGTTTTATACTTCCTCCATTCCACCCAATTGTATACATTTGATTAAAATAATCCTCATGAGCAATATAAAATGTATGCAATTGGATGAAATGGAGGAAGTAGTTGATTGTCAAATTCTATTCTCTTGAGGTGGTACGAGAGATTGCTTGTAGAGCGTTATTTCTTTTTTGCCCATTGATCTTGCTGTGTTGATTAGTAATTAATGAATACAAGTGATTCATTTTTACTGACACTTGCCCTCCCGTTATGATGTTTGCCTTGTTCAGGAAAAGTGGCTGGAAGAGTCTGTGCTATGCTTGTTTTCAGATACACAAGATTGTTCTGCATCATTGGTAAGGCTTTGATGATGAAAATCTTTTTGAAATATATTAGAAGGTTTTTGAGTTGTAGATCTTTACTAGTGCTTATGCAGGGAAGCTTCTTTAGTCGAGAGAAGAAATTTGTTGGCAACAGGCAAAGCAAAGTTTTGTCGCAGCCACATCCAAGTGTGAACCACAGAGCTGTAAACTCTGCTGTGTCATCTGATATGGCTGTGTCTGATGACCGTCGTGCCTCTTTGGTTTCGTCCCAACATCTTGGACCTGCTGTTAAGCAGTTGGCTCCTTCAAACCTGAGAAGTTCAATGCAAGAACCAAAACCTAACAACACGAGTAGTACCAGTACATCTCCTCAGTTGAAGCGAGATTTGGGTGGCCATTATAACAAATCTGGCTTGGGCTGGATGGGTCAAGGGCATTTTGTTGGACGAATAACATTTGTTGCTGTTTTGGGTTGCATCGTCTTTGCTACCTCTAAGATGCTGGGAAGGCAGACTGTGCGATTGAACAAGTTTAGCTTGGCTAACAGAAACATGGATGGTACCATGTGCTCTTCACTAGACAACTCTCCTGTTCGCAAAGGCGCACGTGATAATATTCCTGCAGTACTGAAACAGTTTTTATCAACCTTGAAGATAAACCCAAGTAATCGTCCGGAAACTGTAAACAGGCAAAAATCGTGTGCCACTGCTACTTTGTCGTCTCCTACACCTGTCATATATAACGAAGTGATGCCTTTGGAAGAAGCTGAAGCTCTTGTGAGGCAATGGCAAGTGATTAAAGCTGAAGCTCTTGGGCCTGATCATCAATCTGATTTGCTTTTTGACATTCTCGACGACGCTATGCTGGCTGAGGTAGGATGTGCATATCGTGATTTATATGTTCTTGCTCTAGAATTTTAGAAGGGTGAAGCTATCTCCACGTTTAAACATGGATAAATTGAAGCAATTGTTTACGTTTACAGTTTAAACAGTATAGTTAGCTGGTGACAATTTTTTGATAATTAAAATCACTGATTATGGGTACTCTCACGTTTACAATATCCATAAATATACTGGCTTATAGGAGTTAAAGCATGTACTCTTGCCGATTTTAATTATTGGCCATCAAACAATATCCATTTGCATTTATCAACACCGTGTAATTGTTGAAATGATTATTTTCATATGAGGTGCTACATACTTTTCGTCTACTTCTACTTTGTGTTTGGACTTCAAAGGTCCGACTTAAATGTTATAATAAAATGTTAAGGCTGTATAGTTTCTTGAACTCTCGTATGTGTGTGATAATGTGTGGCTTACAGATTTATTTTAAACAATTTACGAAATATTTCTGCTGTTGGACCAAAGTGGTGTGAAGTTTCGTTGAATCCTGTTTTTACAGTTACGTTGCTTTTGAGCAACACTCATTGCTTGGTTTCTTTTGGCAGTGGCAAGCTTTGGCTGACGCGGCTAAAGCCCGATCGTGTTTTTGGAGGTTTGTTATGCTGCAGTTAGCCGTCCTACGAGCTGACATGGTCTCAAACTCTACCGGTCCAGAGATCGCAGAAATTGAGGTTCTGCTGGAGGAAGCTGCCGAGCTCGTTGATGGAAGTGAGCAAAAGAATCCAAACTATTACAGGTAAGCAATGTACTATTAGTTTATTTATCACTTTTACTATTCTCTCACAAATGTGGTAGCTTTCATGTTTGCTGGTTTACACTTTCCTCCTTCCTGAGCATACTTGCGTCTTTTTAGTTGTCAAAGTTCGAAATACGGGGATGGTGATTGGCTTTTTATTGCATAAGCATCATTTCACTTGCAGGATTTAGTCGGGAAGATATTTCTCTTATGCATGTTTAAGTTTACTTTTGTGATATACAACCAAGTCTGTTTTTCATGTTGCATGCCATAATTGCCGCTTTTCTGTGCTGTCTAAAATAACGTCTTCTACTTATTTTTTTCGTGTGTTAGCATAATTTACTTAAAGGAACTCACCATTTGAGTTTAGAAAAGAATGACTTCAATTTCACGGAACTTGTAGGCTGGGATGCGTAGTCATGTAAACTAAAATCATTTAAGATTTGAGGACGAGTCATATCATCTGTGAGAATATTTAGCTTTTGACTGAAAAAGTGAGCTTTATATTGTTCCTACTGCAGCACCTATAGAATCACATATCTTTTGAGACGGCAAGACGACGGTTCATGGAGGTTCTGCAAAGCTGAAGTAGATGCCCCGCCTTAACATTCTCGACCATGATTTGTTTGGGCACAGTTCCAAGGTCAAGCTCTAACAGTTTAATAGGACATTAGGTGTGTTTCCACTAACCGGGCTTGTGAAAAGATAGCCTGTAGTCGATGATGCCAACAGGCTTGCCCTTTCTTTCGGTTTGTCGAGAATGAACTTTGTGATTGATTTTCAATGAAAATTTACCATTTTTTTTTAAATTTTTTTTAATGAAAATTTAGGAATTCCGCATCTTTGGGTAGAAGCATTCCTCTCTTGCCGACCAAATGCCACCGTTGTGTAAGACTTGATGGACTCATTCATTCTTCATATTGGTTTAGGACGCTTTTTGTTTTCTGCTCTGGCATCGGCGTCCTTTGATCAACCACGACGCGAGTCCGTTTACTTCATAGCGGTTTGAATGACTAGAATCGAGTATGCCATTATACAATAGATTGTATTCTTTGAAACGCCGAGCAATATAGTTTTTGATTTTGCCATTAAGCGCCATCGCTCATAGAGAAACCTCGGTTTGTATCATTAAGCTTAGACTTTGTCGATATTTGGTGATCAATGAAATGCGTTGACTTTGTCGATATCTGATGATTGATGACGCGCCCAGTGATTGTTGGTTGAGTAAGTGTTGGTTGCTAGTTGCTACCTTGATTCGAAGCGAGATTTAAAATATTGATTTATCCCCGAGTTCGAGCATAAAAGATGTTTATGTGTCCATTTCGGAAACCTACCATTCACTATTTGGAGTACACTCATGGTTGTCAGCTCTAGTTATTATCAATATTCACTATTGACACAAAGAAATAAGAAAAGCTCAAATTATCATTGAGTTGTACTCCTTCCGTCGTCCCAGTAAATTGTTTACACTTTCTTTCTTGTGAGTGAGATTTGAGAGAAGTGCAAACTGAAAACAGAGAGAGTAGTAATAAAAAGAAAAAGAAACGTCACGACAAATGAGAAATCAAAATTTGTTTTTTATTAATCAAAGCTTACTAGACACAAAAATAATAAAAAATAATTCAAAAATTAGAATTTCCATGATAAGTTTGACCAAATTGCCAATTTGGTGGTGCAACATTGTTAAGGGTAAGTGTTCGACCATCACTTGTAGTAACTTGAAATGACAAAGATTGACCCGTTAAAACACCTCCACCCGCTTTCCAATTCATGCCCCAATTACGGCTCATTTGGGCCCACATATTACTTTTTGACCCTTTTATTTTCATACTTGTAACATCTCCTGCACCTCCCACATTATACACTAATACTAGCAAAAAATTAGGGTTTCCATTTAATTCAAATTTGATTCCTCCTTGTCTACGGCATGGGACCCTCCGGTAGTGGACGGGGACGATACCCGCTTTTAGTTGCGCGATTTTCAAGTACATGGGCTCGGTTAGGTCGAAGTGGTGTCTTGGAGAGTTGCACCAGGCTTGAGGCCCGTTTGAAGGCGGGCACAGGTTGGTTGCAGTCACCTTGATTGAGCCTGGAATGCAGGCGGGGGTGTCTACGCATTTGATTTCGTAGCATGAACCGCATTTTGCACCGTTTTGATGTAGGATTGTACTTAGGGCCGTTGTTGCTAGCCCGTATCCGTGCTTTAATACGTTGTAGCCGCAAGCACCCTCTGCATGCATGCATGCATCCATGAAAATAAATTTATGGAAAATGAAACAATATTACGAGTATTTGTTAGCTACCAAGACAATCATTCTTAATCTACAAGAAACTTGCGAGTTTCAACGAGGAACACAAATTCTTGTATGAGACATGTTCACGGTAATCTTATCGTGAAAATCTCTCACCTGAGTAGTTAGTTATCTTAACATTCAACTTTGCTTCTCTCTTTTGATATACTTGGCTCACAACTCACAAGAGACATGCTGCGCTCTTATAAGTAAGTTTATACGATTTGTTCTAATATAAAATGTGATTTATAAATGAACTAAAGGTCATGGACCCACTTTAACAACGACGGGGGAAAAGAATAACAAATGTTAAAATTTATGTAAAGGATTATAGTATAAGTAAAATAATTAATTAAAAGAAAAGATTATAACTCCAACTGAAAATTTAAAGAGATCTAAATCAGAACACCAATTTCATATACAATCATCTAATTATCTACTCCGTAAATAAATTAAATAAATCTTACATATTTCTCGCATTAGTCACTTTTTTTTTTTTAAATAACGTTAGTATCAATTTTGCTTATAAGTTTTCATTTAATTTAGTTAGTTTACAATTTACATTATCACTTTTCATCTATTTTACATGAAATTATTTAATCACAATATTCATTGATATAACTTTTTAATTAATTAATTAATTAATGATATTGATGCCGTATGATATTATGATAATATTATAAAACCGTCTTACAGAAATCAAACTAATTACCCTCAGTTTGATGCCCTTGCATGTCACCGTAAAACGTTGCATGGCCATTAATCCAGCCTTGTGCAGCTACGCTGGTGAATAAATTAATAATGGCAAAATAACTACAAGCATGATAAACATAAAACGAGTAACTATTATTAGGCATTTTTTATTATTATTATTATTATTATTTTCTGAAAGAAAAATTTATTCCACTTTATTAAAGAATAAATAATACTAGTGTTTAGCTAGAATATATATAGCTACAAAAATGCTTAGCTAGTAATGTATTTACTATAATTAGTTTTAGATCAATGTATAACTTTTATTTATTATATTTAACGTGTACGAAATAACAGATTAAAGAATAATTAGCGGATTTTTACATATGGCATCAAAATGATATTATTGTTACATCATGTTTATATATCACAGATATAAGCAAGAGCGAATATATTAATTAAGATTCAAAAAAAAAAAAAAAAAATTGATTTATCTATACTTAAATTTGTAACAAGTCACATTAACCGTGAACGCTACTATATATCCATCGTTATCACAATGCTTATAATAACCCAATTAATATTATGCCATTATTCATCATATTTATGTGAGTTAATGATTTTTTAGGGGGGTCACGGTAACTTTCATATGTGATGTTAATTACAAATGCTCCAAAAGAATCGAAGATGTCATGGCCTAGTATATATTGTGGTTAGGACGGAGGTATCAGAGCAGTAGGTTTCAGATTTGAATCTCGGACTAATACTGTCAGTAGTAATATTGTTTCCAAATTTTGATGTACGTAGTAATAAATACTCCGTAAGAGCAAAAAGAAACAAATTAATCAACAATATTATAAGGTTCAACATTATTAGCAGATCATTGCTAGGAAAACCTAGTCAAACTAAAGTTTATTAAACTCCGATAAATATACTCCTTTTGTCTCAGTCATTTGTTTACATTTTTCTTAAATTTCCCCTACAAAAAAGTTAAAGTGTAAAGAATTCACTGAAACGGGAGGAGTACAAGTTACATGTATCCAATTATTTGTGACATGAAATCAAAGTATTCTGTGAATTATTATTACTTCAATTTGAAAGGCATCAATCTACCTTCCTACATAAAAAAAAAAAATTAAACAAAAAAAAATCTAATCCACTTAAAATTGTGAACTAGATTCAAAAGATTGCCCAAATTGCCAATTAGAAGGCACAACATTTTCAGCATCAATCGATTTCCCGTCACTAGTGGTCACCTTAAACGATAAAGCCTTACCCACGTAACTACCTTGACCAGCGTTCCAAATTGAACCCCAATTACGACTCATTTGTACCCAATTATTATCCGATTTAATTTGCATACCCGTCACATCACCTGCGCCTCCAACATTATAAACTAGGACCATAACAAAATACGGGTTGCCACTCAATATAAATTTAACACCGCCTTGCTTAGCGCAAGAAACCCGCCTATATTGCACGGGTACAATACCGCCTTGGTAAATTGCGATTTTAAGGAACATTGGTTGGGTTAAATCAAAATGGTGCAATGGCGCGTTGCACCACGCTTGTGGGCCGCTTGAGGGCGGGCACAGGTTAGTAGCCGTGACCTTGATTGAACCGGCGCCTTGTTTACACCATTTTGAATTTACACATTGGATTTCGTAACATGATCCACATTTTTTACCGTCTTCAAATAGGGCCGTGCTTAGGGCCGTTGTTTCTAGACCGTATCCTTGGTCGAAGGTGTTGTATCCGCAAGCACCCTCTGCATTATCACATCAAACGATAAATTATACAAAAATTATAGTATCACAATAATTATCACTGAAAATAGTACAAAACTATGTAAATGACTACAAATAAAGCGATCTTATAATGTTTTAATGTAATGTAATACTGTCTCATATAAAAATTACAGTATAATAAAATAATACGGTCTCATATAAGACAAATTGGCTAGGAAGGATTAATTAAGTTTATAAATTTCTTTAACTAATTATAAATGATACTTCGTACGACTTATATATATTGAGATGAATCAAAACGTTATACGTTGATAAAATTATCGTAGTAGTTCTATTTGTTGATATATTATCGTATTTAATTAAGAAGTGAAATATAACGAAGTCATGCAAAATATTGTTTAATTATAAGATCGTCTTAGAAACTTACGTTCAGTGTCGTGACCTTGGCCGTCACCATAAAATGTTGCATGGGCGTCTAACCACCCTTGAGCATGTACGTTCGTGGTGACAAAAGTCGTAAAGGCTAGAAAAATAATGCCATATTTAAAAGAAGACGACATTTTAAAAAACAAAAGAAATGTATTTGCAATTTTATTTTATTTTTTCGTTGATGAATAGTTATGTATTTCACTGTTGAAGCAAATTTATGTATTTATAGTTGTTATTTTGTCAATGCATTAGTTGCAAAATAACGTATTTGATATGGCATTTATTGTTAATATTTATAGTGTGTTGTATTAAAAGAAATACTTCCTCCATTCCGTTTGATTCTATACGTTTGACCAAAACATGGTAATTAAGGTAGAAGAAAATCAAGTGGGGTAGATAATGGAATTACTTAAATACCCCTACTTTATTGTTTGCAAGTGGGTTGAGTGGGTATTAGTGAAGGGTATATTGGTCTTTTAGTTTAATAAAGTAGAGACTAAAATAGAAATGTATAGAATTGATTGGAATTTCCAAAAAAGGAATATGTATAGAATCAAATGGAATGGAGGAAGTAAATTACTCCCTAAGATTTTTTTTGGGAGGGTAAGAAAATTAAGATTTTGATATATTAGAGCTTTTGTATATGTACAATAATTACTAGCAATGAAGTTATTATGGTTAAATACTAGTAACGGTCGTAAGATATACGGAGTATTCAATTAATCGATTTATTATGATTAATAATTATCTTATGTCATTTATTTCCTACTTTTTATATTATTTTTTCCTTTTATATTGAATTTTTTTTATAAAGAGTGTAAAACTAAATCGTAATTGATTTTGGGTATTGATTTTTCGTATACGGATTTTACTCCTATTGTATACTCTTTTCATCTTATTTTTCTAACCTACCCTTTTTACTCCCAAAATATACACCAAAAAAAAAAAAAATTAAAAAAAAAAAGGAAAGAGAAAGAAAAAGAAAAAGAACCTACGTAACCAACCAAAAAATTAAAAAGAAAAAAAGTCAGCCTCCATCCATGTACAACTGCCACCTCCGGCTAGCACCGTTACCGGCCGACCTGCGACGCTCGCCGATGGTCATTCTATCGCATCCTTCCGCCGCGGCCGCCCCAACTCTCTCCCTATACAAACTCTAATTTCAATTTTAAACTAAATCTATTAAAACTTAATGAAATTCGATAATTTAATCACAAAATTGAACTTGGAAACGATTATTATTGCATTAATTTGATTATCGGAGATTACAATGGAGGATTTGAACATTGATTGAATTTGGATTAAAAAAAAATTAGAAAATAGAAAGAGAGAATTTTGTATACAATGTGAGTAAAAAAGGGTAAGGTTGGAAAAAAAATGAAAAAAGTATACAATATGAGTAAATCTCGTATACGAAAAATCAATTACGTTGATTTTTCATATAAGAATTATACTCCCGTTGTATACTTTTTTTCATTTAATTTTTCAACTTTACCCTAATTCATTAAGTGCTTCAATACTCAATTGTTTAATACTCAATCATAAATTTTAATAGACTTAATTTAAATTAAAATTGGGGTTTGTATTGGAGATTTAATATCCATACGCTTTTTTCAATCTTTTGCTCTTCCTTGGAGTGGAATGCTTCGAAACATGTTTGCTACCGTTTGATGCATATGCTTTTGTAAAGAGACTCCTTCAATTAAATCCATAATCCTCGAATGAAGAAGCAGGCAGACACTGATTTCACATGTCAACCCTTAGACTTTCCTCAACTAATTAATTACAGTCCCCTTTTATACAAACCTTGATTTCAATTTTAAATTAAATCTATTAAAAATCAATAAAACTCAATAATTTAATGACAAAAATTTAAATCGAAGCTGATTATTACTTCATTAAATTTATTATTGAAATTAATAATTTAATAATCAAAAAATAGAATGAATTTTGATTAAGAAAAGTTTGAAAAAAAAAAAGAAAAGATTTTGTATATTATGGGAGTTAAAAATGATAAGGTTGAAAAAAACTAAATGAAAACGTAATTGATTTTTTATATATGGATTTTACTCAAATTATATACTTTTTGTCATTATTTTTCCCACCTCACCCTTTTTACTCAAAGAATATATAAAAATTCTCTCTTTTTTATTTTCTATAAAATCTTAATTTCATTCAAGTTTCTAAATTTTCAATCATAAACTTCAATTATAAATTCAATGAAACAATAATGATCTTTTAATTTCAATTTTGTGTTTAAATTATTGAATTTTATTGATTTTTAATAAATTTAATTATATTTTTTTAATTAGGGTTTGTTAGGGTAAAAGGTGGTGGGTGGTAGAGCGGTGGGTCGGCGGTGGAGCAAGGAAATGGGGGGAGTAGAGGTGGCACGACGGTGGTTGCTAGTTGCAACACCATTTTTTTTCCTTTGGGTTTTAGGGAACGTGGGTTTGCATCAATTTTTATTTTTATTTTTTTTTTATTTTTTTTTTTTATTTTTTTTGTTTTTTCTTTTATTTTCTTATTCAATTTTTTTTTTGTTTTGTTTTTCTTAATTGTTTTTTTTATAATTGAATTCTTGAATTTAAAGACAATTATTATTTCATTGAATTTATGATTGAAATTCATAATTGAAAATATAGAAACTTGAATGAATTTGATTTAAGATTTGGTGGAAAATTAAAAAGAGAGAATTTTGTATATTCTTGGAGTAAAAAAGGGTAAGGTGGGAAAAATAATGACAAAATGTATATAACTTGAGTAAAATCCGTATATGAAAAATTAATACCCAATGAAAAAAGTATATGAGTAAAACTCGTATACGAAAAATCAATAGCCAACTATATAAGAAGGAAAAAAAACTGAAGGCATGATTAACTACTCTCTCTATTCGATCGATTCTAATTTGTGAGTGTAGACACCAAAATTTTGTAATTTTGGTTATTATTTATTTTATAATATCTTTAATATTTAGAATTAATTATCAATAATTATTGTGAAATATCTTAGATATTTTAGAATATCTTTGTCTTAACCTTCAAGACGTAAATGGAATATGTCTTACAAATACCCCATCGAAATAAACAAAATTCGTTATTTTCCATATTTATTTTGTTATGAATTTTAATGGTTACAATTTTCGAGACTCTCTTGATTCCATCTTAAAGGAATTTAGGGTTTGATAGTTTCTATGGGATCTTATTGACTTTGATCTCGTAGGGAGATTATGAGGTCCTTGTAAAACATATTCCATTTACCTACAATTTAGTAGTAGGATGTTCGGGTCTTTTGAATTAATCCATCTGCTATCCTTAACCTTAAATGCTCTATTTATATTTACGTAATTGATTTTTCATATACGGATTTTACTCAAGTTATATACTTTTTGTCATTATTTTTCCCATCCTACCCTTTTTTACTCCAAGAATATACAGAATTCTCTTTTTTTTTTTTTCTGAAAAACCTAAATCAATTTCATTCAAGTTTACAACTTTTTAATCAAAAACTTCAATCATAAATTCAACGAGTAATAATTGTCCTTTAATTTTAATTAATTTTGTGTTTAATGCATTGAATTTTATTAATTTTTAATAAATTTATTTATAATTTTTAATTAGGGTTTATATGGGTAGAAGGGGAGGGTGGTGGAGCAGGTGGCGGTGGGGAAGGTGGTGGTTGGCCGGCGGCGGGGCAGGTGGCCGGCGGCAGGGCAGGCGGCCGGCGGCAGGCGGCGGGGCAGAGGGTGAGGTGGGTGGTTTGGAAATTTAGTTTGGTTAATTGTTAATTTTGGGTGGTAGAAGGTGAAGTGGGTGGTTAGAGGTAGGTTGGTGGTGG
Source organism: Dianthus caryophyllus (assembly GCA_023091065.1). NCBI lineage: Eukaryota > Viridiplantae > Streptophyta > Magnoliopsida > Caryophyllales > Caryophyllaceae > Dianthus > Dianthus caryophyllus. The sequence goes on along the minus strand of CM041526.1, from coordinate 7,149,693 downwards.
CACGGCGGTGGGGCAGGCGGTGGCCGGCGGTGACTTGGGTGGTCGGCGGATCCACGGTGGCCGGCGGTTGCTTGTGGATGGTGGCTGATTTCAAGATTTTTTTTTTTTTTTTTTTTTTTTTTGTTTAACGTGGTTTTTTTTTTTTTTTTTGTTTCAAGATTTATTTCTCACCTTACCACCACCCCCACCCGTCCACGGCCGCCTGCCGCCTGCCCCGACGCCGGCCAACCGCCACCTTCCCCACCGCCACCTTCCCCACCACCACCTGCCCCACCACCCCCCACCTCCTACCTTTTACCCTAACAAACCCTAATTAAAATTGTAATTAAATTTATTAAAAATTAATAAAATTCAATAATTTAAACACAGGATTGAAATTAAAAGACGAGTATTACCTCATTGAATTTATGATTGGAGTTCATAATTGAAAAATTGTAAACTTGAATGAAATTGAATTAGGTTTTTCAGAAAAAAAAAGAGAGAATTCTGTATATTCTTGGAGTAAAAAAGGGTAGGATGGGAAAAATAATGACAAAAAGTATATAACTTGAGTAAAATTCGTATATGAAAAATTAATACCCTATATTTATAGAGTGACTTGAAGGGTAAGACAAAATATTCTAAAAAAATTAAGATATTATCACAATAATTACTGATATTTATCTCTAATTAATAAAGATAGTATTATAAAATAAATAACTACCAAAATTTAAAAAAATTGGTGTCTACAGTGAGGTCAATTGATTGATATTCATCCAGTTAAGGAATCTTTGAGATTTTACAATTTATGCGATAAATATACACATGAGCGATTTTGTTTGATTCGTATTTATTAGTACAGTACGAATCAAACAAAATATAATTAAATATAACGAAAGAGTTGTTAAATATTTCTATTGACCGTTATGCGATGATGTATGCATATCACCTCGCCAATAGATTTTACATAGCACCCAATTCATAAATGACCTGTTAAATATTTCTATTGACCGTTATGTGCATGTTAGTAACGTTTTTAAAAGTCTGGTACGATAAGCTTAATATTATTACCAACAAAACACAGAAATGCAATACATTTATTTCAATAGTATATATATGAATCATGAATGACAAATAACAATAATGCTTCTTATCAAACTAAACATAAAACTTTAGAAAAAAAAAAAAATAACATCAAAGAAAAAAACACATTCTCAAATCTCAATAAATCCAAACTCTTCCTTGTGATGCACTTGAATTCTATGCAATTGCAGGCAAATCCTTAACCCATGGATCCAAAGGCTTACCAATTGAGTACACAACAAACCCGATTTCACGCAACTTGTCGACGTCAACAACGTTCCTCCCGTCAAACACGAACGCAGGCTTCGCCATACCGTCATAAATCCTCTTATAATCCAAGGACTTAAACTCCTCCCACTCAGTCAAAATGCATATACCATGAGCACCTTCAGTAGCCTCGTACGGGTCCAAACTAACGTCCACTTCCTTAACGTCTGTGGGACCCACCGACTGTAGGTGAGTCGGGTGGTCCCACCCAAACTCCCTCATAACCAAATCGCGCCTAATTTGCTCCTCTGTCACCTGAGGGTCGTATATGCTTAGGCGCGCCTTGTCAACAATTAACCCCTTACAGACCGCAATAGCTGGGGTTTCACGAGTATCACCGGTGTCCTTTTTAAACGCGAACCCTAGGACGGCGATCTTCTTACCCGAGACTGTGTTAAACATTGACGAAACAACCCTGTTCACAAACCTCCGCTTTTGGTAGTCGTTGATCTCGATCACTTGTTTCCAATAGTTAGCGACCTCGTGTAAGCCGTTACACTCGCAAATGTAGACCAGGTTAAGGATGTCCTTTTGGAAACATGACCCACCAAACCCGACACTCGCGCTCAAGAATTTAGGCCCGATTCTCGTGTCCTTGCCTACCGCGTGGGCCACCTGGGCGACATTCGCCCCGGTGGCCTCGCAGAGGGCTGACATGGCATTGACGGACGAGATTCTTTGGGCTAAGAACGCGTTCGCGGCTAGCTTGGAGAGCTCCGCAGACCATAGGTTGGTGGTTAGGATACGGTCCTCGGGAACCCATTGAGCATACACGGATTTGAGCGCTTGAATCGCCTTTTGCCCTCCCTCCGTCTCACGCCCCCCGATTAGGACACGGTCCGGGGAATAGAGGTCTTCGATTGCAGTCCCCTCGGCTAAGAATTCCGGGTTCGACAGGATTTGGAAATTAATTCCTGCTCAAATATAATCTCAACTTAAAATAATCTCAGTTATCGAAAATTCACCTTTTGTTTACTTGTCTTAAAATTGGCTTATTCTGCAATTATTTTGAGTTAAGATTATTTTTAAAAATGGGTATTTTCTGTCAGTTTTTCCCATTATTTTTGTTACTTGCACGCTTATTTCAGTTGTTACGTACGGAGTACTCCGTAATATTTCTGTCACTTTCATCTTGATTTTCAACTATTTAATTTCGAGTATTGTATCTTAGTTATTGAGCCAAAACCAAACGATAACAAAACGCTAAACCGAAAAAACAATAAATCATACCTTTACTATTATGAGTAAGGATTTTCTCAATAGCCTCAGCAGTTTTCACAGGAACAGTGGACTTCTCCACCACTATCTTGTCAGAAACCGACACATTAGCGATCATCCTCGCAGCGCTCTCCCAGTACGTCAAGTCAGCCGCCTTCCCCGCCCCAAGACCGGTGGTTTTCGTCGGAGTATTGACCGACACAAACACGATATCAGCCTCTCGAACGTGCTTCTCCACGTCTGTGCTAAAAAACAGGTTTTTTCCCCTGCATTTCTTCACCACCTCGTCGAGTCCTGGCTCGTATATCGGCAGTTTGTCGCTGTTCCACGCCTCGATTCTCGAGACTGATATGTCCACCACCACGACCACCGTTGACGGTGCCTTTTCCGCTATTACCGCCATTGTGGGCCCCCCTACGTACCCTGCTCCTATGCAGCATATCTTCACCATCTTTTTTTTTCCCCTGTGCATTCAGATAAATTATTAGTATGTCTTACAAAAACAAAAATTTTCGTAAGGTCGTATTTTACGTAATATACATTCGAATAATACACTAAAACGACGGAATTTTAATTTTAAATAATAGATTTAAGTATAAAAAACACCTTAAGAAAGAGTGCCTTGTATAGTAAAAGGGAAAATTAAAGAGTAGTTGTTGAATAATAATGGACCAAAACATGGAACTTAAATACTCAAATGAACATTAAATTTTTTTACCTTCCTTAAAACAAGATCTACCATTTAAATTAAATAGATAGATAGATTAAAGATTATTTACTACGAGTAAGTTGAAATGGAAATAAATTATGATTAATAAAACAGTTTTAGGACATAAATCACGTTTATGATGATACTACATTGATACACCTTTTAGTAATTGACAAGTGATCAACAACTTTTTTTAACCAGAAAAGTGTAATAATAATTTAACAAGATTTTATTTGCTCTTTGTCCCAGTGAATTGTTAACGTTTATTTTTTTTTTTTCTCTCGTAAACGTTAACAATTTAATGGGACGGAGGGAGTATGGTTGTATTATTGTTTTTATTTAAAAAATCATGAAATATTTCTTTGCATTCAAAATTCATTTTTTTTTTTTATATTTTAACAAACGGGTATTACTAACTGACACTTTAATGCTGTCGTGTTACTTTATTACGTTTACAAAACTATATAGGGAGTATGACTGTATCAGTCAAACGTTGTTTGTTTCTCATATATATTGAACGAGTAAGGATCCTCTCCAATTTCAATCCAATCAAAATATATAATTTTAGTTTAGTTTAGTTCTCTTACTGTAGTATATGTTTAAAATAAATACGGAGTAATTTAATTTAGTTTAGTTTAATTTTTAAGAAATTTTAAATAAAATTAACTTATTGATTTATAATTTGTCAAATGCAAAGTGTAAACTATGTGCAAATTGTGCAAATACAAAATAAAATTTGACTATGAATAAAAGTAGGGTTAATTGCGTTATTGCCAAACCACGATGAATGAGGAGTAACAAATGGAAATTAAACTTATGCACTCATGTTAACGTGTATAAAGTCACTAGTATTGAGTGTACAAGTACCTCCAATGGTTTTCTACGCTTGTAATCCGTCGGTTCCAGTGAATTGTTAACGTTTGTTTTATTATGTGAAGGGAAAAATAAAGTAAATGTTAACAATTGACTGGGACATAGGAAGTACAAATTATTTCAATACGGGATTATACAGAATACTATGTTAGTGTGAGACAAACGTTATTTATAATAATATTATTTATATTTGACTCAATTGACTGAACACAAAATTAGTACGTACGTAGCTAGTTTCTTAGCATGTTAATTCGGTTAATTTTGGTATCGATGTCGAAAATATATTTGTTTCTTTTTATTGTATTTTTTTTTTCCTGTTGAGAATGATGTAATACATTACCTAGCTAATAGGAGTACGAAGTACCTTGTATAATACTACGTATGTGTCTATTGAATACGTATTAGAAATTCAAATATTAATGTATTTTGTGTCGAACTTTTTACACACGGAAAACCGATAATTTAGTGAAAATTGAAATTTAAATACAATTGAGGTGGAATTAATCATGTATAGGGTTATGCATGGAGTGTTCTTCCAAGTTAGCTTATATCCCCGTTATAAGGGATTTTGATCAAAGTAACAAACCACAAACTGAACTAATAATTTAATAAATCTTTGTGTCTTTGTTAAAAGTAATACCAATTCTAAAAATAAATACATGACTTATACCTATTATTTCGTAGTAAAAAAAAAAATTACTTTTATATTATTTCTAAAACAAACAATAAATAAAGACTGTAACTGTAACAGTAGTTTTTATTACGCTTGTAATGTTTGCCACAAATTATATATATAAATACTCCGTATAAGGAAAATTAAAATAAATAGTCAAACTGTAAATAATTCACTAGAACGAGAAGAGTACTAAATTTTCATTTATATTTAGTTGTAATTTTGTGCGACTAAGTTATGAGAGAGGTATTCCGTATTCATAGGAATGGTTATTCACCGAATGAGTCGAAATTGAAATATTATAATTTCAGTGAATGAAAAAAATACTCTTTATTAAATAAACAAGTCTCAAAAAATTAAAAGACACAAGTTTTTAAATAAGACGATTTTATTATACTACATTTTATAATAACACCTCTATACAAACAGATGATTAACCTTTTATTTTTAAAAAAATCAATCTTATAAAAAATAATTTTATTGGAGATTTATTGGTGAAAGAAGGTACTCCTCTATCTCAGTCATTTATTTACACTTCTCTCAAATTTCGCTCACAAAAAAGTCAAAGTGTAAACAATTTACTGTAACGGAGAGAGTATATATAATGGTGAAAGAAGCTAATTATTAATTAAGGAGTAGGAAAAGATGGTTAAGAGTGTGATGAACGTTAATTAAAAATGATTAAAGAAGTGAAACAAAAGTGTGACGGTTTTGTTAAGAAAGCATCATTCTCATTCTCATTTGTTACTTCCATTAATTACCAAATTAAGTTGGGTGATTAACGTGACTTGTCTCACGCTATTTGCTCTGCTCTCATTTACATTCACACATGATTCATCAACTCTACTCAATACTCAACTAAAGCCACTACACATGAGAATTTCTGGGACAAGTGTCAACGTTTTAAAAGTAAGAGTAAGTCTAATGTACGACGGATTCACGCGTACGACGAGCTATTAGTGAGTAAATGTGACCACTTTAATGTTTAAAGTGACTATTTTAACTCTTAATGTGATGTGATCACTTTTGAGCCCTTGAATAATCCACTTTAAACGTTAAAGTAGACACGTTATACGTTAAAGTGGTCACGTTTTAGTATTAGTCTCGTCATACGCGTGAATCCGTTGTATTTTAGAATTTGCATAATACTCCGTAGTAAATACTCCATAGACAGTTACGGTTAATGTGAGCTGGCAAACTTGACCCGAATAGTCCCCGACCTAAAATCCGAAAATGACCCGGAAAGTTCAACCCTAAAACGACCCGACCCGAGTTAAATTTACGCTAGGAAAATCCTTTGTATTTTTTTAAATCAAACAACCATTAGTTACAAAAACACCTACTTGTTAAACAATTTTAATAAAATAAATTGACCCGAACTGAACCCAACCCATATTGATCCGAGGCCTGAACTAACCCAACTAGAAACTCGATCCAAACTAACATGACCAACTCATGGACCGGTTGACCTGTTTGCCAGGGTTTAGTTACAGTAGAACTTCTATGAAATCAATTACACACCACAAGACTTGAACAATGTAATCATCTCTTTTTTTTTTTAACCGTCTCTAAAAAGTAAATTTTCAATAATTCATAGGAAATTCGATAACTACCTTCTCATGTTACGAATAATCGATTTGAACGGATGTTGCGGAACAAAATAAAACCGTACGAAACAAAGGGTTTTATAACCAATCATTGAGTAGAAGCTCAATCCCAAACAAATTAGGTTACCCGAACAAACGAAACACCATTGCACTAACACGAAATTAACATAACAGATCGAACTCAAATCGGAAAAATGTAAGCACTGTATACACCCAACCCTACTTTTTCCGTCTGACCTAAAATGAATATTGCGTTGAAAAAATGTTGATGAAGGGAACGCATGACGTAAACATTTCCGGCTTTAGAATTTTTTCATTTGGAAAGATCCTACACAACCAAGGCTTTCCTAAGGAACATTGCAACCCAAAAAAAAAACCTTATAAACAAAAACAGAGATAAATAAGGCAGCTGTACACATCAAAAACCGTCACACTTTAACTGAACATTCGAACCTCGTGCGTAGATAAGTAAAACCGAGATTGGCGAGATATATCAGGACAAGCGTAACGCCATTTCTTGTAGAAGAGCCCGCTTTTGAGAGGCGTTGATTACGTGGCTAGACTCTGCATTTTCAAGCACGTCAGTGAGTATTGCAGCCGCGTGGCCAAGTGGTTCGTCCGATGCCCTCTTCAACATGAAAGCCTGTGAAACGGGAATAATTTCATCAAATTCAACCCTAGCAAAGCGGTGAACTTGCATGATCATGTCGCGAATCCCAATGCAACGGGTAAAGTAACATAAGCGTATGAGAAATAATTTAAGGGTAAATTAAACATAACACCCTTTTATAACACGTTTTTTTCAAAATATCCCCCTTGTATGTTTTTTACTCCGTATAACATAACCCCTTTTAAGACACTTTTGCATCAAAATCACCCCAACATCAAAATTTGTTACTCGTACTTAAAAATGGCAATCAAACACATTTTGGGGTACGCCCCCTTTCGAGTTACAAACATCAATGCTAAATTGCTAAAATATGTCAACACCCCTTAAAAAAATCTCAATTTAAGAGTGTGAATATTCCATTTTTAAATAACATATTTTGCTGTTGGGGTGATTTTAAAGCAAATTGGTCTTAAAAGGGGGTTATATTATAAATAAAAACATATAAGAGGATTATTTTGAAAAACAGTGTTATAAAAAGGAGTTATATTTAATTTACCCTGTTAGTAAATATCAAAAGAAAAAAAAGGAAGGAAAAAAGTTCGGAAGAAGTTGAGGAACAGCACCTGGCCATGATGAGAGATGTGCAAAGAACAAGGTTTCTGAAGCCATGGCTCTCCGTCAATCTGAACGGGTAACGGAGCAAGTAATTGTATCTTGATGCTCTGCCCTTGCGCTAGCCTTTGTGCTCGGGAAAGCCCTACCTGCAGCCAATCAAGTTATAAGCTTTAGCAGAATAATAACAGGCATCTTACGGTTCATAATAAGGTTTAACTGTCACTCAAGATTTATATAACTTCGACAATGCACTTGAGGGCGTTGAGGCCATACTGAATCAATATGCCACAATACAGCACGACATGGTATGAATCCCTTATCCGACATTTATCAGTTGGAAGACTTGATCAGTGATGACAAAATTCAACCAAAAGCGAACAAACAACTCTTCTATGAAGCATGTAGTATGGTTTTTCAACGATTTTGAAAATTATACGAAGTATTAGTTGATGTTTTCACTTAAAAACCTTAGGTATTTCTTACTGTCATTTAAAAAATTTGTATTTATGTTTCACTCAGTCCTAAAAAAGTCCTATCGTATAGGACCCCGAGCTAGCAAACTACTTCGACAAGCTGATGAGGTGACCAATTTATCCCCACTTTCTGCGATTCATATTGATTGACTATTCGGCCCTCGGTGGGGGTGGAGAAGCATTGGGAACCTCAATTTCTTGCTTCGGAGCCATTTCTTGTAGTTAGAGAATTCAGAAATTAACGAACATAGACGCTACGGCCTTAGTTAACGAGGTTCTCGAAGGACAGGGAAGTAAAAAATAAACGTGGAAACAAGATTTACCTGAAGCTTTCCTAGATGCCAAGTGCCTGATACGCTCACAACTTCCAGTACTTTGTCATGCATTGATTGAGGATCAAAAATAACAAAATTTTCATCCTCGTTATGCCACAGGTCCACGCCTCCCATGTAGCTTCCGATGTTGGCGACCAGAACACCCTCTGCATCCTACATCAGCAAATACGATAGAGTAAAGGATGTGCTAGAGTGAAATTACAAGAAAGATGAAATCGTGTTTTTGGTTCAATTATGTTCAATAACGCAAAGGAGAAAAAAAAAACATTAATTGCTCTGTCCAAATAGCTTCGCAGTTCCCTAGACTCTATTAGTATCTAGTCAGAAAATTGAATCGACAAACAGACACCTTTCTAAGGCCGCAAATGCTTGTATGAAATCGGCGTATGCGTACAATTGACTTCTTCGCGACTAAAAAGTGATCACTTTAATGATTATAGTGACTGTTTCTAATGCTGAAGGTTACGGTTACCACTTCTAGATGTTTTAAGCTGGTCACTTTTTCGTCCAATACTGTATGTCATCTGTGTACAACCGTCGTAAACAAGACTTTCTCAAGACGGGAGGGAAACTAAATAGTACCAATGTACCATCAAGGCATCAAACAAATACGGAGTACCGTCATGACTTTCCCCTAAGATCTCCTCCTAGTATAATTAGAAAAAGGCAAGAACAGTTGACAGTCACTAAATTTACCTCAGGAACTTCAATCTCAACACCATCAACCTCCACACGAACTTGCCATGGAAAATCTGCGAATGTTCTGTCCATAATGATTTTGGCTCCTTCCTTTGCGTAAAGCACCTTGTTCATGAACTGCAGGAGCAAATCAACAATGTCCATCAAATTATAACTCCAAAGTGCGTTTCTTTTTAATTAAAAATAATAATATAACGTGTCAACTTCTAAGGACACAAACTCCTTCAACCAAAAGAAAAGATATTCAAGCTATCTCTCCTCATACATCGTAAAAGGTAAAATTTGATGAATGCCTAAGAAAATGCGATGACTCTTTCGAACCCAACAGCCCTTCACTAAGAGTAGACCTGACATAACACAAATACGAACTACGGCAGTAATTACACAAATGCCAAGTGCCAAATTATCACATAAACAAGACAGAAATTATATCACGTCATCACGTCTATGTGAAGGATTGTTCAAGCATATTAGTCCATACGATGTTTCCAATATATTAAAGCGTGAATAGAGTTCCCATCACATCTTTCTGCAAAAAAAAAAAAAAAAAAAAAAAAAAAAAAAAAAAAAAAAAAAAAAAGCCATACTACACTACGTATGTGCAAATCAAAATCAATAGGGATAAAAAGAAACATTGAATAAGAAGCACGATATGAGCTGTATAAACAACACGCGTAGAGCATTTGGACAAAAGCTAAAGTATATGGAGAAGTTTTAAACATTAACTCTATACCTTCACGATGCAAGGTTCTTTAGCTATTGCAAGCGACTGAAAGTGAAAACATACCCTCACTTCTTTCTAAATCCTCAAAAGTATTTCAGCAAAATCGAAATCCATGTTACAAGCCTAGAACTTATATGACATATTTGGCATTACAAAACAATAAGAGCTTGTTCTCCTCATCATATTTTTTCTAACTTATCAACCACTTCTGAAAACTTCAGATCACTTTAGAAACGACAAATTTTAGACTGCTCGAAAAACACTCAACTTCATAAGAGAACAAAACCGTATCTGCATCAAAGTACCTTGAAAGCTAAATGTGAGAACAGATGCGTAAAGCATATCACTATAAGCTATAATACCTGGCTGTAAAACTTCTCAGGATTCTCTTCCCTCATATTATGTATATCTAATGCAACTTTTGCATCGCAACCAACCCCTGTAAGACAACAAATTAATGATGTTACCATGTCGTATAGAATATGCAGCGAAACAAGACCAAAACAGTCACCAGGAATCCGGATATGATAATAACAAAGCTGTAGGACAGACGAGAATGCCACATCACGTAATAATCATATCTGATTGAATAGAATACAAAAGCATGAAGTAATACCCACAACTAAATTGAATAGGCACTGATGCTAGTACTAACTAATCAGAAGTGAAAGAAAGGTCACACAGGTATAGGTACAAGTTACGGCTTGACAAATTTGATATAGGGGAAATAAACAATATGGGGCGCACAGTACAGATACAAAAAGAAAGTGGAAAAAATAAACTGTGGCCATGCAGCAAATGCTTCAAACCACATTCGCACGAATTGCTAATATCATTGACATGTTTCAAGAAGCGATGACCAACTCGTACACACAGCATAATAAAGCTTTAAAAGTGACAATTAAAATGCTTAAGGTTAGCAGACAGGTATAGCCTGAGATTAAAAACAAAATGCAACCATGGAATGTTGACGGTGAAAATTACCACAAAATTTGCAACATCAAATTAAACTCTTGGGACAAGAGGCTAAACAATCATTTTGCATACACCACAGTCGTGAAGAATACAGAAAGGGAAGAGCAACTTAGCATCACTCACCTAGATAGTTGTTCATAAACTTGGGGGAATCAAGCTGTTTTCCCTGTGAATTCAGTGTTGCTATCTTCCAACGGTCAAGAATGGTCACTGCAGCATGCTCTATGTCTTGCAACACCGTAAAAAGGCCTCCTTGTTTTTCTATTGCACCCAAACCACCACCCCAAGAAAGAACTCTCGCAAGATCATTACCAGTACCTGCTGGAAGAATTGCAACCGGGGGAGGCGATACAAAATTCAGCTTATCTACAGCATTCAGAACCCAACCCACAGTACCGTCTCCTCCACATACAAGAATTTTGAAATGAGGCACCTTTCTGAACATATACAAGCCCACTTCGGGCCCTTGATTTGGCCCCAACTCAAAAACCTGTGTAGAGGCAACTTCAGATCAGTTGATGTTATAGCCAGAGCACAACAGAAAGGATAGAGAGATGCATATGAAACAACAAAAAGGGGCAGTCTAGTCTGAGGTAATTAAACATCCACATGTCATTTTGCATCATCATTGTCGTTAGCGTATAATTATAACTCGCTCTCACTAAAAGGAGGTTAAGGGAGTTGAACAAACGTAGTCAATGAGCGCGATAACAGAGTTTCACCGGAGAATCACCTAGAAAAAGCATCTCCTTTCTCGCACAGGAAAAATAAAATCCACACAATGCAAGGGAAAAAAGGCTGTAAGTTCACCGTAGATACAAACCATTCTAAATTTTCTCAAACGAAATCACAGCCTATTGCTCATCAAAAGCTAAGAGAACGTGTAAAGTATAGAACTGAATGTTAAATATGACCTGGACAGGATTTAAAAGCATGTTTAACCGCAGCCGAAGCGAGTCCCCTCTCTGAGCCCCACTCTTCTTATTAACAAACACCAGAAGAGGTCTTGAATCAGCTGGTAGATCCAGGATTGTGTATTTCTGCCTTCGAACGATCTGAGAGTCATCTTTCTGATTGATCGAGGAACTTCTACTAATACCCGGTTTTGAATCTGTATGTTTATCCATATCACCATTACAGTGCTGTTCTCCTACACTAATACTACCGTTACACTTTTCCTCCGTACTTTGAGAGCCGTCAATTGTTAGACTTGTACCAGCAGCACCGTCAGTTGATGTGTCACTAGAAGCGTTGGTGCTACCAGTTTCGGCTGGGGCTCCGTTGCTGAGTCTATGTTTTTTGCTTTGACTTCGTATATGACCCCGTACAGTAGATGCAATTTCATTTGCACCCTGAGTAATTGAGCTTAAAATTCCACCATTAGTTGGGCCCAATTCTCTGACGTAGAGTGGCGATAAAATCAACCTTCTCAGAGGACCAAGGTCACACACGTCACCCGTTTCATTAGACATACTGGTGTGACAATCGACATGAACCAGCCTTTGGCACCATAGGCAGCACCATATAGGTGACCCACTAAGAAACGATGCACCACACGGTTCCTCACAATAGTGACAAAAAGAAGATTCATCAGTTTGATCTGTGACGTCAACCCATCTAACAGCCCATTGGTGGGCGACATGCTCATACCCGATCATAGAAACACACTTGCAATCCTTGTGTGCATTTGAAAAATCACCTAGATGAGAAGCCGCGCCACAAATGTGGCAACGATAGAAGAAGTTGTCTGCTGCCACCATTGGTCCAAGAGTTTGTGAAGGAGACAAAGATTTTAAGCATACACAACAATTCAAATTTTTCGCACGAGTCACCGACTCCAAAATCCAAGTATGGGAAGTCTCGGGAGCTTTATTTCTCGCCTTAGGATTTTTCTTGGACCTGGCTATGGCTTTCATCCAGGTTAAATTGATGTTTCTTCGCCATTGAAAGGCGGTGAATGCTATCGTTAAGATCCCAACGAGCCCAGCAACGACGCATGAAAGGACAAAGAATCGAGACTCTGCAATTCCAGCAAGATTTTTGCCAGCAAATAAATCAGGAAGATCATCCATCCCTCAAACTGTAACTTTTCACAGCATAAATAAAGGGTGAAAAGAGAGCCCAACAGCTAATATCCTCTTTCTTCTCCAGTCAACTTTGATAGGTCTATATCTTCACTTAAAAACGTCCCACGTTACATATCTCTTCAAACAAGTCATCGTAATGACAACTACAAGCCAACATTAGGGAAAACATTCCTTTCATTTACCCAACATCAATCCCAAAACTAAATAATGCTGATCTCAACATCTCCACCCCAGCACATCCCCTTAAAAAACACGTCTACAACATAAACTATAGCCTTTCAGAGTTTTCCAACAACTTCCAAAGTTCCAATTGAAAAACAAGTTGTTCCTCTCAAGCTAATAATCTATACGTCAAAAAACTGCAACAAGAAAAATATTAACAGCCATTAATCCTAGAGAAAACTCACCAACTACTGCCGTACTAAAAAAAATACGTGTGATCAACAGGAAACTAAAAAAAATGCGACGTCACACAGAACATAATCATTTACCTAAGACTCTAAGAGCTATGCCCTACTAAATTGCATCCACAGAAAATGAAGCTAAACTTAGTCATCCAAAAATGCTAAAACATTCCACTACAAACCAAAGCATCAAAACATTAGCGTCTCTTAAGACAAATATATCCGTCTTGAACTTGTAACGATGTCAAATATCTATTGTTTACACAGGAATCTACTTCTAAAACCGGTTATTCGACTCGTCTTAAACAAGAATGATTTGTGAAACATCCTTAAAAACACCCAACAAAGTGAAAATCAACCCACAAAACAAAACAAATAAACCCAGATAAATTTTAACCAAAGGTAGAACCTTTAATCACAAAATGAGCATATAATCAATAAAAAAGTACTACCCACCTCAAAAAACACCCAAATAAGTGAAAATCATCCCAGAAAACAAACAAATATACAAAAACAAAAACCCAGAAACAACCTTTAATCATTAAATGAGGATAAAATCAATCAAAACAGTACTACCCAGAAACGAGAGAAATTGGGACAACACAAAAATACTTAGAAATAAACAGAATAATATGAAGTATAATTAATTGATGATTGTTATAGAATAAATGATTAATTAAGGAAATACCCTAAAAAAAATATGATGTTTCTGGAGATGAATAGCAATTGGTGAACAAGTTTGGGGTTCAATTAAATTAGGGTTTTTGGAGAATTTGTCCTGTCAATTGAAGAAAACGACCCTTTTGTCGGAAAAAAGATTCAGGTGAATTTTGGAATTTTAGAAAACTCTACCGACTCAATTTTTTTATATATTTTTTTTTTCTTTTTCTTTTAATTTCCCAATTATAGATTCTTCACTTTTAGCTACTCCATTTGGTATCCTAATGAGAGGGACTATTTTAACTGTATTTTTTTTAAGTATATTTTGGGGGAAAAAAAAACGGTAAACACCGTGTCACTATAAAATACTGTAAATACCGTGTGTTCGTGTACATATAAAATACGTGTCAGGATTCTAGTAACTCTACTGTAGAGTTACTCTAAAATTTCGGTTTTTAAATTAGATAATTATAATAAATTTATTTAATTTTAATATTTCTCTTATACAAATACTCATATATGCGTTCCTCATTGATTTTTTTTTTCCGAAAAAGGGTTTAGGTAGCGGCACCGTAAAATTGTACCCTAAACCCTTTTTCGGGATGTTTCGGCGGCGAACAAAAGATACCCTACATAAAATTGGTGAACCCGTTTGAGTGATGGATGAAAAGAAAATTTTTATTCTATGCAAGTAATGTGACAAAAATAGAGTAACTCTACGACAGGGTTACTCTAGAAGATCTCTACACATAAAATACTGTACTCCGTAATTATCTAAGAAAATCATCCAAATTTAGGTTAATAACCACCTTTTATATGAGAAATGTCGCAATAATAATGTTGTGATTTATGAGACACTCTCACCGAAGAAATTGCGGTTTTTTTATGTTAAATTATAATTTGGCAAAAAAAAAAAAAATAGTTTTTGATAATAATTTTCAGTGTGTTACTACACACTGAAACATTACTCTTTCTGCTCCATCCTTTTATTAACATGGAGTAAAAATTCTTTTTGTAGTTTAAAGAAAAAATCAAAATAAAAATGTTAACAATTGGATAAATTACCAAAAAAAAAAATGTTAATAAAAGATGGATCAGAGGGAGTATTGCTTATTAATGTTGTGAAATACACACAATTTGACTTGTTTATATGGTGTTCTAATTGACGTTATTATATCTGGGGTACGTATAAATCCACGGCCTCATATACTGGGGCACAAGGTTTCATCATTGATCAACTACTACTGTATATTTTATTTGTTTGATGTAATGAATATAGTGGAAGAAGTTTTTCTTCCCGTGGAAAAATCACTAGCCTATATCTAAGAGTGTATTTGGATAAAAGGATAGGGTGGTGCCGTGGTGCGATGGTGGGGTTGAGGGAAGGGAGAGTGATGGGTCGTCTTTCCCTCGTTTGATTAGCAAATGACGGTGGGGATTCGAAGGGAATGAAAAACACATGTTTTATTTCTCTTATTCAAATCAAATTTTCTTCTTTCGAATTAAAGTAAGATTTTTTTTTTTTTTTTGATAAGGAAATTAATTAAAGTAAGATTTGGTTGTCCATCCTCTCTTCCCCTTCGATTTACCTCCTCTCTTTCCCCTTTCCCTCATTCCCCTTCAATTTTAGTTATCCAAACAAAAGATTAAATCACGCCTTCAAACTAAATGAGCAATAAATGAATAATCAGAGTTTTTTTAACGATGTTGTTTCGAGAGAAGAAATCCGTCCCAACTAAAATTTTGTAGTCCGCACTTCCCGTCGTTCCTAAAAGAAAAAGAAAGACATCTCTGTTTTCTGAAAACATCAGCGAGCAAGGGGCTCTTAAAATCGGCCCCAAGTGGATGCATATGATCGACAATAAAACACCCACCATGCAAGACGCTCGTCAAAATTTGGTATCATCGAAAGATGTGTAATACGAAATGAAGAACAGATTTATATACTACTGATCAAAACTAAATTACTCAATACATTCTTAACCGGCCTACCAAGTTCATCTGATCTTTTGCTACATTTCATCATTCTACAAGTTAGCCTCAAGTGAACTGTAAAACCGAAACTATATATGTATGTATTTCACTGGGTTGAGTGGAATCCCGCATTCCAATATTCCGCTCCTACGACAGATTTCAAATAGCAGCTGAGTGGCCTTTACCCCGAGGCATTTTCTTAGCCGCCGCTGCCAAAACAATTTAAATATTGTCAATATACGAAAAAACAAAATCAGTTATCAGGTTTTATGAACCGTGTCACAAGAAAACAACTAAATGAAGAGAAAAAAACAAGTTGATGAATGATACGGAGTCGCAGGCAACTTACGATCT
This sequence comes from Dianthus caryophyllus, assembly GCA_023091065.1. Classification (NCBI taxonomy): domain Eukaryota; kingdom Viridiplantae; phylum Streptophyta; class Magnoliopsida; order Caryophyllales; family Caryophyllaceae; genus Dianthus; species Dianthus caryophyllus. The sequence continues at coordinate 7,133,374 of CM041526.1, read as the reverse complement.
TCAACGTCCTTCATCTGATAATAGTGTGGAGCGATCTCGACCAGCCACTCAGGTTTAAGTTCGGTCACCTGCAATTAGTCATATACGACATTAGCCAACACTAATTTCTTCATCTTTGGTTCATTACTGAAAAGACCGTCAGGGTTAGCGGAAAACCTACCTGTCTCATGTACTCCTTTGTTGTTAAAACCAGCTCATGGTACACGACCCATCTCGGCAAAGGTTCCAACTGTTCAAAATTACAATCTATTTAGTGACAGATACAAACAAGACAAGAGATTCATTTGTGAAAACCGATCCAAAGAAAATATGAAGACAAAGATCTCATCAACTCCACAGCACCAACACATCTTCCTAGTTACAGCAACCTAGATGCCGGTCAAAACTAACACTATCCGGGTATAAACGGCTCATAAAGAGAAAAATTTCCACGCAATATATCGAAGTTTCAGAATTATAGTGATGCTGCAAGTCGCTGATGGGAAAAAAAAGTACTATAGAAAAGCCTAAGGCAATCTTTCGAAAATCGAGGAAACCAAATATTTCGATCATAGCACATTTAACCGATTTGTAAGGAACAATTTAAATCACTTCAATATACGAAAAACATTTTAATCCGTTAGCATGCTCATTTAGTAGATTTTAGTGACATGATTTTAAGGACCTCAAACACATGCTACGGAGCTACAAGTTAACATCATTGTCGTTCATACAGGGATAAATTGGGTATGCAGCGAATCAAATCTGCCACCAACTAATAGTAATTGCTACAGAAATTCAAAATACAGATTAATGAATCTGATTGATTTTACTCTTAAGCTCATGTTGATTGCAAACATATAAACGGCTAACCTGAGCAAGACCAGAGCTAGGATGAAGGTAAACCGTCTGAGGATGCTTAACTGTCCTGTAAGATCCATTTTTCTGTAACCTTGCAGAGTGAGGAAAGAAACCTGATACAAATCATAGAATGGTATCGAGTTAAATTGAAATATTTTGTACGTGACTTGTTTACCGAAATTGAGCAGGATAAAGGAAACAATAGGGCACAAACCTGCTGTAATAGTCTTCTTTATTGCTTCCAAATCATTCAGACTAGATGTAATTTCAATTTCAACCCTCTCCAAAAGCCCCTCAAGTTGGTCTCTAATATCCCTAGCCCGTTTCATGCTCCTGACCTAAGCAACAAAGATATCACATGTTAGGGTCACAACGATTCCGTAGATACAATAAATAAAATTACTTCCATGTTCTACTATCAACCTACTCATACACCAAAAGAATAGAACTAAAGATGATAAGTATACCTGAACATAATTCTCATAACACCACATGCTTCCAAAATCGCACGACTTCCAGTCATTGTATATCTAAGAGACATCACATAACAAATAGAATCAGGAGTTCAGGACAAAAAAAAAAAATCAAATGCGTTTTAAAAAGAACTGGTGATTTTAAAAAAAAAAAAAAAAAAAAAAAAACAGTTTTTCTAACGTATGTGCACTGAACACTAGTTATAAATTGAAAATAAACACATTAGGACAAAATCTCGTAGAATATTACAATTTCTAATCACTTTTGTATTCCGATGAGATAACTTTCTCGATTCCTTTCCTATAAGGAATGACAATATACCTTGAGAAGTGCGATGTGGTCTCCAACATTTCCTTCATGAAATCTCATCCTTGCAGTGTCTGCATGGACTTGTTTGTCCTTGGGGCGATAGAAAATTGAACTTCCGATAGAAATCATAGAAGCGATAGTAATTATCTCCTCTGAACATTTGTATTTCTCTGATGCAACAATCATTTTTGACAGCATAGGATCGAGTGGAAATTCTGCCATTCTTCTCCCAACTTTTGTCAACTCTCCCAGCTTATTTAGGGCTCCGAGTGCATACAATAACTCGAGTGCCTTTAATAACGCTTCAGATGGCGGTGGGTCCATGAAATCAAAATTCAAAAGGTCATGGATTCCAAGACTCTTAAGAGAAAGGACAACATTAGCCAGATTTGTTCTCTGAATTTCTGGTACAGTATTGTCATCCAAATCGTGGTAATAATTGTACGCAGTGTAAAGCCTGAAGCACTTCCCAGGACCAGTACGTCCTGAACGACCTGCGCGCTGATTTGCTGATGCCTTAGAGATAGGAGTCACCAGCAACGACTCCATACCTGTTCGCGGGTTATACGACTTCATTTTCACAAATCCTGGATCTATCACGTACTTAATCCCATCAATCGTGAGAGATGTCTCGGCGATATTAGTGGCTAACACAACTTTACGTGCACCTTCAGGTGTAGTCTCAAATATCTTTGCTTGCAAATCTGTTGGTAAATTGGCATAGATGGGGCAAATAATCAGCTCAGCAATCTTGGTGCCGAGACCTCGAGTCCTGTGCTTCAATATTTCCTCTGCTGTTTCGATCTCTTCTTGTCCAGTTAGAAAAATCAAAATGTCTCCTTTAGGCTGTGTAACATGTATTTGCAGTGTAGTAACAACCGCAGCATCCAAATAATCAGCCTCTGGTGCCTTAGTATAGTGTATGTCAACGGGGTAACGCCTCCCAGGAATCTTGAATATAGGAGCAACATCAAAATAGTCACTGAACTTCTCAGCATCGAGAGTTGCACTAGAAATAAGTAACTTCAAATCTGGACGGAAACGAGCAACATCCTGTCACATGGAAGCACTCGAGTAAATTACAGGTAGACCTGGAAAAACTGATCCAAACGAGTGACCCGACCCATAGAACTCCCCTGTACCTGACCCAACACCTATAAAGAAAACCCAAGCTTGACCTGCAATCCGAATTGACCTGACCCTGTAAGACTTTACTTGAATGTTTATTACTCCTACTACATACTAACTTTTATCCATAAAAGGGTTGATAATAACCAAATCGAAGATATCCCATCTGTGAAATGACGCAGCCCAATCTAACCAGATTAAAATTCTAGTAACCCCAAACTGCCCTGACCAAATTGACCCAACCGGATCGACCTGTTTGCTAGGTCTAATTACACTGTCAACTGAAGCTGAAGGTTAGGATGATGAGGGACGTCTTTTTAAGGAACAAGCCCTAAGCATTGATCATGTATTTGGAAATGCTGAATCTCGGAATTTTAAAAAATTGCACATACCTTGACTAAACCAAACAATATGTCCGTTGAGAGAGTCCTTTCATGAGCTTCATCAACCATAATCACACTGAAAATTTAGACGTGTCAGATTAATGCATGCAGATGCAGTCACATACTCTCACTAACAGATGATCAGTAGCAGAGGTATGTTACCTGTAGCTGGCAAGGTCGGGCTCGCCAAGGAATTCACGAAGAAGCATACCATCCGTCATATACTTGAGAATTGTCTTATCAGATGTGCAATCTTCAAATCGGATAGAATACCCAACCTGCACAAATCAATAGATGACAGGTTATTTTTAAATCAAACACATCGTATTGACTATATACTAGCATCTGTTTAACATCGAGAATTCATGTTTGATGACGACATGTGTCGTGACAGGCACTCAGCACCCGGACACTTCATTTTAGACCAAAAATAGGGATTTGTTCACAAGATAGGCGTTCTGTCTGTCCGACACTGTCATGTCCAAAACTTGAAGCCGAGTTTGAGTAACATAGACTAGCATTTGAAAGGTATTCAGAATTGACTACAAACAGCCAAGCTACTAGCCAGCAAGCAAAATACAGATAAGGCCACAATATTCCAACATTTCATCACTACTTAAGTTATATACTTCTATGTATCCTAGCATAGATCATGTTGATCCTGACTCCTGAGCATGCATTCAGGTGACATAAACTATTTTACGTAAAACACGGAAAAGATGATAACACCAGGAGTGGCGAATTCAAAAAGCTACATGATTTGTAAGTAATAGTGAAGTGAAATCAAATATAGTAACAAAGGACTAAAGAACAACATTATCAGAAAGGATAAGCTTACCTCATGCCCTAGTTTTACACCCATTTCTTCGGAAACACGAGCAGAAACACTCATCGCGGCAACTCTTCGAGGTTGAGTACAGCCAATCTGGAGAAAAAGCAGTTAATGAGTACTGCATGTTTATGATATGTCAATCCATTAAATGATGCATGCTTCAATGACGTTACCAGTTAAAAATACTGGGACGCCATTGTCAACAAAAGTAAAAAGAAAAGCCAAGGAAGTGGTGATTTTTTCTGATAAATTGAGTCATTGACTGGCGTAGTGGCACTCAACCATGTGTCCCAAGGAAATTCGAAGAGCAGAGGACCACAGCAATTACAAATTTCAGAGAGAAACGTCTGAGTAAGCTAATCCTAAGCCCTAAACCCCAACTGATATGGCCATTACAGATTAACTTCTCGAGTGATTCAAAAAGTAACCTCATCAAACCTCTAACAGAGTATGTAACGCAAGCATAAGCTTTCACAAATGTACGATAATATCTGCGACAACCGCAATGTCACAACGGTATTCCAGATTAGAAAGACTGTGTGCAAAAGAATAGAAATATACGGAGTGTCGGAGTAGTTCGTGTGTGTTTGTTGTGGGGGGGGGGGACACAAAACAAAACCAAACCAAACCAAACCAAACAAATGCTGCCAGGCAGATTCAAAGAAAATAGTTTTTCAACTTGAAAAAAAAAGTAAAAAAAAAAAAAACACGAGTCATACTTTGCCAGCTTTTGTATATCCAGCTTCATGAAGATACTGCGGTATCTGAGTGGTCTTCCCAGATCCAGTCTCCCCAACAATAATAAGGATCTATGATGAAACACGTAAAAAGCATGAGCAAGATGCCTTCACCATATTGAAAATAAGAGTTCAACAGCAACATAACAAAAACAAAAAAAAAAAAACCTGATGTTCATTGACAGCCTCCAGCAACTTCTCTCGGTAAGGATATATCGGCAGTGTCTTCCTGTCTTCCTGAGTATAAGAGGATGTGGCGGTTAAAATTCATCTAAAAAGTAACAAAAGCAAATTCCATGCTCAATCAATGTCACATCATTATTCAGAACTTCTACAAGCCTTCAATTAGAAGAGCCAATAACCACATATAAAAACCCACTTCTATAGAATTTGTTGGATCCTTAGTGGAATTCCCAATGCATGGGAAGTACTGATTTACATAAATTTTCAACTTCCTATGATTGGAAAAAAAAAAATGTATGATTGAACGCAGAAATTAAAAGTTCCACAGGAGCTCACAATTACCTAGGGAAACAAAGGTAAATAACTTCTTCCATTTGGAAGTTGGAATTTATACCGGTGTTTTTATCCCAGCCAACAATCTAACATTTTGTACAATTGATGTGGACCGAAAATCCTGTATTTTCTATGGACAACTAAATGAACACTCAAAAGACGAATAAAAACTTTAGTGTGAAGATAAACCTGAAGTTTCTCCAAAGCAGACTTTGCTTTTGATTCTTGAAGTGCTTCACTTGACATATTACCATCAAACTGCAACATTATAAGGAGTGTATCAGACTATAAGCAAAGTTTCGATCAAGTACAAGCCCTACGTATAAATGCGCTGGTTAGCCTTATAAATGATAATACAGATCAGCCGACATACATTGTCGCCTTCCATCACAGATTGTCTCACGAAACTGATCTGATCTTCAAAGACAAACCTGAAAACAATTTCAATGGCAAGGTGGTGAGTCAATAGCATATATAAGAGTAGTCAAGCCAAAAGCAACCAACAGAACACTGATTCTTACTCATATTTAGCTGAATCCTGCTCTTTGTCTTTAGAGCCCATTTTAAAAGTTGCTTTGTCTGCAAAAGAAGTTGCGGTTTGAGGGTCAGAAAAGACAGAAATTCTGTACATCGTACAAATAAAATCATATTCCAACACAAATAATTAACTACAAGTCTACAGCAATTAAACGATAATGTACAGGGACATACAAGCACATCAATAACAATCCAATCTCACTTCTCATTAGTGACTTTGGGTCGAGCGTCATTCAGAGATACAGATATACTTGTATTCATATGGTATCAAGTCGACCTAGTACAGATAATAATTAGGTATGCTTCGTGAAAATTATAATCCCTAAGCTACGAATCAACCAGTGAGCTTTAGTTCACGTCTAAATCAGGTGAATTCAGAAAAACTTAGGCTATGAGAGCAATTCTTCAAGCCAAACGGCTGTTGTATAGTTGGTCGTTCTCACATTCACTAATTGACTTCACATAATTTTTCTCGTCAACACTCAAGAAATCTTGCCATATCCATAAACACATCTTAGAGCAATATTGAAGGTAGCAAACAAGAACAAAGCCAAATGACACAAGAAACATAATTTATTGTAGTCCATACAATCTCAACATTCTCCCACTGCCATGGTGATATACCACCATAAAGAGCATGATGTTGTTTCAAAAACTTTCAAAAACATGTTATCTTACCAATTTGGTGTTTCTCCCATGCCTCCTGTTCAGCATATGGATCCATCTTACCCCCCGATTCACCACCATCTCTAGTAAAAGCAAATAAGACACACGTCACTGTCATGAGAACTGTAACCAAAATTTATATGGTTCTTTAGTGTAAACTAACGAGTCATAAACGCAATGAAATCTAAAATCAAAAGTCTCGATAGCATACTTGTATCGCGCCAATGCCACTTCAAATCGTTGCTTTTGATTTACATGCTTTTGATCGTCATAAGCTTCAGGCATTACATACTGCATTATAATGAAACAGAGTGAAATTCAAATACATGCAAGAACAAAAGATTAGAAACATATGGAAGCTCAATGATATACATATAACACAATATCTTTCCAAAGTCTAAAGAGCTCTCACTCATGTACAAAATTAACTGGAGAAGTTACATACTGTCCATATGTTGTAACCATCACTGTCAAAATTCATCAAAGTCACACACTGCTGTCTATAAGTGTCTAACTCGATTCAAGATTTATTAGACATGGAGCACCTGTCTAGTGCCTACAACTTCCTCCGATTTTTGGAATATCTTATCCAACTATCCTTACTATTCACCAATTAGTATAATGCATGACTGGCAAAGAAATGGCATAATAGATACAGAAGCTTAGTTTAAAAAAGAACTCAAGACCCACAGAAGCACTTGCTAAAACGCCTGTGCACCTCGTCTATGCTTTGCATAAAGCTACATTGCTATGCCAACTTCAGAATTATTTTTACGTTGAATGCTTAGAACCAGACAAACAAACAAACAAACAAATTCTAACAGGAAATTGCAGATGGACGGTTGGAATTACCCCAGGTATCTCATTGGCATTTTCTGCACGCCCTTTGCTAACAAGGTCCAAAAGTTGCTTCTTGTGCCTGCATAAAAAATACAAAACAAAATACCCATGCACAAAAATCATAAGAAATGGTAGAAATGACCAAGCAGCACCAGATAGTTTGGCATCTCAAAAATAATCAAGTATAATAAATTAGGGCTCTTGGCCTGCATATACGGGCACCATCTATTTCCCTACAGACAACTACCTGTTTGCAACAAATTCTTAAAATATACTCGAAATCATCACTAGAATCAGCAGACGATTAAAAAAAATACATTAACACAACTATCAATAAAACCAATGTGTGTACCAGATTTGAAAGCCAAAATTACGTCATAACCCAATAAAAATAACCAATACTCCGTACTAGAGACCAACACAGTTTAAGATAAAGAAGTGGCAAAAGCAGAAAAGTAAATATCAATTTACAGGAGAACCTACAAGGCAGCTTATGATAATCAAAACAAGGTAAAAAAAAAAATATCATAGTTACATAGGAAGAGAAAAGTGTAATGTATTACCTAAATTCCTGCCGTTCTGCTTCGGTCAGCTCAACATCGTTGAACAGATACTGCTCATCCTCTAATTCATCTCTGCACACAGAATAAATCAAAGATACAAAAGAGCATCATGGAGCATGAAAAGTACCTCAGCTGCCAAAAAAAAAAAACTCATGCACATACCTGAGTTCTTCCAGTTTCTTTTCCTCCCTTTTCTTCAAATATTCTTGTCTTGAAACTTTCCTGAATCAGATAAACAAAAAAATATGATAAACAAAAACACGCACTTTGAATATACGAATTTATAGACCTCTAGTAACTCCCCCATGAGCACTGAGCATTAGCATATATTTGCTTTTGGCTCAGAATTCACGGAGAAACATAAACAAGCAGGGTTGTGGTTTGTTTACACTTTTAGTCTCCCCAACCTCTCCTTCGTTTACCCATCAAATTATCACCCAAAATCACCACCCTACTCACCCTCAGGTTTACAATCCAAGGTATTCTGCAAGCCTCAGTGTCCCTCAATCACAATCACAATCACAATCTACATACACAGTCGAGCACCCCAGACCTTGTGTGATTGTGAGATACAGGAGTTGGGTAAGATCAGATAAAGAGTCAGGGTAGGGTGGACGATCAGGATGATTGTGAGTCAGCCATAATTTGACCGGAGCTTGGTGTTGGCTAGTCGGTCTTAACACGGGTCACAGAAGGATGGTGGAGAGCGTTGAATCTTTTTGGCGGGTCGTTAGTTACAGAGAGACGAGGAGTCGTGGGTTGAGGGTAATAGGCGTGAAGTGTCGTATCATGGTTGGTGATGGAAAATTGAAGCAGTTTATAAAGATTTGAAGAAGAAATCGGTGAAATAGCGAACAATGTAGGTGAAAAGAGTTATTGAAGGTTATAATTGCCATAGTAAGGGGTTTGATCACAGTATTTTGAGTCCTTACGCACATGGGTTGAATCAGATATTTCAGAGATGGCATCTCACCAAAAAGAAGAATTGGGGGGGTCATTTGGGAACTTAACATAAACAAACATTCTGAAAAAGGAAGCATAGAAATGCAGCTAAAATGGCTTGTGAAAGAAAACATACACATCCTGGGGAGAAAAGGAAGTATCTATGTGAGCTAGAACAACAGTTTAAAAAGAAGCAAACCTAAGTTCACTTAAATCGTCTTGCTCCTGAGCATTAGATCTGCGAATTGCCTCTTCTGAAATAAGAAACACAAATAGTCCATAAATAAAAACTGAAATTAAAAATGTTCATTAGAGTTTACTGTCAGGTTTCGTTCAAAAAAAAGATACACAGTTCTTCATGACATACCTTTCTCCTTATTTGACAATTTTGGCTCTGTCAGCTACAATTGCAATCAACATAAGCAAAAACAATAGTGAGTCGAACAACACCAAGCGAGAATTTTATGAAAGTATCATATACTACGCAAAACTATCAAAGAAGTCACTTTAAACAAAAATGACAAAATGAAAGTACTACAAGCAATCTACTGATCTAGCATACTGATGTCAAAAACCCTCCAGCAATATGAGTAAACCAAATAACCTAGCATATCAAGTAACTGACTTAAATATAAAACCACCAGTCCACCACAGTGTATCACAGAAACAAAGACGTCATGAAATCTTTTTAAGAGATCAACAACGACCATGAACTCAGAGATGGTTTATATATGTGACTTTAGCATAAGGATACACGGTCCTGACAAAACATAATGAAGCCCATAAAAATGCACATTTAGACAAATGATACAAGCATTTAATAATTAAAATAGCACCAAAATGGACGAAGATGTTACAGATGGCTGAGCATCAATTGGCATGCTGTTTCAAAGTATTCTTAGTTACCTTCTTCGTACGAGCAGCATCCTTTTCTTTCATATGTCTCTCTAATTCTTCTCTTTCTCTTTGATCACGTATTCGTTCCTCCTCTGACTACATGATGAAAACAGAAAATCAGCGAAGGTCGGTGCCCTTGGCGGCCAGAAGATTTCAATTGCAAATAAACATCTTAGGCATAGCTGCATGCACCATGTCATGCATATACAAACATATCCCAGAAGCAAGCAATACTCACCGCCAAATATTTTACAAGCATAAACAATCAAATTACAATACTTCAGATAGAAGAGGTAGCAGACAATAATTAAAACCATTCTTCAGATTGTGTAATGAATATGGTGAATCTCATCTTACATCCAATTTGTCAACAAACAAAATCAAATTAATATATCTATAAGTAGGCTTAAGTGATCACTTTGCATAACCAGGCATTAATTAAGAACAACATCCACTTTCCTTCACATTACTTATCAATTATACGTTATGTCATCGTTTTGTCCATACAACATTAGAACATCAAAGGGATCAGTCACAATAAAGAGGTCATAACATCCTCCAGAAACATATTATTCAAAAGTTTGCCTCTTTGTTAAATACCACTGAGGAAGCTACCGAAGCACCAGTAAAACAAGTGAAGAGACATTACATTGTAGTGAATGGAATTGAAAGTGATCTGCATCATTGTTAGCAATCTCATTACATTTACAGGAAAAAGAAAAAAAGGAATTCACAATGGAAGATGCTATCAAACAACAAATCCTTCCAGCGAAGACATGGTGGTCAGCTAACATAGACCATCACAAAGAACTGTCACTGCATGAAAATAACACAAATAAACAGTAAAAAGAAAAGATGAAGAGGAGAAGACAGAGAGAGGCAAACAAAGGTAACAAGGGAGAAACATGAGTAAACAAAAGCAAAGTACGACAAAGCTAAAGAGAATGAACATATAGGAAGACAAAAGTATAGAACAGAGAAAGAGGAGAATGAATTTAAGTTCAGAGTTGATCAAGATTTGGGGAAAAAAAATGTAAAACCAGTTCCTTAGATTATAGGCAATTAGAGTAACATTACCTCAGAACCATCATCGTCATCATTGGATGAAATTCTTCTTTTTACCTGTCGATCGTCTTTTTTACTTGGAACAACCTGCAGCATGGTGTAAAGTCAACACAAAAGTGACAAGTCATTACATGAAACGATCATCTGGCAGCTTACCATGAAAAAGAAAACTGAATCAATCAGTAAAAAAAATGAACACTATGCCTCATCATCTTCATCCTCCTCTAGAGTGTCTCTCTTCCTCCGGAATCGCTTCTTGTGAGACTCCGTCTTCTTTGGCTCAGAAACGGCAGAGACTTTATTCTCTTCAGCTGGTACTACATCGTCTTCATCATCAGCATCCAAAAGTTGATACGTCCTCTGCTTCCTCGCCAGCATTGCTGCCTCTCTTTCATGCTTTTGATAGAGCTGGGAGTAAAAGGGTGTTATCCATTATTCTTATTCACCCTTCATTTTTAATGCAGTCACAAAACTCACAACAGTTATCTAGTGCGTACAACAAGCGAGAAATAGCTGCCGATGATACTATGACAGTACACAGGATGGGTAGCAACTTCCAAAGAATAGGCACACCACTTATACATGTTAGGACAGCTGAAACTTAATACACATATACGGAGTACAATTTATGACATCAAAGCTTTAACAAAGACAAATGAACCACTAGCTGGGGTTCTTAAGCCCCAAATTAATTTATTCACACCAATATTGTCCTTAACTTCGTCCATCGGAATTATTTTGATGAACCGAAATGAATAAAACTTAATTTAGTGCGGAGTTGTGAAGCAAGTATCTAAATGGAACTTTTCTGAACTGAAGTGAATGGACCTAAAAATAAGTCCAAGAGAACAATGCCTTAGTTTCACCTACTAAAACAATCTCACTATTATATTCTCTCATAGAAGTGGACAAAAAAATTACAAGACAACACTTAGGAGGTGGAACCTACTAAACACTAATCACCCACCACAAAGCTAGCTAACCCATACACGATCAAATAGACACTGCTAAAATCAACAATGTCGAAGATAGTAAAGGGAAAAAAAAAAAAAAAAACCTCAGGTGCAATATACATTTGTCCATGGATTATGGATATGACAGTCAAATATAACAGTGATGTATCATCATTGCATCCTTAACATTGCCTCCAGCATGTTACAATTAGAAACTTATTTGAAACGAAATGCAACCGTTCAAAAAACCCCGTAAATAGAATGATGATTAATATTTACCCCATAAGGACATAGAATATATTAAAATCAAACAAATTTATGAACCGTTTTTCACTTCCACGATCCTATCAAATTATAACAAAGGAAGCATTACCCCCACCGTCTCAAGTGTTCCCACAAGGCCACAAATAGCAGGATACGAGATTCAGATGTACGCAAACTTAACGTGTACCCCGCATTTGGCATCCCGCTCATGATTAAAATTGCATCGAACCACTCCAAACAAAATAATAAATTCAAAAAACACTCACATTGACTCCAGCGTTCTTCCGAGGAACTCGGGCATAAACCTGCTCGGCGAATTCCCGCGTTTCACCAGACGACGACAAACCTAACTCTACCAACTTCCCTACAACTTCAACTGGTGAAGATGCTTGCTTTGCTGAAAAAAAAAATTAAAAAAAGCTCATCTTTGTTATACCCACATAACATTCAACACTTGAAGAAAAAAAATATAAAAACTAGGAATGAATTAACATACATATATCAAAATATACAAAGAAAAATACCAATTAATCAGGAAAAAAAAAAAAAAAAAAAAAAAAAGGAATTATAGAATAAATACTTACATAAACCAATAACATATTGAACAACAGTTGGTTGCGAATAACCAAGAAGAGACATCAATTTGTCGGAAACCCATGATTTTAAACCGGATTCACTCCCCATTGATGAAGAATTTTAGACTGCAAAGTATGAAGAATGAAACAATTGAGCGATCAATTGATTGCAGAAATACAAATAAAGCGAAGAATTGGTGAAAATTTTAGGGATTGATTTTGAAGTATAGGGGTAATGTAGTGTGAAGAGATTTAGAAATTACAGTGATGAGTTCGAAAAAAATTGAATTGGGAATTAGGGTTTAGATTAATTGATTGATTGATTGATGAGAACTAGGAAGAAGGGGGCCGACCCAAGTAGAAAGACCGCAACCAAAACATAAATACTCCGTTTGTACACCGACTTCAACAATTTCAAGGACGGCTCCAAAACCCGACACCAACTTAAAAGGGACTAGATCCTAGATCCGGTAAATAATGATATGACATAAAACCGATATAAAGTTAACTGGTTGGGTTAATACGAACACGATATAAAAAAATTTTTAATCAAATCTGAGTTGAAAGACACGGGACATACTGACATGAACACGACGCGACTTGTTTGCCTAATCTACTTTATAAAAAAAAAATACGAAAACAAAATTTTACTCCGTATTTTTCTTTATCTGAAATTAAATGTTTGAAATTTTTTTCAAATTATCCGAATTAGTTTAAAATTTGTTAAAAATTACTATGTACTACCTGTAGACCGTAGTAGTATCTTTTTAATACGGAGTAGATTTTAAGGCCCTTCAGTTTGATCCAAATTTGGACTGATAAACACTCCCGACTTCGTGCATTAATATCACCTAACATTTGCTTACTTCCACAATATACAAAATTATCTATCTAAACCCATCCAAAAAAAAACAACTACTCCGGCCACTACCACCCGGACAACCACCACGCCGACAATCACCATACCTAAAGGACTTAATGTCGACCACCCTATGCCAATATGCTGCCCCACCCTTGTTGGTGACCAACGATACTCACATTCCCCAAATTACAATCAAACCCACCCAAAACCACATCCGCCACCTATATATGCCAGGCTGCCACCATCGTCGATGGCCCCACGTAGCCCTCATCCTTGTCCGTCTCCGGCAGCCACACATTCCCCCTCCACTGTAATCCCCAAACTCACAAAGCATTACTTACACCACTAATCTCACATAACCACCCACCCACGCCGGCACCAAATATCAACCCCTTACCCCTAAAGTTAGCAAACTTGACTCGACCTGAGTGACCCAACCCGATAGACCCGAAAATATTATAACTCGAACCCGACCCGACTCGATGATGACTCGTAATTCGACACGATCCGATAATTAGTAACCTGAAATCGACCCAAACCTGACCCAATGACGAACCGAACCGGCGTTGACTCGATTAAATTGATGACCTGATAATTATTAAACTTAAAATTGATTAGATTAAAAGCAAATTAGTGTTTAGTTTGATACCTTTGACTTAATAATAAAGTGATTAGATCATATAAGGGTCGAAAATACTTATTTAAGTGACTAAAAATTTAAATAATTCGATAAAATTGTGAAGACTCGGAAATGACCCGACCCAAACTTGATACATTGTTTAATCCGAAATGACTAGACCCAAAATACAACCCGAACCGAACTCGACTCGACCCAAAATGAATTTTAACCCGGCCCGACCCAAACCCATCCTGACCGATCCGATTGCCACCTCGTCACCCCACACCTCGTCCCTATACATACCCCAATTTTAATTTTAAATTAAATCTATTAAACATTAATAAAAATAAAAAATTGAATGATAAAATAGAAATTGAATTTAACTATTATTTCATTGAATTGATTATTAAAATTAATAATCGAATAATTGAACAATTGATTGAATTTAAATTCATAAAATAAAATAAAGGGTATTGATTTTCCGTATACGGATTTTACTCCCGTTATATATTTTTTTCACTTGATTTTCCAATTATACCCTTTTTACTCTCACAATATACAAAAAAAAAAAAAAAAAAATTAAAAAAAAAAAACAACAATGAATCAACAAGCTACTACGACCACCATCACCTCCGCCCACCACCGAGTTCGACCACCACCATACCGGTTGCCCACCACGCCGGAGTTCACCGCCGTCTACAGATGGCGGTCCCACCCTCGCCGGTGACCGATCTTACTTAGTTACCCACAAAACTCACAAAACTCACAAACTAACACAATAACTACACCATCATATTGACCACCAAGCCCACCCACATCGGCGCCGCCACCTCCGACCACCCTCTCCGGCCGCCGCTACCACCTTCCGCCACCCTAAGTCGGTGCCTACCGCCGCCCCTAGTTCTTCCTTATGCAAACCCTAATTTTGATTTTAAATTAAATCTATTTAGAATTAATAAAAATTGATAATTTAATGACAATAATTGAAATTGAAAGTGATTATTACTTCATTGAATTGTTTATTGAAATTAATAATTAAATAATTAAACAATTGATTGAATTTGATTAAGAAAAATTTGGGGGAAAAAAAAAAAGAGAATTTGTATACCATGGGAGTAAAAAAGGTTAGGGTTTGGAAACTAAATGAAAAAAGTATACAACGGGAGTAAAATCCGTATACGGAAAATCAATTACGAAAATAAAAAAGCGTTAAGAGGGAAAAATTAGATGAACAAATATATTACGAATAAAAATCGTATACTAAAAAAAATAAGGGTTTTTCCCATCCATACCCTCGTACTTTTCACTTTTTTCAATTGTACCCTTACGTTTCGCATTTTCTCAGTTGTGCCCTTAAGCTTATAAAATTAGTTCCAACCGTAACCAAACTTGAATAATCCGTTAGTTTCGTTTTACACTATGAATTTTCACCTTTTTATTTAGTTTCTTCCTTCAATTTTTTCGCATTAAACACATTGGTGCTTATAATGGAGGGTAGAGACTATATGAAATATAACTAACGGCTATATTTAACGGTTTACTCTAGTTTGATTACAGTTGAGATTACGTTTATAAGTTTAAGGGTATTTACGTACAATTGGGAAAAGTAAAAAAGTAGGCGGGTAAAAATACTTAAAATTTTCCTCAGATTTCACCATTTGCGGGGACAATATATCTCAAAAGAAAAGGCGGTCGTTGAGTACAACCGTTTTTTGACCCCGTAAAACCACTCAAGAACACCAACAATCAATTCTGTAAGTCAAAATTTACTTATTTTGCTCTTATTTCCCCCTTATTTAAATTTATTCTTTTTTTTTTGGTTGCATTAACTAGTGTAAATTCTCCATTTATTGTACCTGATTTGTAATGCACACCACCTGTTTGTTATAATGCCTCAATGAATTTTGTGAATCATCTTGTTTTGCTGCCATTAATTTTACTGATTTTTAGTATTTTTGGTATCGATTTTTGTTCATTTCTGCAAGTGGGTAATGTTCAAATTCACTGTTTAAAGCGTTTGTTTATGGTACTTGGACACTTGGGGGATTTAGGTTAGGGTTTTGGAGCTCTGTTAAGCTTATACAAATGTGTTTGATGCTCAATTTTGCTGCTGTATTTCTTATGGAGTAATGTTTTTGATGTATAAATTAATGATGTTTTCGTCTTGTCAAGTGCAATAATGCTCCTGCAATGTCGCGGCTTTTTTCGTTTCTTTTTTGTAAATTGTTGAAATTTCTTATACTTGTTTTCAACTCATATCGTTGAGGAGAGAACCATATACTTGCTATGGTTGGTTCTGGATATAGTGGAATAAAGCAAATTGGCGCACTAAACTGATTCCGCTTCTATTATTGGGAAGTATCCGCAATCTTCATCTTGGGTCATTTGGAAACGGTCTCTCCGTGTTAAACAACACAACAACACGGGGGTAAGGCTGCGTACATCCGACCCCCACCTTACCTCGCTATTTGTGGGAGCCATTGAGGCGCTGGGGTAATGTTGTTGTTGTGTTGAAATTTTTTATACTTCCCCCAGTCGAAACGATTCTCTCATTTGAATTTTCATGGGCCCTAATAAGACAATTTGATGGTATTTTTCACCATATGTCTGTATTAAATGTCAGCAGTTTGTGAGTTTAACTTCAAGTAGTGAGTTTTTTATGGACAGTTTTAGACATTGATTCATGTTAGCGGACCCCAATTGATTTTGAAACTGAGGATTTGTAGTTGTCGTTAGAAATTCTGACATTCGATGTTAAAACTTAGGATTTGTTGTTGTTGTTGTTTGAAAATCTCGTATTTGGTAGTTTTTCATTTTGCGGTATCGTATTTCTGATAGCCTGGATTCACAGGGTTAAAAAGGGATTTTTCGGGTGGTGAATATAAAAGATGAAGAGAATGATTGCCCTAGGTTTTGAAGGTTCAGCCAACAAAATTGGTGTAGGCGTCGTAACCTTAGACGGAACCATCTTATCAAACCCGCGTCACACCTACATCACCCCACCTGGACAAGGGTTCCTTCCTCGAGAAACTGCGCACCATCACCTGCAACATGTCCTTCCGCTTGTAAAAACCGCCCTTAAAACTGCAGGAATTTCTCCTAGTGACATAGATTGCCTTTGTTATACCAAAGGGCCCGGCATGGGTGCACCCTTGCAAGTGAGTGCGGTTGTCGTGAGGGTGTTGTCACAGTTGTGGAAGAAGCCTATTGTTGGCGTTAATCATTGTGTTGCTCATATTGAGATGGGAAGGATTGTTACCGGGGCTGACAACCCGGTGGTTTTGTATGTCAGTGGAGGCAATACTCAAGTTATTGCCTACAGTGAAGGGCGGTATCGCATATTTGGAGAGACCATCGATATTGCTGTTGGTAATTGCCTGGATCGGTTTGCTCGTGTTTTGACGTTGTCTAATGATCCAAGTCCTGGATATAACATTGAGCAGGTAGATCACACCGCTCTCGTCTGCAATTTATTTATTTATATTGCTTAGGTTTTTAGTGTTCTCTATGGCACTTTTGACGATTATTCAAGCTTTCCCAAATACAAACTATGGAAATCATAGTAATGGGTAAGGCTGGTTTTTGAATGGAGTTAGGGTTTTGTACTTTTGTTACCAGGTAAATTACGTAGTCCTCCAAAGTTTAAGGCGTGTCTTGGGTTGAAAGGCGAAATAAGAATAGACAAAGTTGCATGAAACTGATATAGACATGTGACCAAAGAAGTAAAAAACCCGTAAAGATAGATTCCATAGGGATGAAATTGTTATGAACATTAGATCTCAGATGTCGGAAACTCAGAACCAATAATCTTTTATTCTGACGTTACTGAGGGGGATAGAAGCTTTACTGAGGAGACAGAAATTGATGCAGCTATGAGTTATGACGCTGTATGAAGAGTTGAAACTCTCGTCAACTGATGAATATGTCTAGGATACATGTCAAATAATTTTTGATTTTGTTGCTTTTGTGATCGGAGAAGAAACCTGTTCTCATGATCTCTTCATTTTGTCGATCACCAGCTAGCTAAGAAAGGAGAAAAATTCATTGATCTTCCGTATGCTGTCAAAGGAATGGATGTTTCTTTCAGCGGTATATTGAGCTTTATCGAAACCACTGCTGAGGAGAAGCTCAAAAACAACGAGTGCACACCTGCAGATTTATGCTACTCCTTACAAGTATGTGTTATATTCATTGCGCTAACTAATTAAACATGAAAAGCCTATTGTAGCTGATATACGCTGACAAATAATACATTTACAAAATTGATCTATGATTTTAGGAAACACTCTTTGCTATGCTAGTGGAAATTACGGAACGTGCTATGGCTCACTGTGATGCAAAAGACGTCCTCATTGTCGGGGGAGTCGGTTGCAATGAACGATTGCAAGATATGATGAGGACAATGTGCTCCGAAAGAGGTGGACGATTATTTGCTACTGACGACAGATATTGTATCGACAATGGTGCTATGATTGCATACACCGGCCTTCTTGAATATGCTCACGGAGTGTCTACTCCCCTCGAGGAATCCACCTTTACGCAAAGATTCAGAACTGATGAAGTCCATGCGATTTGGAGGGAGAAAGAATTAGCCAACAACCACGACATCACAGACGAAAGTATGATCATGTAGAATTTCAGTAAGCTGATATCAAACAGTTCCTCCCTATTATTGTTGTGAAAGTATAATTGGTTCTTTATTTGCAAACTTCCAAACATTTAAGCTTGTAAATCGGCCATTTTCGAGATTTGCTTCATGTTTAGGCCTTTAGCAGATTCAATATTGAATCATGACTTCGGCAAATCTACTACCAGCCATCACCGATGATGTTTGTCCCACACATGATATCACATTGTAGGTCAGAACATAACATAATGTTTCTATAGCAAAACATGGTGAAAACTCAGGGTTTGCCACGGTTCAATCGTATGATATCTTAGAACCTGTTCTTTCGGACTTTTTAGAATCGAATCGAATCGAATCGAATCGAGTTGAATCGAATCAAAATGAATGAATGAATCGAATCGAATCGAATCGAATCGAATCGAATCGAATGAAGTTCAATTAAATAACATAATGGAAGAAATCGAATCGAAGTGAATGAATCGAATCGAAATGAATGAATCGAATCGAAATGTGTTGAAAATAAGCTGGAAAGAACAGGTCCGTAGTCTAATACATGTTCTTATTTTTAAACACAACTTTTATATAAGACGATCTTATTACGGAGTATAATGTTATTATAATCTTATAATAAGATCTCTTATATTCTCATGTAGGTCTTGTTCGATAAGATAGCCTTAGTTGAGACCTATTAATTTTTGTCTGTTAATATATCGTGTAAATTTGTAAACAGAGTAGGATAATTTCAAGTGTGTTATCAAATTCTTAAGGACAACCTCTGTGCACGTCGAATTTATTCGGTTGGGTCAATCAGATTCTAGGTCATCTTATGCTGTTTTTATTCGATCCAGCTATACAGATGGTTCAACTCTAAATAAGACTTTTCAGTTCAAGTCAGCTGTATCGAATTTAATTTGGCAAATTTAATAGTAAACTTAACAAACTACTACCAATTTATGTACATCACTATCAATCTATCATCACTTCATTAACTAAACAAGTTGGTCAATTAAATGGAATCTATGAACAAGGTATTCCATCAAACAATCAACAACTAATCCTTTTCTTCGAGAATAAGTCTCTCTTAAATCAGATTATCTGTATTAAAACTTAAAACAGATCAAACAGTGAGACGATTAAATAAATCAAACCATCTTTTTATTAATTTTAAATATTCTAATGTTACTGTTTTGTATAAACTTAATCCGCTAAAAGTTTACAATGAAGATATATCCGTTTTAAAAAAAAAAATTGTTTTTTCTTAAACATGAAAAAACGAACACTTGCGCAATTTAGAAGATAACCAAATTGTTGGGTCTTCAAATCATGGGTTGATTATTGACCAAAACGACATGTTTCTATACTTAACCTTTGGTGTTTGCCTAACTTTTAAAGTGCCCACCAAACTTTGCCTTAATTAACCTCTGTTTTAAGGATAGTGACTCAATACTATTGTCCTCGTCGACAAGGGTAAGTCGTGTAAAAAATCGTTTTATAAATTTAAATTACGAGACGTATAATAAATAAAGGTTAATTACAGCAAAAAAAAAAAATCGTGAAATGACACAATGTAATTTTCCAAATAATGTCTATAACGCTACCCTAATATTTGCATCGCCGTTTTGTTAGTATGGAGTACTACTCCGTAAGAATTTTGTAAGAGTATGTTTATTTTGTTTAAAATAGATATCATTATTTTACGATAAAGTCACATTTGTTCGAGGTTGGATTGAAAGATATCTTACACAAATTCTAGTACGAGTATTAAAAATAGTACTCCGTACTACTTTTAATTTCATTTTCAAAAATTTGAACAGTCATGACATTTTGATAAAATATTAAATGGAATATTCAACTTGATTTTTAATTGCGAGTCATTTGAAAACAATTTCTCGCTATTTAAATAGAGGTTAGGCAGTATAAATTTGATTATTATACCTTACATCAATCATAACTTTGTAAATCACATTTAATACAAACTACAAATTAACTTCGAATTTTCAAAATACACCAATTGCTCTAAGATTATTAACACTCAAGAGTGACTACTAAGCTTAAACTAATCTCTAACTAACCCTTTGGATTACACTTTGAACTAATTTCATAGTGTTACCAACAATTAATATCATGATATTAGCAAACCTAATTAGTTGAAATAGGTGATTATTATATATATAATCACTAAGAAAAACACCTAATCACAAGCAAGTTCCATGCTAGTAAAGCATAAATAGAGCAAAGAATGAAATGTGAGAGATAGATGGGTTGTCAATTGTCATGTATTATGGTAGGTGACTTAACAACCACCCTATCATCACATGCTATCTTTGTGTACACTACATACTATACTAGTACTCACTCTCAAGTCTCAATTTCATGATCTACCTTCACAAATTCTCGAATAAAACCGTTTATTCAGCCTGCAACGATAGCTAATACATTTAAACTTCATTTGTAGCCTAATAAAAACCGTTTATTCAGCCTGCAACGATAGCTGATACATTTAAACTTCATTTGTAGCCTAAGAAATAATGAGACTTGGAGATAATTATATATAAGAGCATTACGTGCATGTCATTACGATCATACTGAAGTTCAACAACGCTATTGTATGTACAGTTTCAAATGCCTATTTAGTTTTATTATTCCTAACTTGCCTCAGCAAAAAACTGTAACTTTGTCGTACATTAATATTGTAATAATTTTAAACTTTATTTTGTGTTGTTATTAAATAAAACGCGGAAGTAATTACAAATGATGGTACAACATACACAAATTTTACAAAAAATCTCTATATACTCCATCTTAGCTTATTCAGTCATTTGCTTACGTTTTGATTTTAAGATGAAGCGTATATCCAAAATCATTCTGGCCAAATCGATGTCCAACAATGACCATTCTGGATCGATATAGTTATTTTATTATATGGAGGACAACATCAATCAATAGTTAATCTAAAAATCGAAAGTAAACAAATAACTTTAACAGATCAATTTTTTGTTTTGTTTTTTTTTTTTTTTTTGTTTTGTTTTTTTTTTTTTTTTTTTTTTATCTGTTTTCTACTTAAATTATTTTACCTGCTCTACTATTATGTCTCACATGTTATGAAGCTGTCAACATCTTACTCAAATTTATTTATCTTTGGTAGCAAGTTAGTAATTATAACAAAACTAAACAACTTTAATGACTTGTACCCAATTGTAGCAAATTTATACTCAAAGTATATATCTGAAATTAAATTAAAGCCAAGAAGTTGTGAGAAAAAGATGTGATATATGCTTTGTTGAGGGTATCACTTTACCATCAATATAATAATAATAATCATGCTTTATTAACTACACAAGGCTTCTAATTAAATTACAATTAGTTTGTAATAAATAAAAAAAGAGTATTCGCACGCAATAATAACATTATTATAAACTCGTATTAAGGAAAAAAAAAACAGATAAAATGATTTAAATGAAAAGTATAGTAATATACAATGTAACGACGACATTCAAGAAAATTATACTAATACAGCAACAACGTAAATAAACCAATTCAGACATCGATCAAATCAAATGTACAATGATTTTAGTAACCATATATTGAAAATATGGATATCGTAATTTTAATAGAACTTTGTACCGATTTAAAACTATACATTCTCGAATTCGAATAATGTTCTTCTTAATAATCAATTGGGGACTAAGCTTAGAAATGGCTCATTTTTGTTATGATCTTCAACCCACCAATATGGTTTAATTAGCCCAACAAGTGAACTAATACTACTTGCAGCAGCAATACCGTTACCGTTACCATTACCATTACCATTACCGTTACCGTTACCAGTACTCTCGTCTCGAGCCTGTTTAGGCGGAAGATTAAGATCGAGATCGAGTTCAATTATAGTGTCTCGGGTTTCTGAGCTCGACGATCCACCAGACCCTAACAAATGAGACCTTTTGTGCCCTCCAAGAGCTTGCCCTGTCCCGAAAACACGGAAACAGAAAGGACATTCATGCTTTTGCTGCACAATTTTGTTAGAAACTTTAGGACACGTTCCTAGCGAAATGTCCGTAAAAACACGCCCTTTTTCTAACGACGAGTTTTGTTCACTGACACTGCTGTTCCATACAGAAGAAACGCCCCTCCTGTGACTCGCTTTGTGCCCTCCTAACGCTTGATACGAGTGAAACACCTTGTTACACGTCGTACACTCGAAATTTTTACCCCTCTTAGTAGTATTATTATTATTATTATTACCGCAGTAACTTTTATCATCAGACGAATTATTATTTTTACCGCTTTCCAACCTCATTTCTGCTTCAGGCTCAACGACATTTACAGCGGCCACGTCATCGTCTCCTTCGACTTTTTTAACCTTTCTTTTCCTCTTGTTGTTAATAACTTTTTTACCCCAGGGGCCCGCGTCCCTAGATAACATAATCAAACAGAAAGCGACATCGCTCTCTTCATCATCGTCCTCCTCTTCGTGTCGTTCTTCTTCTTCCTCCTCCTCGACGACCTCTGAAAACGAAGAATGGGAATTATTAATACTCGACCATTTACTACCCTTCGTCCTAATTTTTCCGGTCTGATCAGTCTCGTCTGATGAGGGGGACGAAGACGACAGTAATGACGCTGCTGCAGAGGGTAGGGACTCAACACGCCACGTTTTCCTCGGATTTTCCCTCAGTTTGTACCCTGGTTTGGGCAAATGACATCTTATGTGACCGCCCAACGATCTCCCACACGCGAACCTCTTCTTGCAGAACTTGCACACGTGCTTCAATCTCTCGTCCTCCATTATATGATCGTCGTCTTAACAATCTGTAGTATAAATTATTATAGGACAGTGGACACTAAACTCTTTCACGATCAACCATTATAACAAGATCTATAACCAAAGGGGTAGTTCAAGTTTTTCCGAATCTACCCCAACAGTATAATATAATATAATATAATATAATATAATATAATATAATATAATAGTATGAGTAATGTGCAAGTAGTTCAAGTATATATGATCTACCCACATAAGATTAAAATTAAGTAGATGAACAAATTAAAACAAATAAAAACACTAAAATAGTAGAGTATGTAGTATAGTATAGTATAGTAGTAGTGTTGATATGTTGTTCACAAGTAGTTTTAGCTAGTTTAGTGAGTAGTAGTTGTGTAGTTGTGAAGAAGTAAGTGGTAGTAGAATTGAAGGGGGAGGAGTAATTAAGTAGTAAAGTGGTAAGTACTAAATTTGGTGAGTAGAGGGAGAAATCTATGCATGGAAGCAAAGTTATAAGCAAAAAAAAGAGGGAAGTGTGTGAGAATGAAAGGTAGCATGTGTACTCTATTGAGCATCTCTTGGCTTTGCTCTCCTCAATTAAAGCCCCTCTTAGGGCCCCTCCTTTGGGACCGAGGAAAACGAGCTTGCGTTATCTGGTGGTATTCAATTTGATCTGTTTAAAATTTTTAGTGTTTATGTTCGATATTGTATATATTTGAGTAACCGTAAAAGGTTGAAGGATAGTAATGTGATATTCAGCTGTCGTGTTTTAGTTTTTTTCAGGTTATGGTCTATACAATACGTATATATTCCATAATGAGCGGTCTGCAAACCCTAAAAGAGGTCTCAATTGGGCATGGCAGTCTGATTTTATTGATCATATATGACTTAGTTTGATGTTTTCGTATATTGTTAAAAATGAGTTTAAATAAAAGCAGTCGACTTCCTAT
Organism: Dianthus caryophyllus; assembly: GCA_023091065.1. Taxonomy (NCBI): domain Eukaryota; kingdom Viridiplantae; phylum Streptophyta; class Magnoliopsida; order Caryophyllales; family Caryophyllaceae; genus Dianthus; species Dianthus caryophyllus. The sequence goes on along the minus strand of CM041526.1, from coordinate 7,109,033 downwards.
ATGAAAAATTGTTTATGAAAAAAGCATTAATCTATAAGTAAACCATAAAATGTGACTCAATTACCTCTATTAAGAGCGAAGCTTTTATACTTTTCATTAGAGATTGTTTCGTCAATTATAAAAGAATTATGTACGGAGTACAACTATATACATAATATGTTACAATTGATATTGACTACATACAATCTTAGAAAAATTTTAAATTTATTCATTTTAGTTAAACTCAATGTTCGACGACTATGTATCTTTCAAACATTATGACTAACATAATTGTAATTGATGAGAGTGTATGTTAAGGCTTTATAGTATCTCTTTTGGTAGGAGAACCTACTCAAAACTAACGGCTACACTTTGTCTTGTTACTAAGCAAGCTCACTCAAATTGACAATTGTTTTAGAAGGGATGCTATTGCCATCGACAGTCAGTTTTGGACAGTCCTTTTTGCAGTCTCTCAAATTCCTTGACAATTGTTACTAAGCAAGCTAGAAAGGAGAAGGTAGATAACAAAACTCTTGTTTTAACGTGTTATTTTATGGATAGGTCTTTTATAAGACAGTTCCACATATGAAACGACCAATAAAAAATATTAATGTTTTTATTTATTATGAATATTAAATTAGGCGTTGACAAATTTTATTGGCCATTTCACGTGTAAAATAGTCACATTTTAGAATTTGCCCTTTATTAATTACTCATAATTAATTTTATCTAGTTTGCTAATTGTTTTCAATACTTGATTTAGGGCCTAAAAAAGTGTTAGTTGGTTGAGTAAAGTGTTAGTTTTGTGACACTCATTAGCTTTTATTGTGTAGGTTAAGGTTTAATAAAGGTTGATAGCTTTAATTGGTTTAATTTGTGCCATATTTTCTCTTATTTGGTTGTAAGTTCATGTAATTAGATAAATAGTTATTGATTAAAGATAAAAGCTCAAAAATAAAAGTACATTTTATAATGTTTAAAAATCAAATGTATATTGTTGGTCACACACTATGCTGGATAAAATTTACAATTTTTTTATAGTAAAATCTGACATAATTTTGGATCAATCAAAATTACTCTGTATTATTGTTACTCTGTGTACTTCGTACTCCGTACTATACAACATTTCTATAATTACTTTTAAAATTGTTTCATATATTATATATGGTTAGAATGATAGGGAGTTGTAAGAGCATATATAACTTGTGACTTTAAGCATGTGAAGTTCATTCCACCGGCAATGAGCAAAAAAAGTGCAATAATTTACTCACACGATACAAATCTTAGGTTTTCAGCATTCCTTAATTTTTTTTTTTTTTAATGTTCCCTTCTTTCTCTTAACTTGATTGGCTAATCACACTTTAAAAAGGTGTTAATAATACTTAATATTATATATATTTTATATAAATTTTCAGTAAAAAAAATTGTGTGCTTCGCTTTAAATAGGTGAATTATATTTAATTATATTATACTATGTTTATAAAAGATATACAATTAACTTATATTGAACTAAAATTAAATCGAAACGAATACAAAACTAGCCTTATTTCATGCTTTTGTTTTGATAGGCTACAAAAACTTGCTCAATTGGTGCTTTCTCTCTTGGTAGATAGATTAATGGCTTTCCCTGTCTTTTTACACATGACATTGTCAACTGTGTGATGAGAGAGGATTATACTTGAGACTCTGATACCATATCAGAAGATCAACTCAACAAAACCCTAAGGTGATGGTTGAGCCCAATAATAGGTTTTATATATCATCAAAACTAAATGTCGATATCTTGGTTCGGCTTTCACTCCGGCCCAAAAGTTAAAACTACATTAGGATTACAAAACACTAAGACATTAAGACACAAGATTGGTTTCAAAAGACAAAAGGCTTCTTGTGAAAGAATATAGGATGTTCGAGGAGAGCATAAGAGACGATGTTTCTTTCTTCAACTGAAACTGGACCTTGGGTAAGTATCTGCATGACACTCACGTTACGAGGATGTGGAAATTTACTTGAGAAAGAAGGGGGCAAGCATCGTGCGAGCCATTTCCTTTGGTCTTGGTATTGCACATTCACCTTTTATTACCTTTATTGTGTATGGTAGAGAAGTATCCTTCGTATATCATTTACTGTATCTTTTAAGCGAAAATTACGATTAGTTTTTGAATTACTGTGACTATGTACAATCCGCGGTTACCAGACATTTTACTATGGTTGTTGAAACACATAATACTATTCCGCATTTTGAATAAAATTTCATTTAAACGGAATAAGTACTTATTAGGTTAATTAGAATTAAGAATCGAGTTATTCGGATCGAATCGAGTCAATTTGGCCTTGTTTTACTTGGACCCAAATCGTCAATCACACAATTGGGTCAACCCAAACAAAGAAGATTGCTGGCATAACATTGCATCATACTGCACAACATAATAAATCCCCAATTTTATTTATTTTTTTTTTTTTTGAATTTTGGTACTAAATTGATTTAAAAAGCATTTAAATTGTTGCTTTCAAATCATTTCTACATTCCAATTTTTCAATTGAATGCTGTCTTTTTCTACTTTATTTTTTAAATTTTATCAAAAGACACCCAATTTTGTTCATCCTTTTCATAAACCCCATATTTTTCTTCATTCAATTCATCAATTTTTTTTCCTATAAATTCATCTTCTCCAGGATTGTCTGATCAATTTATGAACAATTTGGGTTTAAAAATTTCAACTTTTGGTATCTGGGTAACCTTCATCTTCATCAATTTGTTCATAAATTAAGAAATCAGTTCACTTTTTCAAGGTAATATCTTCATATTTGATCATCTTTAATACCTTTTAGTGTGTTTAGAAAAGAAAAGTTCTAATTTTTATGGCAAAATATTTGGTTTTTTGTGACTTGGGAATTATAATGTAAAGCTGTTGTATGAGTACAACAATTATATGATGTTACAATGAAAAAAATTGTAAGACATAATAAGCCAAGGTATATTAAATAGGTTGTTAGAGTGTAAGTATAGTGGTCTTCTATAAAACATTGTATGAGACGGTCTTTCTCGAGACTTTTTTTATGTGTCTAGAGTAGGCGCAACACCGTTACAATGGGGAGGTGGGATTCGAGTCTGTGACCTACTGCCTAGAATAGCAACAGCTCAGACCACTAGGCCATGACATCTTCGGTGGGTTTCTCGAGACTTTGTGGTTATACACAGGCCTTACATGAATACATGATGATTTTTCATTAATAATTTATTTGACTCTTTCTTCATGGTGTTCAGGTTTTAAATTTTAGTTTGCTCAATTCATTGGTTGTAGAAGTTTGTTGCTTGCTTGCAGATGTGTTTATACCCTATTGATACGTTTGTCGAGTTTCTTTGTTCTTGCAACCGGGGGAGGGGATTCAAACTTGAGACCTATTGTCAATAATACCTCTGTCCTAACCGCTAGACTAGAACATCTACGGTATGTTTGTGGAGTTTCTTGGTGTAGGGAATTGTATAAGTAACTGTACTTGAGGTCATCTTGTTTTTAGGATACAACAATGTGAAACTTTTAGAAGTTATAAATCAATGAGTTGCAATTGTGTATCAAAGCTATTTTCTTTTGTATAAAATCTTGTATAAGATGGTCACATTCGTGTGATGAAGCTATGTATGGCAGGGAAACGCTGTGTATTTATGCTCTGTGTAGATTTTGTAGTACAGTTGCGACCACCATGTCTTATTGAAGGCTTTTGAAGTCGAGGATTTCAAATTCAAGGTGTAGGACTAGGATATTAGCTTAATATGCAACTTTTTCCCATTCGTTGCACCCTGAATTGGGTGCAACGAATTCCTCGAAACCCCTTTTTAAATTGCAAATTTCTTTTGAACATATTTGATATCCTTACTATGACAAACTGTGATGCTTGGTTAGGTCTACCCGTGTTAGGACACAATACGTACGTGTCATGCATGCATATTAGTATATTACGTATCCATATCAAGGTGTACGACGTGTTAGGCCACCGTGGTCTATGGTTTTGTACAAGGATTCTTCTATTTTGTGCACAAACTAGTCCTTTCCATAGAAATGATGCTGAATAAGTGAGAAATCATCGTACTAAATTAATGTTTATTAAAACTATGAAGAGAAGGATCACATAGTGTGCACTCTAGGATATGTTAGCCGGTGAAGTTCATGAATCTAGGCCAACTCATGAATGTTGGAGACGACTATACCTTGTTTGAATAACAAAAATAGAGGGAAAAAGAGGAAGGGGGAAGAAAGGGAGGGAAGGGTGGGATTTATCCCTTCAAATTTTGCCTCTGCTAGAAGGAAAAAAGTTCCTTGAATTATAAAAATGGAACGATTCATTTTCCCGAACTTCCAAATCCGTCCAACCTAATTTGCTTAGCAAATACTGGAAACTACATCCCTCTTTTTTCCTATTCTCCTTTTCCCTCGAAATCCTTTGATTCAAACACACCCTTTCATGCATGTATGAGAAAGTATATATTAATCTATAATAATCGTAGTTAAATAAAGAGATGTAGTCATAACCGAGTATGTTGTGTGAGGTTTCTCGGGCCAATATTGAGGTTGCTTAGGCATTTGCGTCTTGAAGTGAACTTACACTGAAATTGGTCCCAGCTTTTTCCATTTCATGTCATCGTGTGTGAGCACAAATTTCTTAACAAATGGCATTGGTATTTTTTCTCTTGAACCTTATTTAAGCATAGTCTTATCTTATGTATAAACGATTAAGCGTGTCATTCTACAGAAAATTGGTTACTGCGCTCATTTGATAAATTATCAATACTACCAGTACCATACGTGCAGTTGCAGACTTCTGCTCTTCTATTCTGTTGATTATGCTGTAAAGTTCACATTGCTTACTAGTTACTACTTACTACTCGTCAGTCACTTGTTATTTGTTAAAATATGTGAATTTAGTGTTGTGCGGTTCGTCGATGTTTGATTCGCAAATCAAGGAACGTTTGAGTAGACATTTCTTGTGGCAATTTTAACAGTTGTCCTAATTTTCTCTTGCCTGTTCCGCAGATGTCCACCAGCTCCAGGAGTGATTCCGATGTCTCATTTTTTGACGCGGAGGAACTATCACACATCGAAGAAAGGTGTAGAGAGGTATCTTTGATCTTTTCATCGCCTCATTTATTGTTCTTTATTTGGCATGATGGCATCTGCGTTACGTCGTTCAGTAAAAGTGTCAAGTATCAACTTTCGTATTGACTCTGACCGTAAAAGGCAAAGCCAGGCATCGAACAAGTTGAATAAATGCATTGTTTTCCATTCAATCAATCCAAAAATATATATCACGCAACTAATGGTGCTATGTGCTGTTAGATTTTGCTGCTGAGTTATAAAATGCCAGTAAACGAAACATTCGCTCAAGGATCGTAATTCGTAATTTCTTTGCAAACCTTCGGGAGTTCAGAAATGTTGAATCCTTCATTTTCAAAGGACAGAAGAAAAATATGTACATCAACGACGCAAAAGTTTTTGGTTGCTTAGATTTTGAAAAATAGCTGTCCCTGTGCTCAATGTCTAAAAATTTACGGTGTCATTTGCTTTGGTCTGCAGTCTGCGCAGAAATGTTCTGTGCGCGTGAAAGGTGTAATGGGAATTTTTCTTGGGTGTTTTGGTTGCAGTTACGAAGAGAAAAGGACCTGCTAAAAGAGACGCAATCCCAGAGCTTTGCCTTGATCAAAGTAATGTTGTTTCGTTACCATATACTTCTATATTACTCCGTAGTCCGTACTACTTTAGATCGAAACAACGAAGTGTGAAAAACAAGGTTTAAAACTCGGAAAACGTTATAAATTGTTTGCCGCCTTGTTTATATACACACAACGCACACAGACACATGTGGGGTTCTAACTCACTCTCTATAATGCAGAAACTAGAGCTGCATGTCAGACGATTAAATGATGCCCGATTGGAAGATAGAAAGCAAAACCAGGAGTTGCAACGAGAATTGAATAACTGTCATCAGGAAATCGGTAAATCCTTTTCGGTATTATGACAGTATGCATAATCTACACTAGCAGTCTCTGTTCATCAATATTGTTAACAAAGGCATTGTTTTGATAAGATTAGAGGGTTGGGTGAGTTTGATGTCTTAACTCTTAAATATGTCTGGTTTGTCAACTAAGAACTGTATTAATGATCTATCTAATCGAGAACACCCAGTCATTCACTGCGTTTATTGTGTGGATGCCAGACTATTTACGAGATCAACTAAATGAGAAGAATGCTTATACGGACACTCTAGAAGAGGACGTCCACAACCTTAACGTGAAGTTGTCGGATTTCGACCTTTTGGAGGCAGAGAACATTAGTTTGAGGGAGGAACTAAAAAAATCAAAGTCAGTGTGCGGATTTTTAATGCAACAGCTAGAAACAAAAGAAACCGAATTACTGCAGTCGTGCTTGCAGATAGAGAAACTAGAAGAGTCGATTTTGTCAACTGCGTTGGAATACCAGTGTGAAATCGAGAGCTTGAGGCTGGAAATGACATCGTTGGAGCCTACGAAATCCACGTCCATATATAATGAAGAAGAATTGCAAAATAATATTAAATATTTAGAACGTGAAAACCGACTAGCCAGGGATCAGTTAGAAGCGTTCAAAAAAGAAGCGGAATATTTTCGTCAGAGAGTTGAAGAGCATTTTAGGGGACGATTTGAAAGCGACGCTGATGCAAAAACACATTCATCAGAAGTTGACGCATGTGGCGTTATTTTGGGGCCGTTGCTGTCGAAACTTCTGACCATAGGAACAACTTCAGACGTAGAAGATAAGGTTAAGACAGAAACAATGTCCCGTCAACTTCTCGAATATGAACACCTTGTTAAGAAGCTCAGGGACGAACTCAAGGAGCAGAAATATAGAGCAAAAGAAGAGGCCGAGGATCTTGCTCAGGAAATGGCGGAACTGAGATACCAAATGACAGAACTGCTTGACGAAGAGCGGAAACGACGATCCTGCATCGAGCAAGCATCGTTGCACAGGATATCAGAATTAGAGGCGCAGTTGCAGATGGAGCAGCGGAAATACATTGCCATCAGTCGTGGTATCTGTGAAGCGTAAAACACCTTGTCGTGTTTGTTAATTTACTCCGATCAGTCTTTAAAGTCGATATGATTTTTCATCTCAATAAACATAACGGCTTATTCAAAAACAGCATCTCTGTGATTTCAGCACACAATAAGGTTTCTCGGACCACATAACTCGCCTAAGCACTAGGCCGAACAGAACCCCTTTCTACTACGGGGGTTGTATGTGGAGTATTCCGTTATCCTGAGATAATTGTGTTTATGTTTGGAAGACGAGGGATAAGGTCGGGTACATCCGACGGTTAACGGAATTTTGGGAATTAGTAATGCTGTCATATCTTTGGCTGTGTACTTAATTGATCAAATAGCTTTTTCAGCTTTGTGTTGAATAATTATACAGTACTTTGTACAGCCTATGTATTGGTTAGATTAAGGAAAGGAAAAATGCTTGTAAAAAAAAGAGATTTTTTGCTTCCAAATTTGTGATTTTTTTTTTTTTTTTTTTTTTTTTTTTTTTACCATTTGGTTCCTGTGTAGGATTTTATCATTTTTCTAAAACGTGTACTCCCTCCCCTTTTTTTTTGATCTTCCCACTTGATTAAAATAATACACTCATTTAATAAACAAGTGGGAAGATCAAAAGAAATGGGAGGTTAGTACATTTTATGGTAGCTTATAGGTAGACCTGACAAAATTGATACATACTCGAGAAATCTGAACCGTACTGATCTTTGCGCTTCTTGGACTAAGAACATGTTATTTCGGACTTTTTAGAAATTAATCAATCGAATCGAATCAATCGAATGAATCGAACTAAACTAAATCGAAATGAATGAATCGAATCGAATCAATCGAATCGAATCGAATCGAATGAAGTTCAATTAAATAACATAGTTGTCTTTGGCCCAGGCGAATGGGCCAATTGAAACAGCGAATTGAAGTGGTGGCTGAATCGAAATGTCTTTGAAAATAAGCCGGAAAGAACATGTCCTCTATGATCCAAATTTGACCTGAAATCGAACTAACACAACCTTCTCAGAACGTACATAATTAGTTTAATACTTCATAATAACTAATTACGGAATTTATCAACAATCTATCTACGGAGTATATAACTTAACAAATACGAATATATATACGAGATATACTCTAAATCCGATTTAAATTGACCCACCCGATTATTTAGAGGTGCTCATTTGCTGAGCGTGTCTAATTTACAACACTGAACAACTCTACTACAGTTCTCGTGTATAATCACTTAAATCAAAATTCCCAGAAAATTAGGAATTTTTTCTGAAATTTCAACAATGTCAGCAATATTATCTTCCTCAAATTTGATGATATCTCCATTAAAATCACCAAAGATTACATCTTTCACAATACCCACTTGCAAAATCAATCATCAAATACATACCCACAAATTATTTCATGCTACATTTCTAAGTACAAGAAGTAACAGCAACAACAACAACAACAATTTCATATGCAATACTTCTTCGTTTTCGTCTTTCGATGTCGGAAGTAGTAATAAAAATGGGAGGATAATGGTGGAAACTTGCTTGGTTGTTCCTCCACCAAAGTACAGAAATCCTCGTGCAATTGTCAAGTTTCTTGGTGGTGCTTTTATTGGCAAAGTTTCTCATGTCACTTACAGGTTTGGTTTGTTGTTTCCCTTTTAATTCGGTTTGAGCAATTCTCGTATGAGACTGTTGTATGCGTACGACTCAAAATGTGACTATTAAAAGTCTTTATTATTGTTCCTTTTTTATGCGTATGCGTATGCGTAGTGGTTGTGACTAAAGTGTGACCATTATTACGATTATTGCCTGACCATTATTACTATTATTGCCTTATTTTGTTGTTGTTGTTGATTATAGCATAACCCATAAGTTTAATTATACACAAATGCTCATATAAAACCGTCTCACGCGTGCGACGGGGTATTTGCAACTAAAATGTGCTTAGATTAAGGTTTAAAATAATTATTTTAACGTTTGAAGTGACCATTTTATAGGGATTTAAAGTGGGCACTTTAGGCATTAAAATTGTCACATTTTATTCATAAGAACTCGTCGCAGGCGTGAAACGGTTTTATGCAAGACTTACTCTTAATTATATTGTTGCTTGTTGATGTGATTTGTGTATTGTGTTATTACTTTTTATTGTGTAACATGAGGCGCGAGGCTAGTACAATATAACAGGGAAAGGAATCGAACCTTGGACCTATTGTTCACGATACCTCTGTGTTCACCACTAGGGCTGGATCATTTTGAGTTTAGGGTGTTAGTTAGACTACTTAAATGGGTGATTCTATGCTTGATTAATTTGTGTGTTCTCGATTGCAATTTGCAAGGAAAGACGTCTATGTTGAAGTTTAAAATTACACCCGCTCATAGTATATACGGGTCAGGCTTCTTCACAGTAGTCTTCGGGTATGTTAGGTCCGTCATTTCAGGTTTGAGTATGTTTTGGGTGACACGCTTATCAACTTACAGAGGAACAAGAATTACTTTATGACCAACAGTATACACGTAAGATTGGATCAGACTGGGTCAATACAGATTTAGGGTCATGTTCGGAACTGTCTGTTTGGATAAAGGTATGGGTTGGATATGGTTAATACGGTTCTGATTAGTTTTGCCAGGTCGAGTGTTAGTGTTTTTACTTGGGATTTCAATTGAGCATTGTGGTAACTTTTTCTCGTTTTCTTTAATTTTCAGTTATCTCGTTGAGTTTTTGGCAAAGGAAGGGTATCTGGTTGTGCTAGTTCCGTACAATGTGACATTTGATCACGAAGATGCTACTAAGCAGGTGTATGAGAGGTTTAACGCGTGTTTGGATATCCTTCTCACGTCTGGATTGCCCGAAGCTGAAATCCGTGCGTCCCAGCTTGTTGACCTTCCTGTTTTCTCTGTTGGGCACAGGTAAATTCGTTGCCGTGCTCAGTTTTCCTCCCATTTGTTTTGCCCTGATTTACATGCAAATGATCTGCTTCTAAAATGAACTATTCAAGGAAAGTTGTCCGCTAATCCGAGTCAATTAATTTGATCTCTCCGTTGATTTTGACGTTGGTTGTAAAAAAAAAAAAAGCTCCGATGGGATGTTTGAACTTTCGATTTTTACTAATCATGGGGAGTAGTTAACAAATTACTTTTACGGTATGATTTCCATGTCGTTCACTTTTATGCATACCATCATATCAATGGTGTTCTAGGAGTATTATATTACTTCTCTAAGGAAGTAGCGATGCTCTTGTTAGATAAATTTGATACTGTTAGCGGTAGAATTTGATGCATTGCTTAATATTTCGGCAACTATGTTACAAATTTTTGTGCTTGGACTATTGTGGGCAAGTTGGATGGAGAGATGAACGTCAGATATTAGATTCTAAGCTTTTTGAAATTCTTACTTGACATCAAGTGTGATGTTTTTACATTCGTCGTTATTAACGACTTATTGTGGCCTGTACCGCAGCAATGGAGCACTTCTCCAAGTTCTAATATCAAGCTACTTTTCTGACAAAATACCAAAGGTTGGATTTTCCTTTCTTCATGAACTATCAACAAATGGTCTTTTGAACGTTTACGTAACATTAGTATGTTCAAAAAGTTTATCGAGTAGTATTTATTAACTTCTATGTATGAAATGTGACGAAGAATGTGTCTCTTGTGGAAGGCTAATGCCATAGTTTCATTCAACAACAGGCCAGCGACAGAGGCTGTTCCGTACTTTGAGCAGGTACTAAATACTCGGTTATCTATTTGTCTTTGATTTCACCGTCTTTATGAAATTTCTTATATTTTGGGTAGAGAGCGAGCAGCCGAGCATTATCGATAAATGTGGTGGCTTTTCTGTTTAAAAACATTGGACTATGTTTTGATCCTCGGAATTCCTTTGCAGTTGGGTCCTTTACTTAGTCAGGTGATGCCGATGGTGGAAACAACTCCGGGTTTTTCAATGGCTAACAGTTTATCAGGTGCAATTCTTTTTTCTTTTTTTCTGAACTTATCAAACACTTCAGAAAACTCGACTTCAACAAAATTTGAACTTAGACTTCAAACAACTTAAGAGTTAAGACGAAGAAAACATGTTTAATCGCTATGAAAATTCCCATAAACTAAGAAACTCTTTTGTGCTTGTTTTGACGGTGTTTATTAAGTATCCTTTTTTTAACTGCTCCGAAATTCAGGAGACGCGTGGAAAGCACTTGTTGATGGAGCCGGAGCAGTAATGTCACAAAATGATCCCGAGTTGTTGTCTTCGGTGACTCAATTTGTTGATCAGTTGCCCTCCGTGTTTAACGAGGTATCATTTAGCATTCGATGGAACATATATTACTTTCATGCATTATTACTAAACCTTTAACTGTCTCGGAACTTGTACTCTGAGAAAACTTGATATGTCCTTTAAAATACACGTGTCAGGTAAGACAAGGAACTTCCGAGTTCAGGCCATCTCCATCCGAAAATCGTGAACGCTGCAAGCGCTCATACAACGTCCCGCACACTTTGCTGGTATGTTGAGGGATTTTATGCAATCATTTCTTCCAAAGTCACTTGATTTTTGTTAATTCATATTGGAGATATTTGTGTTTCTCAGGTGAAATTCAATTTTGATGCCATCGATGAGACGGATGTTCTCGAAGAAACGTTAAGGCCACGTATCCAAACAATTGGAGGGACTGTTGAGAAGATTCAACTGAGTGGTAACCATCTAACACCTTGCATACAGGTAAACCTCGAAGAATTCGTGTTACATCACAATTGTGTCACCTAGTACTCTTTTCTTCGCCATATATACGGGCCATGTGGCCAATACTGCCTCAAAAAGTGGTTGTGGAAACTTTCAAAACCTTTTACTAATCATTTGTGATGAGTTGTTCGTGCCATATTAAACGCCATGAACTTATCGTTAAACACGTGCATGATGTTAAACATCCTCAGTCAATTGCCGCGTTCTAATATGTATAATTCCATGACAAATGTGTCCAAAACTGCATTCGATGTACAGTCACGAGCACCTTCAAAACCTGTACGAATCAAAACGATTGATATTACAGTGTGTATGTGGATGGAAACTTGGTGTCAGGTTCATGCAACGTGCATCGTGCGTAGTTCGTTTTCCTAAAAAACTACTACTCGTCGAGGAACACTTACCTCCCATAGCTCTCGTTCTGTTACTGACTAAATGTTCTGCTATTTACGCATCATCAGGAACCAAAATGGGAAGTGGGTGACATGTACACCCCTATAGATGCCGTAGCACAAGGACTGAAAGCGGTTTCGCTGAACGACACCAAAGTTCTAGCACAGACGATATGCAGTTGGCTCAGACAACATGAACAATGAGTATTTGCTACTATTTGCCATGGTTATATGCTAAGGAAGATTTACCATAAATTTATATACATGGCGCATCGTGCTGAATTCTCAAGCACCATATTCAATATTGGTCACGTTATATGTATATATCTTCAATATCGGTCATGTTATGTTCAATAATGTTGCAAACTTACATCGAACATTATAATGGTTACATTATAGTCACAAACAGTCGATCAGATTTTCACGAGTATGATCAAATATTATTTTTATTTTTTAAAGTTTTTTCCTCTTGGAAATTAATGGAAGAAAAGTAAAAGACTAGATAAAGTCAAACCTGATGAATAGAAATGCCATTGTCCCATAGGTGGTCATTGTTACAATTTGATATACTAAAGTATTTTGGATTAAGTCTACCAACCCCACCTTCATGTGTTTGACTACTTCAACAAATACATATAAATTCCCAATAATAGACATTGACATCAAAACATCCAACTAGTCAATGGCTATTTGCATGGATGGATACAAAGAATAGTGAGTATTTATAAGACAATTTTACAATAAGTTTACGGTTTTCAGTATGCTAATTGAACTTATATCCAATATACATCGGATTATATTATAAGAACGTTTTATAATGAAATTTTTAAATCTGCCATAACCATAGTACCCTTTTTACAAAATTGATGCATTTATTAGGACGAAATAAAGCAATGCATATATTATGGAGTATTTGTTATGTACTTCCTCCGTTCCAGTGAATTGCTTATACTTTGATTTTTTTGTGAGAGGGGTTTGAGAGAAGTATAAACAAATGACCGAGACAGAGTGGGTACTTTTGTTCCAAAAAAACCATTATTATAATATGTGTGAGACAAGATGAGAAACTCCAAAAAGGTTGCACAAAAGAGATTGTACATAACATCATCTTTTTCCAATTACCCCTTCAATTCTTTTAGAATTGCAACCATTTACAAATGATATACGGAGTAATTATTAAGGAAAATGGCTTCTACATGATTATGTGTATGAGGAGAGAGAAAAAGTGGCATGATACAACTCCTTTGATTCGTCAAATTATTAACGTTTAATCAAAATATCTCTCATAAAATTAGTCAAATGTTAACAATTTGACTGACGGATGAAGGAAATAAAAAAACATTTTAGAAAGAATTTCGATTCCCTGCATTTGAAAATTTGTGCATTTGGTGAAGTTTACCTTTATTAGAATGAAAAATATGATTGTGTTACATTTTATCACATCAAAGTGGGAGGAAATAATATTTTCATTCTAAATTTGGTAAAAATTCACCAAATGCACAGAAATACAAATGTAGGGAATCCACACCGTTTTAGAAATGTTTGAATTCAATCATATACTCCGTATGTCATTTTTGAAATATATTGCAATTGTCAAATTATTAATTTTCGTTACAATCTACAGAATACCTCGTAAAATTTAACCCGTCATATAAGTAATTTTAGATAACAATTCACCGAGACGGACCTACCCTATAAACGGATCCAACACGATTAATAAGAGAGAAAAAACCAAGAAAGTGAGATAGAAAAAAAGGCGTGTTTTTGGGCATTTCAAAAATAAAACCCCCACCATTTTTTCTACAAAAACCAACAACTATTTTTCTTCCCAAAACTTCCTTACTACTTAATCAACTATTCTTTGTTTTTTCTTCTTAAATCTGTCAATAAATCTTTGTTTTTTCACCACTATTTACTTAATATTTCTCTTTATTTTGTTTCACCTGAGGTAATTAATTTTCCCCAATTCTAATTTTTTAACTGCTGTAATTATATGTTTTTTGGTTGAATTGCTGTTTTGCATCAAACCCTAATCATTTTTTTGCTGCAATTGATCAAAGTTGTCTGCTTTTCTGATCATTACTTTGTCTTCTGTGATGATTTTGCTTTTTTTGACTCATTTTTTTTGGTGGGTTTTCTTGAATTTCTTGTTTTTTTTTTTTTCTTCTTATGTTGTGATTTTGTTGCTTTCAAATTGTTGCAATAATACTATGATCAGAACTAATTTTAGTAAAACCCCTTGCTTGAATTGCTTGAAAATTTCTGCTTTTGTTTTGAAATTTCAATGGAAAAAAAAAATTGTATTTTCTGCTGTAAATTATTGGGTCTTATGTCAAATGATTTAAATCCATGATATATTTTAGTTTCGAGTTAAAACTCATTTGATTTGATGGCTGATTTGAAATCATGTAAAAATGCAGTTGAATGAGACCGTTGTACGCGTAAAATTATGAGCAAATTTTGACCATTGACATAGTCGTCTTCCCCATATAACTGTCTCGTAAGAGGATTACTCGTTTAATTCCAGTTTTGGGAACCGAACTCAATATCTCATTTTTGTGATCAACGTTACGTATCAGAAGTTTGATGCGTGTAATATATTGGAATATTGAGTATTTGGTCAATAATTTTGGGTGAATGAAACTGTTGAAATGTATGTATGCAAGAAAGTAGGAGAAAAATTCTAGATGACCTTTAAGAGAAGACCTTTTGTGTTGACTTTTATTTTCCCCCCTTCTTGTTGACCAAGTTGAATAGTACCAAGCTTTTCATTGTATCAAATCTCGATCACAATCACGGTTAGAATCGTTATTGTGATCGAGTTAGATTTGAGATTTGACCGATCTGATTTTGAGGGCTCGTCGAGCAAATTTTGTTAATTTATACCCCTAACCTTGACCAAGTTGGATAGTACTCCGTATCAATTCTTTCCTCTTCCTTTTCTCGAAGAATAATGGTCGTAGACTCGTAGTATTATCACTTTATATCAGTATCCTTTGCCACTGCCGAATCTTGCAAAATTTGGCCAATATTGCTTTAAGATGTGGTAAAAATGGTCGCTTTAATCTTCATGTCGCGCTTTGGTTTCGCAGTCTTGATTTAAAACCGTGATAATATGATATTAGTATTTCTTTGCTATTAGTAAAAGCAAATTGTTTAATTTGATGCGTAATGTGTATGTAGTGATTGTAGTAGATGCTGATGGTGGTATTAAGTACTCCGTTTGTGTAGCAGATCATCTGTCTTAGTTTCATGTCATTCTTGCGCATGATTTTGCGACCTTTATTTATTCTAATGTACTTTCTGTTGTATCAGGTAATCTCGTGACCTCATTCGAAATCCGCTTCTACTAATTTCACGGTATATTTTGTCGGCATGACTGGGTTCAAGAGCTCCCCATTACAGTGGTCTTCAAAGCCTAGCTCTAACCCCCCTAAAGTTCGTAGCAAGGCAAATGGTAACCCCTTTGATTCCGATGACGAGTCTGATAAGAAATCAAAACCAACTGTTAAATCCTCAATAAGGTCGTCGTCTTCAGAATCATCTTTACATGTACCGAATTCTAGCATGACTAACCCTTTTGATGATGAGGGAGATGATAGGGCTCGAGATGTGACTTCCTCTGCCTCTAAGTTTACCTCCTCCTACGCGCAAAGGAACAAGTACAAGAATGATTTCCGTGACTCGGGAGGTGTCGACAATCAAAGTGTGGAGGAACTAGAAAACTATGCCGTGTATAGATCCGAGGAGACGACCAAAACGGTTAATAACTGTTTGAAAATTGCTGAGGGGATTCGAGAAGATGCTACTAATACGCTGATTACTCTCCATCAGCAAGGTGAACAGATTACTAGAACCCATGAGGAAGCTGTAAATATCGACTACGATTTAAGTCGGGTATGTTTTCTTCTATCCATATTTGTAATTGTTAATAGGCTTTAATCAAAACGGTAATCCCTCTCAAGAGTCTCAGCCGTTGCAGTGTGTTGGTGTAGTGTATCTGACTGTCACACTTACAGCAGTAGCGCAGCTCTTAAACTACTGGACCTCGTAAACAAAGTTTCGATGTAAAGAGATTAAGAAAGATTTACATAACCTTGGATTTTGTTGTCTTATAAAATAACACACAAAAAAAACAACAAAAACATCTTCAACAATATTACTCTAGTTCTTCAAGGAGTCCCACAAATAGCGAGGTAAAAGGGGATCGGATCTACACAACTTTACCTTTATGGTAATAGACAGTCCATTTCCAAACGCCTTAAAAAGAAATTTGCGTTGAACATTGTATCTAGTGATTGATACTTCACAAATGGAAAGAACCTTGAATTCCGTTGTTTTATTTATATGTATAAAAAAAAAAAGAGCATAAGATCACCGTCATTGTGCTTTGAGGGCATATTTGTAGCGATGGAAGTATACCATTCTTTTCCATTGGAACTTTTCTTGAAATAGAAGTCAGTGGCAATTGTTATTTCTTTTGAGCTAGTTGACGACAAAAAACTCAATTTTTTTCATGTTTAAAGAGTATTTTGCTCACCTTTCTTGCTCTATATCATCATCACAGGGCGAAAAACTCTTGGGAAGTCTTGGAGGGCTTTTCTCAAAGACGTGGAAACCGAAAAGGACGGCTCCAGTTAAAGGCCCGGCTGTAGTGAGAGGTTTGATGATTGATTATTTATTACATTTGTTTTTATCTTTGTATTAGCTACTCTGTCACTAACAGACCTCGTTATGAGCAGGCGATCCTGTCTGGAGTAAGGGTAATCACTTGGAGCAGCGGGAGAAACTTGGATTAAAACCTGCG
The DNA here is from genome assembly GCA_023091065.1 of Dianthus caryophyllus. Classification (NCBI taxonomy): domain Eukaryota; kingdom Viridiplantae; phylum Streptophyta; class Magnoliopsida; order Caryophyllales; family Caryophyllaceae; genus Dianthus; species Dianthus caryophyllus. The sequence goes on along the minus strand of CM041526.1, from coordinate 7,092,058 downwards.
TCAAATGGGCGTTCAGGGTCTCGGGCCACTGTACCTGAACCCACGAATGCATTGCAGAAAGTGGAGGTTTGTGTTATTTGTGAATCACATTTTACCTCTCTAGTTTTCTGAGTTTGATATTAGATGAGATTATCAAATGGTTTCACCCGCAACTCAACACTAGCGATTATCATGACATTAGTTCGATCAAAAATTCGCATTGTCGATTTTTCAAATTTATAACCAAAGAGGCACAGGCAAAGTAATCTATGTTTCTTTATCTGCCGTATTTCAAAAACAACTCTAATAGGGAGTAAGCTATGTTTCTTTATCTGCCGTATTCCTGATGGAAGATTTGAGGAATGCATGATTGCATGAAAGTGTGAAATCAATTCCAGGAGCGTAAATTGATATGTTTGTAACCATGTTATCTGCCGTATTTGAGCTCCTTTTACCTTTCCACTTTTCCTTCATTGCGTTTATACAACTCTTCAGAAAACAGTCAATTGAATGCTTGTTGTACGCAAGTCTTACGCTGTTTTTCTCTCTATAATAGGTGGAAAAGGTGAAGCAAGACGATGCGCTGTCAGATATCAGCGACCTTCTAGGAGAGCTTAAGGGTATGGCTGTCGACATGGGATCTGAGATCGAACGGTCAGTGTCTCTTCATCTTCTTTGGTCATCCATACTACGTAGTGTCTTTGGTCATCTATTTTTTATACTTTCCGTGGAATATTTTGCTAACATGGACATGCTCCCACACTATTTCAGGCAAACCAAAGCTCTGGACAACCTTGACGAAGATGTGCACACTCTGAACGGTAGAGTCAGAGACGCTAACCAACGTGGACGCCGCCTACTCGGGAAATGATGAGATTTAGAAGTCGCTGCCAAACCCGTCATCCCTTTCCGTTGTATGACTTGATTGTTATCTGAGCTACTGAAAAGTTTGCGAGAAGAAAAAGCGAGTGTAGACCGACTGACCTTGTAGTCCATGATGCCGTTGTTTCACCATTGGATTTGTATTTGCTTGTGAAAAGAAATACCTTAAAAAGAGATAAGAAAAATGACTTGTGATTTGAAATCTATTGTTGATTTGTAATTTTGTTTTGTTTGTAGTACTATTTGTATGGAGTATAATTACCTAAAGTTTGGTGGTCAAGACAATCTGATAAAATATTAGACAATTCGCTTATATGTTGTGATGTTTATAACGAGTACGCCGTGTATCTTTGATATAGCCATATATACTTGGTTGTATGGACGTGGGTTAATCGGGAAGAGACAGTCTCATACAAGAATATGGCAGGGGTCCTCATGTAGATGGTCTACAACTACGACTCGACAAACTCAGTACAGAGTTTAGAGCATCTATATCAATGGAGAATTTTTCTCTTCACTGTAGGACCAAATTTTACTCTGAACTATATTCTCTACATTCTTAAATATACTTATATCAATAGAGACATATAATCCTCTCCATAAATGGGACCTACTAACTTTTAATTAAAAAAATTACTTCGTAGAAGAAATCAATCATATGGATCCACTAATCTCTCCATAGAACTCTCCATGTTCATGGAGAAATTGTTAACTCTCCATTTAAATGGAGAGTTCTCCATTAATATACACATTAAATTTTTAAATTTTTTCTCCATTCATCTCAATGGAGAGTTTTCTCTTCATTAATATGGATGCTCTTAGTGTGACGTAATTACGTAATGCGTTGACAAATTTAATACTGATGCAAATAGTAATTTTTTTAGGGAAATACTTGGCTACTTGCTACGTATAATTTTTCGTAAGCATAAATTCTTAAAATGTCAAGTCGAATTTTAAATTTTTTGGATCGAGTTTTTTCGGGTCGAATAATAGGGGCTACGGGTGGCAATGAGCCGAGCCGATACCGAGCCCACCTCAGCTCGAGCTCGGCTTGTATCGAAATTTTTGAGCTCATGCTCGGCTCATAGCTCAATGAGCTTTTTAAATTGGAGCTCGAGCTCGGCTCGTATAATCTTTTCGAGCTCGAGCTTAATACCACTATTTGGAGTAACTCAAAAATCAATACGATATATATTTTTTGAAAACCAATACGATATATATTTGATTGAAGAATATAATGCATTAAAACGTAAAATAAATTAACATTATATTAGAAAAGAATTAATATAAGTTTTAGGAAATTAAACAATATTTTTATGCGTATGAATATATTGACTGTCAATGAAGAGGCCACTGCGGCTGAATTTCAGCTCATATTATAAGCAAATTTCAGCTCATTCAGTTTAGGTAATAGCTCAGTAGAAACTTTGGCATTTCAATGAAACTTTGTAGAAGCTGAGAAATTTCTACAGCTCAGCTCATTGCCACCCCTAATAGGGGCAATAACTTGAAAGAGTGAAAATTATGTGCACACCCCTCTCTTCTATCACCTTATCCAACTAAACTATAAACTCCTCTTCATCTTTCAATTACATGACCTCTTAACTTTTGGACTTCAATTTTCATTTCTTCTTCATAACATAAATCTTAGGGTAATCTCTATTTTTTTTTTTTTTTCTTCAATTTGATGTTCTACTATTGAAATTTTAAGAGAAATTTTCTGTTCATTTGTTTGTGATTTGTCATTTTGCCCTTCAAATTGCATGCCCATGTTGGAATTTGTTTATTTTTGTAGTTTTAAAATGTGCTGTTTTACTTATGCTCACAATGTGTTTGATGAAATGCCTGTGTGAAGGTAGTCATAATGTATTAATGTGTGCTTTGTTTCTTTTTTTTGCCTAATGTAATGGTGTGGTTTGTGAATTATTGATGTAAAAATTGAGTCTTTGGTGATGATTTTGGTTGTTGATATGATTATTTGCATGCCCATTTGTGAGAGTTCTCGCGATAAGCTTATTGCGAGACCATCTTTTACAAGAATTTGTGTATTGGAAGAGATTTCTTTTGTGTTGATTAGCAGCTTATAAAGGCGTCGAAGATTTTGTTTTGACACAGTATAGAGAATTTATTTTATTTTGTGAATCGAAAGTTGGAGGCTTTAGTAGATTTTGGATTATAATTCATATCGTCTGCTTATTTTGGGAAGTGATTCGGTTTTGTTTCATCTGGGTTACACTTTCCTTAAAGATTCATTGTTCTCTGAACATATTTGTTGTGAATTTCAGCTGATATTTTGATGCTTTTATGTATGTTTCAATGTGTCATACAATTAAGCGATTGCGGTTTATACTTTGTAGCCCCTATAGTCATTTTGTTTCGGTTTTTCGGTTGTCAGTGTGAGGCCAGACACTGCTGGTAACTAATAACTGGTAACATGGCTTGTTCCACATCTGCGACATGGAACATGGCGTCTCTCAGGTCTGCTCTTCCTTCGGTCCCTTCACGTCCCTCATCCAACCAGCTGCCCATTTCGGCGTCTTTCAAAACTTCAACGAAACCTCGGAGACTGAGTGTAGCAGTACACAGTTTGAAGCCGCTTCTACCTCAGTATAATGGCCTCAGTGCTCTCTGCCCTGCTCTCGCATCGTTTTCTTCTGGATTGGGTATTATCTCTTATCCATTGGAAATGTTCTTCTATAGGGTAGAGAAACCTTGGCATGTTGGAGAAATGTGAATTTATATCATTAGTTTTACCATGAATGGGATTTGGGAGGATTTTATATGAAATTCTTTTGACGTGTCCAGCTAAAAGGATACTGAGTAGAATTTAAGTCAAAATTTCCAAAAGGGTTTTCTGAAATGCTAGGTTGCGAAGAGGATATTGTGTCATTTGACATGTTTTACACTTACATGACTTCTAGTGACTTTTACGCTTTCAGAAAGATTCAATTTTGGTTTGAATTTTGGATGACAATTGAGTAGTGTAGACGTGTAGTGTGCAAGTATCGTGGGCTCAATGAGTGCACATGGTCAGTTTATACGATGAGGTCTTTGTTATAATGATAAAAGTACACAAATTTTTGAAACATCACACCTACAGAATATTAAAGAAAAAAATCATGACGTAGGGAGTATAATCTGAGGTCGTTTGCCTGCTCGGCCATTATTTGTCATGAAATTTCGCTTCAACTCTTATTGTTAAATGACTTGATGTGGCTCAAATGTAATTTCGGTGATGTTCATAATTGTAATCTACCATTAATGTTGAAGGATGTTTAGTTAGAATATACAGAGTAGTATCACAGTTATCTTTGTGTACGTAACTTTTTTTGGTGCGTGTAAAATGTTTATTGACATAATCTGCTGCTGAGTGTGGCACTTCTACATGAGGGACGTATAAAACCTTAGGTTAGGCTTAACGGATGATATGTGATACCATATCTTCTTCAATCGGTATAGGAATGGAAATGGAGTGATCCAATCTCCGTCCTATAAGCGGAAATTTTAGAAATTGACGTTGTGCTCTGTACAACTGATGTTGAATTCGCCTTTATTTATGTTCTCTCCTCTGACAGAGAAAGGCTTTGACAGTCTCTTCAAAATCATCGACAACGGGGGTCGAATCTTTGCCATGAGACACGGTAGGAAGGTACCGAAACTCAACAGACCTCCAGATCAGCGACGTGCTCTTCTCCGAGGGCTAACTACTCAGCTTCTGAAGCATGGGCGTATCAAGACTACAAGAGCAAGGGCAAGTGCTGTGAGGAAATACGTTGACAAAATGATAACCTTGGCTAAAGAGGGTTCACTTCACAAAAGAAGACAAGCACTTGGTTTCATCTACGAGAAGCAAATTGTTCACGCCTTGTTTGCCGAGGTGCCGGATAGATATGGAGACAGAAATGGAGGATATACTCGGATCATAAGGACTCTGCCTCGAAGAGGGGACAATGCCCCTATGGCATACATTGAGCTTGTTTAGGTACTCATTTATCTATTTTTCCTCTTTTGACTTCGATGGTCAATCATTGATCGATATTTTCTCGAGTACAATATGCTTAGTACTAATCAGATACTCCGTAAATGATATGCTACATATCTTATACATATATATTATTGGAAGTAATGACTGTTGTAGTCGCCATGGTTGTCATTCGTTTCTTAAATCGTACTTTTCTTTCTCCCGCAGGACGTTAGTCAGAAGAAGAGGTCGTTGGAAGCCGAGTTTTGCAATGAAATCTCAATTTTCAGTCACAGGGCTGTGTTTTATAATCTGTTAAAAGCATTGTCATCAATCAATTGTGTTTGATAAACCAAGTTTGCCAATATCTGTTTGTTATGTTACATTATCATCTTTTTTCGTACCCTTTTGCTTGCTTATGAGATATCAAATTCACAAATTAGCCTTTCTACTGGTATAAACCGGTATATTAGATCGTAGAAACCGACTTCTGAATTTTCGGATTTACGAAAACAGGTTCGGGAAAGTTTCCAAATGCAGTATCAGATGATTGGGTTATACGAGTTTTCAGTTGTACTCGTTATTAGTTTAGCTTAGCTCTCCCCCAACTAAGTCGGAAAGAATGGGTCGTAGCATAATTTGTTTTTTTCGTTGCAAAATTGAAGGGCAAATGCCAAACGAAAATTTCATCGCTTCGCATTTCATTGCATTGCTTAAATTTTATCGGCCGTGCCAGTAATGTCAAATTTTCTTAGGAAAAAAAAGATGATTGAATGGATTTGAATTTATGACGATTATGTGTTTAATCAATTTTTATCGTTAGTTTTATGTTGAAAAAATTTATGAATATCTCAAACCGTTATCTACTTGTATGGGTGATTTTTAGGAAATCAATAATATAATTAGTATGTCTTCATATTTATCACAAGTTGGGGGTGTAGCTCATATGGTAGAGCGCTCGCTTCGCATGCGAGAGGCACGGGGTTCGATTCCCCGCACCTCCATTTTATTTTTATTTTTATTTTTTCCGTTCAACATGAGTACATGACAATAAAAGTTGACAAGATAATGATAAAAACGTCTAAGAATAAAGTGAATACGTATCTTTTAATGCCATGTTTATGTCATTGGATATATTTGTATAGTTGTACTAGCATAATACCCGTGCATTTAAATGCACGGGATGTACAAAAATAAGTTAATTGAATTGGTAATTGAGTTAAATATTAAATTAATATAAAAATACTTCGTAGTAATAATATAAACGCAAATTTTAAATAAACGTATCTTTCTTAGATCCAAAATATAACAAAGCGTATTTTAGCCAAATGGCGTATTTATTTAACATGTAACCCGCTTATTTGACCCGTAATTGTCTTCTAATTAACTCGTTTAATTTGTTTAAAAGTGTCAATTTTGTTTTTTTCTTAATTAACTATCAAAATTTAGATGATAGAATCGTTGAAAATTGTAACAAAACAATTAGAATAATGGAACATCTAATTTTTTTTTTATACAAATATAGTTATAAATTTATTTTAAAATATATCATAATGTGGCAAAAACCGATCAAAGTATTGCAATACATTGTCTTAAAATTCATCATTTATTATAATAATATGGTAAAACGCGCTTAAAATGTTATATTGAAAACACATTAAATAAAAATGGACAGTTTAAGAGATAAAAATAAAAAAAATATTCTGTTGTACATAGAAGATCTTGACTTCCTTATATGACATAATTTCAAAAAAGAAATAAAATAGAAGGGATAAAATAAAATAAAAGGGTAAAAAAAGTTGGAGGGAAAATTGGAGGGAAAACTTGTGTAGGATGGTTTTTGTTATATATAATTAATATAGATATAACGGGTGTACGAAGTATTTAGACGATTTCTGAAAAAGAGGTGAGTATTTTGAGTTTCTCTAAAGAAGAGAAAATGTATGAAGTACCACTCATTAATGACAAGCTATTATGTAACACGGTTTCATTATAAATTATCTAAAAATCAATATAAAATCAGTTAAAGTATAAAAAAAGTTGAAAAAATAAAAATACGAACGCAACAAGAAGTTTTCTAAGAATAATAAAATATGTAACTAAAATAAACTGAACAGTAATTAGAAAAAATCGACTCAATTCAAGTGAGTTGAATTAAACCGAAAGGCCACCAATGGTGAGAGGAAGAACGTGGGAAGGCAACACAGCCTAGGACAAGGGGCAAAGAAGCGTAGCAGATGTGGCACCACGGAAGATGAGCGTGAATATGACAAGGAAACGCAGAAGAGAGCTCGTGGCGGTCTTTGTGATGAGGATTCGATGATGCAAGTAGCGGACCTTGGCGATGACCAGGGCCGCGAACAACAATGAAAATTTTCAGCTGGAACTGTCAGGGGTTGGGCAATCCCCTGACAGTGAGCACTCTCCGTGATTGGTGCTGGAGAGAAAGCCCGAATTTTGTCTTCTTAATGGAGACAAAGATTAACAAAAGCGAGTTAGAAAAAATCAGATATTCTTGTAATTTCACTGCTGGTATGTGTATTAGTAGCAGGGGGCGCTCGGGGGGCTTGGGTCTTTGGTGGAAGGATGACAACGTTAAGCTTGTTTCTTATAGCAACAATCACATTATGGTCGAGGTAATGGGCAGTGAGGGGTTGCCGGAGTGGAGGGCAGTAGGCGTCTATGGTTGGCCGGAGGCTACTAACAAACATAAAACTTGGGCTTTGATTCGTCAACTGTGCTATGATGACGACGTCCCTATCTTGTTTTTCGGCGACTTCAACGAGATTCTAAGCTTAGACGAGAAGGAGGGAGGGGCAGTCCGACGAGAAAGCCAAATGGACGCGTTCCGGGACGTGATAAATGATTGTGCTCTTGGTGACCTTGGCTTTCGTGGTAATTGTTTTACATGGCAGCGGGGCCGAAGTTCTCAAACATTCATTCGTGAGAGACTGGATAGAGCTATTGCTAATATGGCCTGGCGCACTAAGTTCCCGCATGCTAGTGTCTATCACTACCCGATTTACTCATCGGACCATTCCGCTATTATTATTAAAGAAGCAACTCCAGGGCGGGTTAGACGAGATGACAGAAGGTTCAAGTTTGAGAAATATTGGCTCTCGGACCCGATGTGTAGCGAAGTAGTGAAGGAGGCGTGGGCTGGCAATGAGGACAGTGTGCTGACTAAGGTGGCCAGCTGTGCTGAGAGTTTACAACAGTGGGCTCGGGTACGCTTCGGGGATATTAAATATAAGCTGAAATGCAAGGAAGAGGAGCTGAGATCGTGGCAAAGACGAGAGCCATCAGCAGACATGCTCGCTCGGTGTCAAAACATTGTTAAGGAAATTGACGAATTGAGAATGCAAGTTGAATCTTTCTGGTACTCTCGGGCTCGTAAGTGCGAACTTCGGGATGGCGATAAAAATACCTCATACTTCCACCACAAGGCGAAGCAGCGGCACAAACGAAACCGGATCGAGGGCCTTGAGAACGATGATGGAGATTGGTGTGAGGATGACAGTTCGGTATCAAAGATTATTGAGGATTATTTTTGTAACCTGTTCACTACAGGGAACCCTCCCCTGCTGGATGAGGTACTTGAATGTATCCCTAGTGTTGTTACGACGGAGCTTAATGCCACCTTGGATCGCCCTGTTTGTGATGATGAGGTAAAGGAGGCTATTTTTTCGATGCATCCTAACAAAGCCCCCGGCCCTGATGGAATGCATGCCCTCTTTTACCAAAAACATTGGGACATTGTGGGTCCGGATATCTGTAACTTTGTTCGGGATTGGTGGGCGGGCAAGGTGGAGTTTGGGGAGATGAATCATACCCTCGTTGTCCTTATCCCGAAGTGCCAATCACCGAGGAAAATCACGGAGTATCGGCCCATAAGCCTCTGCAACGTTATCTACAAAGTCCTTTCGAAAACGTTGGCCAACAGGTTGAAGAGCTCGTTGGATGGCTTAATCACTGAGAACCAGAGTGCGTTCACTCCGGGACGCCTTATTACGGATAATGCCTTGATAGCTTTTGAAATTTTCCATGCTATGAAACGCAAGGGGGACGGAAGGAATGGTAATGTCGCTTTAAAGTTAGATATGAGTAAGGCTTACGATAGAGTTGAGTGGGAGTTTTTACTCACCGTTATGCGTAAGATGGGTTTTTCGGAGGGCTGGAATAATCGAGTTATGCGATGTATCACGTCGGTCTCACATGCTTTTCGGATCAATGGCATGGTGTCAGGTCGTGTTGCACCGAGCCGAGGTCTGCGGCAAGGTGACCCCATCTCTCCCTACTTGTTCTTATTGTGTGCTGATGCGTTTTCGTACATGATTCGGGACGCGGTGTCCAAGAGAGAAATTCATGGAGTGCGTGTGTGTAGGGACGCCCCGCGTGTTTCTCACCTCTTTTTCGCTGATGATTGCATTTTATTTGCGAAGGCTACTGTACAGGAATGCTCCAGGTTAGCTAATTTAATTAGCAAATATGAGGAAGCTTCGGGACAGAAAATTAATTATGCAAAGTCGGAAGTAGTTTTTAGCAAACGAGTGCAATCTTCAACAAAGGAGAGCATTCTGACATCCTTTGGGGTGAGAGCAGTCGACCGTCATGAGAAATACCTAGGCCTCCCGACGATTATAGGTCGCTCAAAAAAGGTTATTTTCGCGAGTTTGAAGGAGAGGATGTGGAAAAAATTACAGGGATGGAAGGAGCGTATGTTATCCCGACCAGGCAAAGAAGTGCTTATCAAAGCGGTTGCGCAAGCTATTCCTACGTACATGATGAGCGTGTTCGCTATTCCTCAGGGTATTATAGATGATCTTCATTCTCTAATGGCTCGCTTTTGGTGGGGTTCAACAGAGGACAAGCGGAAGATCCACTGGTGGTCTTGGTCACGTTTGTGTCAACCGAAAGGGCTAGGTGGAATGGGATTTCGTGACCTGGCTGTGTTTAATCAAGCTTTGTTGGCTAAACAGGTTTGGCGGCTGATGGCCAAACCCGACTCGCTTGTTTGCAGGGTCCTAAAAGCGAGGTATTTCAAGCATTCGACGGTCCTCGAGGCTCGACGGGGGTATGATCCAAGCTATGCCTGGAGAAGTCTGTGGGGTGCAAAAGCACTGCTACTGGAGGGGCTGAAATGGCGCGTTGGCAACGGAAATAACATCTATGTGTGGACTGATTCATGGCTCCCTGGGTCGTCATCGCACTGTGTGCCTAAACCCAACCTGGAGGCTGACCCTTTGACGACTGTGGCAGATTTTATTGATCATTCGAGACATGCATGGAAGGATGAGGTGCTAAAACAACTGCTTACGGAAGAAGTCACGACTTCGTCCATGAATTGCCTTTAAGTGAATCGATGACAGTTGATCAGCGCTACTGGTAGCCCACGAAAAATGGTTTGTTTACTGTGAAGTCTGCATATTGGCTTGGTTTTAAGCGTTGTGCCTCGGTGATCCTCCAAGATGGGCGTGAGTGCGGATAGCTGTTGGAAAACAATCTGGAACTTACCCGTCCCTCGAAACTCTCACATTTCCTTTGGCGGCTTTTCTCTAATACCCTTCCAGTGGCGAACTTGGCACAGCGTCAATGCTGTGAGGATTCACGGTGTGACCTGTGCGGGCTGACAAATGAAGATCACGAACCATGTTTTGTTTGAATATCGTGGAGCAAAAGACTTGTGGGCTACAAGTAGTTTCAACGAGCTGGTCTGCTCAGCCCGCCCAACTCCACGTGCCCTGGGCGTTTAGCGTGGCTTTGCAAGAGTTAACCTTACGGAGAGGGGTGTTCTGTTAGCGCTGTGCTGGGGGCTTGTGGTACTGTCGGAATTTACGCATCTTGAAGGCGATCCTGCTCCTTCGCAGGTTGTAATCCGCGGGCCTGGCGAGGATGGTTGCGGATTACCAAAGTTACTCAGAGAAGGTTAATCCGCATGGCGAGAATAACCACGACTGAGTGCGACCTCGTGGTCTTTACCTCCGGCAGGATTGCTGAAGGTTAATACCGGCGGCTGCCGTGTTTGCTAATGGTGAGGTCGGTTTAGGCGTGGTGGGGCGAGATTCGAGGAGTACGATTGTGTTTATGGCGAGCAGAAGGGTGTCCGCAAGGTGGAGCTTCGGAAGTGGCTGAGCTGAAGCGATTCATTACGGTCTTGCTAGGTGTTTGAGTCTCGGATGGAGCTCTGTTATACTCGAGAGCGATGCTCTAGGTGCTGTTACGTATATCCAGAGGAGGACGGTGCTTCGAAACCCAATTGGATTAGTACTTGATGATGTGTTGTCGTGTTTAGGTTGCTTTTCTTCGTGTATTGTTTCGCATGTTAAGCGTGGGGCTAATACGGTCGCGCACTTTATTGCTAGGTTATGCCATGAAGCAGGGGACGATGTCTTGTATTTGTGTGACTTTCCGCAGTCGATTCTCGATCTTGCGGCTTTTGATTTAATATAAAGTCCCCACCCCACTCTTCCGCAAAAAAAAAAATTAAACCGAACCAAAATAGTATCCAGAACTTGCTAAGTGGCAATAGATTTTAATGAAGTGATAATTCAACATTGTTTTGTTTATGTGAAATTAACAAAGTTGCTGACTTTATGACTTACACATTGACATTGTACATTCGTGTCCAACTCCTTCGAGGTGGTTTAAAAGTCAGTGGCTTCAACTTACCGTATCGGAAAAAAAAAACACAAAAAAAAAAAAGAAGTGAATATTGGCAGCCATTATTTAATGGGCCCACAGCCCATAATCCATGGTATAACTCAACCCGACCCGAAATGTTACGGGTTGTACATCAAATAATGAAGCAGGTCAAAACTCAGACACAATTCCAGTCACTCTTCTTATATTGTTCTCCAAAACCCTAGAAAATTAATTCAACAATCTTCACTTTGCTTCATCGATTCAAGGTTATTTCTTTGTTAATTTATCATATTATTTCAATTATTTGTTGCTTTAAGTTTAATTTAGGGATTTAATTTTGATTGCACGAAGTAATCGTTTGAAGCTTAAAGTCTCTCTCTTTTTTCACGAATTTATGTTTTATTTGTTGTTTGCTGTGTAATTTTTGATGTGCGTATGCTGTAAGTGGAGATTTACTGGTTTTTTATTTGATTGTGTATTTGCAGTTGGTAGAGTTTTAGGGGTTTGTTAGGGTTTTAGAAGATGAGTTTGATTTCGCAAAACGCTATCGTTAAGACGAAAGAAGCTAAGAAAAAGTCTAAGAGGAAGGATGAAGATGTCGAGGGCGAATCGTTGTTGGTTGAACATGGTGAGGAGGTTGTAGATGATGGGGATTTGGATGTAGTTGATGTTGTCGAAACACGTAAGAAGAAAAAGAAAAGGAGTGATGAGGAGGTTGAGAGGATGAGAATCAAAGAGCATTTAGAAATGGAACAGTTGGAGAATTCGTTGTTTGGTACGTTGCATACGCCCCTTGAGTTTGGGAAGCGTGATGAAGACGATGATGATGAGGTTGGAGGGAAAGGCGGTGATGATTCGAGTTTGTTTTTCGTGGACAGGTCGGGGAATGATGTTGTGTCGGTTTTTGAGGATGACGGGGAGGCGAGATACTTGGTTGGGGTTGGTGACGAGGGTGGTGTTACGCAGCGGAAACCTGTGTGGGTTGATGACGAGGAAGAGGGGACTGCTGTTAACATCGCAAGTGTTAACAGGTTGAGGAAGTTGCGGAAGGAAGAAGATGAGAGTGTTATCTCGGGTGCTGCTTATGTGGCCCGGTTGAGGGCTCAGCATGCGAAGCTGAACCGAGGGACAAAGTGGGCCCAACTTGGTTCGAGCAAAGACGGGTCTGACTCGGAGGAAGAAAACGGGGCTTTGGTGGATGATGGTGATCGAGGTTTTGATGATATTCTTCGAAGTAATGAGGAGGTTGTGGTGAAGAGAGGTCCGAAGCTTTTGCCTGGAATTCTTGGCTACTCGAGATTAGGTGATGCTAATGGAGAGGATCCATCCAATGCTCGTATAAATGCGGTCCAGTTCCATAGAAATGCTCAACTACTTCTTACTGCGGGACATGATAGAATGCTGCGGTTTTTTCAGATAGATGGGAGGAGGAATAAATTGATGGACACCATCTTCTTTGAAGATTGCCCGATCTTCAATGCGTCATTTTTACATGACGGCTCACAGGCTATCGTGTCGGGAAGAAGAAAGTTCTTTTACAGTGTTGACATATCCAAAGGAAGCGTGGATAAAATCGGACCGTTAGCAGGAAGAGAGGAGAAGAGCTTGGAAGTTTTCGTGGTTTCTCCTGACTCTCGTACCATAGCGTTTGTCGGAAATGAAGGATATATCTTGTTGGTGTCTTCCAAAACAAAGGAACTAATCGGCACCCTCAAAATGAACGGAACAGTTCGATCTCTAGCGTTTTCCCACGATGGACAGACGTTACTGAGTTCCGGGGGTGACGGACAGATCTATCACTGGGATCTTCGGACGAGAACTTGTTTGCATAAGGGCGTAGATGAAGGCGCCATCGTCGGTACCGCTCTGTGTACGTCACCGTTGGGCAACTTATTTGCGTCGGGCACTGAGTGCGGAATCGTTAACATTTACAACAACGATGAATTCTTGGGAGGGAAGAGGAAACCGCTGAAGAGAATCGATAATCTGCGTACTGAGGTGAATTTCATGAAGTTTAACCATGATGCGCAGATATTAGCCATTTGTTCCAGCAATGACAAGAGCAGCCTGAAGCTGGTTCACACCCCGTCGTTTACTGTGTTTTCGAATTGGCCGCCGCCCAACAAGTCGCTTCATGGTCCGAGATGCCTGGATTTCAGCCCCGGTGGTGGTTTCATGGCGGTGGGAAACGCTGCTGGTAAAGTGCTGCTGTACAAGCTGCACCATTACCAGCGTGCGTAGGTTGTCAGTCGTGCAGCATGTACTTCTCCTTCTGTTTCAGTCAATTTGTCTCATTCACGGACGACATGCTGCCTCAGTGGAGCGCATCAACGGTGATAAAGGGAGTACTATTTATTAAAAGAAGCAATCCGAAGAACAAGCTCTAAAGTTTCGAAATCAATTGTCGGTTAATGAAAGTCAGTCAACCCGAGCGAGTTTTTGTGCAACTTAGTGTTTGAAACAAATTTTGTTAGTTTGAGCCATGTATAAGACAACAAACATCCATTTAGCGAATTTTCACTAGTTTTACATTATTGTAATTTGTAAGCCCTAATTATACAGCTTTTTAGCGGCAATGAAGGTTTATTTTCCGTATTGTCATTACCCGTGTTACGACATCAATTGCCCGCAAACTGAAAATCATCGTTCGTTTGCATATCATAGAACAGAAAGTATACATCACAGCAAAATGAAGTATACAAACAAGTGCGAGTTTTTTGAAAATTTCAGCTACTCTACTGAAATCGTTTTATACAAAGTAAAAATTGCACATGTAAAATCATCGTTCGTTTGCATATCTTTTTTGACCTTTTTTTGTAGTTTTACTTTTGAGCGTGTAAAAATTGCTCATAATTCTATTATTTTTTTACATTTAAAAAAGTAAATTTTTTTAAAATTTTTTTTTTATCAAAGCCAGGTTTCGATCCTGGGACCTGTGGGTTATGGGCCCACCACGCTTCCGCTGCGCCACTTTGATTTTGTTGATATCTATTAGTTCTGTTTTTATATGACTTATATTTTGTTGGGCTGAGTTTCTGGCCCAACATATAAAGCTACACAAAACTGTCTAATTATGGTGTCTATGAATACTATGACTTTGTTTTTGTATTACCAAATTTACCATTCACAGTACAATACTAATCGTTTTCGATAATGGTTCATAACTTCAAAAATATATGAAACCATTCAAATGTACGCCGTATTCTCTTGTATACCTTTGGTAATGACTATGAGAACTGGTTACTATTACTTTTTTTGACGGTCAACAGTAACGAAGTTTTAAACGTTCATTAGTAAGAAACTCATTTTTGTTCGATAAATAGTGTCGGGTAGGAAGCTAAAGGGCTGCTATAAGAGAACATCGGAAGTACGAACCCACGAAAATATAACAAAACCAAAGTGAACATAACAGAAGGATAAACAAAAACCACAAAAGAGAAAAACTTTTTTTAAGTGCTCCTCCATTTTGAGCCATATGAGTGAATCTCAAACATCATCTCTTTCAATGGGGAAGGTTATTTAGAACACGCCTCTAATATCGTCTTTCCAAAAAAAAAAAAATTGATTACGCCTCTTATATCGTCTCTAAATTGTTGGGAAAGAGTAATGTTACGTTTTGAGATGGTATCAGTCACGTTTTGAGATGGTATCGGTCACGTTTCCGGTGCAACAAGCAATTCTGTGATCAAGGCCGAAACTGATGGGTTCAATGACACTGTTGCATGCGTGCTTTCTCGATGGTAGGTTACTCCTTTCACTCTTAATATGAATTGACCGACTATTTTTGCGCAGCTGAGAGCGGCATACGCTCTTTTGCCAGAGCTGCTAATTGTGTTGCAACAAGCGCAACGACTATGGAAGTTAAGAGGCAACGTCTTGTCTCGTTAAGCTTAACAAGAACTAGCGTCCACAATCTCTCGAGTGTGTCAGGTTGTCTTAAGACCTTCAAACTTCATCACTAATACCACAAACAGTTACATCAAACGAAATTTGAGATTGTCACGAGAAAGTGCACCAGCTTGCTTTGCAGTAGCTGAGGCTGCGTATGTAAGACCATCACGCATAATACTCGGATACAGGGATAAGCGCCAGGAGGGACAACAGCTGTCAACTACGTCTTTCTCTTGATCGCTAGATTGATAGCTTTAGCCTTCTCCAATTTGGCCTCGGCTATAGCCCTCTTACGGTCCAATTCAGCCTGCTTGCAATTGTCGTCATGTGCTTTACGAAACAATCTTAAGAAGTTCAATAAAGTCTGAATAACTGCACGTCGTTGGTTAAGTATATGAGCTAACATAGTTAAAGTTGAACTTATAGCAGAAAAAGTGAAAACTGTACATCGTAACAGCAGATTCAGATAATAGCATAATGAATTACGAGTAAATATGAAGTCCACATAATCTCGGAGTTGTACGTTAACCCCTTGGAGTTATGTGGACTTCATATAGGTCGATCCACAAAATTCTGTAAGAAAAGTCTTATTTTCGAGATGTATATTAAGTTTTTGCAAAATAATCAAAATTTTCGTTCACATCTATCTGAAGTAGGTTAGAAGGAACAAGAAAATCATAACCAAAGATTGCTTTTATCGAGTTTCTAAAGTTCGTATTAGAAGCTCATAGAGAATGAGAGAATAAGAGAATCATCGTCGTTTGCATATCATATCATATACATGAATACATCACAGCAAAATGAAGTATACAATCAAGAACGAGTTTTTGAAAATTTCAGTATTTTAGTGATATCGTTTTATACATTTCTTTCGGCCTTTTTGTAGTTTTACTTTTGAGCGTGTAAAAATTGCTCATAATTCTATTATTTTTTTACATTTAAAAAAGTAATTCTATTATTTTTTTACATTTAAAAAAGTAATTTTTTATAAAAAAATATATCAAAGCCAGGTTTCGATCCTGGGACCTGTGGGTTATGGGCCCACCACGCTTCCGCTGCGCCACTTTGATTTTGTTGATATCTTATTGTTCTGTTTTTATATTGTCTTGGGACTTGTGCCGAACTTAAAATTATAATGTCTCTTAGTACTATGACCTTTTTTTTTTTTTTTTTTTTTTTTTTTTGACAAGAGTAAAACAAATCAAGGGTTACAATCTTTTAGCCTCGATGGCTAACTTATGAGCAGTTCTGTTAAGACTCCTAGGAATAAAACTGAAGCTGCAACAATGAAAGGAAGATGTCAACATTAAAATCTCCACGAGTATGCCTGTAATCTGATGGTTGACGACTTCACACCCTGCAATTTGTAGAATTACATTAAGACAATCCGTTAAAACATGCACATGTAGGTAGCTATTCCTTAATGCCCAAATTATAGCTTCTTTAATCGGCTTGGCTTCCGCTTGAATTGGTGATTCTGCTAAGCTTTTCAAGGAGCCTTGTACCAGACCATTTGAACTCCGACCAATCAGTAGATTAGAAGGAACGAGAAAATCATAACCAAAGATTGCTTTTATCGAGTTTCTAAAGTTCGTATTAGAAGCTCATAGAGAATGAGAGAGAGTATGCCAGCAAGAGTCATAATCATCGTCGCATATCATATCATATCATATCATATACATAATACATCACATCAAAGTGAAGTATACAAACAAGAATGAGTTTTTGAAAATTTCAGTATTCTAGTGATATCGTTTTATACATTTCTTTTGGCCTTTTTGTAGTTTTACTTTTGAGCGTGTAAAAATTGCTCATAATTCTATTATTTTTTTACATTTAAAAAAGCAAATTTTATAAAAAAAAAAAAATTATCAAAGCCAGGTTTCGATCCTGGGACCTGTGGGTTATGGGCCCACCACGCTTCCGCTGCGCCACTTTGATTTTGTTGATATCTTATTGTTCTGTTTTTATATTGTCTTGGGACTTGTGCCGAGTTTAAAATTATAATGTCTCTGACTACTATGACTTTGTTTGTATCACCAAATTTATCATTCTTTAATCGATTTTTACCGATTGACACATATTGTAGATATCGTATGACTATTTATTAATAAATTGTTTCTTCTTTCAAAAAACATAAATAAACAGTAACAAAGTTTTTAACGTTCATTAGTAAGAAACTCGTTATTCGATTAATACAGTTGTTTTGGGCAGGAAGCTAAAGGGCAGCCATAAGAGAAGATCTAAAGTACAAACCCGCAAAAATATTACAAAACCAAAGTGAACAAACTGGAACGATAAACGAAAACCACAAAAGTGAAAAACTTCGTAAGTGCTTCATTTTGAGCCATATGAGTGAATCTCAAAATCACACCTCTAATATCGTCTCCATATTGTTGGAAAAGAGTAATGTTGCGTAAATCTGACCTCTTCCGAATACTATAATTACAAATTTACAATTAGACCGACTCAGTACGCGAAGTATGATACTAACCTATGTTCAATCACTAACCCAGTAGTATAATTCTAGACGAAACTGTGGTATGCTTTTCTTAATTACAGAGTACTAATTAACTACTCTCATCTATACATATATGCAGGAAAAATTGCCTACCTATATATGTGCAATATAAACCTTTTGTACATGTATCGTCTTCACAAAACACACCGCCAACGAGAACTTTCCATCAAAGCATTTCTGGCATCACCAGATGCGGCTGTTTCACTCAGTTGTTCATATGTTGTGCAGCCGCATTTTGAGATTGTATCGGCCATGTTTTCAAAGCAACAAGCAATTCCACGATCAAGGCTGGAACTGTTGCATGTGTGAGCTTTTTCAATGGAAGATTACCCCTTTCAGTCTAGACATGAACTGATCGACTACTTTTGCGCAGCTGACAGCGGACTACGCTCTTTTGCCGGAGCTGCTAATTGTGTTGCAACGAGCGCAACGACTATCTAGTAAAGGGGTAACGTCTTGTCTCGTTAAGTTAACCAGAACTAGCGTCCACACTCTCTCGAGTGTATCAAGTTGTGTTAGACCTCAAACAGCGACATCAAACGAAATTTGAGATCGTCACAAGAAAGTGCACCTTGCTTTGCAGTAGCTGTGGCTGCATAAGAGTTAAGACCATCAAGCATGATACTGGGATACTGGAATAAGCGTCAGGAGGGACAACAGCTATCAACTACGTCTTTCTCTTGTTCGCTAGGCTGACAGCTTTAGCCTTCTCCAATTTGGCCTCGGCTATAGCCCTTTTACGGTCCAATTCAGCCTGCTTGCAATTGTCGTCATGTGCTTCACGAAACAATCTTAAGAAGTTCAATAAAGTCTGAATAACTGCACGTCGTTGGTTGAAGTATATGAGCTAACATAGTTAAAGTTGAACTTGTGGCAGAAAAAGTGGAAACTGTACATCGTAAATCCTAATAGCATCAAATATGAAGTCCATATAATCTCGGAGGTGTACGTTAACCCCTTCGAGTTATGTGGACTTCATATTGGTCGATCCACAAAATTCTGTAAGAAAAGTCTCATTTTTAAGATGTATATTTAGTTTTCACAGAAAAATCAAAATTTTCGTTCACATCTATGTGATGTAGATTAGAAGGAAAGAGAAAATCATGACCAAAGATTTGTCTTTATCGAGTTTCTAAAGTTCGTATTGGAAGCTCATAGACAATGAGAGAGAGCATGCCAGCAAAAGTCATTTGGCTTCGAAGGATGCGAAAAATTCAGAATTTTATCAGCCAAAACCTCATTAAAACTGTGCAGAGCATGCTAAACAAATACAAGAAAGACTGCCATGCAAAGTAATACCCTCAATTATTCCGATATGTCATGTTGTGGTAAGTACGGAGTAGTAGATTATCAAGAAGCAAACGAAATTTGTTTATTGACGAGAACAGACAAACATGTTTGCAATTAAGATTGTTACAAAATTTGTTAAGATTTAGGTACCTTGTTCAAAAGGGCAACGAGCAGGATTTTCACCAAAATATGAGACAAGTGCATCCGCATGTTTACCCTGTCTCACAATGAGTTAAACAAGTGAAAAAGAGCAGTGGATTTGGACAATAGTTGTGAAACAGAATGGCAGTAACGTTACCACAACAGCATGGAGGTTCATCACAGAAACCACGTCTGATTCAGAAGCCGCAATGAAATCGTTTAAAGTCTACAAGAAACCAGAAGGTGTGAGCATGTTTCAAAAGCTAGCAAATTATTGATAAACTTTAAACACATCCATAGAGACGAAGCACTAATTGGGAAATCGTCAACTTATCAAAAGACCTAAAGATCCACGACCTGATGGAGTAAGATTGTTTGTTTGCAAAATTGCAACCTAGGAAGAACAAGTGTACATCAAAAGCTACAAAGAAAGTCAGGTCTACAACACAATTACATAAACCTAGCTATCGTATCTTGTCTTTGCTTTTCTATTTCCTGGAGCTACTAAACCAACTACGAGTATATCAGAGTCGTCCTTCATATTAAAAGAAGCAGTTTTTTTAGTGAAAGTTATGCCTTTAGAGTCCACGAAAGGCACCACAACATCATATCACAGAAGCAAACATCATATCACCACAGTAGCAACTTTGATGTCTTAAGAGTTAAGACAAACCAGAAAAATTAAGCCAGACGACAAACAACAAAAACATTCGGCTGTGGAATAAAATCTCTTAAGCTTATCGTCAACATATAAGTTTATATTGTACGACTCACCATACCTATAAGTGAAAGGAAAGGAATGTCCTAGGATTCGTAACGAAGGATCATGAATTCATGATACTAAATGAAAAAAACAAATAAAAGTAACGTGGACAAATGCAGTAGACATTATCTCAGGGAGAGCAGTGCCATCATAAAATAAAAATTTATACCTTCCGAAACATCTCTGAAACAGGGCCATCATTTTCAGATGCAGCCTGTTCTAGCTTGACCTTTTCTAATCCCTTGGTTATCGCCACCAGTTGTTCAACCAAGACTTTAAGTTGTATCTGAAATCATATGATTTGTCATGAAACACATAATCGGTCAATTTCCAAAGGTACCATAGAATGAATTAAATTGAACCTTCGTTGCCGCTTCAAGGCTTACAAGGTCTTCATGGATGTTCAGAACTTCTGGTGTTTTCTCAGCAAGAACCTGATGGGGTGAAAAAATAGCACTTAGCGTCTTAGCTATAAAACTAAAATGAAATCAACAATGGAATCTAAGACAAGTTCGAAAGACAAAATATTTACAGGAAGTAGAGTTATACTCTCAAGTAAAACAAGAATAGCCCATAACTATGTAGCAAACACATTCAAACATTATCTGTAAAAACGATGCAGGATGGTCGCACCTTGCAGAGATAATTCATAAGTGTAGTTGTGCTGTTAGTTGCACGGGTATCCGTAAGTTTTAGCAGACTATCCAACTTGAATCCAGCTGCAGACCCTGCACAATATCAAATAATACATTACTAAAAAATGCTAATAGTAATAGCAGATCATTCCAGATTCCATATAGATACTCCGGAATGGAAAGAAGATATTATGGATGCCAATGAAGAAATGTTAAAGAGTATAAAACCGATCATGAGACTCCAACCATCAGCTTAAACTTTTGGTTAAGTTGGTTTCTAATATGGTATCAAAGACTTGTGTCCAGAGTACATGGGATCAAGCCCAAAATGTATTCGTGTGAACATGGGTTAGAGAGTATAAAGCCAATCTGGGCCGCCAGCCACTAGCTTAAACTGATTGAGGGTAGTTTCCAACAAGAAATTAGCTCATACCTTTGAGAGAATGGGGTGATACCAGAAACGGCTTTGGAAATTGGAAGGACTAGTGACTACTTTTATAAATATAATGTTTCTCCCTTAAGCCGTGCAACAAAACACTATACAAAACTTTTCATTCAATTTTTTGTCCATCCAAAGTTAATATTGAGATTGCAGATGTATAAGTTCTATAAATTGTCTCAAACAGTTTTATTACTTCACAAGGCGTCCATTGTTGATTACCCCTACTTGCCAATTAATGATACAATGAAGGTGGAATGATCAACAGAGCTTTAATATTAGATGATAAGGGCTCAACGCCTTCTAACATGAGTTATATATGGACCCGACAAAGTGAAATAACACCGTGAAAGTAGACTAGTAGAGAAAGAACAGATGGGAGACTTGATAGTGACAAAAAAATAGTTTCACAACTAATAGTATGTAAAAATATTCTAGTTAATATTGCTTTAAAAATAATAATCAAGATAATTGTTAGGGTGCAAACCCAAGTCCCACATCGGTGGAGAATAGATGAATGATCATCTATATAAAGGGTTACCAAATATAATAGTATGAGGCCTTTTGGGAAGGAGCCCAAGAGTAAATCCGTGAGGGCTTGGCCCAAAGCGGACAATATCATACTATTATGGACCGTGGACACCGATGCAGCAGAGACCCAACGTTAGTCATTCACGCTTCCGTCATAACAATTGGTATCAGAGCCCAAGGTCGACTTGGGCTCGGCACCAGTGGAGAAGCATTTGGCCCAAAGACTTGAAGGTGGCCCGAAACTCCTAGCTCGAGTAGAGTCTTGAGCAAGTTTGGTTCATGGTGAAATGGACCAAGAAAGCGCCATAGGTCAAGCGGAAGACCGTATGTGTACTAGAACTGTTGATTAGGTGGACCCTTATCAGATTGGGTGCCATGGGTCTAGTGGATCCTTATCAGATTGGATGCCGGAGACCGTTGTGTTCTAGGACTTCTGAAGTGGCGGACCCGGTCCAGGGTATATTGGATGCAGAGGAGTTTAATATGCCCGTTAAGGGAAGGGTACCTAGTCTTGGTGGTGCTACAGGTGCCTAGAAGTTGGGGGCTGCAAAGTGTGGGGAGGTTCTCTAAATAGTTCAAGGTCCGAGTCATGGTGATGGTCCTTGGTTTGAGGGGAGGATTGTTAGGGTGCAAACCCAAGTCCGACATCGGTGGAGAATAGATGAAATCATCTATATAAAGGGTTACCAAATATAATAGTATGAGGCCTTTTGGAAGGAGCCCAAGAGTAAATCCGTGCGGGCTAGGCCCAAAGCGGACAATATCATACTATTATAGACCGTTGACACCGATGCAGCAGAGGCCCAACGTTAGTCATTCACGCTTCCGTTATAACAACTGCCATCATGAGCTTGACGAATAGGAATGACGATCAGTGTAAATTAGTAGCATTAATACGAATAAGTAGGATGCGCCATCTCATACTGGAACAAAATATAGGAGGTGATGGACACTGAATATCTAGCCTAAAGATCATACCTCTTGAAGTTCCAGAGTTAAGCAAATTTCCCAGATGAAGAATTTTTTTCATGATCTCTTTGAACTTCCACGACTTTCGTACCTAGTAGGTAAAATGATCAGATGGTGTTAAATTAGAATATGCATGGTAAAATAATAGAATGACTTGTTTATTATTGATAATTGAACGCCAAAAACCATCTCAACTAAAAGATTAAGTTGTTGATTGGAGGTTCAAGATCGGTTTAATACTCTTTTACATGCCCCCTCACACGAATGCCCATTGGGCTTGACATATGGATGCAACTGCAGACCCACCTTGCTTGATGCTAAATATTCCATTTTGAAAGTAGGGTGGTGAGATTTGAACCCATGCCCACTAGTCACAAGGGACCAAGGAACTGATACCATGTCATATAATAGAGTGATTTATTGATTACATTATATAGTAGATTGTCTTGTAGAATATTCGTAACTTATTCCTAGGCATTCCTATTACAATATCTACGATGTTCTTAATTATAAATTTTTTATTTCCAATATTCTCTAATATGCATGACAAAAGTACTATCTGTTCAAGTATGAAATATGTACCTCTTCACATGCAGATTTTATAATATTCAGACTCTTTCTGAAATCCGCAACCTGTTCACAAGAATAAATTAAATTAGACGAGAAAGCTTAACCAACAAACCACACATGATTTTTGTAACAGAATACAATTAACTGAGAATCATTAATGCATTAGTCATTGTGATAACCATAAAACACATTGAACCTGAGTGTTGAACTGAATCTTGAACAAAAATACTTGTAGCTTTGTCTCTGCCCGTGGAACTTTCATGAGCTCCATTAAGAACTGAAACATAGTAAAGTAAAAGGGAAACGATTAATAACAAATATAACACCCAATATACACAAAACAAATATACATATAAAACAAACAAACATAAAGAAAAAAACTGAGTCGAGTAGGTGTAAATAGTTCAGCTTCATGCATAAAATAGAAATATAGTTGAAGACCTTTTTCTTTGGCTATCAACCATATAGATTATTGTACGAGTCAATAGCATACACTAACGTTGCCCATGCACTTAACATGATGAAAAAAAAATCTCGCCACAACAAATTTTGCTAAACTAAGGAAACACATAATCAACCAAAAGTGAATTTTCAAACCTGCTCACACTTCCCAAGCTTCTCCTTGTCACCCGCGTAATTCTAATATGCAATAAGGAAAGTGTCGTATTAGAGGATAAGGCTAGCAACTTCTCAAGATATTAACTGAATGAGCAGATTACCGAGAAATCATAAAATAAACTATTTAACAAGATCTCAAGTTGTAGATAGTCACCTTAATAATTTCCATCTCCTCTTTAGTAGGACAAAACTTTATTAGGTTTTCAACTTGCTCCTCGTCCAACACTGACTCATCCAAAGCTAATACTGCAGCCTGCAAAAGAAGGATCCATAACTAATTCAAACTTCAAAGCGGCTCAAACACAGACAAATAGTCCTCGCACATGGTAATCTGATCGAGTCACAAAATATCAAGATCCTGCGAGAACAATCTTTCTCAATAGAACCATAAGAACTGCTGTGGAATGTCATGTACCTCACATAATATTTAAAAGTATCTGAGGTAGATTATAGAATCAACTCTTAAGGTAAATTTTAAAAACGGTTTCTTGGAAAGAGAATTCTCATAGGATCTCAATTCTCAAACCTATATAATATAATTGAGTGAAAGCATGATAAGTGGCAGAAATAAGTTCTAATAAGAAATCAGGAATACACTTTGCTCTTCTACGTAGAAAAAAGTGTTTGAAAGTGGTAAAAAGTGAAAACTAGCTATGTGTTGATTCTTCCGGATCAAATTATCTAGTACGAAGTATAATATATTACGCCATTTTTTTTTTATTTTCTAATTGAGTTAATTTAAGTTTTGAGACAAATCTGTGCTGACTGCTAAGTATAGGCAAGTCTCAACAAAGAGGTGAATTATCATGTGCAGGTTATGAAACAGTTTTTGCATCGATAGTACGTTGGCAAAGACAAAAAATACTGATCACGCTGTTAAATTGATGCCTAGCTTATCTTCGTCAGAGAAAAAGATTCTAATTGAGCTTTCAAACGAAAGAAACTAAGTCAACGTTGTATATTATCTAGGGTAAAGAGTTACAGGGGAAGCATTAATGGCAAGAATCAACAAATTCTAGCTTCAGTTATACTCCACAATTAGCAAGATGTCAGTAGCTTAACTTTCGACAAAATTATCTTTGACAAGTAATATGCCTGAATGTCTAAAAATCAATTATACTATAACAATGCATAGTGACTCATTTACTTTGATTACAAAAAAATACTGATGTTTCTTATAATTAGTATTATCAATAGTGAATGACTCAGTGAGCACCTAAGGAAAAATCAGTAAAGCAATTGAGCAGGGAACATCAAGCGTACCATCATATCAGGTAGTGGCATCTTAACCTTCGTAAGCATTATTTCCGTGTTATTAACCCTTTTGACATCCAACTGCAAAATAAATGTAAAGTAACCACTACACTCATGGCAAGGAAACATAAAATATATTCTTGAGAACAGAGCCATGATTACTCTAAAGCAAAATATAAGCAGTAAAAACGAAATCAGCTGATATAATTGTCATTGATGTTACGATAAAATTGTTTATATAGAGTCGTAAACTCATTGATGTATATAGAAGTTCCCTCTGTTGTAGTAGTGACAAGAATCTCCTAGTATATAACAAGTTTTTGACGACTTTTTTGACATTATTTTTTTTCATTTCTCTACATTTTTCACGATTTTGCTTTCCTTTTAAGAGCTTGCTTGGATTGATGATAACTATTTTATCCAATTAGTAAACATCAACATCAGAGGTGGTGATTGGGGGTGGAAACTAGGAAGGAGTAATAGTTTTCTTAAAGTATTACTCTCAGATGAAAGTAATTGTACTCAATCTCCTCCCATTTTCACCTTCTATAACCACCATGGACCATCAATTTTCTTAAATTTGCTTGTATTGACCACTATTACCCAAATAATAGTTATGATCGATCTAAGCAATCCCCTTAGCAGTATCTTTGTTTTACTGTTTACATGCAAAAAAATGTATAACTCATGCTAATGGACACAAATGTTTTAGACAATGGCATGGTAGGTGTTGTACGCTTTGGAAACCTAAAATTGCTCAAGGGACTGTCCAGAATTAATTAAATTCAAGTTTGTGGTTTTTGATTTTCAAATACGTATGTAACCCATATTACAGATACTACTATACTAGCAAGATCAAGTGATCAAAACTATGAAGATGACTGAAGGCTTATAAACCTAGAATAGCAATTATAACTCGATCTACTCAGTTACCAGGTGAAAATCTTTAGGTGGAGGTGGAACCTTCTTTGATTCCTCGCCTGCACTATCCCGCTTAGAGACTTGAATAGAGAAAAGCTTCTCAATCTCTGTGACATCAAATTCCCCTGCACTGAAGTCAGAGGGATAAAAATTAGTAAATATGAAGTACATAACAGTACGTAAGACCTCCAGCCATAAGCGCACTCATCATTCAGAAACTCCAAAGCAAATATCCAGTAATCCAAAAAGAAATAAGAGATTAACCAAATCCAAATGCCACGAAATATAATGAACGAAAGTCACAAAGTTGAGGATGCAAACCATATGCTGCAATCAATTTCAGGAAAAAAATTATGACCAGAGAAAATGACCAGGACAAAGAAAGAAAATGCCGTACTTTTGAGACTCTAATGACGCCTGCATTTGCAATTCATCCCAAAAGCTTCCAGGAAAGATCCGCGGTATTTTGTTCCAATACAAAGGTTTAAATTGAGATTTTCGAGGTGCAGTAACTCCCCCAAAAACTCGTGCAATCCCACGATCCTTTACAACAGAAGGTGGGGCATTAAAGACACCGGGGGCTTTATCACCAAATGGTGGTGGCAGTGGTGGTCCTACACCAGGTGGTATTGGTGTTTCAGGAGTGCTAAGAATACTTTCAACCGGGGTTAGGAGGTGAGGAGGGGCTTCTAGACCCCCAGGAAGTGGTGGAGAGGGAGGAGGCCCTCTTTGACTTTTAGGCGGTGGTGGCGGTGGAGGTCCTCCTCTACCCCCTGGCGGCGGCGGTGGTAGAGGGCCTCCTCTAACCCCCGGCAGCGGTGGGGGTGGTGGAGGGCCTCCTCTACCCGGCGGTGGCGGCGGCAGTGGTGGTGAAGGGCTTCCTCTACCCGTGGGCGGTGGTGGCGGACCTTCACTAACCCCGTGCAATGGTGGGGGTGGGGGTGGAGAGGGTGGCTCACCATGCAAGGTAAATGGAGGAAGTGAAGCTGGGGTTAGTAAGCCACCTCTCAAAGGACGAAGCAGTGGAGGCGGTGGTGGACCATTACGATAAGGTGGAGGTGGTGGGGGAGGCGGTGGGGAGGGGAGGGGAGGTGGGAAAGCTTGCTTGAATAGAGGTGGTGGAGATATCATGATGCTCCCACTGAAAGGCGAGGCGGCGGTGGAGGTGGAGGCAGGGGTGGAGATGGGGAAGGGGTAGTGACTTGCGACTAAATGGAGGAGGAGGGGGAGGAGGTGGGGGCGTAGGCCGGGACTGTGTATGAGAGGATGTGCAGTATGAGAATTGGGTTCTTGATGTATTCAAAGTTGAGGAAGGTGGAGGAGGGAGAGGTGGAGGTGGTGGTTTTGAAAGAGGAACTAAGAAATGATAGGAAAGTGGTTTAAGAGGAGGAGGAGGAGGAGGAGGTGGTGGTGGTGGTGGTGGTGAAGCTGTGATTCTTGAATGAGGGGAAGATGGAAGTTGGGGAAGAGGAGAAAGCGGTGAAGGTATAATTTTTGGTAGAGTAGAAAGTGGAGGAGGTGGTGGAGGTTGAGGTGGCAGTGGAGGCCGTGGTGGAGCACCAGATTTGGAGGAATATGTAAACGAATTCTGTAGGCTAAATGTAGTTGTAAGGGGTGGCAGCGGAGGAATTTTCACAGAAGAAGACGACTTCAGTAAGGTATGTGCGAGTAGAGGTGGTGGCGGGGGTGGGGGAGGTGAAGGTACCGATGGAGAGGTTGACTGTAGTGTTATTAGTGCCTTGGTTTTATCTTCCACAGTTTCTTCTCCAAGCAAAGGCAACGCGAGAGTAGCTGAAGATAGATGATTTTAATAGAATATGTTAATATTCTGCTGTATTTATCTTCGGAATGTATTTATTTTATAGCCTGTATTAATTATTCTGTATCCTTCGTCTTAGGAAGGAAGTTTGCTTTATTTAATTTAGACTTTGAGAATTTATATACAATGTGTAGAATAACTTCCTTCCTAAAACCTAGGATACAGAATAATTAATACAGACTATAGAGTAAATACATTCCGAAGATAAATACAACAGAATAATTTGTTAGAGAAGGTGAAAAAGGTAAGTTAACGACTTCACTGAGACAACCATCAAGAGTATTGCAGTCCAAACCTGTAATAGATTCCACAGGCTTCCGAGACCCTAAATGTACATTGTCAGCACTATCTTCTTGGTGGCCAGTTGCCACGGAGTCAGCTACTTGATTTCTTAAAATCATAAATGACGGTGCGCTGTTAATCCTGACAGGTGGATATGCAAAGTGCACCGAGGTAGTGCATGAGTCTTTGCTTTCGGTTAATCTTTGTTCGCCAGATTTTGATGATTCCCAATCTCCCTCTTCCTGTTTTCCCCTGTGGTTGGCAAAACCAGGATCAGAAATCGACCTCCGACTAAATGCACGTCTTTTGTTTGAAAGTTGCAGAATCCTTTTGCACTTTTGCCTTTTATCACTAACCTTTCTCACTACCCTTTTAAATTCTGACATCTTCTCCACAATCCTATCCTCTATAACTTCTTTGACAACGTCTGCAAAACTGTGCATCTCTTTTGTCAAGGCAATGTCGGCAATCACTGTATCTTGGGCATCCAAAGCAATGTCTATCCCTACATTCACCTCAAAGCTTGCCTCAATGTGGTTCACCTTACTGTTGTCCACAACAACAGTTTCTATAGCGAATTTAATGTCTTCTTTCTGATTTGTGTCATCGATAAGAATATCTTTCACTTCAACAACATCATCGCCCTCAACATCCTGATCCTCATGTTTGTTGTGGTCATCTAACCCAATATCCTTCACTAATTCAAGCGACGATCCTGTTTCCATGTCCTGTCTATAAATCCCAACATCCGGTGAACAATCCTCAAATGCATCAGGCGCAACATCCTCCTTCGACACATCATTAAAATTTCTGCTATCTGCTTGAGTCTCATGAACCACCAGAGTGTCGAAGTCCGTTTTTCGGTCTTGGGGATCAAACGCACTGCTGAAAATCTCTTTGGCTTCGTAAAATTTCTCGGATGAAGCGTGACCACTTGCATCATCATCATCATCATCAGTGTCTATATCTGAGGCAATAAGTGAAACTGCACCATCTTCCGAAAAAAGCACCTGAAAATATGTGAATGCCTTCAAATTTTACAGCATAAAAGACAACAGATCAAAAAAGAACATTCATAATTTACCTCTGCTCTGAAATCCTTAGGAAACAGATCCCTTGCATCCCATAAAACGTCAATATCTTCACGGCCAAGAGTCCAAATGTTTGACCGGACACAGGAAGTGTGAAACATAAGACGGAAAATGATTTCTTCTTTTAAGAGATTGTCACAAAGATGAACGCATTCCAGAACAATATCGCCTTGAATATGGCAATTAATATCTAATTTCACTAAAATACATTCTGCCTGCAGCAGCAAACCACAGGTTAGCTGTTTGAAACTACAGACTCGTCATTTCAAATTTGAAGGATAAAATACAAATTTTACTACCTCAGAATATTGCCGGACATGTTTTCTGGACTTTAAGGACGAGAACAGCAGCGTACTATTTCTACCAGTTTTAGTTAAAGGATCATGCCCGTAAACACGTATGATAGGTCTGCAAACTTTTTCCCCGGCAAATAGAGGAAGAAACCTAAGTATTAAACAATCTAAGATAAGAAGTGTGTCTGAAGAAGGCCAATAAGTGCCTAGATTCCGTTTGGAAATATAGTGTAGATATCTGAGTTGTGAAGGTTGCGAGTTGAACGGAGATAAACGCTGAGGAAGGTCTTTTGGAGCCTGCTCGTAAACCGTTTCAAGTGCTTTTGTTGCACTTTTGAACTGCCTTCGGTATAAAAGCAGACCTGCAAGCATAAATGCAAGCATAGGCCAACCACCATTTTCGCAGTGCATCAGCAATACATTTTGTTGCCCTTTCAACGACAACCAACTCTCACCAGAACGCAAAAAGTGATAAATCATTTCCAAGGGTAGCAAAGGACAGTTTTCATATTGTCGTGGATATTCCATAACAGTCATGTCATACTGAGACAATATGTCGGAAATCAGGTGTCTTTGGTCTCCTTCTCTGAAATTGAACACCATAAATGAAGCTTCGGGATGGTAGCCGTGTAACTGCGCTGCAACACCACTAAGGTACTCTTGGTAGTCATTTTCATCCAACAAGTCCTTGGAGAAGCAACAGTCGAAAACTGGACAAGTGTAAGATCAATATATCAGCAACACAAGCACAGCAAAAACTTCAAAAAGAAATAGGTCCTTTTCAAAGAACCAGTTCCATACGATCCCAAGTTCCCAACACCACAGTATCTATTATAAATTCTTGCCTCTTTTCGACCATCACAGACTTAAAAGTCTAAGGTCACTTTCTTTTGGAACTTTCGAGGCTAAGTTGAACTGATGAAAACAGAATTGGATGAAGCTGAAGTGAGTCAAACTGAAATTAAGTCCAAAAGAGCCGAGCCTAACTCTTAAACTTTTTGGCTGACACTTTACAAAAGCGGTACCAAAAAGGCACTAAACTCAGACAATAAACATCGTATCACCTCAGGCGTAACACAAATATCCTGCCTACGTCTTAAATAAAAAGTGTCCAAACTCTCCTACAACTGGATTCTCAACATTTATTAGTTGAAGCACACAAAACAATCACCTCGACGAAGCGAAAAAAGTATGAGGCCATAGATAGCTTGTTGCACAAGTCTATTATTTTCTAGCAAACATATGCAATATTTTCTGACGTAATGACCAACTAAGCATGGACAGCCAATTTCATATGGCTACAACGACAACTATGTAAACAAATCATGAGTACTACAAACTACAGAGTACAGTTTACTAATTTAGTGACTTCAACTATGTAAACGAATTAAACAACCTTATTTCCAATACTAAATGCCAGAAACCCCGAAACTGATCAAAATTGTTCAATAATGGTTGCCATATCAATCAAATTCAACAGCTATGACTACCTATGTTACTCTGATCCTTCATATTCCCTCATTGTACCGCGTCAAACACTCTGACACTGGACGAGTCGACGTTGGTATGAAATATTTAATAAAAAAAAGTCGTTTTAACATTCAATGATCATCATAATAGCTCAAATTAACAATTTCATGCATCATAACAGAAAAAGATTAGTCATAACCATAACCATAACCATAATCTTCAATTGAACTCCTAACTACAGCAACATAACAGCAATTGTGATCATTACATAGACAATGTAATGTCTCAAATATTTCTATCAACATTTCAGAAAAAAAAAAAATAAATAAATAAATAAAAAATATATATTCATATATTTACCCAAAATCCAATCACAAATTGCTCAATTAAAGAAAACAAATGATTAATTTTTTTTTTTTCTAATTATAGAATTTTAAAGCACAATGACCATCATATAGTTCACAAATGATTAAATTCAGCTCCAAAAAAAAAAAACGATAATTTGCTGCAAGTCAACCATAATTACAATTTTACAAGCTTCAATTGAGCTCAAAATTAAACTAATAAAATGATCATTAATGAGAATTAAATCCCAAAGTAAATGATGGAAGATAAATACTTTAAACTTAACATACCATAAACACGATCACAAATTTTGACAAGTCGATTGGGGCGTCTTCGGTGGAAGAATTTACGAAGCGACATTCAATTTTCGTAAACCCTAATTTCAGAAGTACAGTAAATTGATTTGGGGGACAAATTTCCAGGAAATACCCAGAAAAATTCAAATGAAACCCATGCTGTATTCAAGGATTTCATGAAGTGGGTCAATGATGAATTATTGAATTATTCAATAAAATATACTCCGATTGTAACAGCGATGTGAATCAATCATAGGTTAGTTGAGACTTGAGAGTAGAGCAAATGATTAAGTCATTATCATAAGTAAATTAAGTGGGCATAATGCATACTCCGTATACTTTTGGGTGGCCATCGGATCGGTCGGGTCGAATTTGGGTGGGGTTAAATTGGGTCAGGTCATGTTGAGTTCCGGTCATGTCGAGTTAAAGTGTACTTTTGGGTCGAGTCAGGTTCGGGTTGTTATCGGTTCGAGTTATCGGGTTAAATAGTGTATCGGGTTGGGTCAGCGCGATTTTATCGAATGATTTCAATTTTACCTACTAAAATAGGTATTCCGACCGTTATTTTATTTAATTACTTCATTATTAAGTCAAATACATCATTCTAAATAATATTTTGCTTTCAATCTAATCAAAATTAAGCTTAATAATTGTCGGGTCGTCAATTTAGTCGGGTTGATAGCGGGTCGGGTTGTCATCGGGTTGGGTTTGAGTCGGGTTCGAGTCACTGCATATCGGGTCATGTCGGATTACGGGTCAGACTTGCCAGCTCTCTACTCATATCACAAGGGAATAGAATAATCAACAATAGAACTATAGAAGTGATCAAAGTTGACGAAAGTCAAAAGTTTCGTAACTTTAACGGTCTATAGTCTAAAATCTACTCCATATATAAATTTGATATACGGAGTAGTCTAAATTTGTAAGATATTTTACCACATAAAAAATTAAAAAGGAAATAAATAATACGAAGTATTTCAATTCTATTTTGAGTGATTTCACCAAATTTCAACTTTAGAGAATTCAAACACGAAAGGTTCACAGTGTGTTAGACTGATTGAGAGGGAGGTTTTGTTATTTGTTACATCACAAATGTAGGATGAAGGCACAGTTTCTTCCAGCTTTTTCCCGTCGAAAATGTCAATGGCAACAAAATGACATTTTACGTGACCGTGGTTTAGAATGTCGATGCCAAAAATGTCAATGCCATTCTTGGATGTTGATATTTCGACCACCTGTTGAAAAAACATAGTTACCATATCAGAGTGAGTAGATCTTTCACGAGTCGAATTACAAAATCTTCAATAAAAAAAAAAAACAATCACTAATCCAAATCAATGTTTAAAATAAAAATTAAAAATTACTCAACATGTGCCACTAGTACCATTTTACTTTTAAGTCGACCCTACAGAGGGAATAGTTTATACACGATCTGAGTGCACTATGTTGCGGTTGAGAATCGAACCCCCAACTTCGTGGTTGAGTACTTTTACCACTTGAGTCCTCTCTTGTTCGCAGTCGGAAATATAATCTCGTGAATGATAATTTCATGACAAATGTAAAACTCTAAATCATAGCATTTGATATAAAAATAATCCAACAATATCTCTCAAAAAAAAAAAAAAAAAAAAAAAAAAAAAAAGTAAACTACAGAAACAACAATATCAGGAAATTAAAAGTTTAAATCGATTAAAATCATGAGAAAATAAAATTAAAAAAAAAGACCTTGCAAGGTCGATTTTTGATAACAATGCAATCATTCACACGGATGGTACTGGCTTGCTGAGGGTGTGAATAGGAAGCTCCGGCGCCAGCCGATAACTCGAAATGGTGATCGTCGTCCGACATTTTTACTTTCTCTCTCTAAAAATAAAAACCCTAATTTCTTAAATAAAAGAGGAAAGAAGAACATGATATTGATGAAGAAGAATGTGTTTATTATTTGGCGGGAAATTTAGGGCGGTTTCAAAGGCAATGGTCGTATGGCCGGCCACTCTTACATGTATCATGTGCGCTCCTTTTTATAATTACGATATATTTATGTGATATCGTCTCATTATATATTGTCAGTTATATTTACAGTCTCATAACATATCGTCAGTTATATTATAACTTTTTGTTTCTTGTGATAGGTATACATACAAAGTGAATAATTATAATTATAACATAACATATTTAAGTGACTTTCTTGTGATATGTCTCACGATAAATTTATTGAAAAATCATGTTATAATACGGAGTAATATAATTTGTTAGTATTTCTTGTGAGAAATCGTATGATAAATTTATTGTAAAAGTGTTTCAAGATTAGATAGGGGTCAGTTGGTCAAACCACCAATAGAATAAAAGAAACATGAGGAGTGGTGATATATTAATAAAATAAATAAATAAATAAATAAAAATAGAGTAAAAGGTCAATAAATCTCGAGTTATCCGTCTTAAGCTTAAAATGGGTCAAATACTCATCTATTTACACACATGAGACAAAACATTTACTTTTTCCTATACTTTTGACTTGGGTCTAATCCCAACTATTTGACCTGTTTTAACTTAAGACGGATATACCCGTTTTATATGAGAATTTGTGATAAAAGGTGACAGATTGCCATTTGCCAGATTGGTAAATAGAGTAGTCGGTGCGCATTGGATTAGAAAAATGAAAATGGTGCTTTTAACTCATTTAGTCGTGCAAGTATGTACGGAATCTTTTGTCAACTACAGCCTACAGAGTACTTTTTAACCACGTTATCATTATCATAATTCTTATTTGAATGATTTTATTAATTCTTTTCATTTTATTTTTTTAATAATTTTTTTACTTATAAAATTCAAACAAACGGTAAACCACACCGCTTATTCAGCCACTAATAATAGTGAAATTATAAATGATAAAAACTTGATAAATTAGATAGAACATACATTTAAGTAAACTATAGAATTCACAAATAACCTGGTATTTGCGTATTTTTAACCACCGCATAGTTATTTATTTATTTATTATAAATTATAACCAAAATATCGTTGTATATTCTCCAACTACCGCCGTATTTTTGCCCCGAGCATCATTATAAATTATAAGCACACTGATATCATTCTCCAAAGTCAAAATTCCTAAATTTACATTGTGTGTTCATACTCAACTTTCTCTCTTCCTTAAATTTACAACAATCACAGAATCACTCAAGCCAATACACAAATAAATCAACAACTTAAGGCATTACAAAATTTTAGAGATACATGGACGAAGGGTCGAAAATTTTGGAAAATGAGGAAGTATGGGGAATAGACCTGTCAAACAGGTCCGACGGACGTTAAACAATCATTGAAATAAAACGAAATTTGAGTTTTGGAACTAACATACAGTGTAAGGGAAATAAAATGGGTTTAACAGTTCGTGGTTTTAAAAAAAACTGGGTCTAAGTTTGCGACGCATCAATTTGTCGTATATATCAAGCAAACAATGCCTCAAAATATCCCACATGCAACGCCAATTCTCAAGCAAACAACGCCTCAAAAAAATGGGTTTAACAAAATTGCATCTCCCACATGCAAGTGATGCAACCAAACAACCTCTTCCAACTTCGAGGGTAACGACAATTCTCAGGAACCAAACAACACCTCAAAATATCTACGTTCCTTGCTCCCTGCACGCCCTAATGCAAAAGTACCAAAGCATTCATCCATCCAACTTTAAAAGACAAACTTACCAAAACCTTGTGTTATAACAGGTCATAACTCATAACAATGCATAATGCAATCACAGCAAACATCAAAACAAAAATAAAACAAATTCAAGACATTACATCCATTGATTTGGTACAACTTAATTGCAAAGAGATTTCCAAAACAAACTAAGCACCATCAATTCAACATATAAGGTTCAGAATGTTCTCGAGATTACTATTGCTTCAACTGCACCGCGTAGTATTGGATTCATCAAAAGCTTCTACTTGCCACCACTAACGTCCTTGACGGCGCAGATCTGCTCTTCTCCCATTGCACACATGACTGACAGAATCAAGTCTTTCCCCGCCTCAAATCCCTCCTTCATCTGATACAATGGCATAAAGTTGCATTAGATTTGAAACCCACGTTATAAAACTTTTTTAAACGGCTTTGTTTTAAACGAAAATCATATAACTTATAAAAATTTAAAAAAACAGACATCTGATGCCTCAACACTGCCATGATACTTAATCAGGGCAACAACTGTGTGCAAGGTTGTAATCAGTAGCATAGATAGCACACCTGCTTCACAAGGGCCTCATCAGCAGGAAGCTTCAGATCATCCTTGGTGTCACCACTGTCAGTCAGCAGACTAACCTGCGATCATATAAGCAGGTTATCAAACAATACAGAAGATATAATCTGAGTTGGATGGTTCCATAGCGTAAGGAAACAACTTACAAAGCCATCTTCAGTGATATCAAGCAGCTGGTAGTCGACACGGTTGACATGTGGAACCTGCACAAATATTATACAATATTTGTCAACAGATACGTTAAAGAGAAAGTCAAAACGTATCAGCACCGAGAACAAATAAGAGGTTTCATACATCACAATTGTGGGATGAGGGGACAATATCTTCCAGCTTCTTGCCGTTGAAAATGTCAATGGCAACAAAGTGACATTTGGCATGACCGTGCTTGCCAGTCTTGGAGGTAGAAACCTCAACCACCTGTGAAAAACATACGCCAACATTTTAAAGTGACCGTCAGTATCACTTCATGTTACACCGATTTTAACGCAAAAAATATAAGTACAAAGGGTAGCCAACAAATAAGAAACAGATACACGTATGAGATGATCGTACAACAATATATCAACGACTTATATAGATAACATTACCATTAACCAGTTTTACCACAAGTAAAATTATTTCATGCTAACATTTTAAGACATGAATAAGCTATATACAGATAGAATTAACTTCATAACGGAAAAGGAAATTCAATTTCTTCACATTTCATATAAAATTGGCCAAAATACAATACATTCGTCATCCAACATTGTACTCCATACTTCATATCATGTACCGCTCATTGCATAACACGACTTAAATAAACATCTTTACTGAACATTGCACAAGTGCACAACACAACATACTCATGCAGCAAAAGTTCATTAGCCTACAATCCAGAATATGATCAAATATGGCATAAACAAGTTTATAGTAACTCATAATTCCATGTCTAATCCATACTTACAGATCCAAAAAGATAAAAAAGAAAAACACCATAACAAAGCAAATTTCACTTCATCGCCCAATTACAATGATTATGAAGGCAACACGCCAAACGTATAAACCACCGTCACATAGAAATTGCCTTGCTTCCGACAACTTAGCTATAAGAAAAAAAAAACCTCATGATAGCTATTCAAGAATTACAAGACAAGAAAAAGTATAGCAAATGAGATGCGTCTTGAAAACACAGCAAAGATAAGCAAGTAATCAACGCACAAAAACCAAAACAATGAACGACTTTGTCATGTACACACATCATAAATCTAGCACAGCCATAACGAACTACTCCGTACATACCGTCAATATAGTCCTCATTTGAATGAACGTCTATCTAGCGATTCATTTACAAAATAGAGTATTTAAGACGCTAATGACCCTCACCATTTGTAATTGTTTTGAAATAGAATAAAACATGAGGACTATACACATGGTATCACGAGAACACGCAATTGAATACAATCCCACAATCATGAAGCAAAATCAACGATGAAAAACTTAATCACTCGTATTAAAAAGAATGAATTAACCTAATCCCAAATTACTAAATTCGAAATTACTCATAGAAAAACTAATTCAACGAAAACCCAGAAGAGTAAATATTTTTCTTATGTACCAAATGTAAAAATCAGGTAATTATTTCATAACCAATAAAAAATCGAGTACAAAATAAATAGGGTACAGAAAACCCTAGATACCAAAATAACCCAGAAAATCAATCACTCATCAGATTAATCTTATGAAATCAACAAATTAATCCAACAACAACAAATTAACAAAAACAACAACAATTACACCAAAAAATTAAAAAAAAAAAAAACAAAAAACAAATCATATAAAGCATCTCAAACAACTACAATAACAAGATCTGGGAAATTTCAGATCTAAAAACACAGTACAACAACAAACCCAACAAAATAATCAATCGATAAACTACAAAATTGGAACAAAAACATCAAAAAATTGAAAGAAATTAGACCTTGCAAGGGCGATTTTTGATGACGATGTGACCGCTCTTGCGGATTGTACCAGCTTGTTGAGGGTAAGTCTTGGATGCTCCGGCGTCGGCCGATGACTCGAAATGGTGATCGTCGTCCGACATCGTTCGATTTTTCGCCTCTCACTCTAAAATAAGAACCCTAATTTTTTTTCGATTGATGTAAAAGAGGGGAGAAAAGGGGGGTTTATTTTTTGGGGGTTTTTTTGGGTTTTTATATTGCGTCACTTGTTGGCTCTTGGGGGTTTCATTAGGGTTACTCCAATATTCTATCCATTTTGAGATTATACTATTCGTTTTAAGATTAAAACGGGTCGAATCTTTTTTGGTGGTGAAATCATTTTTGTTTTCGGAATGTCTTTCGAAGACTATATTTTGAAGTTTTTGTCAAAAAAGAAGAAATAACGAGTAGAATGAGACTTTCGGTAATAATATGTGGTCAAATGAGACTTTCAAACAAAAAGTACTTATGATATCTATATAATATGTTAGCATAATTATATAATAATACGTTATGTTACTACGGAGTATGACTTATTGTGTAACCGGTAATCGTGTTACTAACTAACTATATTACGGTTCCATCACTTATGATATGGTGAAGGTTTGAAATGACTTTCATATTAAAGTACCTCTAGTATATTATATGTTATTTGTTTCGGATAATCAAAATTGTGTAACTGGTAATCGTGTCTAAACTGATTTTAGAAACAATTAAAGAATGAAAAACTTGAATGAAAATGGCGACAATGTAATTTTTGAAAGGTAGTCACTTTGCCTTTTTTGTTCTTTTTCCCAAATAAAAAATATTAGAAAAATTACTCGCAAAATATATTTTCTAAATTTGTAAATTTAGTGGAAAAAATAAAATTTGATTACAAAGTCAAAATGGAAAATTCTTGACTTATATGACAAGTCCGATACGAAACCGCGGAAGATATAATACATATCTGAGTCATTACTATTTACTAAAACTGAAAATATAATAAAATATTACAACCATTCCTAACAAATTACAAAATATCTTCTAGGTGGATTAGATAATTAAAGCCCATTTTCAACAGCCCAAGGAGAACATTGGTCGGTCTCCATTATATCTGCCGTTAAGAATTATATACTCCGTATATGGTACAATGCACCAATATATAAGAAGAAACGACAGGTGAGTAAATTATCAAAATCAAAACATGTACAACATCCTGAGTTCTTAATATTCAAAAGAAAAGTTGAAAATATGATATATGATGTAGCATATTTTGACAAAATATATTATGTACGGTGTATGATTTAAAACATGTACCTTTTTGAAAAATATATGTGTGTTAAACTTTTGGTAACTGAATTTTAGAAACAATTTTTTTGGGTTGAAGAGATTATGGGCTAAAGATATTTGAGACTTACTCAAACAAAAAAAAATACAAAGAAAATGAAGAGATTTCGATAAGATATGCTCCGTATATATCAGCGACTAAGCTTCAAATAACATGAGTTGGTTTTCTAATTTGCATGATATGTCGGACAACCTGTAAACAATTACTCCCTCTGTCTCAGTCATTTGTTTACACTTCTCTCAAATCTCCCTAAAAAAAAGTCAAAGTGTAAACAATTCACTGGAACGAAAAGAATAATATAAGTAGAAAGATGGAGGAAAGATCTCCTCGTTGCCCTATTGAAGGTCTCTCGTAAGATGTTTGACACCTTAAACAGCTGCCTCCGGCCGTTAGGATAGAAGCAACACCTTTGTCGATGATAACACCGTTACACAACATTCTTGACACTGACTTTGTATACCTAGATCATAGGCGAATTAGAGTCTTTTGGCAAATGCACACTCTCTAAAAAAATGTGTATTAATTCTCTTTAATCTCCACAAAGTACATAATTAAGAGAAGTAATCGAACAAGTTACGCCTTTGAAACTGTAGACATAAAATAATAATGTCTATTTTAAATTATTATTCTTGATCAAAGTCAAATCCGACACATTTAGTAAAATAAACAGGGCACCATTTTATAATA
This sequence comes from Dianthus caryophyllus, assembly GCA_023091065.1. Classification (NCBI taxonomy): domain Eukaryota; kingdom Viridiplantae; phylum Streptophyta; class Magnoliopsida; order Caryophyllales; family Caryophyllaceae; genus Dianthus; species Dianthus caryophyllus. The sequence goes on along the minus strand of CM041526.1, from coordinate 7,052,198 downwards.
ATGGGTCATATCCCGAAATTCTCATTAGTTCAAAACGACTAAGTCTAAAAAGTCATTTCCCATAAATACCCTTCTCTAGCTTATTTGAAAGGGCTGAAAAACAAAAATAAAAAAGTTCTCTACAAAAATTAAAATCTCAATAACTCTCTGAAACAAAAACCCCTCAAACAAAACCTCACAAAACCAAAAACAAATTAAGGTCCTTTTTCAAAGTGAAAACTCAAAAATCAAATTTATTTTTTTTTTCCAAAAATCGTCTTCTAATTCTCATACTAGAAAAAGAATGCATAAGAACGCAGAAGGAGAACACTGTCACATAAGACTATCTTTCACATTTAAGTATAACGCGCGTGGAAATCGAATAAATGAATTACTATTCTCATTTATATATATAAAAAAAATGCGTTTAGAGAATCCTCTATCTCAAAGAAGAACGGTGTCACTGAAGACTGTCTTTCGCATTCAAGTAAAACGTGAAAATTGAATTAGTGGATTACTATTCTCGTTTATTAAAAAAAAAAAATGTGTTTATAAAATCCCCTCTCTTAAAGGAAAACAATTGTTCAGGATCTTCTACAAGAGCACTTTCCATTTACTTGGATTTGCCACAATATTCCCAAGAAACGCTTGAAACCTTTTCCTATTCTCATTTTCTCTTTTAGATTGCGGTTGTGTTCAATGTCATGTACTTGCATTGCTCAGGGCAATCCTTGTTTGATAGTATACACATGATATATGATATAAGAAAAACAATTCAAATTTTAAACTTGGTGCTACGAGTTATTATCACTTAATATTTTTAAACTAAAAAACAAGGGTACTACGTGCAAAGTAGCATACTCAAGGTTATCGTGGGTCAAAAGCATCCCAGATATTGTCTGCTTTGGGCCTAGCCCTCACGGATTTACTCTTGGGCTCCTTCCCAAAAGGCCTCATACTATTATGATCATCATGGCTCGGACCTTGAACTGTTTGGAGAACCTTCCCACACTTTGCAGCCCCAACTTCTAGGCACCTGTAGCACCACCAATACCTTGGATCGGAAGGGTTGACGACTGACGTTTGGCCCCGGCCTGCTACATCGGAGTGTATGGTCCATAATAGTATGATATTGTCCGCTTTGAGCCTAGCCCTCACGGATTTACTCTTGGGCTCCTTCCCAAAGGCCTCATACTATTATATTTAGTGGACACTTATATAGATGAACATTCATCTTTTCTCAACCGATATAGGACTTGGGTTTGCACCCTAACAGTTATAGCGTTAACTTGATAAACAATATGTTGGGAACTAAAACCCAAAATGCAGTAGTACCATGGAAGAAACTTAATTAAAACAAAATGAGATGCATCATAAATAATCTGCTAAAACTTAGGGGGCGTTTGGTTGGAGGGTTTCGGGAATGGGAAAGGGATTCAAGTAGTCTAATTCCCTTACCTGATGTTTGTTTGCAAATTTTTGTCATTCCCTTAGCCCCAATTCCCTTTTCACAATCCACTTATCCCTCCTAATTTCAATCCCCCCCCCCCCCCCCCCTTACTGCTTTTCATTCTTCTCCATTCTCCTTCTCTCTTCCTCACTTTTCATTAATAAAAAAAAAAACCCTAAACCCTTCTCCTTCCGGCAGCTACTCCGGCGGCCACCCACCACCCTCTCCGGCGACCTAAGTGCACCCTCTTCCACCGTGAGAAGGTTTTCCTCTTTTTCTTTTTTTTTTTTTTTTTTTTCCTGTGCCATTTCCGGCGGCCTTATGCTGCTCCGGCGGCCTTATGCTGCTCAGGCGGCCTTCCTGATACGAATTTGGGTAGCGGAAGCGAACAACAAACAAAAGGATAGCGACCTGACGAGTTAGACCTATAACTCGACAGGGGTAATCGAGACTCAAGACCTATTGAGTAACGATTAAGTTAATATTCAAAGACGCGTTTGAATAAAAACTGAGTTGTTTTGCTAATCAAGCAACTTTTAATTCACATTCATCGTGCCAATACAAACTAATCAAAGACTATAAATAGCAGTTTCTGGCAAATGGAAAGACTCATAATGGGAATTAACTACCACTAAATTGGGAATTAACTACACACTAAATAGGGAATTAACTACCCACTAAATAGGAAATTAACTCCCCTTTATTTACTACTAAAACAATAAGAAAATCTTGGCTTGACTTCTACGTGGAGTGCTGGCCTTAAACGGGTCCTGCGCACGAAACCAAGCATACGAAACGAGCCAGCGAACTCAACGAAATTAAAGCGCGAAACCAATCGTATCACTTCCTGCCGCCTCCGTCGGCGGCGTCCTGCTGCTCATTAGCCCTCTCATCTTCTTCCCTCCCTTTTATTTGGCAGATCTGCCATTTATCTTTTCTTTTCTTTTTTTTTTTTTTTTTTTTTTTTTTCCGGTTAGTATTTTAGGTGACCTCTCACCGACATCCTCGACCTCCGTGACCTCCACCATAGTGCTTCCCCTCCCCGTTTTGGTAGATCTGCCGTTTTTTTTTTTTTTTTTTTAAATTTTTTATTATTGTTATTGTTATTATTATTAGTATTATTATTAGTATTATTATTATTGTTATATATGTTATATTATTTATTTGGATAATTATATTTGTATGATTATATTGTTATTATGTGTGTTATTATACATTTGAATGATTGTGATTGTGTTGTTAATATATTGTTATTATGATTGTGTATTATATTATTTATTTGGATGATTATATTTGTATGATTATATTGTGATTATATTCAACTAAAAAAAAATAGTTTCATTCCCTTGATTCGTACCAAACAGCTACAAAGGGAATTGACAGGATTATGAATCCCTTTCCAGACTGCACCAAACAGCAACCTAAATTCAGGGTAATCTCATTCTTTTCTCCCTGTTTCCCATTCTGATTCCTTTTCTCTTTCCTCTGCACATACCAAACGCCCCCTTAAAGATATCATGGGAAATATCCCGTATTTTTATCTTTATCATCAATTATAACAAGATCTTTTAATGTAGAGTAATAATTTGTTTTCACATAAAGTGTATGATGAATACTATAATATTCGTTGTAGTGAATTGTTTACGTTTTGACTTTTGTGAATGAGATTTAAAAAAAGTGTAAACAGATAATTGAAACAGAGATAATAGATGATTACTTAGGGACATTTTTTTGGTCTGAAATGTGCCACTAGGTCATTACAACGGAAAAAGGAAGATTCAAACTTAATACCTACTGCTTAAGATACTCTCGCTCTAATTATTAGGTGAAGACATCTTCGGTATTATTTTGGGACATACGGAGTATATTATGGCCTAGCTTGTTAGTGGCTTGTAGTGGCCAATAAAAGCACGACAAAGAACCAAATAAATGGCATTTGAAAATGCAAATTAAACATTGCGTGAATTTTCTGGTTTGCTAATCATGTTTGATTTCACACTCATGCTCGTAGTCGTTGCAACCTCATTTCAAACTTTGAGGTATGCGCTTTAGCCACGGATCGACTCACGACTTTCCAATACAGGAGATGGCACTATCGATGAGCCGATGACCAAGTTGTGGTTGACCACGAAATAAACATGGCTTAAGTACAATGACGATTTTAAGATTCAAAATGATATCGAAGATATTGGGTTCGAATTTTCCTAGTTTATTGTATTATTACTTATTAGACATATGAATTATTTTCTCTAATAACTATTCCTCCATATCTAATTTCTTAAATGTTATTTAATGAATTCATATGTTCCGAAAGAATAAATAAATATGGGTGTTATGGATGCCATGTGAGTATGAGACCCGCCCTGATAATGTCCATGCCCAATTATATATGTTATAGCCATAGGATTTTCAAGTCTTTACTCTTTACTACTCGTACGACAGAGTGTTAAAAATTCAAGGCTTATTATAATATTGGGAAATTTCCATCTGTACCCTCGAAAAATTCAGTTTTCTCACCTGTATCCCTGCCTTTTACGCTTTCTTAATTATACCCTTAAGTTTTTTTATTGAGTCCCAAACATGACCCAAGTTGTAATTTACGTGGACTCTTTGTCATTTTTTTCCCTCCAATTTGATGAAAGATGGATTCTTTAATGGAGAAAATCAACGACAAGAAGTCGAAATCACACGCCTAATCGTTGTCACGTTGGCACTTAACGAAACTAATTGACGTTAATTACGACTTAGGTCATTTTTGACACTCAATAATAAATCTTCAGGGTACAACTAAGAAAGTGTAAAAGGCAGGGGTACATGTGAGAAAAGTGAAATTTTCGAGGGTACAGATGAGAATTTCCCTATAATATTTCTAGGAGTATAATTTTGGCATTTATTGAATTGTTGTTGTGTTGAAATTTTAGATGATTTATGCAATTGTAATCTCGAAGCCAACAATATACGAAGAAGTACGTAACTAGTAACATTTGAGTTAGAATTCATCATTTGTTGAAAAAAAGAAAAAAAAAAGACCTTTCATATTATTTTTGTTTATCAACTTTACACACCCCAAAAAATATTTGAAAGAACTTGAATTAATTTTAAAAAAAATTGATGAATCTCATTAGTCTCTCCTTTTTAATGAATAAGCTCTTTACGGGGTTGACGGGGTAGAGTTATAAATAATGGTCTTTTTTAATATGAAAGTTTTGTATATTGCAAAATATGAAAAACTATAAAATAGGGTGATTAATGGATTGTGATCATTTTCATAGCTAAAAGTTGATGAATGTAAAAATGTGACTAATAGATTTAGTTAGTGAAAAGGAATAAATACAAGTAGAGCCAGCAAACACTGACATGACCCGAAAACATGACACGAACCCGACACAAAATAAATGAGTTTGGGTTAAGGCATGATGACCCATTTATGTAAGTGAATCGACACGAACACGACACAAAACTTAAATGGGTTGGGTTTGGGTTGAGCTCTTTAAACACGATCACGACAAGAATGACCCATTTAATAAATTAAATAGTCATCATTATTTTGATAAAATATACTTTAAACTTTCATTCCAAAATGAACAAAACATATATGAAAACACGACACGAACCCGACGCGAGATAAATGAATTTGGGTTGAGACATGATGACCTATTTATGTAAGTGGGTCAACACGAACGCGACACGGAATTTTATTGGGTCAGGTTTGGGTTGAAGGATTCGTGACACAATTAATGTCATAACACGAACACGACACAACACGACCTGATAATACACTAAATTTTACTTTAGAAATTTTCAGTAAATTTAAGAAAATTTTATATTTGAATTTTAAATTTTAAACAATTCAAAATGAAATTAATAAAGGGATATTTCCCATGGTACCCTCGAACTTTGGCAGATTACACATGGTACCCCATGTGTGAAGTTTGTTCACATGGTACCCCTAAACTTTGTGAATATGTGCCCAATATGCCCATTTTGTGATGGAAAACTTAACGACGTTAAGTTTAAGGAAAAAGACATCAATTATGAGTTTAGGGTACAATTTAAACCCACTTCCTCAATTAAATGCTATTATGAGTTGATTAATTAGTGTGAATTTTGTTGATTAGAGTACAAATAATAGCTTTTAATTGAGGAATAATGTGGGTCTAAATGTACCCTAAACTCATAATTGGCGTCTTCTTCCATAAACTTAACGTCGTCAAGTTTTCCGTCACAAACGATATCGGCACATATTCACAAAGTTTAGTGCACTACGTGAACAAACTTCACACATGCACTACGCCAGAATCGCCAAAGTCGAGGCATACTTACGAATATCCCATTAATAAATCCTAATTAAGTGTACTACATATCTGTACACCAAATTGGCAAATTATAGTTGATGTAAAAGCATGCAAATCGTGCTCAAAATCTTAGCACAAAGAGAAAATCTCATAGGTCGTCCTTATTATATATGGCCAATATATATTGAGGCTATTACTAGGATTAGCTATACACGCATCAAATTGGCAAATATATTGTCGGCTTCTCAAGATTCATTATTAACCGATAAGTCCTCTGAACGGTCGTTTCACGACATGAGACGAATCAAACACAATCAGTAAAATAATAAAGCATTAATTTAAGAACAAAAATACTCTCTCCGTTTCAGTGAGTTGTTTACATTTACTTTATACACAATTATCTAGGAAAAATGAAGTATAATGAAAAAAATGAAAAAGTAATGTACAAAGTACAAAAAGGACCCACTTTTTCCAAAGAAACCAATTAAACACTCCCACATGCCTCAATCAATGACCATTTTTAGAAGTGTAAACAAATGACCCGTCAGGGGCGATTCTAGAAGTTCCGGACGGTGGGTGCCGACAAAACATGACAAATGGGTCCGTCAAATTATATGACTCAAAAAAAATATCAGCTGTATAATACGAGTTAGATAAAAATTAAAATTCGGGTCGAAACGAGCTATTAACGCCTTTTTTCAGAATGATTTGGTAAAATAGTGTTTTTTTTTTTTTTTTAAAAAAAAAAGAAAGTATTAAAGTTTTGTGTCGAAAATAAAACTATCTAGACTTATATGGTGCATGTATCCTTGGTTCGAAATAAAGTCCAAATCTTAATGAAAAACTTAAAACTACTCCGTATTATTATATAATAAAAAAGTAAGAAAATGTTGAATTAAAGTAAGATGAAAAAAAATGTCTTGATAAACATTTTATTAAAAAAAAATGTTTCGATAAGAGTTTGAAAAGTAAGGGTGAATTTGGAAAAAAAAAAGTTATGAATGAAATTTAATAATTAAATGTTGGACTTAGGTTAAACAAGACCTAGAGATAAATGCGGATTATTGTATAATAAATGTTGAAATTAGAATTATTAATTTGTTTGTGGTTTAATGGTAGTGTTGTTGATTTGAGAGTTCTTAGTCTAGGGTTCAAATCTCTTAAATGCATATAATTTTTTTAATTTTTTTTTAACACACTATTAATTTTTTTTCCCAAAAAAAGTGTGGGTGCCAGTGTGACCCGTACACCCCAAAATGGAAAGTGTAAACAAATGACCATTGTTTACACTTCTGAATTTGAATGTTTAACACGTGCTTCATGTAAAACAATTGTCGACATTTACCGAAAAATAAAAAATCTTGCAATTTTCATCTCGACTGCACCCACATCATTCGATTATTCGAAGTCTGTGTTCGCCACTGGTTTTATTAATTAAGATTTTGTTGATTTAGTGTTTTGCAATTATGGTGGTGATGGATAAACCTTAGTTTATTTTTTTTTTTTTTTTTTAAAAAAAAAAAAAAAAAAAAAAGGAACAAATGATATAGGATTGTATTACATTATCACCAAAATTATTTCCCTTCAAGATAATGGTACTCACTCTAAGTTTTAGCTATTTGAATAATTGATAAAATATTGTTATCAATTTTTAAAATACTTTATTAGTTTTAGTATTTTATTTTCATTTTTATAGTGAAGAGGGATAAAGTACACATTGACAATTCTTTTTTAGGGAAACTAATTTCAAAACTCTATCCATTATATAATACCATTTTTTCAGAACTGTCACTTAATTTTCGTATAACTTTCTAAACTCCCACCTTATAAGACAATAATCTTCAAAACTACCACCAAATGCAAACACCCGACAATTTTTTCATTAGATTTGGAAAAAAAAGAGGAAAAATAACTCTGATCTCTCTGTATATATATCATGTAAAATATAGTCTACATTATTTTCTACTATGGTACCAGAATCTCAAGTCTTAAGGTCTCATGTTCGAATGTTCGATTCTCCATCGCCACACAGTTGACAAGGTATATTCTGTGCTTCATGAGCCTCCATATGATGCATCTATATATCCATGCGTCAACTATTTCAAATTTCCACAAAGTAAAACGTGATTAAATATAAGAACCTATTATTGAGTTTTAACTACTCCGTATTATTTTAGGGTTTTAGTTGAATTGGACATCTCGGGACTAAGTGACATCAAGTCATTGTGTGTCAACTAGGGTAACAAGAAAGCACAATTGGCACACTTTCACGTGCAAGCTAGCTACAAGTAGGATTACCCTTAAAAATGTCCACCACTAAACAAACATAATGGATCTTCCAAATTTCTTTTATCTTCTTATGTAATTTTGGAATTTATTTACTTTTTACTGTAATTAATTTGTCCACTTATAATATTTATGCTACAACTATATACTCTTGATCATAGTGCCTATATAAAGGGTGGCCATGCAAACATAATTTCAAGTATAAAAATTAAGTAACCAAGAAATATATTTTATTAATATATAGTAAGTTAGTAACTAACATATATAGTGAAGAATATAATGGTAGAAACTAATAATAAAAAAGAGTGTATAAATTCAATGACAACTAAAGATGTTTCATTGTTGGAGCTCAAACAAATGCTTGAAGAGTTTGCTTTAGCAAGAGGTTGGGAGCAATTCCATAGCCCTAGAAATCTACTCCTTGCTCTAGTAAGTCTCAATTGCTATTTGTTAAACTCGGTATCATTTTCGCTTTATAAAAAAATGGATATAAATTTATCGGTTTATAGTAACTAGTCAGGAAAATGATAATACTAATATAATCCAAAATTATACGGAGTATCAACTGAGATAATGGCGAGAGGTTACGTACTACCAATTAATTTTAGAATCAAATAACTCTGTTAATTTTATGGAGTGAATTTTCTGATATTTTCCTTTAAATACGGAGTATAACTTGAATTCGACCGTCTTTTATTTCAAGACGTTATTTATTACTAAATTATAACTTGAATTCGACCGTCTTTTATTTCAAGACGTCTTTTATTACTAAATATAACTTGAATTCGACCGTCTTTTATTTCAAAAATTAAGTATATATAATTATTATATGTATAGGTGGGTGAAGTTGGGGAGCTATCAGAAATATTTCAATGGAAAGGGGAAGTAGAAAGAGGACTACCAAATTGGAGTGAAGATGAAAAGGAGCACTTACAAGATGAACTCTCCGATGTTTTACTCTACTTAATCCAACTTTCTCATGTTTGTGGCCTTGACTTAGGTCAATCTGCTTTGACCAAAATTCTTAAAAATGCTCACAAATACCCTTTACCTACTACTCATCATCATCTTTGATACACTCTATTTGTGGTAACCGCCAATACAGTTGGAGAGGGGAGAATCGAACTTGTAGCAGCCAAACGTCACAGGATACCTATGTATATCCTGACCACTCTATATGAAAAAGGTTTTGAATAATGTAATGATCGAATAACTGAACAATGATAAGTAAAACCTATTTTATACGGAGTATGATGTAATGTAAGGTAATGTATTGAAATGTGCTAAGGATTTTGTTGTATGGACCGACAATTAGTAAGTATCTCGCGATGATGAAATACTCTTTGATTACGTTTTGTATGGAGTACTATTTGTAATGGAAAAATTAAAGGTTATTTACGTATTAATTATTAATTATCAAATAATGTAATGTACTTCATATTAATCCTCGTGTTTTTGAATTGTGACGTAGTAAAGTATATAAAATTATACTAAGCTAATTACACCAACCATAAATACTCCGTACAAGTTATCAAATACGATCATTGTACATGCACCACCTTAATTATAAATTGTACACCAAGCCTCGCCAAATTTGACTAGCATGAGCGTATGGGTTGGAACTTGGAAGTTAAACGTATAGCACTTTGGTGTATGTTATATATAACTTACAAGTAATTTAGTATGCGACCATTATTGACTGAAAAATTATTACTTTTAAAAGTTTTAAGTTAGGACGATAAAGGTTAAAGTAATCACTAAATGTTACAAAGTACTTCATAAAGTGATAATCTTTTTCGAGTAAGTCTGTTGTACGATGGTTTTACGCGTACGACGAGTTATCTGTGAATAAATTGCTTGTCACCTTAAACGTTAAACAAAACAATTAAGCTAAAATTATCGCATTTTAAACACACAGAACTCGTCGTTTGCATAAAACTATCTGTCTCATAAAATTACACATATTACCAAAATACTTCCTCCATTCCATTTGATTCTATACATATTCCTTTTTCGGAAATTCCAATCAATTATATACATTTCTATTTTAGTCTCTACTTTATTAAACTAAAAGACCAATATACCCTTCACTAATACCCACTCAACCCACTTGCAAACAATAAAGTAGGGGTATTTAAGTAATTCCATTATCTACCCCACTTGATTTTCTTCTACCTTAATTACCGTGTTTTGGTCAAACGTATAGAATCAAACGGAATGGAGGAAGTATTATTTTGCCTTAACTTTTCACCATCATCCTTGTTATATTTACCATTGACTTACAATGTTTTTCCATCAAGTAAGAAATGAAACACAAAGAAACCCTCCACTTTGCTAAACAACTTTTCTTCACACTAAAGTTTTCTCCTCATTCAAAAATTTTCCCTCTTTTTCTTGCAAAAAAATCAATTTCCTTTGTAAAACCCTTTTCAAATTCAACTCAAACCCTAAAAAACCCAATTACTCACTTCCCAAAATCACTCTCAAACCCTTCTCAAATCAGTCAATTTCTTGCTCAATTGATTATCAAGAACCAAACTTTAGACCATATAACATTCATGAAATTTATTGATTTATGTATTTCCTCTAATGGGTTTGCTTCATCTGCGTTGATTTTCGCCAATTTTTACAGTTTAATCGATTCATATCGTTGTAATTTAGTTCTTAGGACTTATACCCACCAGAAAAAACATTGGCATTCAATTTTTGTGTTTGTATTAATGCATAGACATGGCGTAGAGTTTGATTCGTTGGCGTTACCGTCTGTGATTAAGTCGGTGTCGTGTTTGTGTCGTCGTAGAGTAGGAAAGTCGCTGCATTGTTGCGTAATTAAGATGGGTTTTTGCTCTGACTTGTATGCTAATACTTCCCTTGTTCATATGTATTGTTGTTGCTCGTCGATTGATGATGCACGAAATGTGTTTGGTGAAATGCCTGAGAGAAATTCTGTTGCGTGGAATGCGTTAGTTAATGGTTATGTACATAACAGACGGTTTTTGGATGCTTTCGATGTGTTTAGGGACATGATGATGGTTGGGGTTGAGTTGAGTGAAGTGACCATGGTGGGGATTTTATCGTCGTGTGCTAACTTAGGAGCTTTGAAATACGGGACATGGGTTCATGAATATATTAAGCGAAATAATCTGGCATTGAATGTGTATGTCGGTACTGCTCTTATCGACATGTACGCCAAATGTGGGCTGTTGGAAGAAGCGTGTATGGTGTTTCGAGCAATGAAGGTGAAAAATGTGTGTACATGGAATGTTTTGATTTCAGCGTATTCTATGCATGGGCGTACAGAGGACGCTTTGGCAGCATTCTGTACAATGACTTTCGATGATTATACTCCAAACAACGTGACATTCATGGCCGTTTTATCTGCTTGTTTCCATGATTGTCCTGTTCGTGTTGGTGAGGCGAGATTCCATTTTCAGAGCATGAAAACCGTTTTTGGCGTGGAACCAAAACTAGATCATTATGTTTATATGGTTGATCTCCTAGGACGTGCAGGCCTATTTAACGAAACCCTTGATTTAATTAGAACCATGCCCTTCGTACCTGACCGGACCATATGGAGGGCGTTGTTACGGACCTTTCAAACCTACGGATTTTCACACTTGATTGAGCTTGTGTTGCTGAAACTGATCGAACTAGAACCTAATAACGGGGACAACTTTTTCTTGCTGACGAATTTGTATGTACGACAGCAGAGATTGTCCGAATTTGATCTAGTTCGGGATATCATGAAAGATAGAGGCATCCGTAACATTCCTGGCTACAGCTCAATCGAAATCGACAGTGAAATTCATCAGTTCATTGCGTCTTGTAATTATGATCCGAAGCTTGAGAAGGTGTATCAGGTTTTGTCATTGATGTCCGAGGATATATAATAAACGCCATTGGTATCGTGCTGATCCTTGGATAATAGGCCGAGCTAAGTTCAATTTTACGTCATCACTGGGTCAAGTTATCCATAATCATTGTTTTGGGTATCGCCAAATTCAATATTTAGATTTTAAGTTGAAATTATCCGACGAAAAGACGAGTCAATCTTATTTGGATGATTATTAATCTAACACATTTTGATATTTATTTTATTTTCCGTAACATATTTATTTATTTACTGAAAACTGAAACAATTTTATAGTATAAAACTGTTGTCACATAAAATGAAAACGTGTATATGTAGGGGGAGTTTGTTAAGGCAGGAAGTTGGTTAGTTAAGTTTTGTAAACAAACAATTGATCATCTTGTCCATGCATTTCCATAATCTTCTCAAACTTTCAACAAACTATTTTTCTTATAATTCCATATTATTAAACATTTAATTTAATCATTTTGCAAATTAATCCCAGTAATTTTGGAAAAGTTTCCAGCTATCTCTGAATTTTTCTCAATCTCGGTATTGTTTTATTTTCTGTATATTTTCGTATTTATTTAATTTAATTTTTTTTATTTAACGTATGATTATTTATGTTAGAATTTTTTTTTTGAATTATGAGGATTATGTAAATATATTCATAGGGATTTTGGGTGTAAGTTCCCTATAAACCCAACCTGACTCGACCCAAAATTTACCAAATAAACTCAAATCGAGATATGCTCCCACGACTCGAACTCATTGGTGTAGAGATAGACAAAGCGATAAACGTATTTTATGAGACACGAGCGTGGGTAAAGCTTTAACATTTTTTTGCTATACGAAACCCCTAGTAAATTTCAACGATGCTCTTACATTTGGCGGATTTTCCTTGCCTGAGCAATTTTAGGAAATGTTATTTGGTTCTCTTCATAAGAAGTACGAAAGACAGTGATTTGGTATACCTTGCTAGGTTCCTTTGTTGTATCTACTACCTACGAAAATCAGATTTCTGTAAGCATTTCCGACACCAAAGTCTGTGTAATGTCTCTTTTGTAGTTGGCATAATTGTCTGTTGAATTTATGGTGATGATCCGCAGTTTCTTTATGAGTTTCATGTTTGGTCGAGTTATTTTTACAGTGTCTACAGAAATTACTTGTATTTCAGTCGTACCGTTTCTTAATCGCATCTGAATTTGCAACTGCTTCAGGTGGCAACTGCTCAGAGTTTGGCTCAACAAAGTTGACGGAGGACAACAACAACGCAACACGACAATCATAGTAGACAGGTTGAAGCCTGAAAGTGATAGAATGATAAAGAACAATGGAGTAGGGGTGAACGAGGCTAGTGACGTAAACGTTGAACATCAAAAAATTGATTTTGATGTTACTGATGGAAGAAAAGATAGGTTGGCTGACAAAACGACTGATGTAGTCAATGAACAAAGTGAAGAGTTGAGTAAATGTCGAAAACTAGACGACATAGTTGGACAGACATCGGTACAGTTGAAGAGAAATCCTAGTGTAGTTAGAGTAGGTTCAGACCACATGTTCACTGTGTGTTCACGGTATCGTAGGGCGTCTGTTGGTTCTTGTCATGATTTATGCAAAGTTGAACACAAACACGAGCGGAAGAGAGAAGACAAGAAACCTCTCTTAGAAACAATTAGGCCGAGGGAGCGCTTTGTTAGGGCTGCGAGTGTTGATAATCTTGCAATATCTGTGCATGGGAAAGAGACTAAGAATATAGCACATGTCCGACGCCTCTATCATTCTGGTCCAATATCAGGCAAACATGTTTTTAACTGCACTGATGGAGCAAATTCTCCTAAAGGAATCACTTCACCTCGAACGAAGATGATGCAGGTCCACAGTGAAAGAAAACCGTCTTTGGTTCAGAACCCTGGAAAAACTGAAGTTTTGTCTGTCAAGAAAATGTCTTCTGTAAAACTGAGCGAAAAAGTTACGAAAATTGAAACAGTAAAGGGAAAATCTCCAAGCACCAAGGCAACACTTTACAAGAATCTTAAAAGTTTTTCGCGTTCTAGGCATCACAGTGCTTGTGATGTGCCTGAGACAGCAAATGCCAAAGACACCGGAGAGAGTTTAACGTCTTCTCTTCCCATTGAAGGATCATCAAGTAGTAAGAGAGAATCGCGTCTTGGTAAAATAGAAAGGTCAAGAATGAAAGATGAGGGTGAATACAGAGCAAATACAGCTAGAACAAAAACAATTAATCGTTTGAAAGAGAAAGATAGTTCAACATGGAAGGTAAACTTTAGAAAAGGTTCGGTTGTTGATCTAGAGGTTGCCAACGATACTGCAAAGAAGCTTCAGTTTAAGCAAGGAAGAGTTTTGGGAGAGGGTCAAAATGCTGAAGTTGAGACGAGGTTGAAGAATACAGATGAGGTGTCTAATGAATTGCCTGATACGAAACCTGAATCTGAGAAAGTTCTTTTGAGACGGCAAGAAGCGTCTGGTAAAAATGCGAGTATCGACTTGAACAGTGTGATTGAAGAAACTGCACGCAACCTCGTCAAGACGAGGAAAAGTAAGGTAAAAGCTCTGGTTGGTGCTTTCGAAACAGTCATGTTATTCCGTCATCGTGGACCTTTGTTTGGAGCTAGTGCTTCCTAATCCCAAATCATGGTACGGATTATTGTTGCTTTCTTGGATTAGCTTTTAAAGTGTTTCAATTCTCTTGCCTTTTTTTTTTTTAATTTAAACTTCTTGTTTTAACTAATAATATGTAGATGTGGTTATCACTGAATTTTACAACGTAAGCGACGTTTCCATTTTGTGTAAGAAATAACTCACAAATGATTAAGCAAAATGAGGTGAATGGAGTTACAATTACCGGATTATTTTTTTTTTGTCTTTGATGTAACAGTTGCTCAAGAATTCCTTAGGAATCTAACAGGTTATCTCCTCAAACCAATGTCTAAACCCTCCAATTTACTTAGTACACGATCCTCGAATAATTACCCGTCTTACTTTATGATCATTCATAAAACGCCATAACTAGAAGATTGAATCTAGATAGTTACTTAGGCGTTTCTTGTTATCGTGAAGCAAACGATGCCGTATTAACTACGAGTCCATCCAATTTATGGAGATAATGACATGAAAGGGTAGGTAACTGGAAGTGCATGAACATAAGTGAAGTGTTAATGTCAGACCTGTGATAATTGAAGGTTGCATGTGCTGTAGTTTCCAGCATGTCAGATTTTATCATAGAATAGTTAGATATAGACATATAGTGACCCTTTTGTTCAATAATTAGATAAGGTCGTAAACTCATAATGTCTCTGGACAGACTTGTTTGTCTTGAAGATTTTGGAGCACAGAAGATAGAAGTTGGGAGACCTTATATTTTAGCCAATAGATTCCCGTTATCATGAACAGTGGTCTTCTTATGTGAGACGGTCTAGTGATAACTTTATTATGAACCTCTCACAGGTAGGTAGTTATTAATTTCCACCGTTTATTTATATGTTAGGGTGTAAAACCGATTTTTGGTCTCCAAACATCAACTTAAGCTTTTGGTTGAGTTGGTTTCCGACATGGTATCATAGTCTTTTGACCAGAGGTCACGAGTCGAATCTCACGAGACGAATCGCTTGGATAGCAAGTTGGGGACAAGTAGCCAGGCCTATGCAACCTGTTATTGTTTTTTTCACTCCTTTTGCTACGATTATTATCGTAATATAATGTAACAATCATTGATCTTTATGTCGCAGATTTCATGATTACCTTGTGTGCCTGCACAACAAAGGATGGGTCATCGACAAGGTCTTCGATCTAAACTCAGAATGTTCCTTCTCGTAGCCCCGACAGGCCCTCGGATTCTTCAGTTAGGTTGGCGACCTGTACATATTTTATCTCAGTAAATGAAGTTCTCAGTTGTCTGTAAATTCTGTCTGACTCAATTGTTACCAAATACATGTATACACTGTTACATGTCTGAAGTCACACTTTAGAGTTTAGAGAATGAAATCTAATAATTTCAAGATAAAATGTTGTAGCCCCACCCAACTTTATCATGAGCATATCAAAATTGTGGTCTACATCTGTTAAGCTTAGCTGTTTTTTTTTGTGCTTTCCTTTTTCTTTGATTGATTCTTCTGCCATTTGGTATCTCATGTATTCTCTTATCTTTGCCACCATAAACAGTGCTTTAATGTTTTCGGCTGAGTGGTCCGCAACGTGTTTTCTGAAGTGATGCTTCAACTACCTATATCGAGTTAATTTGTTCAGATTCGATACTGTGAGCGGAGGGGTGTGTCGAGAGGGAGGACAGGGTAGGACGAAGGCGAGGGTGGAAGAATTGAGCTCTGCGATGGAGTGCCTCGTGCTCAATCCCTTTCCCGTCAGAATGGCGCTTGGCGCTCCTCTCAAACAAGAAAAACATCTGGACACTTTATTTAGGCAAAAACATGATATTTTGTGTGTGGTACTTGTAGGCTTGTAGCTGAGTCTAATTTTGCGTGTGAGACCATGATGAACTAATATACGGAACAAATAGAGAACGGTTGGAACGACGATTATATTGAGAGTTTGAGACCATTATGAATGAGAAGATGAAGAACAGTTACTGTTTCTACTTTTAATTCACTTTTGCTATTGTATACATCTTGCAAGTAGAGTTTCCATGGTAATGTAGTAATATATTACACTCTGAAACTGATATCTATAACCTAAACCATTTACATTTACCAAAACTGCGCTGACGAGACTAGAAGCCTATGTAATCATTATCCGGGATCTCAGCTTCGTTGCACGTGATGAATCGGCTGCAATTGGTTAATAGCTGGTTGTGGTGGCGTTTGTTGCTGCTGCCTCTGCAACGCTGCTATCCTATTGCACAGCTCTAAGTTCATCGACTGTACATAATTTCACGAGGAAAACAGATCAGTAAAAGGAAAACTGAATGGACTGCAAAAGACGCTAGAAAAATGCGCTGCGCAACTTGCCTGTGCGAGAAGCGTGTTGTACGTATCCTGCAACTGAGCTGAACTGCTAGTTGCATGGTCAGAACTCGCGAGCTGTGTGGGGCCCATCATTTGAGGGACCATGAAGGCAGGTGGCACAAACGTCGAGGCAACTTGAGAGGGATGTATCATTGACGGTATAGGCTGAGGTGGCAGCAGTGCAGGGCCGATATTGGTTGTCTCGGGCATCGCTAACCCCATCCCGAGACTGTGGCCCATACCCATTCTCGCGAGGAGCGACATCTGATGTAGATGCTGCTGAATCCCTAACGGCATCATTATCTGAGGCATGAATCTCGCGTGACTCATCATGTGCACTTGCGCCTGTAGCTGCTTCAGGTACTCTATTACCTCATCCAACATTGACGCTTTATCTGTCTGTATTAATTTTTGATATATTATGAAATAAATGTTGTGAAATATGTCACTCCGTCTCAACAGGTTCTTTACAATTTACTTCGAGTCAATTTTTACTTTTTACCTTGCTTGAATTGGGGACTAGCTTCTGCAGAGCTTTCATCTTTTGGTTGATCCTGTCTCGTCGTCTCTGTAAACACAAATGTTTACCGTCATTTCAGGTATGCCTGTTTTTCTTATTTTCATGACAAATTATCTTTTTCAGAAGAACATTGAATGGTTCTGACTGTGAATCTTCGTATATATATATATGGAATTGAAAGAGTATTCCTTAAGGAGACGTAGTTATCGTTCAAAGAATTTGACGAATCATACCCTCTCGGACTGATTATGAACAGCAGCTGCACGCCCTTTTCTTGTCGGGTATGAACGTCCTGTTTCTCCTTTCGTCTCTCGCTCCTCTTCCTGGTTCTCCTGTAGCAAAACATCACTAAATACTTTTAGGCTTTCTAAATTGTGTGAGCTTCTTATATTATGAAATAGGTAACAAATTGTCGATGCAAATTTCGACGATATTTCATTTAGAGTTGATGTGTCTGGACATAGAGAATTTAATTTTGCTGTGATTTCTTTCTATATAAGATGAAGTGGATTGAAAAAAAGTAGTACCGATCCACCGTGGCAAGCAGAATCCTCGTCGTTGGTAGTCTTAGTCCTCGTGCTACTTCTAGGTGACTCATAAGACCAAGTCATCATAGTCGTCTCATTATTTTCAATAGAAAAAACGGCGTCTGCACTCGCACATGCGCTCTCGTGATCATTATTGGTCAAGCCGCGATGATGCTCAGTCTCTGAGCGTGTCCGTTTCTTCAGCATTCCTGGGGTTTGAGCTGGGCCCACTATCTTTATTTGCCCGGATTTCTCGCCCCACTTTCCGCCTGAAGACGCTACGACAGATCCAAAATTTGGTTCGGGCATTAAATTCGGGACCTGTCTGTTGTTGTTGCAGTATGTCGCTTGGTGAACTATCGACTCTAGCGTGTCACCAACACCACCAGCAACACCACCGCTACCACCACCATGGTCGTCTTCCCACGTGAGTTTCGGAGAAGACGAGGAGGTGGTCGAGACCGAAGGAGGGAACATCCCCCCTAGTTCATGCATGGCTAGCTGTCCATTTTCCCATGTTAGCTCTGTCACCTCAAAATTTGACCTGCAAATTAAATGCATATACCAAACTTAGCAAAATTTTTTTTGAAAATTCTATCATAATGTCGTCTCACGTGACATCGTCTCAGAATCTGAAATCCTAAGACCGTGTGACACGAGTCACTTTGTAAGACCGTCTATTGTCGAGACTTAGCAAATTCATGCTCTACTCAAACACAAGACACAACATCAACATCATAGTATCATACCACAGCATTATGTTATGTGTCCTACACAAATAGTCGTCTGGTGACGTGAGGGGTTCAGATGTACGCAACCTTAATTATAATCAACGAGATAGGCTCGTATCGAGTCTCGACTAAGGAAGGGAGGAGGGGAGTATAAAGAGAGAGTGGAGGAACATACATTTGAGAGATGCTGATAAGTTGTTGTTGTTGTTGTTGTTGTTGTTGTGGCGGTGGTGGTGTAAAGGAGTGGTTATGAGTGTCCAACAAGTCCACATAACAAGAGGATCTATTACTATTACTATTACTATTAATCACTTGTGCTTGGTTTTTATGTTCTTGTTTTTGTTCTTCTTGTTGCCTTACACTCCTCCAACTTGGTACTACACACTCACTCATGCTTTTTTTTTTTTTAAAGAAAGTTTTGTGTTTATCTCTATATATTTCTCTCAAGGGTTTGTGTATGACTTTCTTATTATTATATTATATATTCATCATTAAAAGTCGAGTCATCTTACTTGTATTTAGATGTCATTATTATATTATATATTCGTCATTAAAAGCAATGCTAGAACTTTAAATTAAGTTCTTGTGTGCCATGTGGAATTTTTAACAATTTTTATGCTTGAGAACTTTTTCTCACAATGCATGAACTTTTTTTTTTTAGTTTTTATTTGGATCCACTATAACTTATTTTCTTTCATTTATATTGTAATTATCTTTTTTTTTTTTCTTAAAAAAAGAAATGCAAGAACTTAGTTCTTGAAGAAGAACCTAGTTCTTATTATGAAGAACTTAATGACTCTCACAATGCAAGAACTTTATTTTTAAAGTTCTTGATCAAGAACTCAAGGGTAAGATTGTAAGAAATTACCATTGTGTTTGCTCTAAGGTTTGTGTAGCTGTTAGTATTAAAGACATTAATGTGGCTAGCGATTAGATCTTTTTAGAGGTGAGGTGATATAATTTTCTTATTGTTTATGTGTAATACAAAATCTTTTATGAATTTCTTATCTCCACTTATATACTCCGTATTTTTCAACATGAGTAGAATTATTCTCATATTATAATACTCATTCTTAAATCCAAAATTGAAACGTAAATGATTAATTATGTCTCAAGAGTGGTTGCAACACAACCTTCATATTCAAATTTTCAACATGAATTTTTATTGATACAATCAGTGCTTGTTTGGTTACCCTCTAAAAACACAGGAAAATTAAAATCCTAGGAAAGTTGATTTTTGAAGGTTGTTTGGTTACCCTTTTTTTGGAAAATTGGGGGATTTTAAAAATTCAATGGAAAGTAGAATTCCTACAAAATGTAGGAATTTAATCACCCAACCCCCCTAGTTATTTAACTTTCCTACATGTTTTAATATAGCAAATTACTAATTTATCCCCCATAAATCTTAAAATTACCTAACTACATTAGGCTAAACTCTACTGACATTATGTCTTCTCCACTTTTTCATCCTGCTTCATCTTCTCACGTACGACATATGACATATGACGTATGACATATGTGTTTTATAATACTATTGAAGATAACGTATGACATATGACGTATGACATATCTGTTTGATAATACTATTGAAGATAGAGTCTGAACTATATTGCATTCAATTATTATATTTTTCGAATATCATAAAGTGTTATAATACTATGTACAAGTAATTTTTTTTTTTACCGGCTTTATAGATTGGAAGTATTGTGGTTGTTATTGTAGTGAATGTTACAAAATAAAATGGGCAATATAGGAATTATATACAAATAATGGTGGAATTAAAATGATACAACCAAACAAAACATGGAAAAGTAATTCATTGGAAATTGTAATTACCTCATTGCAACCAAACAGTATTTTGTCAATTCATGGGAATTGTGTATAGGAAATTAATTCATGGGAAAATTAATTTCCAATAGGAATGTAATTCCTATGTCAACCAAACAAGCACTCAAATGACGCAATTAATTTTATATCTTTCTTCCAAATATATAATAATTCGAATAAATAGTAATGAAGCTAAGGTAACATACGTAGAATAATACGAGTACTTAATATTAATAGAAAAATAATATGAAAAGGAAGATATAGAAGGGTCAAAAAGAAAATTTCATCATCTTCTTTTCATTTCTATTTTTGTCAGTTTCTAACTAATTTCATCCACACAATTTATTTTTATTACTTTTTTTTTTTACTTTAATCTCACTCACACAATCCACCCTTTTTAAATTTTAACCCAAGATAAAATGGGAAGAACATAGTAAAATAGAGGGAATAGTTGGGAAATGGTAATCAACATCAAAAATAATTGTAGTGACTAGTGAGGACCAACAATTGTTGTCAAAATTAAATAGGGGGAGGCTGCACCCTTATATTGAAATTTTGTCATTTCACACTCATTTGTCCACACTCTTTCTCTAATGATTTGATTTGTACCAACTGGATAATCTCCAATTTTTTTTTTCTTACTATTCCCTATTATTGCTACATAATTTCTCCGCCTCTTATGATACAGGGGCTTGTGTAGCCGCTCATATTTTTCCTAGATTTAACTTTACTGTAGTTAAGGGAGTGAGGGCCCAGATTGTATCTCGGTTGCCCACCAATTTTGTGTGAATTTCCTTGTTTTTGGTTTTACAATAATAATAATAATAATAATAATAATAATAATAATAATAATAATAATAATAATAATTTCCATTGACAAAGTCACAAAGTGCATATGAATTTGATTGCATTAGATTGAATTAACTTAAAATTTAGAGCATATATTAAGTCGTATATATGGTACTCCGTGACAAATAAGGCTGATTCAAATTAATTTGAATTGTATTTTCAAATTAAATAATCAAAGCCAAATCTAGTTGTGGATGGTGTGGTAGCAAAATCATTAGTGGATTGATTGCTAATGATTAGACAATAATTAGTTGTTAGTACGGAGTAGATGCAATAAAACAATACCATACTCATCGCCTAATCCGTACAATAGTTAGTTTATCTTAAGTTAATGACAGTTCATCAAAATAATTTAACATTCAAAGATGTCCTATCCTAGTAGTCAGGACAGAGGTATCGTCCTGAGCAGTAGGTCTTATGTTTCCTCCTCTCCCATTGTAATTGCCTAGTGCCTAATTTCAGACAAAATAAAATAAAATAACAAGTTAACAATAATTTGTTCTTTAATACTATATCCAGTTCATCAAATTCCTATTGAATTTCCTCTCAAAAAGGTCAAATGATAAAATTTGATGAACTGGAGGAGAAACTAACGAATTTTAACCGAGTGTGTTGATATAACACATGACTTTATGGTCTTGAAAGTAGTGTACATCTTCAACAATAGGGCAAATTTCTTATGAGACGATTTTGCATTAAATTAATTTGATTTTTTTTTTTTTCAAATTAGAATAAATTTACTAAAGTTAGTAACACACTCTCTCTATTCAACTCCACACTAAACTTATCTATTTTTGTCACTATTCATCGTTAACTATTTAATTTCAAATGTCTCTCAATATAAGTGAAAATATATTCATGTTGGATAATTAAAATCTAATTTTCATATTTTTTGCACAAGTGTAGCTTACGATATTTTAATTCGCAAAAGTCGCGTTGGCAAATGTGAAAAAAGAAAGTGGAAGTGTGGAGTTGAATGGAGGGAGTAATTACTTAATAATTACTTAAAGTTATTAATAAAATGAATATAAATATTATAAAAATGGTTACAATAATATAATATGACTATTGTCACTAAAGGTAGTTTAAAAATTATATGAATATTTGATACAAATAAAGTGATCTTATAATAATTTACTGGAATATCGTCTTTATACAAGAAAAATGATGTTTATGTAGTATTATTTTTATTCAACAAAAAATAATATAGTAAAATCAATCAATATTAATTGACATGATAAATGGGATATTACATAGTGCACTTGATTTTTGACTTTCTACGTAGATGCACTCACATTTTAAAAACATACATGCTACTCCTAATTGTTGTCATTATCCGTAAGTATACCCCTGAACTTTGTTTCTAGACAATTAAACTCACTTTTAAGCGTTAAATAAATGATTACTTGGGCGTGTAACGAAACTTGGTTTTATCATCCCATGACATAAGAAATCTATTAGGCTCAATATTTATCTTAGACGTGATAATTTTGTGGGGAAACAATAACTTATTTGTCGTAAAATTTTATAACCCATATATATTAATAAATATTAGGTTGTTGATAGATATTGAGCTTAATATAGTCTTTATGTCATGAGATAATAAATGATGAGCAGTTCTACGATCCAAGCTCATCACGTAAACCTAAAATTGAGTTTAATTGTTTGAAAACAAAGTTCAGATACTTATGGATAATGACAACAATTAGTGTACTACGATGCTTTTAAAAAATGTAGAGGCACTACGTAGAAAGTCAAAAACCGGAGACCGTGATGTAATATCCCATGATTTTTTTTTGTGATAAATGATTATGTCATGCATGTGAGTAGAGGTGGCAATTTGGGCCCATGATTCGTGGGTGGCCCGACCCATTATTAGTCTGGCATGGTCCATGAGATCGTAGCTCTCTGGCTCGGCCCGGCACGGCACGAGGCCCACCACCATGGGTCACGGCGCCAAAAATATACGGAGTAATAATTTGCAAGGTTGGCGAGCCAGCCAGCGACGGCGTGCCCGGCCGTGGGCGACATGTGAGCCACCACAGGGGCCGATCTTTGGTGAATAAGTCGTTGAAGCAAAAGAGTAGGCAATGCTAAAACTTGTAGCTTTGTAAACCGATTACTTTAGATCGTCGACGTTTTACTACGAATCGTCGACGTTTTTTCATAAAATTACCATCTTGCCCTTGCCCTCTCTCTCTCTTCTCTTTTCCTTCTTCCAAATTCTCTCTTCTCTCTCCAACTTTAACAATATTCATCCAAAAACCTCAAAAAAATATTCAAAACTTTTACATTTAAAATCTAACTAAAAAATCAACAATAGTGAAAGCCTTGAACTTTAAGATTAAAATCAATGTCGGATATCAACTATGAATTTATATCTTATGTCACGTATCGTTTTTTATTAATTCTTAAGTAAATTACTGTATATGTTGACTGAAAACTGGACGTCCATCCATAGGTAAGACATTAACCAGGACGTCCATCCATAGGTAGGACATTAACCTGAACGTCAGTCCATAGGTAGGACATTAACCTGAACGTCAGTCCATAGGCAGGACAATAACCTGGACGTCTAGCCACAAGTAGAACGTAATTCTGGAAACCACTCCATAGAAGGACAATAACCTGGACGTCCATCTGAAATACAATACGACCAATACATTGAAATATAATACGACCATTAATTAATTCATTTCACATAGATATTACACGTAAGGGACTACAACTTAAACATTCCAACTAACATTAAATCTAAGTCGACATTAAACATTACAAATTAGTAGTTAGACATTAGAAATTAAACACCTCCATAAAATGCATAAAACCACTATAACACATCACTAATCTGTCGAATACCCTTCCGACGACGGTGGTGGTGGAGCACGACTCGAAACGACTCGACGGTGGTGGTGGAGCACGTACAGTGGTGGCGGAGCGCAACTTCGATGAGCGTACAGTGGTGGTCGACGGTGGTGGAGCTTTGATTTGTGGGTTTCCTTTTTAAACCCTTCTCTTTTCAGATTTTGTTTTGAATTTGAGTGTTTTGTGAGCTTTGATTTTATTTTTTTGGGTTCATTAGATTTGTGGGTTCAAAAGATTTGCTACAACACAATTACTAGGGTTCATTACAATTGATTTCAATTTCTTTTTTAAGATTGACATCAATTTTTTTTAATTTTTTTTGATTTTGGTTTTCAGAAAAAAGAGAGAAAAAAAAGTTAGAGAGAGACTAGGGGTAGTCAACGTAATTTTTATGAAAAACGTCGACGATTTGTAGTAAAACGTCGACGATCAAAAGTAACCCCCTTTGTAAATTGTTGCTGATTGTTGTTAGTTTTGTTTTGCATTTTTTTTTTTCTTTTTTATTTATACTTTATACGGAGTATATTTTTTTATATTCATTTATAACTTCTACAAACACTCACTATTTTTATTTATTTATTCACTACTCAACTCTTCTTGTTATCTTTTTTTATTATTATTATTTTATAAAATTTAAAAAGTTCCTAATGATCATTACAAAAATTACAAAATATACTTATTATATCAATTTATATATAAACTCATAACAAATACGAATATACAATATTTACAATTCCCAAAAAAAAAATGTAAACTTTCAATTTTATTAAAGAAAAAAAAAAGAAGACCAAGCTCATGGGCGGCTCGAAGTGAGCCCGTCGAGGCCCATGGGCCAGACACGGCCCAAGCACGACGGGCCACGGGCTACCCGCGGGCCATGGCACAAAATGTTAGCCATGGGCTGGGCCACGCACGGCACGACAACCCGAACGTATGGGTCAGGCTGCGCCAAAAATTTAGGGTGGCACGACGGGCTGACCCTTGAGCCGGCCCATGGTCCGAAGGGCCACCTCTATATGTGAGTGTTCAATGAGAGTGATTAATTCACACCCAATTTCAAAATTACATAAATGCAAGTAAAGTAACCGGAACTAAAGAAATATAATTATACAATTTCATTTTTAATTTTTATGATAATTTATAATATATTTATCATATATGTAGGTTCTATTATTTTGCTCAAAACGTATGTACAGACTTTTGTATCACATAGTATAGTAATTAATTTAGTCCACACTTCGTAATATGATATACAGTATCTATCTAATTATAAACATTTCACATCCAAGATTTTAATTCAAAAATTTATACGGAGTACTCCGTAACTTATAAAAGAATTGAGTAAGCCTTGTGTGAAACAATTTCACGTTTGCGACTACATCTTTTTGACTAACATATTACATGTGACTATTATAGAAAGTAACGATCAAAACAACTACTTTATTGGTTAAGTGACTATCAGTCTATCATTATAAAAAAAAAAAAAAATACTTCCATAATTCAGTTTGATTACATCGTTTGGTAAAGCAGTAATTAAGGTAGAAGAAAATCAAGTGGGGTAGATAATGGAATTACTTAAATACCCCCATTTTATTGTTTGCAAGTGGGTTGAGTGGGTATTAGTAAAGGGTATATTGGTCTTTTAGTTTAATAAAGTAGAGACTAAAATAGAAATGTATAGAATTGATTGGAATTTCCGAAAAAGGAATATGTATAGAATCAAATGGAATGGAGGAAGTACTTTATTTAAGGGCTGATCATATTTTAACTACAAATAAAATCATATGTATGAGACGTTTTATATATTTTGTGGTCAGAAATTATCATTTATTTTGTGATCAGAAATCATCATTTATTTTGTGATTGACTGACACATGTGATGTCCTTGTAAGTAGAGGATACACTTAGATTTTCAATAAATGTAGACAGTAGTCCTTTAAATAACATCACTTACCTCTTTCCAATCATTTAGCTTAGTCGTTCATGCTCTTGTTTCTCATCTACCTTGTGGGTTTCATTTTTCACTAACCCATCTATATAAAAGTATAAATAAAATAATACGAAGTATTTGATCGGTTAAATAGTTAATATTTGATTTAATTTTTCTTCTCAAAATCATAAATTATAGTCGTATGTATTAAGAAAATTGTGTACTCCGTAACAAATAACATGATACACATACTATTAGAATCGGTTTAGGTCACATTGTCGTAGAGGAGACAGTTCGTTTTGTACTTTTATAAGTTTGTGTATTGAAAGTTTATTTCTTTTGATTTTTTGACAATGTGCCCAAAGGGCATATACTCCCTCTGTCTTAGTTATTTGTTTACACTTTTCTCAAATCCCCTCACAAAAAAATCAAACTGTAAACAAATCATTGAAACGGAAGAGTATATAATCCGAATATCCGAGTATATCAATCAAATTATTTTCACTAAAAAGTCTTTGAAATTTCTTAAATGTTTCAAATGATCGATCAATGAGAGCACCATTTAAAAAACTCATTATTTGTACGCCCTCTGTTTCAGTCATTTGTTTATACTTCTCTCAAATTTTTCTCTCAAAAAAGTTAAACTGTAAATAATTCATTGGAACGGAGGGAGTACTAAGGAGTACTAAATACATATAGATAATTTTTACGTTGATGTAACTACTCTCTAAAGAACCAAATACCAATTCAACCAAAAGTTTAAACTGGTGGTTGGATGCCGCAAGATCGGTTTTATATTTTCTAACATGCCCCTCACATGAATGCCATTTGAGCTTGAAATGACGACGCATACTATGTCAGGGACCAACTCAACCTAAAGTTCGTTGAAGTTAATGGTTAGAGATCCAAAATCGATTTTATACTCTAACAATTACTTTTGTGATTTACAACTTCGTACACAGCAGATCTATAACTTTTAGTAAAATACTCCGTATAATCTTTGAAAAAAAAATGAAGCATATCGACATGATTAGATTGAGGAATACGTTTGAACAATTAACAAGTATGGAAGACTTAATTAGGAGGTGGTAGAGACTAAAGAGTCCTCCCTCCCGTTTTCTTTGTTTTTCCCACCTTTTTTTTTTTCGGGTCCATTGTTTTATTTGTTCTTTTTTGTTAAGAATTACTCCCTCCGTTTCGGTGATTTGTTTACGTTTACTTTATACACATTTATCGATGTGAGGAGAGAGGTAAATAAAAAAAACTATAAAAAATAATAATATAAGTACAAAGTGGGTAAAATAAAACAATGTGATTGGTTAAGGAAGTTGGGTCCACCCCACAAGTGGGTTACCATAGACATTTATGGAAAGTGTAAACAAATGACCCGTACACCCATAAATGGAAAGTGTAAACAAATGACCGGGACAGAGGGAGTATATAATATGAGTTTATAGAAATGACTAGCATAATACCCGTGCATTTATGCACGGGATGTATAAAAATAAGTTAATAGTTAATTAAAAATTTTGGTAATTGAATAAAATATTAAAATAAGAATACTTCGTAGTAATAATATAAACGCAACCTAAATAAACATGTATTTTTAGACCCAAAATACAACAAATTGTATTTACCCGACCGCGTATTTATTTAACATGTAACCCGCTTATTCGACCTATAGTTTTCTTCGGTTTAACCCGTTTAATAGGATTAAAAGTGTCAATTTTGATTTTTCTTAATTAACTATCAAAATTTAGATGTTAGAATCATTGAAAATTATAACAAAACAATTAGAATAACGGAACATCTAAATTTATTTTTATACAAATATAGTTATGAATTTATTTAAAAATATATCATAATGTGGCAAAAATCGATCAAAGTATTACAATACATTGTCTTAAAATTCATCATTTATTATAATAATATGGTAAAACGCGCTTAATTAAAATGTTATATTGAAAACACATTAAATAAAAATGGATAGTCTAAGAGATTAAAAAAAATATATATTTTGTTGTACATAGAAGATATTGACTTACTTATATGACATAATTTCAAAAAGGAAATAAAATAAAGGGGTTATAAAAAATAAAAGGGTAAAAAAAAGTTGGAGGAAAAATTTGTGTAGAATGGTTTTTGTTATATATAATAAATATAGATAGATAGATAGTACTCCCTCCTGTCCCGCCATTTGTTTAGTTGGCTGAAACTTTTTGACTTTTTTTCCAGCTCACAAAGTCAAACTGTATAACAATTCATTTGAATTAAAATGGGGAGTATTATTGAGTTCACAAATGAGGATATATATACAAGTACATGGGTATTCCAAAAGACGATATTAATTATTAAACTAAATACTATTAATTATTAGGACATAATTATATGCCCCTTCATATTATCCTAATACCCTCCCGCAATCGTAGCTGTAGTTGTACGAAAGTTACGATTAGAGAAATACAAGACAACAAAACCAAGGAAACGACGACATCTTTAACGACGAGAATGCCGCTTTTATCGAACACTTTAATTCTCGGGTAACAACCTACCCAATACATGCGTATAGGTCGCCAGACAATTTTTTGTTGCGTTTTAGACTCGCCAGTCAATTTTCCGTGCGTATAAGTTCGCCAGACAATTTCAAATGCGTAACTCGCCAGTAAATTTCATTTTCGTAACTCGCCAGTAAATTTGATACCACCTCACGAAATCGAAGAATTTAATTGAATAAAGAAGTAACTGGAAATGGAGGGTTCAATTAAGTAGTGCGTACATGGAGCACAACATTTGACCATAATATGAAACCAATTTTTTTTTTTTGGGATAACAATTTGATAATCGTAATTGGAACCCGTCAGAGGCGTACTCCTTGCCCACCTACGAAAGCTTTGTTTTATCTGTGAGACCTTTCAAGAAACGAGGCTACGATACTACGCGTATTAAGATATAAAGACATGTATTTCATAGAGATATTGTTGTCGTATTAATTCATCATCCTTTACATTCTACAACCTTATATAGATAATTAGGAAGTAACTCAAAAGTTAATATTAAAATCCTAGTAATTATTAGGCGAAATTGCAAATAACTACCTTTTAAAACCACTTTTTTTCAAATAACTACCTTTTATAATTGTTTATTAGTCAATGCGCTTAAAAGCGTATTTTGTTTTCAACCAATACCGCCCCTGAAACGCATTCATATATTTTATCAAATTCCCACCACTTTGAAAATTTTTGTTGCCTTTTATTTGAAAAAACACCCATGTCGAAATACCCATTCTAACCCTTCTACCTCTTCTTCTAACCTTCTTCACTCTAATTTAACTTAACCTCTTCAGCTTCATCCTCTTTTACCTCTTTACCTGCAAAATTTCTTCCAATTGTTTTTAATTTTTTCTACTCATATTATTCAATCAACAATGATTCTTTCTAATTTTTCAAAGACACTCCCTTCCATCCTTATTTTTTGAGTTAAATGAGATTTCTGGAACTCGTATTGATTTGAAAACAAAATACGCGATGTAGTGATTTGAAAAAAAAATTATAAAAGGTAGTTATTTGAAAAAAAATGATTTTAAAAGGTAGTTATTTGCAATTTCGCCTAATTATTATGATCATAATTATATCCTAATTATATTCCTAATATTCATTTCATATGGCTAATACCCTCCCGCAATCGAAACGGTAGTGCAACGAACGTTGCGATTGGAGAATTTTCAATCTTCATCTCAATAATAGTTGTAAAAAAAAAAGTGCGTATAAGACTCGCCAGACAATCTTTAAATGCTGTATCGCCTTAATGAAGTTGAAGAAGTTAATTGAAGAGAATAAATTTGAAAATTTGAGGGGTGATAATTTGAAATGTCGTAGGGTAATATATGGAAACTTGCTTAATGGGATTTTATATGTCCCTTTATATTATCCTAATATTTTCTCTTCCTTTTTATTTCAACTTTTGTGTTTCCTATTTAATTTGACCCCACAATTTTTCTCTACTTTTATTTTCAAACTCACATTTTTTTCTCTCATATTTTTACGTAATTTGCATTTGAATCAGACTGACTTTTTCTCGCTTGTAAATTCTAAAAAGACGATCGATATTCCTCGTCCTCATTTCCTTCCCTACATTCTGATAACTGCCACAATTTCTCTAACTTTCTGCTCACTCTGCATCCGTCTCATTTTCAATCCCCTCCCTCCTCAATTAAAAACCACCACCAATAACCGCTACCAGCGCCTTTGTCCCACCACCATGGACTCACCTCTCTGCGCGGCACTTTGCCACCCTCCACCACTGGCCACACACCTCCACCTTGCCTCCCACTAAACCACTGTACCCCACCCACCACCACCCACGACCTTGGCCACCAAATAGCCCACCTCTCACCGCGCCTACACTGTACCCTCCACCACCACCATCACCTACTCGCTTTCTCCCACCACCACCACCAAAGACCGCTCGACCACCAATTCTGCCTTTCAATTTTTTTTTTTTTTTTTTTTTTAATTATTATTATTATTATTCAGTGGTTCATTCTTCAATATTAACTCACCTTAATACAATTGGAGGGGAATCATTCAGTGGTTCATTCTTCAATATTAACTCACCTTAATACAATCATGTCTTTTGGTGTTCTTTTGGAGCTAGTGAGGTCAATCAGCGTACTTTTAGGCTTTGTATTACGACTGGATTATTGATTTAGTACTGATTTCACTATTATCCTTGTATTTTTTTTACATCTCGGGAGCATGAGAATGCATAAGTTAATGGGATCAAATTGTTGTAATTGTTTTAGGGTTTTTTCTGGTGGAAAGAGAAGAGAGAAAAATTGGGAAAGCAGGGGTAGGGGATGGAAAATTAATGACATAAAGAATAGATGAACCGAAATGCAGACAAGATCTGGATTGAAGCGGCAACACCCTATTTTTAATACCAACACACAATAATGAGAAGAACATAATAAATGGGAGGCAGTACTATATATTTGATGTATATATCCAAAATTTGACGTACAATGCAAGTAATTGAAGGTTAATTAAGCCCTTTCTTTCAAATTTGTCAAACATGTCGGTCCACGTGAATTAACCTTTGACAACAATGTTTGAGGATGATACATGAGTATTAACTACTCCGTACATTAATTTGAAAAGACTATCGTGTGAGCTGGTTAGGAATTTACAACGATGGATGGAGCATGGGATACTACGCGACTCCCCGTGATCCAGGTATCCATATCCATCGTTAATTTATCAGCTTATTCATATTCCATTCATATCCATTTATTATTTTTTATCCATCCGATATCCATATCCACCTGTGAAGCGAATTGGGAGCTTGAATTCTCCGTTGGAAATTTTTTTACACTCGTAAAATTTTAAAGTCAATATATCGCTAAAAAAAATGGGTCGATAAAATAAATAGGCGTTTCGATAATTAGTAATTGAAAATCTTCTTTTACATATATGAGAGAAGAATAAAAATCAACAAAGTTTAATTTTATTAACAAAATATAGATTGAATAATAAGAACCCAAATTGAGGTTTAACATCGATATATCGGTAATTAGTTACATAATTAGTATTTTAGTAGTACATATTCTTAGAGAGCTAAAATTACGTGTATAATTAAAGTTTAAGATTCTTAAAGGGCTACAAATTACGTTTTAAATTATATTTCAATTGAGTTTGCAAAGTATTTTATAAGAAATTTTAAGGTAATTTTTTTTTAATCAAATTACCTGACATTACGATTGTAATAAAAAATTACTTATAAACATTAATATGATATCCAACTGACAGGTTGTTAAGCGGATGATAGATGATCATCCATATCCCACCCTAAATTCATCCATATCCATATCCCACCCTAAATTAGAAATAATATTGTCGTCCATATCCCATCCATTTAATTTCGGATGGATGGATATCGTACGGGTTAGGATGACATTGCCATCTCTAGTAGTAGTTAAAATTTTTAGGTACATCTAGCTTCATCAATCTTTACTATACTAAAAGGGAGTTTCGGCTGACGTCACAAATGCCATATGTACACAATTTTTTCCCGCCAAATGCCTCTGCTTATGTCATAATTACATAAATATAAATATAAATATAAATATAAATAATAATTAACATAATAAATAACTAAGATGCAAACATATACGTACACATTACTTTGGCAAAGAATATTTCCTATATTAATCAACTTTTGCCATTCAATTACGAGTACTATTTTATTATTTCAAAATCTAGGGAGAAATTATGTTAATAAGTTTTGATGGGGATAACCCGGCCACCAGACCACACGCCAGCCGTGAAGCTTGAGCTCTTGGGACCGCCTCCTGACTACGCTTGCCCAAAATCCTCCCCATGGGAAGGATAGGATCGGTGGGCTTCAAGGCGGCTTATCGATCGACACGTCGACCGACCGGCAAAATGCAGAATAATGGAGACAAGGGTTGGGACTTGTCAGGCTCACGCTTCACGCTTTGATCACTGTCAGAGGACAACGCTTCAAAGAGACGAAATGGCCGGCCAGTTAAAGGTCGACATGCCAGTGCCAGAAGACAAAACCAAATTCTTTATAAATAAGAAGAAAGTGATTCGTAAAAAGGATCGTTCATTCATGACCCAACCCACAAAAAGGTATCACGACTACTCTTGCATTCCTCCTACGACCTAC
Source organism: Dianthus caryophyllus (assembly GCA_023091065.1). Lineage (NCBI taxonomy): Eukaryota > Viridiplantae > Streptophyta > Magnoliopsida > Caryophyllales > Caryophyllaceae > Dianthus > Dianthus caryophyllus. The sequence goes on along the minus strand of CM041526.1, from coordinate 7,019,423 downwards.
TCTTGAGCATCCCGGTGACTTAGGCATCTGAGGGGCTTTCCTCTGACGCCTCCGAGAAGCTAGGCTCAGTGTACTAGCGGAGATATCCTACGGCACTAAGTGTGTACGCCGCATCCCACATGAAATTATATAAAATCTTCTAAAAGCTTCAAGTGTATTTGCTCGTATTCTTGCATTTACACCAAACAATTGGCAGCCGTCTGGGTCAGGGGGAAAGCGAAATGTAAATCATGTCAAAGACAAGAAGGAAACCGGGCGCTAAAAACAACCTGAAAATCACGATACCAAAAGGTGGTCAAGCCAGAAGAAGACATCTGGCTCATGAAGAAAGGCGCCACCCCATGACTTCGAAGAAAAAGAATGGTGGATGCCTCAGGAAGATAGAGATCAACGCCGCAAAAGGAAGCCGCTAGAAGGACACAGAGTCACAGTATAGAACATCCGTGAGAGTTTACAGAGATGACGATTTAATGTCACGCCCAAGAATTTGTTTGGAAATGAAGAAACGGAAGAGAACTTGGAGGATAGTAGATCGAAATGGGTTCAGCTGATGAAACTTACCGGGATGAAACCTCACAGACTGGTGACGTTGGTTTCAAGTCATTGGATTGGAAAAGCGTCGCTGGCCGCACACGCCATGCGAGCGCATGGTGATTATAAAGTCTCACCACGCCGCCGTCTTTAGATGCCGGAGTTCGCTACCAAAAATAGAAAATGCCCATCGCCCAAAGACATTTGACGGGAAAAGCGATCAGGGATCCCGGCGCTGGCCGCATACTAAAGCTTCACATGATGATGTACGGCACCGTATCATGTCCGGTGCAAGGTATTTCCTACCACCCTCAACTGCCAGCACACATGGTTCAGGGAATCTCCCGGCAGGTGTCGGAAGATACGCCGGACATGACAAAGCCGCTCAAGCTGACAAGATCTGCTGAAACCGGCCCAGGAGAGAAAAGATCGTCACTTGAAAGTGGCGAACGCGTTGTCGGGAAAGGGCGAGAGTTGAAAGACTATATGATCCGTTTTTGGCTTTGACCGCCGAGTCCACAAATGCGAGTATAAGGGACTGGATTCGAAAATTGGTGTCCACGCGCCGTAGCCGCGGGACTCGAAAGAAGGGGAGCCGCGGCAGCCTTTGCGATTCGCGAACTCGCACCCCAGGACTTACCGAAAGCCGTGAGAGATACTGAGTTTCATCCGGGAAGAATACGGGTTCTTCCAGAGAACGCTCGGAGAAACCGACAAGCGAGAAGAAAGAGGGAAGAAGCGAAATGAAAGCAAGGGAAAAGAAGTAGCCAGGCCGACCGCCGTGGGTCGTTCAAGACGGAGAACTAGGAAAGATCCGCAATTACTTGACACACCCCACTCACCGTGCCGAGTCGGGTTCATGAATCAAGAAGGACGTAAAGTTCAACCCACGCCGTAGTCGTATAAAGCCGCGCGAACAAGGACGAAGTATCTTGCCGAATGCTCACGTAGTTCAAGGACATGACACCGAAAAATTGCTATTCACTGTGCAAATTGAACGCTGATACAAGAAGGGACATCCGCCAAGAAATAAATCGGCTGCCTAAAAAAGGGGAAAGGAGACGGATTTAGGAAGAAAAAGAAGGTCAGATAATGTTAGCGCATTCAAACCACGCTTGCGGCCGGTGATACACGCTGCTTTCCGTAGCGGAAGCGACGCCTTGGCCAGTAGCGAAACGGAAAGGTCGAGCGACAGAGAGAGGAAACCTTTGAGGCAATTTACTCCGCCAGCACAGAGAGCCGCGACTAATACCTACGCGGTTGTCCATCGATCATGAAGATTACTGAAAGCGTATCGCCTTTACCCCGCATGATGACCCTGGTGGTCGCCATGGCGATATCAATCACCACCTTTAGTCCACGGTGCAGATGATGCGACACCATGGCATGCACCAATCTTCTTTACAAGGAGGTGGTTCGATAACCGCTGGATCGAGCAAAAGGGCGTGGGAACGCGTTACTGGGTCCTCTACCGGGTTCGCTGAACGGTATTAAAACTCCTAGGGCAGTCCGCCACTGCGCGTGACCATAAGGGAAAAGGGCGAAGCGCCAGAACGTGTGTTTATTTCGTCGCTGTCGACGCCTCATCCGCCATAACGCAGCGTTGGATCGCGTAGTAACCTTAGTATAGAGATCCACGCCTAGTATCGGTCAGAAGGGCTCGCAGCCATGTAGCGTCACGTGGATCGATGAAGGGATAGCCCAAGTGAGTTACATGGAAGATCCCGGCGAGAGGCGGTCACTGGCTTCCCGCAACTCAATGGCAAAGCAGAGAGGGTGAAGGGTAAATGTCTCAGAGTCGAGGTCGAATGCCCTACCAGAAGAACCGCAGCGAGAAGAAAGGATCGAACATCACGACCGGCAAATGAAACAAAGGAGCTATTGAGCCTGCCTCCCATGACGACTACCATATAAGCAGACTTAGAGATGTTGTTCCAAAGAAAAGCTTCATCAGCGTCCCTCAGAGAAAAATAAGACGTTCGCATACTCACCGTAGGATGCCTGGAATCGACCTACCTGGGCCATAGTCCATACGGCTTTGAATGTGAACCCGAAGTTTTAGACTAGGTTAAACAAAGATTGAGAATTCCATGAGCATGTGGAGAAGGACGCCGCCATCTTGGAAGAAATAAACAAGTCATAGAAGGCGAAAGTTCATTGAAGTATGCACTACCCAGCCAGTGGCTTAAGCTTAACGTAGTAATGGTGAAGAAAGCTTCAGGAGCATGGCGGCGATGTGTGTGGATTTCACCAACTTGAACAAAGGCCTTGGCCCTTAAAGATTGTTATCCGCCTAAGGATCGACTGAAATTGGTGAGACTCAACCGGCTGCCACCAACGCTGAAGCTTCGACAAGCTTTCTCAGGTTACCACCAGTTCACCTCGAACTAAGAGGACCGACAACAGGCTTGCTTTATCACGGCGAACCCGCCACTGCCTTCATGTATATCGAATGATGCCGCTCGGACTTAAGAACCTTGGTCATGACCTACCAACGATTAGTGGATGGTCAGTTTGTCTTCACCAAACAAAAGGGACGTAATATGGAAGTATATGTGGACGGCTTACGCGATCGCTTAAGAGCGGTGTCCGGATCAAGAAGACTCCTGACGACCTCGAAGAAACATTCCGCCGTTAAACTAAGAGAATCTGACAAATGAAGTTTAACCCTAAAAGTGTACCTTTTCATGGCGTGCGGTCCGGTAAGTTCTTGGGATTCCTAGTAAGTGCAAGGGGCATAGACGCTTAACCCTAAAAGTGCACGCTATCATTGATCTCATTACGCTAAGAACATCAAAGATATCAGTCCTCACCGGGAGAATGGCCGCCCCTATCTGCATTCATATCGCGATCACCAGGCAAGTCGGCGCACCTTTCTTCCAAGTGTTGAAGGAAAGCAAACAAGAAATTTGATTGGGGGCAGAAGCGAAGAGACGGTCTGGCATTTGATCACCTTAAAACAACATCTCACCATTTCGCACTACGAAACTTCGGCAAGGCCGCTGAAGTGAGACGGCTCGTGTCAGTATAGAAGCGATGACGACGCGAGCGATGACAGCGGTCATATTAAGAAGAAGACGGAAGGCGGCAACAACCCATATACTTTATCACCACTACTGACAATCCCGAAAGAAATTATCCAATGATTGAGAAAAGGCAAGATACGCGTGATGGATTCTAGCCGCTCGTAAACTAAGGCCCTACTTTTGACGCGACATCGGTCAAATGGTTAAGGACCCATCTACCGAAAAAGGCGCGAGAAATTGCCGCCACAAAGTCGACGCCCCCGGCGGGCCATAGAGCATCGCTGTGGTTTGGAATACAATACGCCAGCTCTGACGGCATAAAAGCTCCATGGCAAACTTTAGCCGACTTTCAGTCAATGTACTACCGGTAAATTTGGGGCACCAACCTGACGGAGAGTGGCAAGTGTACAACCGATCATCTTTCGCCACCATACATGGCTCAAAGGTGGGTCGTCATCATCAGTCCGTGGACGACGAATGACTTGAACATTTCTAAGGTTTGCTTTCCCAACGACTTTAACAACTAAGGTAATACTGGCGAGGCCGCCCTAGCGAGACTCGAAAGCTGACCATTAAAGCGAATAAAGTTAGTCAGAAGTTGGTCCTACGAGGATTCTCACCGGTAGCCACCGGTACCAAAGTATCTGGCGAGAGACGACTTTGAATGTATCACAATGACTTACATTAAGTGGCTTAAAAACCTTGTGATTCAGCGCCAAAATCTTTCGGTCCGCTTTCACATCCCACTATTTAAAAACAACAAGGCGACGCTTGCGGCCAAATCGGCGAGCGCGAATTAACCGGGAGCAATAAACCGTATCAAGCGGTGACTGCTGATGTAAAGCGCGGCTGCAGGCTGAGCGCCACCGCCCATAGCAATAACCGACGAGACTACCGGATGCGACGATCATCGAAGTACAAAAGCAATCTGGAAATTCCTTACAGGATAGACCGAGCGTCATGAAGAAGTGAAGCTGGGCGACCCGCGAGATTTATCATTATCAACTGAGAGCCAGATCTGCGAAGATCTTTTTCTACCATTCTCCCGAAGTGTGTGGGCGCAAGCATGTAAGCAACCTGCCATCCTGGAAGAAATACCGATTCAGGGATCTCAAGCGGCCACCACATGCGTAGGGCTTAAATCTAAGCACAAAGCCCACAGAAGCTGGGTACTTCTGGCCCACGCATGACATGACGCCAAAGGCCCGAACCTAAGACGGTGTAGGAAGCGCCAGGTTAGTTCATGCGCTGACATCCACTCTCTGCTCTGGCCAGAGATTTAACCGTCTCAGCCACTATCCCATTCGATCAATGGGGGATGGACATCTTAGACCACTTTCCGACAGCCACCGGGCAGGAAATTTGTCATCGGCGCTTGATAGAGACTATCGCCAGCAGAAGTGGATAGAAGCGCAGGTCGCTCTACGCGAGATAATGTGAAGCAGCAAGGAGAAAATTGTCTCGCGGAATGTAAATGCTGCGTTTGGCGTGCGAAAGTGGTGGTCTTTGATCACACGGCAGTGCGGTTTGACAACGAGCAAAATAAAGGGATCAGGCGGCGGAGCTTAACAAGACCATGAAGCATTCGTCGACCCATCCTCGTTGTAACGCTGTCGAAGCGGCCAATAGCCGTGATGTCAACGGTATGAAGGAAGCAAGCCAGGCTTGACGAATTGAAAGGAGCTTGGGTCGACGAATCGCTAGTGTCCTATGGTCCCTCGAGGACAACGAGAGAAGTGAGTAAACGGCCGACGCCACAATTTTTCAATTTGGTGTGTACGGCGCCGCAGGCCCTTGAGCTCGCCTGATGAAGATCGAAATCCGGCCTCAGTCCAATTGCACTCTTTCGAGAAGGCCGACAACCTAGAAGGCGCAGGAAATCAACTTGAGACCTCACTTTGGAGGAGGCTAGAGAGGAAGCATGCCTAAACTTGGCAATCTACCAAAACAACAGATGAGACTGATGTACAAACCGCGAGGTCAACCACAGAATTCGGGAGTAGGAGACCTTGTGCTGAAGAAAAGCAAGTGCAACAGGAAAAGGAAATATTCATGGCAAGTCAGCGCCACCGGGAGGAGTCCATACAAAATCACTAACATCAATGCACCCAACCCTTTCTGACAAACATGGATTTGGTATGAGCCGCAAATTTCCCACCGGCAGATAGCGCTTAAGAAATACTTTTGTGTAAATGCCATCAGATTTTTCCTTATCTATGGTTTTGTCCTACCTAAGCTTTTCCATAGAAAGGTTTTAACGAGGCACTAAGCATAAGTTTATTTTTGAACCGTATGGAGTGATCGCACTGCTGGACACTACAGCGGAATGAAAAGCACTTAAGAGGTGCTTTTGCCTGAAGTATATGTTTAGACTTATGTGTCACGTACATAAGTCGCTGTGGGCAAGGAGGGCAGGAGACTACCCCGATGCATCAGGTAAATCAAGAATAATTTGATTCAAAAACATGGAAATTTTGAAAATTGTTAAGTATGTTAAGATCGGCATAGTCTGCTCATGGCCACAAGCAGTTTTGCATGCTCTTGGGCGACCTTTCCTGCAACTCAATGTTAAGATCGGCATAAGTTCTGCTTCCACGATGCGCCAAAGGCTCCAGATACTCTGGCCTGACACCTGTTAAGATTGGTATAAGTGCACTGGCCGTACGATTGCGCCAGCAAGCTGCGGGACAGCCTCCCAAATTCTCTAACTCAATGTTAAGGCCGGTATAAGTCCCTGCCAAGGCCACAAGGTCTGAACATTGCAGATCTGGCCTCTAACTCAATGTTAAGATCGGGTATGAGTTCACTTCGCGCCACAAAGGTTTCGCATGTACCCATCCTTCTAACTCAATGTTAAGGTCAGATGTCTTTTCTGTGCGATGCCACAGCGCCCAGACTAGCCCCCAGCACTTCCCTAACTAATGTTAAGACTGCATAAGTTCCGCTTCGCGCTACAAGGTCTGTAATGTTCTTGGCCTTCCGACACTCTAAGATTGGCATAAGTCTTCGCTCACACACAAGGTTCGCCAGGCGACCCAAATTTCAACTCAATGTTAAGATCGCATAAGTACTCCGCTACGCTACCCGCGTCTGTGATGTACCCCCAATCAAACACTTCACTGGCGTTAGCATAAGCCGTCACGGCCGCGGCGGCCCGTGAGCAAAGACTAGTCGAGAAAATGAAAAGGCGGGGTAGAACATCGTGACAAACGCCAAATATGGAAACTTAGCCGCCTAGTTAAAGAGGCACTATGAAAGCTAAAGCGAAAGCTACAGAAGGAAACATGTGTCTGCGCTACTGACAACTTTAGACAAAAGAGAAGAGCTAAACAGCAAAACAATAACGTAAAGATCAAGTAGGTCACTTAGAAATTTCACTTAATAAAACTAAGCCAGAAAGTGTAAGCTTGAAGAGCGCGAAATTCTATTTAAAAGCATAAAAAGAGTTATGTTACAAAAACTTGACCATGCAGACCTAGGGCACAGTTACGGCGAGCCCGCTTGATGCCGTCACCCACAAAAGGGCCCAGCCGTGACAAATTTAGCTAAAGAAAGTAAAATGCTAGACTAAGAAGAAACCCAGTAGCGCTGGCCCAAACAGAAGGATCTTACCGGTAGCAGTACCGAGTGGCGTATTCTCAGCCGAGTGATGCAAAAGTAGAGGCGACGCAAAAATCTTCCTAGGCATTTGCAGAAGAGCCAGCATATGGCAACGACAAAATGAAAGTCTCATGGAGGGCCAGGGTCGGGACCCCGGAATGTGAGGTCGAGGCCCCTGCCTCTTCCTTCCTCACCGGCCTGTTGTCGAAGCTGACGTCGCACTAATTTCATAGCTGAGGGCGATGGTGGCGACATCCATCCCCAACTCTACCCGCTTTGGCATCCCTCTCGCCGTCCTCCAGGCTCCCTGGTGGATTTCGGCCAAAATCGGGCGGCGAGAACGAGTCAATCAAACCCCTTGGCGCCTTCGTCGCCACGCCCATACCCATCTGGAAAGCCTTCAGCAACCCCCTTGGGGAGAAGGCCTCGCCTTCTCCCCGACTCAAATACTTCACCTATCCGACGCAGTCAAGTTGCATCGGGCCGCTGGTCGATTACCAACGCCGCTATTCTTAGTTTTGCTCAAAGCAGCCTTTGGCGCGCGACCTCGACTGACCATGGTCACCGACCGCAGACAACAGCGTAGTTTCTCCGCCAAATGCGCCGCTTTGTCGCGCTGGGTCGACCCTCCGCACCCACTCTGGGTCATCTCTCGTATCGTTTCCTTAAGCGCTTAACATGGTCGGCCTTACCGGTGTTCGCTAGCTGGTCGGCCGGTTAAGTTACCTTAAGCCTCTCGCGGTGCCTTGCATACTGGTCGACCGTCACCTCCCAGCGTCCTGGACGCAAGTGGGAGAGATGATCGGGCTTGGATGCCTTTCTCAGCGACCTCACCGACTTCACGCCGAGGGTACGCAGCGGAAGACATTTTCCTCGGCGCTTTTCGGGCGTTGGGCGGTCTTTTCAAACCCCGGTCAGGAGGCGTGGTCGGAAACCGCAAAGGGCGGAAGGTCACTTGCCGCCACGGGTAACCGCTCTATTTATGCGATAAAGAAGGAAGAGCGAGTTCGCAGATGCCATGTCGCTAATAATAGGAATGGCGGACAAGCCGTCCTGTCGCAGAACATCCAAAAACATTACATCCGGACAACTAGGTCACTTTGCAGCTGAGACCTCGAGCTCACCTTCCCCGGGGCTTGGAGGACCGCAGGTTCGGGGTCTGACAGCTTTCGATCCTCGCTCTCTTCTGGTCGAAACGAGGTCCTCAACCCAGTAATGGTTTCTATCGGCCAGGTTTGATGGAGGCTACTAACTGCCGCGTGATGATTGGCGTTGTCTTGAGTGGAAAGGTCAGCCGCAGAGGAGGCCGCGAGGAGACCGAGGGGAGTGAGATCGGGCGAGAGGAGGCCGAGTGACCTCACTTCGCCTTTTTCTTACTCCCCGGCCGGAACTTCTTCCGTGATTGTCTTGCTGCGTTTGATGATAGGGTTGAAGTTAGGCTCAAAGAAGTCGGGCGTCATGAGTACTGCTTTCCGCAAAATGTCGCTTCCGATCCTCGACGGGAGGCGCCCAAACCTAAGGTCAATAGGATGGCTGTTAGCGCCAAGACGATCCGCTAAGCTCTCATTGCCGTTTGTCGGCTTCTCGAGAAAAGCTTCGAAACGAAAAGATAGCGATTAAGTATCATAAACAAGAAGCACGGGAGGAAACGACAGAAAATGAGAATAGGTCGGCCGGATCTACTGCCCCGAAGTAGGCTTGATCAGCCGACCCGACCAAGAAAATTGTCATTAAATGACCTTCTGCGAAGCGGGCAACCAGCTCGTGTTTGTCAGCCCCGGTATTTACGTAATTCAAAACAGATCAACTTTCGGTATGAATGTGAGATCTTACTCCACGTCCCAATGCAAGACGCCAGGTTTAGAATTCCGCCAGCTCGAAAGCGACTGTGGTGATAATTCCCTGTTAGCGCCTTGAGATCAAAACGGCTTTTGTATGGTCGAGGTATTGCAGAAATATCTCGTCTTTCCCACCCTTGACTAAGCGGAAAGCCTACTTGTGGACCGCCTGGGTAATGAGGATCTGGCTGTGATGCTTCCAAATAACCGGTGTCATCTTTATTCGTAGGCTTAACCTCAGGAGTGCATGATCCTGGAAGGCGCCCACAGACAGGCGAGGAAGGTCCGTAAACGTATCGTCCCAGGTGAATGCACCATCGGACGGAGAGCGGCGGGGTTCATTCGACAGTAGGGCCTTTCACGCTTCCTGATAATTAGCCGTTTCATAAAAAGGATGAAGAGGAAACGCAACCCAAACTTGAGCATAAATGCTTCGTGAAGACGGCTGAGTGACCCATCGAAGCATGAAACAAGATTTATCATAGGGCCCAAAGTGCACCGGAGATTGCCACCATCACCTAAGTCGTAATGCTCAAGCACGACGACGTGTGAAACCAAATTTCTCGATAATGAAGTCACGATACTTCTCATTCTAAACCGGGTGAGGGGGGCCGTCAGAGGTACAGCTATTTAGCTCGTGATTTGGGCGCTGTCACCCAGTAATAGCGTGGGAGGCCTGTGAGAAGCTTTCATCCTCAAAGGCGGGGCACAATGAGTTGCACGGCCGAATATGGTTTCATTTCTCACAACCTCGTAATCGTAAACGCCCAACAGCTGATTCTTCCGGGTGTGGGAACGTGAGGAGCCTTGAAGTCCTCATCATGAGACATATTCAAATAAGAAGGAAGGGACTAGGAAGTTTACCTAAGGGTCAACAAGAGATTTCACAGGGGATCCCACAAACAAGGAGATAGATGATAGAAACGACTGAATAAGTGTGTAAGCTTCGGCTTCTAAGATTTGAGGAGGTTTTGGAAAGGCGTAAGGAAAAGTGAAGAAGGGGAAATGGCGAAGAAAGAGGTGTATTTATAAGGATAGAAGGCGAATAGTGCCTGAATATTCTGGGCCACTCGCGTTTTATTAAATAAGAATATGAACAACCGGTCAAAGCTCAAACCCCACCACACGTACGCCCAGCATGCAGTAGGAGAAGCTAAGCCCAACAAGATCAGCGCCAAATCAAAACTCTAAAAGAAGATTTGAAATTCAAACGAGGTTAAGCTTCCCACAGCAACGCTCGAAGTCGGTTAAGGGCCGACTATCAATCAATATTGGACACGGAAGGTCAACCTGCACGGTAGGGGCACGATGGGGGCATAAATTGATGGAGATTTCGGCGGATCATTAGCCGCCTGTAGCCATTTTGGAGACCGCTTCCCATTACCTCGCCTTCAAAATCCCTCATCGCGGGAAGTTGATATGTGACCGTGAAGTCGAGGCGACTTATACGACACGCCGGCTGACGACCATAAGCTTGTGATTGGCCGTGAAAGTCAAAGGTTGGAGACAAGGGTCGATTTCTGTTCGTGCCTGCTCTCACCGATCACTGTAGGACAACGCTAGCGACAAACACGCCAAAGGCCGACATGCCAGGTTAGAAGACGAAAACACTAGCCTTATGGGGCCAAGATAGCAAACAAAGCATCTGTAAAAGGACCGTTCATCTGACAACCCAGCGAAAAAAGGTATCACTTAGACTACTCTTGCATTCCTCTCGACTTTCCTGCGAGTGCATCCGGCAATGACTTAGGGCATCGGAGGGGCTTCTGACGCCCCGAGGCTAGGTTTTGTGTACTCCTGTGCGAGATATCCCACAAGGGACTAAGTGATCAGATCCCACACTATATAAAATCTTCTAAAAAGCTTCAAGTGTATTGTTCAAGCGTATTTACAATTCGAAAACAAGTTTAATTTAGGTAAGGTTATTTCCTCGATCTAACAGCTGCATCCACATTATATTAATTACATAAGGAATATTTATTCTATTAATTATTTAATTTATTCAATTATTACTATTCAATTATTTCGAAATATAAGGAGTTACTACGGTAACAAGTTTAACTTAGCTAAGATTATTGCCGATATATATAAAAATTGTTTTCACATTGCATCATTTACTAAAGGAATATTTTCTCTATTAATTATCTAATTATTTAAATCAATTGTTTCAAAATATACGGAGAAATTAAGGTAAAAATTGCATTCATATTATTTTTCATTAAGAGTGTATAATATAACATAAATAATTAAGTATCACCCAATAAAAATTAATTGCTGATATTTTCAATTAATTAATGTATTTAAAAAATGTAATATCTCTGATTAATAAACATGCATATGATGATATGAGCATGTCCAAACTATGTAGTACTTCATCCTATCTTTATTTATTACTCTCATAAGTATGGATGTAAAACTTTTTTTTATCATCTTCAACAAATATTTTCTGAAAAATAAATAAATAAACCGCGCATTTATGCGCGGGAGCTATACTAGTAATTAGACTGAATCCCTTTTATTATTACACCGTAATTCATAAAAAAAAAAAAAAAAAAAAAATATCAATACTTCATTTGTTTCAATTAATTGTCTACACTTTTTATTTTTATTTTGTGAGAGTACGTAAGATAATTAGATTGAATCCCTTTTATATACTCTGTACTCCAATATAGTTATACGGAGTAAGATTTAATTTGATAGGAGCAGTTACAATTTACAAGAGTATAGGCATATTGTGTATTAATTGGAGCAATTTTAGGGGTTCCATAGATTTCATCACACTCATATATTTTTCAGAAAAAAAATAAAATAATGATTTAAAAAATTTACTCTTGTTAAAAATGCATTAATAATACAGAGTATATAAAATCTATTATTGAGCCTTAACCTTAGGGTTGTGGTTGGGTTGACTATTTAATATGGTATAAAAGTCATTGACGCCATAAGCCCATAATATATAAAAGGATTAATTGTCAAACACCACCTTTAAAAAATCGCATTTTGTCAAACACCACCTTTAAAAAAAAAAACTTGTCAATTACCACCTTTAAAAAATAATTTTTGTTAAACACCACCTTTTGGCCTGAGTTTGACTTAGTCAACTAAATTCCGACATTTTTGAGGAGGTCACCGTGAGATACGTTTTTTCAAGTTGAAAAGACGAATTTCTAAGTTTTAGTGGTTAAATTCTTGGTTTGAGATGGTGTATTTTGGGTTTGAAGGATGATAATTTGAATTTGAGGGAAGTAAAAAGATGAAAATGAAGCAAAAAAATGTTAATTCCGGTAAGTCAACGTCGAAATTTGGTCAACTCCGGCCAAAAGGTGGTGTTTGACAAAAATTATTTTTTAAAGGTGGTAATTAACAAGTTTTTTTTTTTTAAAGGTGGTGTTTGACAAAATGCGTTTTTTAAAGTTGGTGTTTGGCAATTAACCCTATATAAAATCTATTATTCTCCGTGTCGCGTGCAGAGGAGTGATAATATATAAAAGGGAAAATTATAAATATCTACTTTCTAAAATATATTTTTTTAAAGTTACTACCTTTTAAAATAAAATTCTAAAATTACTACCTTTTAGAAGCATTTTTATTATATTTTACTACCAAAACACGTTTTTGGTTATTAAAAAGTTTATTTTTTTGCTATAGGAAACTAGTGGAAAACATCTTTATCACCGAAAACATTTTCAAACTAAAAGAATTTGGTCGCAAGGCATCCAAATTCCAAATCATCGTTTTATTATCATTAAAATTGGATTTTGGTTGCAAATTTTAAACAAAATGCTTTTAAAAGGTAGTAATTTTAAAACTTTTTTTTTAAAGGTAGTAATTTTAGAAAAACGTATTTTATAAGGTTGTTATTTACAATTTACCCTATATAGAATCTATTATCGCGTCCTTCAACCATCACCAGTAAAGCCGAGTCAGTCGACTGCTTGGAATAATAAGATAAATCTAATTAAAAAGTCCAAGATTTTTCGCTTTGTAATTTAAAATTGTTAGATTCATGATCGAGCTCGGGGCCACGTCTCAGAGTCGAAGAGGTGAAGCAACTCATGTTTCTGCCGAGTGCTCTATCCCCAAAACCAGCAAGGAGATACAGTGGGGGGTTCATAGTGTTCCATTGAACCCCCAAACAAAAAAAAAATAAAAAAAAATAAACACTATTTAGTGCATTAGTGGACTTTGGCTCGTGACTTTCTAATTGGGTCATAATGCCAGACGCACGACACTCGTATTAAATTCCAAACTACAAATATTAATGTGCTTGTTAATGCTTTGTATCGTTAATGACACTTTGCTTCGTATTGCTAATGCTATGTCTCGCATAATTGGAATTGGAATGTTTGGATCTTAGCAAAAATATTAATGCTTCAGTATTTTTGAGTTGTTGTCTTGTTGTTTTCAATTTTTAGTTTTGTTTAGTTTTGATATTTTATTACTTTACTATTGATAATTGATAAATATATCATTGTAATGATTCTTGCAATTTAAGGATACTACATGAAGAAACTATGAAAATTACTTAGGATATCCAGATTTTTGGTGGAGGAAAGTCACAAAATTTACGCCTCATAAATCTTCGCCACATTTACATGAACTCAAGTTGAAGATTATGATCATAAATCTCCAATTCAAGAAGAAACAAATGACCAAGAGCCTTCATTTATTCTGCATCTTTCAAGAAGCCTGACCAAATGAAAACAAGACCATCGATTTTGACACACTAGGAATAGTATGGGAGATCAACTGTTAAATGTTACACTAGTAACATTTATCGAGAGAGATTTTTCCTTACAAGTAGAAAATGATGATGTAATAGACCGATTTCAAGGTTTAAAAACTCGTCGTACTTTATTATCTCACGCCCTTTAATATAAAGATGTATTTTGTAACATTTGAATGAAAAAATATTTTTTTTTATTTAAAATTCGCTTTTACATGTATATTTTGCACCCCCAATCGTGATATCCTAGATCCGCCTCTGCCCAAAACCAATTGGCAATGGGAGGAGTAACCCCTTTGCTTAGCTAGTACTCAAGTCCCTTTAGTTTCGTCGATGTGGAACCTTACATCTGGTGGTCTTCTTCACACGCCCCCTCACGTGTAAGGTCCCGATATATTTTTTTTTTTAAAATAAAAGATAAAAGATGATTATATAATCTGCAAGTCTCCTTCACTGACGGGCTTTTATTTGAGTTGCAGCGGGATTATGTTACTCATTTTATTGGTCAGAAATGTAACCACTTTTTGTTAAAATGTTATCATACTAATAATGTGCTTAAATTTCCATTTTAGGTATAAAAATATCAAAAACATTTTGCACAAATGGTGAATATTTTACAATAAATTCAGAATATAATCCCGGTCAAAGAACTTCATACGACCAAAAAGGCCCGTTGCAAACAAGAATTTGTGTTATATAATAACTCTTCCAGCAAACGAACCCATATATGATCAGAATACATCAGTAAAGAATAGACACATTTCTAAAACTCCTTAATTTCGACAATTAATCAAACCCGAAATAATAAATATATGTAATACTACCAGATTACTCAATAACAAGAATTCCGACAGTAAAATGGCACAGGAACATTGTACATTTAGTTTCCTTAACAAGAATTCCCTTTAGTTTCGCTTTGACATGTAGGACGCTTTACATTTGTATTACACATTTCCACCGTGACTTTCGTGTATGGGTTGTAAAATTTCAGATTTAGTCGGAAATTCCATCAATATAACGTAATACTACTGAAGACTAGCTGGGCCCGCCACGTACCACTGCTCCCTATCTATAATAAAAACTCTTAATTAATAAAATATTGACAATTTATTTTTATTTATTGAAATAAGTAATTATGGAAATTAAAAACACGCGAATATTTCAATATTAATTATGCTTTAATCGCTACTTATTATATTCAAACTATGTATGAATTAAATATCTCGCAATTATAATGAGCTTTCATTAAACTCTATCCTTTAAATTATTAACCAAACTTAATGAATATTAATTAGACAATCTTAATAGGATAAAATGATTAAAACACATTAAAACATATTCACTATTTAGTTGGTTTTATGTGAGTACCTGCTTTATATCATCGGGGCTTAACACTTCAATAACTAAATAATTGTTTTTTGAGTAAGACGTATCATAATTTATTTATTGATAGACTATCTAATTAGAAAATTTATGTTCACTATTTAATACTTCTCCATTATTCTAGTAAAAAGATATTGATACCACTATTCATAATTTATATAATTATCGTTGTTATTTTTATTGATACTACTATTACTACTACTATCAGTTTTGTACCTTCAGTTCTATCACCATTAATTATTTTTATAATGATAGTCACATAGGTGATTTTTATTCCGTTTACTATGGTCGTTGTTCACGTAATATTATCTAATTTATTTCATCTGTATTAGAAAATTGTTTATCTTACTCTATTTTGTGAGATAAAAATGGGAAGATATCGCAAGCAATCACTAAGATAAAGAAGGATATTTTATTTAAAATTACATTACATGTTTTCATCTATTAAATGAATTCAGCAGCTTAATTTTAACACGTATCAATAGAACCTTTGATTTTAGTTAATATATACACACTCCATGTAAGTAGATTAATTTTTATTTCATCACTGTCATTTACTAATAATAGAATATTTTCATATTTATTAATTTATATATTTAAAAAAATATTATTTTTATTTTCCAATTATTAAGATTACCTAATTATTAACTTTTAGTGGTATTCTTTAGGTACTATTTTTTATTAGAAATATGTAAGTAAAATTATAATTTTTTCTATAGTTATTTAGAAATATTTTCAATTACTAATTTATAGAAAGTTAAACATATATATAATATTAAGATTATCTTTTGGATAATTTATAATTAGTTTTCTCTTAATGATATTATTATTAATTCTATTAAATAAATCAATGTCATCTAATTGTTTTGACAAATGTGCTTCCATCATTGGAAATTAATGGGTACTTGATCTATATATATATATATATATATATATATATATATATATATATATATATATTGAATTTTAATTCAGAAAAGAAATAATTTAAAAAGGAAATTTAAATATTTTTATTAAGCTTAACTTTACTTTATCATTATATTACATCACACTTATTTTTATTTTATTTTTACCTAGTTTTCAGATGCTCTCCTACAAAATTGACATGAACAACTAAATCAAAACTTATTAAAATGAAACTAACTAAAAGATCAAGTATTATAAATTATAATTATAATTTTATTATACAATGATAACTAATGACTTAATTTGAGAATAAGAAAATCAATGAATCTTGTATAAATATCTCTTTTACCTTCCATTTGAGATATTCATTAGTTTTGTTATTATTTTCGTAATCAAATTTTTTCAATGAGAATTTCAAATCTTAAACTTAATATATATATAAATCAGCAAATTACAAAGAAAAAAAGATCATCATGAAATGTAAGCTATGTTTAAATACAAATATGATAATGAAGAAATAAAACAATATAAAATTAAACACTCTTATCAAATCAAATATACCGTAAAAATAGAAATAACACAAATCCTAATAATAATAAAAGTATAATAAACCAAAACTATTTAATGTATAGCCTAGGAAGCCAAAGATATAGAGTTTATTGTTAGTTTAATGTAAAAACTATTTAAAAAATATATTACTTCAAAATTTTATTTATTTTTATTTTATTGTTAGTTTTCACACCTTCCAAAAAAAATATATCTATTTTTCCCAATTTTATTTTTGAAAATATAGAGTTTTTGTTATAATGTTTGATTAGATATTTTTAAGTATAATTTGATTTCGTTTAAGATAACTTTTTTTTTAATGTTCTACTAAAAAAATCTTGTCTTATTTTACAATCCTAATAATATTAAAATATCCAATTATATTAAAATTAATAAGTTCTTTTATATATTAATGTAATAATTTAGATTATATCTAATATATATATATAAAGTCGAAACCATAGTCTCTATGGTTGACATTAATTTGTCCTAATGTAATTGGTTGATAAAAAAATTATTATTTTAATATATATAATCTAAGTTAGGTCATTAGGAAAATTTAGTATTTAATTCTTAGTGTTATTTAAAACAGCTAATTCTTTATGATATTTAAATAAAAACTTACCAAAAAATATTATGACTCACATTAGGAAAAAATTAGTATTTGTAAGTTTATATTTGAAATAAAACACCATGAAAAACTCATAGATTTAATATCATTAATTTTATATCAAAATAATATTTTTTCATGAGAGTATACATTGATAATGTATGCATTGAGAATAATTTTATATTAATTGAAGTATGATTAACAATTATACTTAATTATGATTTGAAGAATTTTCGTAAAAATATACTCCGTATCATAAATAGTAAATGTATAAACTGGACAAATATTTAGTATACTGCTAATATGTTAAATGTATAAATTAAACTGGATAAGTATTTAATATAATGCAAATTTATATAAAATTAAATTTCTAATATAAATATAGTTGCTTGACGTGTACTTTCAGGTATTTACAACCATAGTATATTAAAATAATAAAATTTTTATCAACCAATTATTTTAGGGTAAATGTCGACCAATTAATGTGAATAATTAAATCAAACGCACTTTACTATAAAGCTAGCATTGAGTCAGCTAAATCAAAAACTTACTACTTATTAAGCTAACTTAAATATCAAACATCATAATTATTATTATATCTACTATTACTATAACCATTACTAATTACTCGAGTTTAAGATTAAGATAATTAATTAATAAATCAGTATTCTCTTTTACCTTTCACATGAAATATTCATTAGTTTTAAGGTCGATTTTGTAACCGGCTTTTTCTTAATTAGATTTCAAAATCTTGAGAGCTTAAAATTTAAATCATATGACTTGTACATACCAAAAAAAAAATCAGAATTTAATTGCTGCGTCTAAATAACAAACATGATGACTAAGTAAATGTTAAATCATAGTACCAACACTCTTATCCAAATCAAATACATCAGTAAATCCTATCTTTATACTCCCCACATGCTATTTTGTAACCCACTCCTCGAGTAATTTTCCTATAAAATTAACATGAACAATTAAAACAAAATTTACTACTATAAAACTAACTTAGAGATCAAACATTATAAATTATTATAACTATTGTTATATAATCATAACTAATGACTTGATTTAAGAATAAGATAATTAATAGATGTATATCTCTTTTACCTTTTACGTGACATATTCATTGGGCTTTTTATATTTGTTTTGTAGTCTGCTTTTCTCAATGAGAATTTAAAATTTAATCCTTTAAATTTAAATCTGCAGAACATGCCAAAGAAAACATAAATTTAAATAAGCTATGTTTAAGTAACAAACATGGTGATTAAAAATAAACTGCTATTAAATTAAACACTCTTATCAAATCAAATGTAGGCACCTTAAAAATAATAATAACGTAAATTGCATGAACTATATTAAAAGATAATAAACTAAAACCATATAAATAGTCACACTTAGGAAGAGGCTAAACTAAGAATTTCAATGATATATACAAAAAGGGTTGAAAAATTCTTACCTAAAAATTATCTAATGTATCATAATTAAATAAGGATAATTATGTTCATATTATTTATTTTCAATTTTAAAATTCTATGAAATACTAAATTAAACATGATTTAAGGCAACAATATATGTATTTCAATTTTGGTATCCTTATATTATTAGGATTCAAATAGTTGATTTTGGAAATATCTACTTTTAATTTTTTAAATTAATTAATAATTAATTTTAATTTACTAAATTGGAGACTTTGGGTTTCTACTATTATACTATATTATACTATATTATAATTTCTAATCAATTTGGAAAGATTACCATGTTTTCAATATCTTGTGCATTCTCAATTTCATATATTCTTCCAATTTCTAATCAATTGCATTTTTTGCACATATTATTAAATTATAATTATACTATATTTATATACTATATTATACTATATTATAATTTCTAATCAATTTCA
This sequence comes from Dianthus caryophyllus, assembly GCA_023091065.1. NCBI lineage: Eukaryota > Viridiplantae > Streptophyta > Magnoliopsida > Caryophyllales > Caryophyllaceae > Dianthus > Dianthus caryophyllus. Next base: position 7,000,354 of record CM041526.1, on the reverse strand, counting down.
TATATTTATACTATATTATTTGCACATTATTATTATTTTATAAATTATATTTATTAAATTAGTTAATCAACTTAAAATTTATTAACCTAAAATTTGGAAAGATTACCTCTAGTACATATCTATTCAATATCTAATATCTAATATTAATTTATAATTTTATAAAATATATTTAATAAATGTCAGACATCGTTTCTCAAGCCAGTTTATATATATATATATATATTAGATTAGATTACTTAATAACAAGAATTCCGACAGTAAAATGGCACAGGAACATTGTACATCCACGAATCCCGAACCCGTAGGGATAAACTAAATCCTAAAACTTACTAAAGTAGGCATAGCAAATATTTTACAAGAGTGAACGAACACTGCGTTCGTGTGAACGTATTCATATTTCTCCTTTGTAGCCGCCACCTCCTAAACAATCTCGTCTGCTGTCAACAATTTGCTGGATCTTCTGGTGCTCCAGTTTGGGGCATACTTGGATCCTATGACCCAACCCACCACAATAAGCACACCCTTTGACTCCACTCGCACTCGCAATCGCAATCGCCTCGGCTTCTTCCAACGGATCATCGAGCTCAGCCAACACCGGCGGAATTCGCTGCTTGGCTTCTTGTAGAAGATGCTTCAAGTCCAGCAGTGTCGTTTCACTCTGGTTTCTGTTTATAAATGTTGTTGCTATACCCTTCTTTCCACATCTTCCTGTACGCCCAATACGATGGACATAATTCTCGATCTCGGCGGGCATGTCGTAGTTGATAACGTGTTGGATGTCGGGAAAATCAAGCCCTTTTGAGGCGACGTCTGTGGCAACTAAGACGTCCTTCTTCCCAGATTTGAATGATTTTATCGCGTCTTCTCTTTTTTCCTGATCTTTGCCACCATGGACAGCAACCGCTTCAACTCCTTTAAGAAGGAGATACTCATGAATATCATCCACATCGTCCTTGTTCTCACAAAATATCAAAACAGGCGGTGGCGTCTTCTGCAAGCATTCTAGAAGGTAGACGATCTTGGCCTCCTGCTTTACGTATTCCACTTCTTGAATGACGTCAAGATTTGCAGCTCCAGCTCTACCAACATTCACCACTATAGGCTTCACGAGTGCGCTTCTCGCAAAGTTCTGAATCTTCGTAGGCATTGTGGCAGAGAACAGAACAGTTTGCCTCTGAGCTTTAAAATGATCAAAGACTTCTCTGATGTCGTCCTCGAATCCAAGATCGACCAATCGATCTGCCTCATCCAAGCATAGATACCTGCAATTGTCGAGATTCATACGCTTTTTAGCAAGCAAGTCCTTAAGCCGACCAGGAGTGGCAACAACAATATGCACACCGTGTTTAATAAAATCAACTTGGGTTCGCATATCAACACCACCAATGCAAAGCAAAGGCCTAATCTCGGGAAACCCATCGTCCTTGAGCGCGTTCAAGAACTGCTCCAAAACCTCATACGTCTGCCTTGCAAGCTCCCTCGACGGACACACTATCAACCCAAACGGCCCTTCTCCACTCACTATCGGCATCATCATCTCCTCCTGCATCGCCACCATTATTATCGGCAGCACAAACACCAACGTCTTCCCCGACCCCGTAAACGCTATCCCAATCATATCTCGCCCCGACAACACCACCGGCAACCCCTGCACCTGTATAGGCGTTGGCTGCACTATACCCTTCTCCTTTAGTGTTCTCAGCACCGCCTCCGGCAACCTCATCTCCTTGAAATTCTTTATTGGTGGCGGGATTTCGTCCCCTTGGACTATTATATGCCACTGTTTTCTTATCTTATCGCACTGCAATTTCGACATACGCCTTATCGACAATGGCGGCTTCCACCCCGTCCACAGCGGTTCAGTATAGGTAATCCCCTTGGCTAACTCACGCACTGACATAAGGGTTTTTCGGTCCGATAGATGCTCAATCATCTCCTTCTCCTGCAGCACCATCTGCTCCGTAGGGGTCACTTCCGGTATGTCTTTCTTCAGCTGCGTCGCCTTCACTAGTAAGCTGGGTTTTGCCTCCTCTTCTTTAGCTTTTTCAGTTTCGTTTTCAGGGTCATTGATGGCGGAAATTAATCCTCCCTTCCTCTGAAGAATCTTCTGAGCTTCCATTGCTCTTCTTTTGTGAACAGGTACGTACTCCACATAATCATCCTCGTCTTCTTCAAACTCCCTCTTATTACCATTCTCCATATTTTCTTCTACAATACAATGTTAAATCGGTAACCCTCAATTGTGTTTATTCCGTTGACAAAGATCATGTATATATAGTACATAAGACCCGTGCTAAGTTTTCCATAAGCTAATATTACCATAAACTAATATTATCATAATATAACCTTTCCTAATACCCCCTCAAGTTGGAGCATGGAGATCAAGAATGCCCAACTTGCGGATAAGGGACTCAAAACGATGTTGAAAATAAAGTCCATCTCGCAGCTCACCTTCCCTAATCGTCGTCTTCGTAGTACGGTCCTGTAACAAACAACGGGAATTAGTGAACTGGACGATGTAATCAGAGTTTGCAAGAAGTTGGGAAACTGAAAGTAAGTTGCACGACAAACGAGGCACATATAAAACATTTGTAAGGATAACACGTGAATTAAGACACACGTTCCCGACATGAGTAGCAACAATAAACTGTCCATTCGGGAGCCCAATATTACTAGGTGCAATTTCCCGAGGGTCGATCAAATAGTTAAAGGTCCCTGTAACATGACGTGAGGCCTGTGTCAATAAGCCAATCACACAACATACCACTTAGACGATCTTGGGATGCGTCGTGATCAGTGACACGAGCAGACGAGATCACATTCGCCCGAGCAACAGTAGAGGACCCACGAACCCCCCCGGTGCTGCTGTTAGCGACATGGTCTTGACCACTACCACGCCCTCGGCCGGTGCTGCTGCTAGCGGCAGGGTCCTGACCACCAGTACGCCCTCGGCCTGCTTCTCCTGGCAGAACACGGGGACGAGACCCCCACCAATCTGGAAATCTGTTAGTTTAAAAAAAACAGGACTTTAAATCGTGACCACGACGATCACAGTAAGAACAATAAAGCTTATCGTGCTCAAGACGTTGTTTTTCCCGGATAGCTTTCCAATCGGGACCCGAAGATGGCGGTCCAGGAACGGTGACTGCAAAGGCGGCAATGTCGGGGGTTTATCAGTGATGTCAAATGCTTTAGCAGCAGATGCTGGTTGCAGCGGTGGCGCGAGTGAAAGCGCGGAATTTGTCGGGTCAGAACGCTTTGATATGCGCCTTTCTATCGTTTCTAGAAAATTCAAGAAATCAGTCTGTATTACTTATGGACCCAACAATTTTGATCCAAAACAGTACATTGATTTCTCACTGAAATCCAACCTGTCAGTCACGCAGAAAGCGTTCGCTAAGCTGTTGTTGACCTTTGAATTGTTTATTTGGTGCTCAGACTTTGAATTAAGCCACACACACTCTTCACTTAAACCCTTACATTTGTTTAAGAGATGCATCACAATCAAGATGTGATACCGAAAAAATGTCCTTGTCACTTAGTATCAATTTGACCGATTTGCTATCTTAACAATATAGGTGTGCTGAATTAGAAAAAAAAAAAAAAAAAAAACTGCGACCGTTAGGGCCTTGTGTCTTTGGGAGTCCTACTGAACGAGATACTAGGAAGACGTCTTATTATAGTAATTGAATTTTGCATCGAACATGAAATTACACGTAGTTTATCTTGATCTAATTGTTATTCTTCCAAAGGCGTGGCCTAGAAGACAAAGAAACAAGTTTTCATGCTCCAATTGTATATTTATGTAAACCCTATTGACCTCCTTAAATTTGCCCTAAGCATTGCTGGACTAGCCTAGAACTATGTTTCATCGTGTTGTGGTACAGTGTTTAATTGTATTCACGTATCTGTGTAGGGGTTTACTGGCCAGTAAAATGCACGAGACTGCAAAAGCCATAGTAACTAATTAACCTCATCTATTTTGTTGACAAGTACGGCTTTGTTCTTAATGGTGCCAGATCCTATTACACAAATCGAAGGTAATGCTGATATATCTAGCTTTGATATGCCGTTCCATAATTATGTCTGAAGATCTGCTCGACCGTATAGCAGTGAGAAATGAGCGGATGTTATGTTCCACTTACCTTTGTGCTTTGGGTAATGCATGTTTGTATTTAGTGAAGGGCTGAAGGATATGCATTTGCTCATTTATCAACCATAACACTTGGCAAATCACCATTATAATGCTTTGTTACTAGACCATCCCGCCTACGTTGAGATCGAGCTGTTAAAGTATACACAGCTCTAGTTCTGCAAAGAGCGAGTTTGGTATCAGCCATTTGTTTGAATGGTTGGGGATCGGAAATCAAATAAAACTTTTAAGTAGCACATTAATGTACTTTGTTCCTTAAAGTCAGATGCAAGTTTTGGACTTCATTACATGATGTTTGAGTGCTGTACAAAACTATTCTAATGAAAATTGACGTTTTGGGCTAAACCAAAATGGTGTAATGGCCAACAGACAAGCGAATTCTCAAGTCCGACACGACACACGAACATATCAAGTAGTTTAATGCTTACACTTGTTGCTCTGTTGATGGCTGAAGTAGCACTGAAACTGACAATCAGTTGCTGCGATTTCTGAGGACTGCAACCTTTTTTTCCTTTAGTACCTGAGTTGTCTTGTTCTTTTTCTTTGCAGTCAACCTCCTCTGTTGAGTTCAATGGTTTATGAGATTTACAAAAGAACAGGTGAAGAAGTCTCTTCCAGCTAGCGCTGATCAAGGAACACGAGTTTTAGGAAGAAATTGCAAATGTCGCCTGACTTGTTTGAAAGTAAAGAGATCAGTAGCTGCATTTGTTGTCTAGGTGTTTTCGTTGTTTTAAAGTACAAATCATCTAATTATGCATACATACTTTCAATATATTACTTTTAGCTTAGCCAAACATTTGCCATTCATTTGTAAATTGGCTTTAACAATACATACTTAGTTCAAACATTTTCATATGACAACTTTGTATGCGTACGAGGAGTAAATTGTGACTAAAATGTGACCAGTATAATGGTTATCCTGATCATTAAAAAATGACTATTTTAGGAGGTTGAAAAATGATCAAAATAAGCATTGTAGTGGTTAACATTTCGTCACAATCTACCCAAGTAGAGGAAGCAAGGAGGGGGGAGGAGGTATTACGCTAAGTGGCTAATTGTAAAATGTCCACTTTCTTTATCATCAAAGTCTTCTTCATCTCTAAATCAAATCGCCTTCATTTTGAGTAATGGTGCTGAAAAATAAGTCAGCGTATAGACCGCCGCACAATTTTTAAATCGTATGACTCGCTGTACAATTTTTAAATGCAAGTGATGACTGGCTGTGACAAAACTTCAATCACAGTAATCAAGCAAGTAAATTTGTCAATGCAAAGAATCGCCAAGTAAATTTCATTGGGCGAATGCTTCATGCCATCCAAAGACTGAGATAACGAAATTGAAGAATTCAAATGAAAAGAAAAAAAAGATAATTTGAAATTTGGGGGGGTTTTATTTGACTAATAAGACAATATTCGGAATCCCGCCAGTGGGCGACATCGATTATTTGCCCTTGTGACGGTGAAGTTTGTGTTTTGGCCCTCGAGTTCTAACGTCTGAATGATAAGATATATAATAGAGAATACTAATATTAATGTACACATTAATGATATTGAGTTGGGTAATGGTCCTTGTATTATGGGCACCATGCATGAAAATATGTGTTATTTTGTTAATTAATTAATATTCAAAGCAAAAACATTTGACAGGAAGTCTTCCTGTTGTTCTAATCTTCCTTGCTTTTTGTTTTGCTTGTGTTTCTTCACTTCTCTTCTTCTCTTCTAATTGATGCTTTGCTCCTTTTGTTATGTCTTCAATCCTATTTATTTTGTTTTGGTAGTGACTCAAGTTTATCCTCTTTAATCTCTCTATTTCCGCCTATAATATTTCACACGTATCCACACGTTAATTAGAATAAACAGATCGATAAATATCATTGCGAATTTAAAGCTACGGGAGAGTAATAAAATTATTCAGCATGATATAAAGTTAATTATAAAAATATTGTAGAGCGACCTTTCTGCTTTCCATGTCAAGGCCAGCTCTCTTCTTTTTGTCATTCTCCCACTCGATGATCTTTGAATTCATCTTCTCATACCTAAATTACACGAGTTTCAATTGTTATTTAATAGACGACTTTCTGTCAGTTCTGTAGCGACCAATTAGAAGGACCAAATAAGCCTCATAATATACGAGTCTGATAACGTATTAAGTTTAGCTTAATTTAATTCCGTTCAAAACCAAAATTGAGTACATATAATTAAAATTATTAAATAACCATAAGTAGTACTCCAATTAGTCTAATAGGGTGAGTTATGTACCAATTATTAATCTTAGTTAAACGAGCTCTCTCCCATGCATCTGCTTTACTAGTTTCCATAGTTATGACATTACTATTTTGTCTTGGGCTTGATATTTCAATTGGTCTTGTAGAACTCCTCAATATTGGGCCTCCACCTACTATATATATCACACATTCAATAACTACAATTTAAATATGTTTTTGTCATTATAAAATAAAATATTATTGAATTGTCTTATCAAAGATTATACGGGGGCGGACCCAGAAAATATTTTTTGGTGTTGCAATATATTTGGATTTGAACACAAGAGATCATGCCGTAATGCTCTAATTCCCAAAGACCTAACCAACTCATCACTATCAACTTTGTTGTCCTAATCATCTCGTTATTATATATAATACGGAGTAGTTTCTAAAATCTTTGGGGTGCACTTGCAACCCCAAACGTATACATGGGTCCACCCCTGATTATACCACGATCGTCCTAAAATAGCAATTTGAAATATGTTAAATATTGCAGTGGTTATTTTCATCTGGTAATTTTTGTACGTAAATTTTACAGTATGTGATTTGAGATTATAATAAATTTAAATTATATAAACTAATTTTGAACTTTACTTGTTATTAGACCAATCTTATTAACATAATATATGAAACTGTCGTGTATATTTATTTTTCTAATACGTGACCCTAGGACGGTAGTTTGTTTTTTCAAAAAAAAAAAAAAAGAAACAATATTTGAAGTCTAGGGATCGAACCTTACCAACATCATTATTTCCGATTCTAGACGACGACCGCCTCGACAAGCCTCGAAAATCGGGGATTTCAAGAGGAACTTGTTGATCATTGTAAGAAGGTTGGTTGGAAGAAGGAACCTCCCTAAAACTCTCAATCATCCTTCTCTCGAATTCGGCTCGAGTTTCTTCCAAAGAATAGATTGCATATGCTGCTGCTGCAATGCTTGCAGCATACTCACTTTCCTTATCATTCTTCCTTTCCTCTAATCAAATTAAAATAGTCAATATTAATTTACTAAAATCGTACGCGTTCTGTTTTAATCAATTGTTATCTATGTTTAAGACGAATTTATTATATAAGCGTGTTGGAATTTGGAATAGTATAAGTGAGAAAGTGGAGAATAGAAGGAAATAGTTTATGAGTGATTGATAGTTTGTATTAAATTGAATGAATATGTGATTACAATGATTATGATTGTTTATTATTGATTGAATAATAATGTGATTTTTCTGATATTCGATAACTTAGGATTACATCTTTATTTATAGGTGATCTGTGTGCCTTCGTATACTAAGATATCTGCAGATACTGTATGTGAAGAGATACATTTCTTCATCTAATAAATACGTTGTTTAGTATGTATCTCTCATCGAGAGATATAATGTTTACTTATGAGGGGATATAATGTTTAGAGTAGATTAAATTAAATCTTGCATTACGGAAAAGTCTCATTATTTCAACACTCGCACTTTGGCGCGTAACTCCAGAGCTTGAGTCTTAGAAACTCACCAATCATCTTTACGTGTTGAGGGGATCGACAAGCTCCCAAGTGTTATTTTGTTGATCATGCCGATCTCATTTTCATTGTTTCACCCTTCACTCCTTGGTCTTGGCGGCTTCCTCGTAGTTATGTGGTTCATTAGTTGCTGAATAACATGATTCACACAACTCGGGATCCAAATGAACAATAGGACAATTTTGATATATTTGGGATAAAGATTTTTTCCCATGGGCCTGTACCATTTTCATCATCTGAATCAGAGGATTGTAATTCAGGTACGTTGTCTTCCGATGTTGATGGAGACTGTTCATTAGCATTAGTTTGAGGAGTACTTGGTGTGAACTCTATTGGTTCTTGCTCCGTAGATGTATTCAAGAATAGAGAAAATGCCTTATTTTGCATTTTGATTTTAGCAATTTCCCTTTTTTGTGAATCATATATAATGCAATGTTCATCTTTAAAGATAACGGAGTAACCATTGAGTATCATTTGAGGTATACTCAATAGGTTTTCACTAAGATCAGTCTTAGAGAAGGCGTCGTTGATAAACTTAGTTCTTTCTTAGTTTGGACGCAATAGTTCACTTTTCCTTGGGTCTCTAAAAGCGGCTCCATTTCCCACACGAACATTAGACTTGTTTGAAGTATCAAGTCGGTGAAAATCTTCTTATCATAAGCCATGTGATTTGTACAACCTTTGTCGATGAGCCATTTTGCTCGTTTCCAAAATTTCCATTCGACAAACTTGAAATAGATGATCCTCAATTGCTTGGTGAGTATTTGTTTCTTCAATTTTTCGGTCTTGTTTAGATTTTTCAATATGGCGAACTTCTTGCAAAATCGGCATTGTACTTTTGGTTTTCCTTAAACCAACATTTTGCTCTAAATGATTGGTTTTGCATAGTACCACATGGAGGAAATTTTCCACGTCTGGTAGAAGTATTGTTACCCTCCATATGTTTATTTTTACCTTCTTTTAGATAAGGTAATCTTGATTTGTGCTTAATTTGGGAAAGCACCCTCGCTTGGACTTTCATCGGCACGATGAATTTTCCTCGTGTGCTAACAAGGAACCAAACAACTCGGTAATACAAGTGTATCAGGATCTTTAAATTCTTCAATCATTGGCGCAATAGTATTGAATTTACTATTGAGAGTTGTTAGCACTTTTGGAACAATTGTTTTTCGCTAGTACTTTCTCCATAGATTTGCATCTGATTGACAAGTTCCATGAGATCTTGGCGAATATTCTTTAATGTTTTAGTCATCTCGCATTTTGAGATTTGCATAATCTCTTCTCAATTTATTGAGTCTTACACTCCTTACTTTCGGAACCATGAAATTCCTCTAAGAGAGTGTTCCAGGCTTAACTGCCGATGATGCGGATGATTTTTGGTGTTATCTTCAGTCAAACTTGACACTATGTATGTATGAAAGTGCCCTCGCATCTTTCATTTCATCAGATTTTAGTTGTTGTAGTTGTCGCGTGGAATATTCACTTCCTTCTACTTTTGCTTCATATCCTTTTTCCACAATCTCCCATAGATCACAAGACTTGAGAAATAGTTTCATTTTAACACTCCAATAATCATAACATTCTCCCGCAAAATTTGGGATTGCTGGGAGAGAAACACTCGAACTTGAAGCCATACTTCAAGAGATTGATATGATATGTGGTGGATATTGTTTCATCTTTAAGATCCTTAAAGGCTCTGGTGCCAAATGTTGGAATTTGGAATAGTATAAGTGAGAAAGTGGAGAATAGAAGGAAATAGTTTATGAGTGATTGATAGTTTGTATTAAATTGAATGAATATGTGATTACAATGATTATGATTGTTTATTATTGATTGAATAATAATGTGATTTTTTACAATATTGCAATGCCTTAGGATTACATGCTATTTATAGGTGACACGTACTTTTCATATAAGATATACTACGATATACACATAATATGAAGAGATACAACTCTTCATCTAATAAATACATTGTTTCGTATGTATCTCTCATCCAAGAGATATAATGTTTCACTTATGAGGGGATATAATGTTTAGGTAGATTCGTCGTACTTAACCTATTACGGAAAAGTCTCATTATTTCAACAAAGCGGAATAAATTGAAAATGTACGTACCTCTAAATGATTGTGATTTTGTTATGTCTCCAATTCTTGTGTACTCTATATCTGAAAAACTCACTCTTAAATACATAATGTTAGTAATTTTTAGGGTGTAATTAAATGTGATAACTACATTAACCACATAATTAATTGAGAGAAATAACATTATCCATTAAATTGGGTGATTTTAACAAGTTAAAATTGGAGTACGCAGTAGTAGGTTATTCGATCACGTATGTTCAAAATCCTCCTTAGGAAATTTGAACGTATACAAAGAGGTTGCTCTTAACGTTAAAATACTATAAAAAAAAAGGGTTTATTGCCAAACACCACCTTTAAAAAACGTATTTTGTCAAACACCACCTTTAAAAAAAAAACTTGTCAATTACCACCTTTAAAAAATAATTTTTGTCAAACACCACCTTTTGGCCTGAGTTTGACTTAGATCAACCAAATTCCGACATTTTTGGTCACCGGAGCACTTTTTTTAAGTTGAAAAGACGAATTTCTAGGTTTTAGTGGTTAAATTTTTTGTTTGAGATGATATATTTTGGGTTTGAATGATGATAATTCAATTTGAGGAAGTAAAAGATGAAAATGAAGAAAACGCTTAGAAGTCAACGTCGAAATTTGGTCAACTCCGGCCAAAAGGTGGTGTTTGACAAAAATTATTTTTAAAAGGTGGCAATTGACAAGTTTTTTTTTTAAAGGTGGTGTTTGACAAAATGCGTTGTTTTAAAGGTGGTGTTTGACAATAAATCCTAAAAAAAACAAATATAAAAATCTCTTTGAGTTATAGCATGATATATAATTACAAATTCTCACGTAAGATAATAGCAATTCATAAATATTGTTTGCTGATAAAAAAAATGTGAATTCATGCATAAAACGACAGAGTGTGGTGTTAAAGGCGAGACCACGTCAAATACGTGACAAGGTGATATTGCAACTCGATACCAACGGGCAACCGACAATGTTATTGATAACAGAATTTAATTAAGATGGTAGAAAACATGCATAATATATACTAAATGTATTTTACCTACGCTTATGCTTGTGATGATCCATAAATTTATCTTCTTCACCAATTTAATTATTTTAGTCACTTTGGAAAAACGAATGAAGTATTAAGAGATTGAAGATTGCACATCATGCATATTTATTCTAATTAATTGTATAATATAAGGAAAATATACTTTGTTAGGTGTTGACAAGTAAAGCAAAGCATCTTTTTCTTTATCTTTTTCTCCTATTGTTTCCTTAAATTCACACGCTATTTTCTTCAATTTCTATGCAATTTATTCAAAAACTATTTACTTGGCTTCATCTTTGGTCTACAATTTAAGCTCAAAAATTGATTGATGAAACAAGTACTTATTTGGACAATTAAATATTTTTTTTTGGAAAAATTGATTCAGTTGAATACTTATGAAATCGTCGTAGAGTAATGTTTATGAACTTATCTCCTATTTGACCGTCTTATGCTATACTACGTTCCTCTGGGTTAGAGCTGGCCAAACGTGCGGGCCGGCCCGGGCCGCCTGAGGCCTATTTTTAGGCGACCGCCTTAAAAGCCCTGTTAGGCCCTTCAAAAGTTAAGGGCCGGGCCCGGGCCCAATTTTTGGAGCCCGGCCCTTAAGGGCCCGCCCATAAAAGTAAAAAAAAAAAATTGTAGAGGGCCCTTTAGGCCCGGCCCTTAAGGGCCCGAGCTTCAATTTTGGAGCCCGGCCCTTGGAGGGCCGGCCCTAGCCCGGCCCTTGGCCACCTCTACTCTGGGTGAATCGGCCACTGGAATTATAAAATTGGAGTTCTAGCGTTTTATGAGTATCGAAACTTATGCTCCCATATCATTAACACAAACATCAACTTCTAAAACATCAGCACAATCTTCGTTTGTGTACAACCTAAAATAACCAGTCACGGTATCAGACTGAATTTGAATCCATATAATTTGATGATACATTTTTGTGCTTTCATTGTGTATTCGTGTGTGTGCGTATATATATCCAGTTATCCACCGTCCTCAACTGTGTGGTGTTTGCTTGGTGAAGTTCAATGTGACGTATCTTGTATGCACGAACACTTAAGATCGCCGGTAAAAGTTTCAAGTTCAAGGTTTGGCGTACTTAGACTGGTGCACCGTGTCCACCATAGCTAGGCTCGACAGAAAAAAATTGCTCTGCTTTCTCAACGAAGATTTCGGGGAACCTGGCAAACAAAGAAAGGGTAGCCGAAGCCTCTAGCGAGGTCTCCGATTTCAGTTTCAAAGTCAAATCTTCAGGATATCTACTGATCCTACTATCTTTAGGGTTCCGCAACTTGCTGACTCTCGTAATGCCTTTGGTTGTCGAGCGAGTATTTCTTGCGGTTGAACGAGTTGGTTTCCTAGGCTCGAGAGTCGAACTTGAGGTTATATCTTCGGCCACAAGGTTGTCAGTAGGGGAAATGGATCGAGCGGGTGGTAAAATACTTTTTGAAGACTTGACTAGGGAAAGAATCATGTCAGTGCTAAGTTCTTGTTGGACGACGTCTTTATTTTGTTCGGAGCCAAAACAAGCAGCAACCAGGGTTCCCGAAAGAATCGGCATCAGTTCCGGGTCACTAAAGAAAGCGAAGGGTAGATCGCAGACCTGACATTCATTCACAGGGTTCATTGTCAGTATTTGTTCATACGGAATTGTAAGTAAGATCACAGGTATTGTGAATCGTTCACTGACCTTGTGGAGGATTGTCGGACTGTTTCCCCAACGAAGGACTGCTTGATTGCCGGGGTGAAACAAGGAGAAGTAGCCTAGAAGCAACAATGACTCTAGGAGGAGCAATCCTACCTGAAATTTCAATTAAATTGCTCAATTTTCAGTTTAAAGTTCCAATAACGGTTGGCATAATTTGGCGTTTGATTCAATATGAGAAAGGCGTTAAAATTTTGAATGGCTAGAAATATCTTCACATGAATCACCGAAGTGGTCTTTTTTTTTTTTAGTTACTTATAAGCGTAAGGTTTCATGCGTTTAAAGAAGGCCAATGACGTGAATGACCGACGAAGATGACATAATGAGAGGAGAATGGGCAACTAGGAATGGCAATAATATACGATAATACGAAAAAAGTAGCATACATTGATTATAAAATAAGCATACACAAGTACCTGATCACTTGCAAGTTTCCAACTGTTGGTACAATGCGTCAGCAAGAAGCTCATGAAATGGAAAAATTCTGTCTTTAAGTCTGGTCTTGCCTACACAATATATCGATTAACACGTCACTATTTGTGACAAAATAGTGATAATCTACATGCTAAAAAGAGTAGTGATGTTTCCATTTCAAATGGAGCCTTAAGTGTCACTATTTTCAGGCGTTGTAGTAGAGATCAGTTAATGGAATTACCGACAAAATGGTACAATGTGTTATTCAGACATAAGACTAAGCGATTGAGTTATTGGGATAAAGTTGAAGTATATGATCAGCGAGATCCAAATATCACCGTATGCAGCGTTAGCAGATGCACCAGCTAGCTACGACTATAAACAGACAGAAGAAGCGCTTACAAGCATTTGCTGCATGAAAGTGATGTCCATTAACGCCAGATTGTTCAAGACCTTCAATACACCAGTTGCTACTTCCTCAAAGTTCGAAGGGAGCACATAAGAGCCCTGCGGTAGATTAGATTTGATTATGATTCTTGCGAGTTATTACACAAACTGAACATAAATACCAATGAAAGGCACAAATCTAACTCACTGCAACTAACCAACCTCCGAGGACAAAAAAAAAAACCTGGCTGTATATTCATTTAAAAGTTTTTATATTCTCGATAACGAGACATGACCAGTTATAAGTTTCTATTTTCGCAATATGAATTAGATCATCCCAACCAACTTGAATAGAATAAACAAAGACAAAAGCAATCACGAGTACAAATTATCTGAAAGAAGAAACGCATGCCGCGAGAAAAACAGAAGTAAAAGAGCACCTGTTCAGAAGATTTACTGTTAGCCTGCAGCAGCACAGCCGTCAGCAAAGATGGAAGACTGACTAGGCCAGTTTCGGAAATGGCAGAGAGAACAAATGCATGTGGCTGTTTGAGTCCGTTGCTCTGCTCATTTCTTATTCCTATGCCAATACAAGAGCTTTTATCTTCTTTCGGAGATATTTTCATATCGGGATTGTTGGTTTCCGAGGAATTCTTAGAGTCGACAAGTCCAAGTACCATCTCATTATTATTGCAATTTGAATCGTTAGGATTACTTGGTAGCTCAGCAAGCTTTGACTCGTCCTCGGGTTCCTTTTTATGCAACTCGCCAAGGTGTTCAGCTTCTTGCACATCAGACGGCAAAGACGAGTCCTCGTCTCCGACTAAAGCACCCTGTGAACCATTTGGTCGACAAGATTGGTCTGCTTCGTTTTCAGACTTTCGAGTACATTCCCAATTAATGGAAGAAACATCAGATTGTCTAGATGTCAAAACAACCAAGAGATTTATACTCAGCAGTATGGATGAAGGAAACGGCGACCCTTCCACTTGCGGTCTGTCATACAAAGCAAACAGATCCCGTAGTCGATGGATAATTTGATAACAAACAACAAGTTCTAATAAACCATCCTGCATTTGACGTTGGCGTTCATCGGAAGTAGGAAGGCCAATTATCATCGTCACAGTGCACAAGAAACCATCTAATACTTCCGAGATGGAATCAAAATTTTCAGAAGAGGTTTTGGTCAGCTGTGAACAGGAGCTACTACTGCCAGAAACGTTCAAGGAAGCTGCAATTCTGATGTAACTTTCTAATGCAGCAGACAGCATTGGGATTAAAGGAGGTAGGAGGTTCTGTGAAAGGAAATAACTTCGGTTTGCAGGCACGAAGAGCACAACTTTAAGTAGCCTGAGAAGATATATGGTAACTTGAGAAGCTTCAGGCTTTGACACGTGAGATGCAGGCAAAGCGGAAGAGATGAAATCAAGCAGACCAGCCCTGCGAGAAGCTTGCAGTTCCAGTTCCTTTCCTTCCAAAAACTGTCAGAAATCGAATAAAAGAGGCATGCTTAGAAATTCGATTTGCTAAAATTCTCTAGATAAAGAAGATAACTAACAAAAATGCACTACTATAGTCTTCCTCTTGTTTAACAAGTTGAATCATGCAATCAAATATTTTAAGCACCACAAAAAGTCAACGGTGACGATAGGGATAGAATGGAGGGAGCAAAGATTCAATCAAAAGAATACTGGAGGTAAAATGGAGCACAAAGATATCAGACCAAACCAGTAGAGCAGGGGATAAAAATGAAATGGTTAAATCAAACCGTAAAATCATTTATGCCAGTACCTTAATCATTTCTGCAGATATAAGACCAATACTTGCAGCTCCTTCCTTCCTTTCCTGTCGAAGTCTTTGCAATTCCTGGAGCCA
Source organism: Dianthus caryophyllus (assembly GCA_023091065.1). Classification (NCBI taxonomy): domain Eukaryota; kingdom Viridiplantae; phylum Streptophyta; class Magnoliopsida; order Caryophyllales; family Caryophyllaceae; genus Dianthus; species Dianthus caryophyllus. The sequence continues at coordinate 6,984,917 of CM041526.1, read as the reverse complement.
CCTCCCGATTTTCGCTCTAGCAGTTGCCATACCAGTTCTATATCCAATGCCAGTGTTTTCCGTAACGGGTATTTCAGGATAATCGTGCTTCAGAGCCATAAGCCTCTGCCTAATTTTCTTTATTTTCCGCTTCAGAGACTGATGCATACTGCTGCCAGAATTCACAGAACTAAAATTCTCACAGCTTGTAAGAGTGTTTTCTTGAATATCGTCGACATTGCCAGATGTTGTTGACCTTCCTTGACCTTCCCTATTTACCACACGGCGCATTAGAGGAGACAATTGATCTCTGAAATCCATGGACGCTCTCTCTCTTATCTGCTCAAGGTAAACTTTGCGGCGTTGTTCACTTTCACGAAGTCTTTCAGCCAATCTTTGTGCAAGAAGTTCGGCTTCTTCCTGTTGTGCTTTGGCCCTCTCTTCCTTTCTCCGAAGTTGTTCCATAGCTCTTGCCTCCCTTGCAGCGCTTGACGCCTTTCTTTCTTCTTCTCTTCTCAGTAGAGCCTCTTCTTTTCTCTTCTGTGTTTCAGCTAGTCGCTGTAACTTCTCAGCTTCGATGAGCTTCCTACGTTCCATCACAGCTTCTTCTCTGGCTACATCTTCTTTCTGTTTAGTTTTCAACACTTGAATCTTTTCGGCCCTCCTCAACTCCGAATCATGAAGCTTTTGACGTAACAGAAATTTCTTATTTTCCTCATTTAAAGAAGTTATAAAGCGCACCTCGTTGACTTTGTTAGTCTCGTCACCAGCTCTTTTCACAACCTTAGCTATATAAGCTTCATGCCGAGATTCACTTAACTGATGACGAGCATGCATTCCCTCTTTTAACTTCATACTGCGAACAGCTTGCCGCTCACTTACACGGTTCAATTTCTCAGAAGTACGTTGAAGCTTCTGCATTCTCTCGCTCTCCAATTCATTTCTGATTCTCGTAGCTCGTGCATGCTTCTCCTCAGCCTCTTTTTTCAAATCCAAGGCAGTCTTCTTTTTCTTATCGGGGGACATTAGTTTATCATGCAAAATTCTTGCACGTTCAGCACTTTTCCTGCTCATGCAAGGGGAATATGAATGACGACATGAAAGGCGACATGGAGATGCAAGTATTTCCTCCCAATTTCGCTTCTCCTTCCAAGCATCCGCTGGTTTCCAGGATTGTGATTTTCTCCTATCCCTCTCCTTATCTTTCTCACTAGCACCGCTATGTCGTCTAAGAGAATCAACAGATTGATTCTCCAAATCTATCGATGATCCTAGTTGTTGTTCTGCCCGTCCTTTGCCACCAAGAGGAGAAGCGGAAATAACTCGAGGAAGCTTGTTTGTGTTTGGATCAGAAGAAGTCGACGGAGAAAGACGACCATTTTGCAGCAATAATTTGCTCGACCTCCCCGAATCTGTACTTCTCCGCTCCCGGTTCATATTTACAGACGCATTAGGATCAGAAGTAGATGGAGAAAGGCGACCATTTTGTACCAATATTTTACTAGATCTTCCAGAATCACTACCTCTCCGTTCACGGCTCATATTTACAGAAGCATTTGGATCAGAAGTTGATGGAGAGATACGACCATTTTGTACCGAGAGCCTGCTAGACCTTCCTGAATCTGAACCTCTCCTTTCCCGGCTCATATTTACAGAAGTGGCATCGCCTATTCCACTCTTCCTTCTTAACTTGGATCTCGAATCAGATGTATCAGCGATTATTGGCCTGTTATGTGAATCTGCAGGAATCGATGAACAGGTCGAAAACTGAGAACCGGCCGCACCAACTTCGCCAGTGGTGCGCTCTTTTGCCCTCTTTTCCTGAACTTTCTTAAAAGCCTCTAAAGACGAGGACAATATTTCTGCTCTATGTGGTGAAGTGGTCATTCTACGAACCTGCACCAAGCAACAATTAGCATAGCAATCATAAATAGTAAGACTTTATTCAATTGTATTATGCTAAAAGAGAAGGGAGGAGAGGTTAGATGTCGGGATGGCATGCTAGAGCAAGGTTTGAGAAATACTCAAGTTCACTTCAGTCATTCACAATGGCTTTCTTTTTGTACTCCCCCCACATCATATCAAAATGTCTTTCCTTTGGCTGATATATAAACCATTTTAGCGAATCACATCATATATCCAGTGTCCTCCTAAGCTTATTCGACCAAAAAAAGGAAGTATATCGAACTTAAAAAAAAGTTGATGTCAAAAATGTGACGGGAAATCAGAACTGGTATTTGGAGGATGCCACAGCCCATTTTTAATGACTTTCACCTATCCTAGAGAATTTCATTTGTATGGGGAAGAAAACATACGTAATACATCACCGAGAAAAACTAACCTCCCAAGAGAGTGCATGAGGTCTTCTGTGATCGCCCTTCATAGTCAGCATTGCACCACCTGTTGATTGAGATGAGATCTTCTTCATTTTATCAAACTCCTCTACCCTTAAGTTGAGCTCTCTAAAATCAGACTCAGCTTCTTGGAGAACAAGAATCGCCTCTTTGACCTGCTCCAAGTCACATTCTAGCTCACATAGAAGGTAAAGCTCATCTACTGCCCTGTTCAGATTCTCGAACAAGAAAGACCATAATCGCTCTCTGAACCTCTCTTTACTCTCACCTTCTTCTCGTTCTCCAACGGTGTTAATAATGGGTGCAGTTGATAAAGTATCGTCAGTTGTGACATTAGGCATACTTTTATCGTCTGTGACTGTAGAGTTAGAGGACCTATGAGCCTCTAATCGACACTGTTCAGATGATGAAACCTCTGGATCTTCGACGATTATCACTTCAACATCACCATCATCAATGTTCACAGAAGACAACTCGGTGCCATCAACGTAAGGCGGGAGAATGGGTGATGACACTTCACCTGTTTTTGTAGGCGTCTCATTAGATGAACAAGGAAACTCAAGAGATAGTTCCTTATTCAGAGATTCAACATCATCGCTTGCTAATTCCTTACTATCAAAATCATTAGCCGTACGACAGGAATCATTAGCCAAATCATTTGCTAATGCATATCCATTCATATTGGTAGCTGTAAGACAGGCGTCACTAGTTGTACCAGTAGGCGTAAGTATCTCCATGGAAGTTGAGGCCACTTCACTCACCTCTTTACAATTATCGTTGAGAGAATCCTCAACAGGGTTCAACATATTAGGACATGCTTTACTCGTTTCATTAGGTACTTCCTCAATATCTTTGCTAACTACAGGTAGATCCTTCGATGAGTTACACCTACTCAAGCGACACGTTGCCAAATCATCATCTCCGATTTTGCCAAACCTAATATCAGAAACAGCCGAGCATACACCATCTGGGGCAAGCACGTCATCATCTAAATCGCCCCACTTAATTTTGTGCATGATGTCAGGCTTCTTCTCAACTAAACTTCCGCCCAACGTGGAAGTACTTACCGAAGTAGTTGTTGTTAAGATATTTTGAGAGGGCATTTCCTCAGCCACATTGTCGCCATCAACAGCACGATTATCAGGGGAGAAACTATCCTTCCCATCCTCCTTAGAAGTAGAGGAATGACCTGTTACGCTTCTTTGAACATTATCTTTCGCTGGTCTCGGTCCGTTCTTACTATCAGAATCCCTGTTTCTCCCATTAGATTGCTGTCTTGAAGTCCCGCCAACCCAATTTCGAATAGAGAACTTTGAGCTGCTTCTGTGCTTCTGAAGTTGAAGACACAATGATAGCAAAGAGAGTTATATACAGAAGATAGCCTCTATATTGAAAAGGGAAAAACATTCTAAAAAAAAAGGGTCGAAAGGAACTAATGTTCAGTATCATAGTTGTGTCAACAGGTACGTCCAATAAAATACAGCAAACTATATAGGTTGAGAAAGATTTCGCAAGCCAGGTTCAATATTTGGAAACTCAAATCTATACCTCGCGTATAAGCCTACATATTTTGCCATAGTTAAATTGGTACACTAGACAACAGAAGAATGGATATGGGATCAAGATAAAACTAACTTCCACACACAATCAATCTTTACCATGGCCTTATCAAATGATGATTTACTCGCATGATTTAGAGTATGGAATATGTACAAAGGTAACGAACGCAAAAGACCATCCTTTCATCTTAAAACCAATCCTAGAGTATATCGAGGAACTCAAATGCCATGTCCATTTGAGCAAATGGTCAGACCCATACAGGTTTAAGAATTAACATTCCGGCTCAATCAAAAGACGTCGCTATGTTGGATCAAGCCCTAGTTAACAGAATTCAAGAACTCATCTATACCCAAAAAAAAAAACCGAGATTCTGAAAAATACACATCAACCCATCCATTTTGACCATCCAATACCCTACTTCCAAAGCTTCAAATGTTTCATTTCCGAATTATCAAGCATAGCAAGTTAGGAAACAGCCAAAGTTCAGGACTTCTTTTCATCTAATGCCCACATCGTAAAACTCGAAAACAACCTCAAAATGTGAACCTCATCAAGACTACATAGACAGCTGATAACTATTACGAACTTATAAACGTATCTCCTCACGATAATTGTGCCGATGTGGGACCATTCCCCCACATGCTTATGGGAAGAGATACCTCAACACATCCCATGAATATCATCCTCTTTAGCCTTCCAATACATCATTCAACGCCTCAAAAAGACATCTCCGACAGCGAATTGAGTAAAGATTATATCTTTTAATGTCAAACATAGGTTACAAAACATCCTAATTTCTATACTTTATGAATTCATGTCTACATATACACATCAAAAACTTGAAAATTCACTATATAACTTGTGCAAAAACACTAAAATTAGCTCAACTCAATCAAAAAAATAATAGGGAATTATAATTTTTTTTTTTTTTTTTTTTACCTTTTTCACTTGAAACCACCCTGAGCCCTGATCATCTCCATCTACAACTCCTGTGACATCCATCTCAATTTCTCCAAAACCCTAATATCTTCCCCAATAAATGCATACACTTGATAAACAAGCAATTAATTAATTAATTCATAAATCATCCCATCAAAATTATATACACCATTTTGGTATGCAAAACCAAAACCCAAACCCATTTTCATATGACAGTTACCAACCTAAAATGCGCAATCAAATACACAAATTCTCGTTTAAGACGGATATATCATAAAATGAGTCGAATAATTAAGTCGTAAAAAAAAAGGTAGCAATCAAATATACAAGACCATTCAATAAATGAAAAAAAGGGGGTTTTGTGTAAAAGGTAAAGTATTTGGTAATTTGACTACAAAGAAAGTAAAAAAAAAAAAAGGAGCAACCTTTTATGTGAAAATGGGTGAATTTTAAGGTAAATTGTGGGAAAATATTATTATAGATAAATGGGTAATTCAGGAGAATGATGAATTGAAGAAGACAAATGTGAAATTGTGAAAGTGGGAGAGATGTTGTAAGTAAAACTGTTTTCTGGGCTTCAAAATTCAAAAGGGAGGCGATTAATCCAAGACTATCAACACCTTGCAAACGAGTATGGATCCTCTCCAGGACATCCATTTGTTATAAACTAGTGTTATGCCCGTGCAAATTGCACGGGCATGCTAGTTTTAAAATTTAAGTTAAAAAAATTAAATTAATGGAGTCGTTGTATATTGGTTAATGAAACGTAACCTATTAATATATATTTATATATTACTGGAAAGCATGTAAAATCGCAATATTATATGACAAACAAAAATAAGAGAGAGAAATTAAAAAATTAAGATTAAAAAAAAAATTATACGAAAGTAACATGGTACATTATACTATAATTTTTGAAAGACTTCCTTATAAACTACATTATTATTTGTTCTATTTGAGACCTGTTTTTCGATATCACATATCATAATCTTTAATCCTTTTTTACTGGGGACTCTTGAAACAGCCACATAAAGTTGACCATGAGTAAACACCGGTTTTGGAAGATAAAGACCGACATGGGCGAGGGATTGTCCTTGGCTCTTATTAATTGTCATTGCAAAGCACACCGCTAACGGGAACTGTCTTCTGTCAATTGTTATGCCCGTGCAAATTGCACGGGTAAGTCTTTTTTAAAAATTTAAGTAGGAATATACGAATAATGAAGTCGTTGTATAATAAGTTTAATAAAAGCGTCTTTTATAAAAATAAAATGTGTATACGCCTTTTATAAAAATAAAATGTCTTTTTAATGAAGTCATTGTATAATAAGTTTAATTAGTAGATTGTAACTCCATTGTTTTATATCCGTGTTTTGACATTTATTCCCGTACAAATTATACGAAGCATAATATAATTACAATGTACATTATCAAGTATTACACGAAGTAACACTTACTAATACTTGGACATTTGTGCCCGTAACGGGATTGCCTTTGCTTTTAGTCATTGCAAAGTACACATCCCATAATTATACTGTATCATTTTATTTTAGTAGTATTACCAAAATTATACATAAAGAAAATATAATTTATATATAATTTATTTTTTTCATATCTATTACGGAGTATAATTTAATTAGAAATTAAAGTATCGCGTACCATCTTATTGTTATATTGTTCACTTATGCCCGTGCAAATTGCACGGGTATGTTGTTTATAAAGGTCAAGTATAAATGTACAAATAATGTAGTCGATATATAATAGATATAATAAAAGCGTCGTTTAAACATTCAAATGTATATGTATATCATTGAAAAGCACTTAAAACAACGAAATTATAAACAAACAACCATAAGTAATAAAAAAATTTAAAGCAATACAAAATTTATGTCCGTGCAAATTATCATTATACAAATAATAAAGTAGTTGTATGTTCGTGCAATATCATTATACAAAAAAAATTATTATGAGCATACCCAAGCAATACAACTACTTTACGGAGTATTATTTGTATGTACTTGCAATATCATTATACAAAAAATTTAAAGTAATAATAATTTTATGCCTGTGTAAATAATCATTATTATATGTGAAATAACAATTTTTATGTCCGTACAAATAACAAATATATATATCCGTACAAATAACAAATTTATATCCGTGTAAATTATCATTATTATATGACAAATAATAATTTTACGCCCGTGCAATTTTATACCAGTGCAAATTGCAAACAAAAAAAAAAAAAACAACTTATTTTTTGAATGTATAATTTTATGCCCGTAGAAATTGCAACTTATAGTTTAAATTATATTTGAAAGTATAATTTAAATAGTAGATATGCCATATATAAAATTGATAAATAAAATATACAATACACTGTAATAGTGTTATAAAATATTTGAAAGTATAATTTAAATAATACATATGTCGAGTTATTTATGATAACTCATTTTTAATTGGGGTTAAAAAAATTGAATTTGTAATACATTTCTACAATAAATAAATTATTATTAAAATACAATAGCTGTTTGGACTATATACATATCATTTGGGCTTAAAATATTAGAAAATTGATTAATTTTTTTTTTTTTAATTTAGTAATGTTGTTAACTTTTTTTTTTTTTTTACTAATGTTATTAAATTTCCATTTAGTTTAAATTGATCTTGTATTGCATCAAAAGCCCAAAACCAACATATGACTTAAGCTATTGTCGTCAAATTTATTTCCCAACCCTACCTCCTCACAAATAAGAAATTCACAATTTCCTCCTTCAATCACTCGTTATTTTTTTTTTCTATCTTTACTACTCTCTCTCATTAATCCATAAATCTCAGATTTGCCAATAATCAATTATTGTCTTAATATTCATCTTCTTAATTCGTCAGTTTTTCGTCTCACTCTCATCTGCAACTATCCACCGCCATAAATACAATTTTCTTGAAACCCACCATTTTTTACCAATATTTTCGGTGTTGGATCGAATGTTTTTGCTTTGTAATTATCATGCACGAATTCAGCTTGTGAATCGGTTACATTCTCTCTTTTTTTTAGTTGTTTTGATAATCTCAATTAAATTGATTTACATTTTTTAATGGCTTCAATCCTCCCTTTTTTTTTTTTTCTCTTTAGTGATTTTTGATCGATTTTTTTTTTTTTTTTTCAAAAAATATCACCACGAAATTGATTTACATTTCTTTTAAGTATTTTTTTTTTTATGATTTTTAGTCGAAAGATGTGATTTTGGTGAAAACCATTGTCTTTTGAGCATGTACTCGCGTACCATCTTATTAAATCTACTCCGTATTATATATCGTCGATTTTTTTTATTTGCTCTTATATTACGAAATATTTTATTAATTATGTAACTATAATAATTTAATTGCTATAAAAAAGTTCAAAGTTTACTATAATTTATAATTGTCTTTAATTCTTTTGATAATTAGATAATTTTTATCTTTAGTTATGATCTAATTTTTTAAAACATGTAAATGCAAATTAGTATTGTATATTTGTATTGTATTTTTGCATTTCAATTTTTAATTATCTGTAAATTATACTTTATTTTTGTCTATAAATAATATCCATTACAGATAATATAGTTTATGTAAATTATGGAGTATTGTATTTTTTTTCTTTTTTAATGTTTTCTGTGTAAAAAAAATGAATAGAAAAAAAAAAGGTTAAAGAGATTCGGCTAACAGAAAAACACACAGAAATTAAAAGCAATTGAGATAGTGGTGGTCCCAGTCAATTTGGTCAACAAACAACCACAGGGTGCCACGTGTCCCTGTGGTTGTTGCTTTGTAAAAATGATGGTTGAGATCGGTTCTTGAGGAAATCTAAGGGTTGTAATTATTTGATAAAAAATAATGTTTTAGTGAAGGAGAGAGAAAATATATTAAAATATTAATGTATTAGAGAGGAAATGGAGAGAAAGAAATGGAGAGGATCCAAATTGCTTGCAAACCCACTTAGTAATTCCAATAAGTCTCTCTTAAAACGGGTTATCCGTCTTAAGCTTAAAAACGGGTCAAGTATCTATTCACTTGCACACATAAAACAAAACAATCTACTTTTTCCTACACTATTTACTTTTGTCTTATCCTAATTATTTGACCCGTTTTAAGCTTAAAACAGGTTACTCGTTTTATATGAGAATTTGTGTAGTACGAGTAATTCATGTGTACGGGTTTTAAAAACAACAATCTTTTGCCCCAAATTCAGCGTATTTAAGACGTCTTTAATTTGAGATGCAAAATGATCATTTTCAAAACTTGTGGTACGACTTATAATTGGTCAAACGTTTTTGATTGTATAAACATTGACCGATGATAATTCATTGTTACAAGTTCTCAATGTGATAATTTTTGTTCTCAATTGTTCATTTATGCAATATCTTTGATTTGAAACCAAAAAACGTCACTTTCAAAAATCGTGATCGATAGTTATGATCAGTTAAAGGTATTTTGACCAAAATAAGGGTTACAACATAGAAAAATAAAAAAATATAGGGTTACCAGGTAGAATAACATTTTTTTAAAAAAAAAAATTGTGAGAGTAATTGAACTTGAGATATATTGCTCAGGACGTATATTTTTCTTGATCGCTAGGACGAATATTTTCGGTTTTTTTTTGTTTTGTTTAGTTTTTAGTTTTTTTAGTTAATTTATATTTTGACGATCTAGAACGACTTGCAACGAATTTAAAACTTGTCTGATGTTTTTTCTTAAATAGAATGTCAAAAATATAAGTGGTGATTTGAAGACTAAATTAGGGTCCTTTTTAGCTCGTGGTTGAGGAGATGAGGTCACTTAAAATTTATTTGAATAAAACTCCTATTTACAAATTTAGAATATGACACAATGACACATTTTACTTTTAAATTAACACAAATTCTTGTTTAAGATCAACATACCTGTTTTAAGCTTAAAACGGGTCAAGTACCCTCCACTTGCACATAAGAAACAAATTTATTGCACCTTTCTAACCCCACTTGTCTTTTGTCTTATTCTTAATACTTGACCCGTCTTAACTTAAAACGGGTTGACCCGTTTTAAGAGAGACTAATTGTTAAATTAAAGGCTTATCAATGACAATTGGGTTGCTAATGAAAATTGTATTCTATTGGTTATGACAAAGGTTAGGCTTTATAAGCTTTGTACAAGATTAGCATCAATTTTTCTTGTAATACAAGATATAATCAAGCTATTGAAGTATACTTTAACATTTCAAATAATGTTACCTATCATAACGGGACAACAACACTGTATTACTCTAATGCCTCAATGACTTCTACAAAATATTTATTATGAGTATTAGATATTAAGATATGCGTAACCTTACCGCTATATATTAACATAGAGAAATTATTTTCGAATAATCCAAGGTAAAAATTACATTGGTAATTAACTGAAAGACGAATACCTTACAATAAGGATAACTACATACACAATCATGGTGTTTTGTGACTTTGTATTGTAAACTAGGTTCAAACGATAATAACCTAGTTAAGAACGATACAAACTTAATTCGTTCACAGGACCTTCGACTAGAAACAAATCACATGGAGAATTACGTACCTTGGTCCGACATGATCGAGAGCGGTGAGACGGCGTCGAAAAACGGTGGGGTTGGTCGGCGTCGGTGTAGTAGGGCGGCAACCGTGTAGGTGTACGGTGGTTTTATGTGAAGGCTTAGGTTTCTCCTCTCTTTTCCCTTTAATCCCTTAATTTGTGTTTTTACAATTATCTTATGAGCTAATAACGGTTTAGCACATTAATAAGGGCGAGAGGAGGACCGAGCTTCTTAACCTAATTAATTTAATCGGTCCGTCAACAATTAAATTAACTGGGCTACTCCCACTGAAAAGCCCAACTATTATATTTAGCTAATTACCGCATTAACTTAAGATTAACTATAGGTCCAAAATAACGTAATAATAATTAAATACAATACCGTATAAAAATTATTCTTACATTCTCCCACTTGGACCATAGGTACATCTTCTTACTGTTATATGCTGGTAAACATAAGTTTGCAAAGGGCGCTAAATCAACTTAATGGCTTTATCTTAATTACCTCGAGAGTCTTGAAACAACAATAGAGTAATGGCGGTTCCACATTATCTACTCAACATGGTTCCTTCCATCTACTCTTGAATCTTTGTCCCATGACAAACGATCCGTATAGAGGAGTAAGCATAATGGTCCCTTTAATGTCTCTAGGAAAAGACTATTTCTGTTTTCGACCACCAATCATGTGTACACATAAAACAATAATGTGAAAACAGAATAATTCGGAATATTCATAACATAAGGTTGATCAAAACGCAGTATCTTTTCAAAACACTAGCAATCCACATAACATAATACTAAGTGCTATTCTCAAGACCCATAAGGCTAGCATGCATCAATAATGTCTTGGGTAATAGCCCCTTAGTGAGTGGATCTGCAATTTTAGCACTCGTCGTAATGTGCTCCACAGATACTGTTCTCTTCCGAACTTCCTCTTTAACTGATAGGTATTTCATTTACATGTGTTTTATACCCTTAGAATACCTATCGTTCTTCGAAAAGAACACGGCCGCAGCATTGTCACAGAAGATTTTCAGCGGTCTTGCGATCGAGCTCAGAACGTTCAACCCCGAAATTAAGTTCTGTAACCATAATCCTTGATTTGTAGCCTCAAAGCACGCTACAAACTCGGCCTCCATAGTGGATGATGCAATAATAGTTTGCTTAGCACTTTTCCAGGAGATGGCTCCTCCCACTAAGACAAACACGTAACCTGAGGTGCTCTTTCGGCTATTCTCGCATCCACCAAAATCTGAATCAGTGTAGCCAATCACTTCAAGCTGATCAGAATACCTATAAGTGAGCATGTGACTCTTAGTCCCTTGTAAGTACCTTAACACCTTTTTCGCAGCCTTCCAGTGTTCCATACCAGGGTTGCTTTGATAGCGACCCAACACACCTACTGCAAAACTGATATCCGTTCTGGTACAGACTTGGGCATACATAAGGCTTCCAACTATTGAAGCATAAGGGATATCTTGCATTCTTTTATGTTCCTCATCAGATTTGGGACATTGCTTCAAGTTAAGCTTATCGCCCTTCTGAATAGGAACTATCTTTGGAGATGCATCAGATCATCTTGAATCTCTCTAGTACTTTTGAGATATATGCCTTCTGAGACAGACCTAATGTCCTCTGTGACCTGTCAGGGGATATTTCTATCCCTATCACATAGGACGCCTCACCCATATCTTTCATCTCAAAGTTACTAGATAAGAAACTCTTGATCTCTTTAAGTAAGCTCAGATCACTGCTGGCGATCAAAATATCGTCAACATACAGGACTAAAAAGGCAAACTTACTCCCACTGACCTTCAGGTATATACATTGATCAACAATGTTTTCCGTAAAACCGAAGACAGTTATGGTATCATGGAACTTAATATACCATTGCCAGGAGGCTTGCTTAAGTCCATATATTGATTTCTTTAATAAACAGACAAGGTCCTCTTTACCGTCTTCAACAAAACCTTCAGGTTGAGACATGTAGACTTCTTCCTCTAAACTTCCATTCATAAAAGCCGTTTTCACATCCATTTGATGTAGCTCTAGATCAAAATGAGCTACTAACGCCAAAATGATCCTTAATGAATCCTTCTTTGAAACCGGAGAGAAGGTTTCATTATAATCGATGCCTTCTTTCTGGTCGAAACCTTTGGCTACAAGGCGGGCTTTATGTCGCTCTATTTGGCCAAGGGAGTCGCGCTTGGTCTTATAGACCCATTTACTGCCGACGACCTTATGCCCTTTAGGTAGAGCAACTAATTCCCATACTTTATTTGTAGTCATAGATTTCAATTCCTCATGCATGACATCAATCCATTTATCAGAATCATTGCCTTTTTACGACGTGAAAGCGTCATCGGATCTTTATCCAATCCTATGTCAAACTCATCTTTGTAGCATATAAACCTCATAGTCATCTGAGATAGCCGACCTACGAGGTCTTGTGGACCTCCTTACAGGAGCCTCAGCTATAGGTGTATCTGCCACTTCAATGACTTCAGGGATGGCAGGAGTCACATTGATGGGTTGAGGTTCATCATCCTTATATTGTTCCCTTGCATCGACATCGTCGATTAGAACGCCATGATTAGAGATTAGAGGTATATAAATAGGAACCGAAATTTCCCCTCTAATCCCATTGATGATGACCTCATCAATTCTCCCACTGACTTCGCCATCCTCTAGGAATTTGGCATTTCCAGTCTCTATTATTCTTGTGCTGTGTTTAGGACAGTAAGACTTATACCCCTTTGATTTAGAAGCATACCCGATGAAAAACCCGTTAATGGTTTTAGAATCAAGTTTCTTCTCCTGAGGATTGTAGATGCGTGCTTCTGCGGGGCAACCCCAAATGTGTAAGTGTCTCAAACTCGGTTTCCATCCTTTCCACAGTTCAAATGGTGTCTTTGAAACTGCCTTACTAGGAACCCGGTTTGCGACATACACTGCAGTCATAAGTGCGTGCATCCACAATGATCTGGGTAAGTTTGTCATACTCATCATTGCCCTTACAGCCTCTAATAGGGTTCTGTTACGTCTTTCAGCGACACCGTTTATCCAGGGTGAACCTGGCATTGTGTACTGAGCGACAATACCCAAGCTTTCTAGAAGTTTAGCAAATGGACCAGAATGTTGTCCTGATTCATCATATCTACCATAAAATTCTCCACCTCTGTCAGATCTGATGATTTTCACTTTCTTTCCAAGTTGCCGCTCAACCTCCTTAATGTAAAGCTCTACGGCATTTACTGATTGAGACTTTTCATGCAACAAGTAAATATAACAATACCGTGAATAATCATCTATAAAGGTGATGAAATATTTCTCTCCAGAAAAGGAGGGAACATCAAATGGACCACATATGTCTGTATGAATGATCTCTAAAAGAGCAGTGCTCCTTGTGGCGCCCCTTTTAGTGTGTTTGGTTTGCTTGCCATTAATGCATTCCACACACGTCCCAAAATTAGTAAAATCAAGAGAAGGAAGAATGTTGTCTTTTACTAACAACATCATTCTTTCCCTCGAAATATGGGCCAACCTTTTATGCCACAAGAACGCTGAGTTCTTATTCGACCTTACACGTTTCACACCAACAATACTATTATCTTTAAATAAACTGAAAGAACCGTTTCCAAAAGTCACAGGAAAACCAATACTGTCCAGTTTGGACAATGAAATTAAATTACTAGACATTGATGGAACAAAATTGTATCCTCTAAAAGTAATTTAAATCCACTACTTAATTCCAAACTAAAACATCCTATAGCTTTAATGGATGCTTCAGACTTGTTTCCCATGAGTAGGTTCCTCTCATTTTCTTTTATGGTTCGGGTCGAACTTAAGCCCTGTAATGAGTTAGAAACGTGTACATTAGCACCAGAGTCTTATTGCCTGATGGACCTGGCATACTGGATGAGCTTGACTTACTGCTCGTCCAGTCCTTCCTTTTGGACTGTCCCTTTCCCTTAGAGCCCTCACTTTTATGCACAAAGTGCGCTTGAGGTATGTTATGCTTTTGAGCATTACTTAGGCGCGTGGCTTCCTGAACAAGCTTATTAGCAAGTTCATCCACTGTCCATGTCTCCTTTATAGCATTGTAGCTGACATGGAATGCCTCAAACTCTTTAGGAAGTCCCTCAAAGATGAAATGCGTTAATATGGGATCTTCAACTTTAAGTCCCAACTTGAACGACTTAGTGGCTAAGCTTTGCATATGCATTATATGCTTAGCCATGTCCATTTTCTTTTCATCATACTTACAATGAGACAGTTCAGTGAGAAGCTTTCCAATTAATGCCTTGTTAGAAGGCTCAAACTTCTCCTTAAATTTTGCAAGATATTTCTTAGTTGTGTCACATTCAGCCTCTGTAATTGAGTTCTTAATGTCCACGGTGACTAAACGAGAAAGGAAGAGCGATTACCATTCTTGTCTTTCCAATCCTTATACGTCTTAAGTACTGCCGCGTCCTTCTCATCAGACTTAGACACGGGAGGACCTTCCTCCTTCAAACAATCGCTGAAACTTAACATGGATATAGAGAAAGTTACAATCTCTATCCATTCAGCGTAGTTTGATCCAGTAAGTAGAGGAACAGTCGAGAGACAATAAAATAGCAATTTATTTTGAGCAACTTCATAGTTGGAAACATGCTCAACCATTAGTCTTTGAGTAAACACACAATTAGCAATAATGAATAAGACTTGTGCAATAATTGAGAAACCTAACAATTTTGATTAAACCAAGTACGGCATCTGCGGATAACCTATACCAGTCTAATCTCAATTAATTAAGTGTTCTACACTTTTATGGATAAGTCACTAATATCTGTGGCCACTGCGGGTAAGACCTAAGGGCTAGTAATTTATCCTCAATACTTGCTTATTCTGACATTCACTGTCTTAATTGAGTCCACTGTGGTGTAACTCAAGCTTAATGTGAATGTCTGAGGCTTATTTAAACTTTAATGAAATCAAAGAACATGAGATGGTCCACTGCGGTGTAACTCAACTCAACTTAATAATGATTTCACTCATTCATAGTGTAATAATTCTTTACTGAAATTTCAATCTCTTATGAATGGAAGCAACTGTATGTGCAACCAAACAAACTTACTGAGACATTTCAAACAATTATATCAACTATAAAAGAGCGCAGCGGAGGTATACGGGAAAGCCCCACAGAAAACCCCAAAAATTCATTGATCCGTTAAAATTATAAACGGAGTACTTACGAAGCCTAAAGCAGAAAAAAGGCTTCAAAAAGAAACACACCAACAATAATTTACGGCATCATCAACAATAAATCACCATTAATACTACAAACCCCTTAAAACAAAAAAAAAAACTTAAACAAAGGGCAGGAGAAGTCCATAAAAAGGACAAAATAGGACTAAAGCATCATCATAGCCACTTGTCAAAAATAAAGCAACAACAATGCACAGCAATACGCATCACCATTACAATTGATCATCACAAAACTTCATCATTATTACATTATCATCATAACCATTAATCAAAATCCAACTCTCCATAAACACAAACCATAATCAAAAGCATCATCATCATTAACCTCTTAAAAAAAAAACATTAACATCATCTTCATCATTACACCATCATCATCATTATACCATCATCATGAACATCATCATCAAAAAAATTTGCCAGCAACAAACATTACCACTTAAACAAAACTCCATTAAACCATTACATGACCATAATCATTACATGACCATAATCATTACATGATCATTACCTGACCATTAAACCAAAAAATAAAACATGCTCAACCATTAGTCTTTGAGTAAACACACAATTAGCAATAATGAATAAGACTTGTGCAATAATTGAGAAACCTAACAATTTTGATTAAACCAAGTACGGCATCTGCGGATAACCTATACCAGTCCAATCTCAGTTAATTAAGTATTCTACACTTTTATGGATAAGTCACTAATATACGCCGGTCCACCTGCGGGTAAGACCTAAGGGCTAGTAATTTATCCTCAATACTTGCTTATTCTGACCTTCACTGTCTTAATTGAGTCCACTGTGGTGTAACTCAGGCTTAATGTGAATGTCTGAGGCTTATTTAAACTTTAATGAAATCAAAGAACATGAGATGGTCCACTGCGGTGTAACTCAACTCAACTTAATAATGATTTCACTCATTCATAGTGTAATAATTCTTTACTGAAATTTCAATCTCTTATGAATGGAAGCAACTGTGTGTGCAACCAAACAAACTTACTGAGATATTTCAAACAATTATTTCGACTATAAAAGAGCGCAGCGGAAATTATACGGGAAAGCCCCACAGAAACCCAAAAGATTCCTTTGAAAAGAAATCAACTATAATATAGATCCCAAAAGAATTAATTAAGCAATTCATTAATCTAGGGCATACGATTCAACTTGATCCGATAATATTATAAACGGAGTACTTAAGCCTTTAATTATAACAAAACCCCTTGAATCAAACCTTCATTAACATTACACATAATCAACATCATTATAAGGCCGCTTAAACAAAAACCATAAACAACAATACACGGCCTTTAAACAAAAAATAAAGCACCAACATTGACATTAATCAAAAACAATGCACGGCAATTACTGCCTTTAATCAAAACAATACAGCCATTAACATATACAGCCATTAAACCCATAAGCTACGAAAAGTAGCTTGGTCCATTAAATAAAGCAATTCCATGAATCATTGCCTTTTACGCATAATTATCAAACTCCATAATCAAACTCTAAAACAAACATCATCATTACCAACAAACTCTAAAGCACGGCATCACCATTGCATCATCATCATCATCATATAAGCACTTATCCAAACAAAACACCATTAACATTACATTACACGGCTGAAAATTTTCAGCCAAAACAACCAAAACCGACCCAAAATTCTTGGTCTGAAACTGACCCAAAACTCCAGCAAAATTTTGACCCAAAAAACGACCAATATCTCTGCCCAAAACCGAGCACAATTCCAACCAAAAAGGACCAAAACAGACCAGAAAAAATCGGCCAACACTACAACTTTAATTGACCAAAAATTGGTCCAATAATATGGATGAGTTTCTAATCACAACAAGGCTTTGATACCACATGTAAACTAGGTTCAAACGATAATAACCTAGTTAAGAACGATACAAACTTAATTCGTTCACAGGACCTTCGACTAGAAACAAATCACATGGAGAATTACGTACCTTGGTCCGACATGATCGAGAGCGGTGAGACGGCGTCGAAAAACGGTGGGGTTGGTCGGCGTCGGTGTAGTAGGGCGGCAACCGTGTAGGTGTACGGTGGTTTTATGTGAAGGCTTAGGTTTCTCCTCTCTTTTCCCTTTAATCCCTTAATTTGTGTTTTTACAATTATCTTATGAGCTAATAACGGTTTAGCACATTAATAAGGGCGAGAGGAGGACCGAGCTTCTTAACCTAATTAATTTAATCGGTCCGTCAACAATTAAATTAACTGGGCTACTCCCACTGAAAAGCCCAACTATTATATTTAGCTAATTACCGCATTAACTTAAGATTAACTATAGGTCCAAAATAACGTAATAATAATTAAATACAATACCGTATAAAAATTATTCTTACATGTATATGTTATAATCTCAACAACAATAAACCTGAACTATTTCAAGGTTAATTTATATATATACGAATGGAAACTTGAGATTGGCATGATATGTATATTCGAATATCATTTCACTGAAATTTATTGTGAGACCGTCTCACCATATGAGACGAACAAGGCATCGTTACTTTTGAAAAATAATAAAGTTACTTTTAATATGTAATACGATTACGTTTTAACATAGTAGCTATAATATAGATTGACACCGACATATATAGTGTATGAGTGTTCAACAAAAATGTGGTCAAACATGATATTGACATGTGTTAGATAAATCACGTGACTAAAATCAGAAAAAAATAAAATAAAGAGAATAATTAAATTGGGGTTAATGATATTATTGAAATATAGCGTGTCTCATACTATGAGGCGATCTCATATTAGAATTACTCAAAAATATATAAAGTGATGGATGAGTTTCAATAATTAATTCTTACAAAATAGTCCATATATCTTGGTAAATTTAATAAAATCATGGTTTAATAGGATATGACAAAGATATGTATGTTCATCTAAAATACAACTTCGTACTAATATAAGTATTACTCCGTACTATATGGTATAGGTGGCCATGGGTTATGGTGAGCCGCCTGCTATGGAATAGACCTTATTTTTCAGACGCAAAACCGACCCTTTAAGATGAGAGGGCTAGCCTTAGTCGGGTCGGGCTATCAAAATGAAGGCTCAAACTCAACCCTTTGATTAGAAAATTACTTAAATGGAGGGGCACAGCGGGCGGGCCATGAAAATAGTGACCTGGAATCGGCCCATTATTTTGGGCGGGCCGAGCAGACTCTTGGCGGGTCAAGCAAATCAAGGCTCATTTTAGAGGTCTATGCATAAATGGACCCCTCTACCCTCTCTAACCTTTGCTTTTCTAATATAGCACGCAATATTATATTAAAAAAAAAAAAAAGGTTTAAAAATATATATATAAACCAAAAAAAAGGTTTTGAGAAGAGAAAAGACTAAAAGAAAGAGACCTAAAAGAGAAGCCAAAATAAAAAAAAAAACATGGGTCTCAGGTTCAATTCCCTCCAAGAGCAATCTTGTAGGAATATTAGAAACGTGAGGCTATGCCTAATAGATCACGAGCATGTCGCCTTAATAAAAAGGGTGGCTGACCTGGTGTATATGGTTTGTAGGTTATTTTGCACGTTCGGGAGATTTACCCGGTATGCACCAAAGATAACGACTGCGGGTTCTCAGGGGCGGGCCTGGGGGGGGGGGGGGGGGCATTTTAGGAAAAAACATTTAAGTATTAGAAGCAACAGTTAAGATACACAAAGATGTAGTAGCTGAAGTGGTTTGGCCTTCAATGTTGTTAGGGGTGGGCTAGGGTTCAATACCTATGATACTCCTTTTCTGTTTTTTAAATTTTTCCTTAAGCTATTTATATAATCTACGAAAAAATTGAATCTCATTCAGTTAATTTATCATCATTTTACCAAAAGAATAAAATTAAAATTATTTTCAAACTAAGCACTTAAATATATTTTGTCTCGTAATATTTTTCCATATATTCGTCAAATTATATTTTTTAATTTTTATATCTTATCGTTATCTATATATGGAGATTAGAGACCTGAAGATTAATAAATAATGACGAAACTACACCCAGTAATGGTAAGTTGTTATTTGTTCGTCTTTTTAAGCTTTTAACACGAATTTATGAACAAAAAAAAAAGCGGAGTTCATTTACTTTGATTACTTTGACAATATTTACCCAAAACGGATGTAAATTAGGGATATTCTATATGGTACCCCTCAGTTTTTTGACATTTTACATGGTACCCCTACTTTTTCAAAAACATACATGGTACCCCTAAATGTTGTCATTATCCGTAAGTATACCCCCGAATTTTGTTTTCAGAAAATTAAACTCAATTTTAAGCGTTAAATGATTACTTGGACGCATAACGAAGCTTGGTTTTACTTACTCATGACCGAGAGACTCTATTAGGCTCAATATTTATCTTAGATGTGATAATTTTATAGGAAAACAATAAATTATTTTTCATCAAATTTTTTATCGTATATTTACCAATATATATTAGGTTATAGGTGGATATTGAGCCTAATAGAGTCTATCGGTCATGGGTGAGTAAAAACTAAGCTTCGTTATGCGTCCAAGTAATAATTTAACGCTTAAAATTGAGTTTAATTTTCTGAAAACAAAGTTCGGGGGTATATTTACCAATAATGACAATATTTAGTGCATCTGTATGTTGAAAAAGAGTGCATCTACGTAGAAAGTCAAAAACTGGAGTGCACTACATGTAATATCCCTATAGTTAAATTAAGGCTTATGATACGTTTAATCTCATAATTTTCTCCAATTATATTTTCTAGATAATATATACTTCTCACAATAAATAAAGTATATTTAAGTTGTTTCATTGATTTCCATGCTTTTAAAAACGATTTTTGCAAAAAAAAATTCACAACCAATTTATTCATACCGTACCCCCAGGGACAAATCCTGGGTCCGCCACTGCGGGTTCTCCACGTTATTAAAAAAAATACTCCGTACAAAAAATGAATGATGTGCCAAATTAAACTTTGTTCATCACAAATTCACAAGTCACAAGTCACAAGAGATGAACATCTGCACACAACAACTAACCATTTCATTCTCAAACACCTCACACTTTTCATTACTTCTACACTACTTCACTTCTCTTTTATCTTCTTCTTTACTTTTCAATAAAATCTTACCTTCATAATTTTATCTGCTATTTTTTAAAAAAAAATTTGTCCTAGAAAATACTGTTGATGTTTTTGCATGGATGCATTATGCAAAAGTGGTGAGTTTTTTTTCATTAATATGATCAAAATTTTCATCTAATAAGCTTTCTTTAAATGCCATAATAATTCATCATAGTGAAGGGTTACTCTAAATTTCATGTTTTCTTATTTGTATAAATAGTACTCCATTTAGTAGCATTAATTAAACTATTACGACGTACAACAACTTTATAATACAGTACCAAATAATAGTGATAATAAATAATAAGGGAGAATGTATGATTAATTAATTAACAAGGTAATTATTTTTTATTAGTACAAAGTTAATAATAATAACAATAACGGGTTTTCTAAAATGTGCCATGAGGGCACGCGTTAGAAACCCAGTTATCAAAATTAATTAATTATTCTAAATATTATCTTAGAATTTTTTGAGAATTACTTCTGTTTTTAGATTCTTATGATGAATAGTAGGGCACATTTTAGGACTAATAATAATAAAAATATTAATTAATAAGGCTATGAATCATGTGATTGTGATTTTGTAGAATTGTAGTGATCATCATGATCATGGTCATAATTATCACCATTTTGTTGTATTTATCTCTAAAATTGATAATTATATTATTGAGCTTAATTTTGCATATTAATAATTAGTTTCCATCTTTCCTCTTGTTTTACAATTTTTGATTGATTTCTAGACTGTTGTATGTTTACAACGTGTTGTCTATCACGAAACTGCGTATTTTAATGATTACGGTGACTATTTGGTTATATCAATCGACTATAATAGTCACATTTTAATTACAAATAAACCGTTCGTCGTAGGTAGAGATTTGTGAGGATTGTAGTTTTATTAGAGTTATTGTTTTGCATGTTTGTCTGTTTATATTATGATTTTTTTTGTCATAGTAGCATGCTTATATTTATTAAATGCTGAAAATCTTCAAAATTTGATAGTTTTCCAATAATTAATTTAATTTTAATAGTCAGTATTTTAATACTTTTCCTTGTTTTTCATCTGATTAAATATGAGTGACTTTTTTTTTTTTTTTTCATGTGTAATAAATTGTATAACCATTTCATAATTTTGTTGTTGCTGAACTCATGGAAAGCCGGCTCGTTTTGTGTTTCTTGCTCGCCTGTTGTTGTATCCCGTCGATTTTAGCTCAACAAGTCGCAAACGCTACGCTTGGCGTTGATGGAAGTTCGACTATTGCTCAGACCGACGAGCATTACGTGTGTGCCACTATCGACTGGTGGCCTCATACCAAGTGTAACTACCACGATTGCCCTTGGGGTAACTCGTCGATAGTCAATTTGGTATGCACTCATTCGCTACAATTAGAGCTAGCCATTTATGCGGACCACCCCGGCCCGCCCACTAGGCCAGAATTTGGTTGACATGACCCGACCCGACCCACCAAAGCAAAGGGTTGTGCTGGGGCCTTGATTTTTACAATTTTGTAACCAATGGGCCGGGGTCGAGCCTTGATTTGAATGCCCGACTCATCACCCTAACGGGCTGTGCCCGGGCCAGAGTATTGAGGCCCGGCCCGTGGCTAGGTCTAGCTACAATACTTCTAGCTTGTCGATGATGAAACTTTTCCGTGTTTAACTAGGTAAATAATCGAGGCAGATGTTAATTGACGGTGTTGGTTGTTTCTTGTGCAGAACTTATCCGAACCTCTTATTGAGAAGGCAGTGCAAGGTAAAATACATAGACGTTATGTTCGGGCTTTGGTAATTTTTATTAAAATGTGTTAGCGCCTAAGTTTAATAAATTTAACTATATAGCTTTCGGACATTTGAGGTTACGACTTGGAGGTTCGTTGGAAGATCAGGTCATTTATGAAGTTCCGAGCCTTGAACTCCCTTGTCTACCAATTCGATATCAGTCTGGTGGATTGTTCGGCTTTTCAATGGGATGTCTCCCGCTTAGCCGCTGGGATCTCCTAAACCAGTTCTTTCGAAAGACGGGGTAATTAGACGTTAACTTTCATTTGGAGTTAATATAAAACAATAATTCTAATTACCTGAGACGGTTTTACAATAAATTATTGTAAAATGGTATCCTCGAAATATGTTTCTGTTTGCTGAACCCATATGTGTCACAGAGCTATTATAACCTTCGGCATAAACGCTCTTTACGGGAGGCGAAAATCTAGAACAACCCTTTGGACGGGACCTTGGGACTCGAGCAATGCATACGAATTCATAAACTACACGGTCTCCAAGGGTTACCACATTGATTCATGGGAATTCGGTACACTACTTCTCATTACATCGATCCTCGTCAATTGTCTTAATGAATTAGGGTCTCGTTTTGAACTTAAAGCGGTTAAAACCTTTCAGGAAACGAGTTGAGTGGAAGAGGGGTCGGTGCACGAGTTGAAGCAGCACAGTACGCTAAAGACCTGATAAAGCTACGAATAATCATCGACAAATTATACGAACAGTCTCAATTCAAACCTTTGCTTTTAGCTCCTGGAGGGTTTTTCGACGAGCGTTGGTTTTCTCAACTCCTTAGGGAATCGGGCCACAGAGTCGTTAATTCTGTCACATATCATATCTACAATCTTGGGGCAGGTGGGTCCGTTCGTTCTACATTCAATTGTTCGACATTATTGACTATTCCTTGTTGATCGTACTTATAAACTTGTACTGTTCTTTCACGTTGTGTCGTAGGTAACGACCCCAAACTAGTAAGCAAGATATTGGATCCGACTTTTCTGTCCCGAGTATCCGAAACCTTCAAAGCCGTTAATAAGACGATAAAAGAGTCGGGTCCTTGGGCTCATGCTTGGATTGGCGAGTCAGGTGGTGCATACAATAGTGGAGGCCGACAAGTTTCTAATACCTTCGTCGATAGCTTTTGGTAAATCTTCCGCAATTTCTTCATTTTTATGATACTGAAACCTATTTATGTGATTTGTTCCGCTACAAGTAATATATTTTCACGTACGGTATGGGCTAGGTACTTAGATCAATTGGCACTCGCTGCCACGTACAACACCAAAGTGTATTGCCGTCAAACACTAATTGGTGGAAACTACGGCCTTCTCAACACGACCACGTTTGCCCCGAACCCTGATTATTACGGGTATGATATTCGACTAACTTTCTCGACCTCCTTTTTCTCGGTCAGCTGCTGCATCAATGACTCCAGTCGAATATTTTGGTTGATTTCAGGGCGCTTTTGTGGAATCGGTTGATGGGAACGAAGGTACTTCATGTTGATATCGTCGCTACACCTAAATTACGCTCATACGCCCATTGTACAAAAGGAAGGGTTAGTCGTCTCCCCTCACTTTAGTCTTAGTTTATGTAACAGGTAATTGTGGACGAGTTTTTCAATCGTAATCGTTGGTGTTTCATTCTGTCTTAACAGGCAGGCATAACTGTACTATTGATCAATTTCAGCAACCATACCAGGTTTGTCGTCAATGTACAGAACACAATGGACAAGGAAATGCAGATTTCCAACAACGTAGCTCAGAAATCAAGCTCGTTCGTCCACCACCTCAAAAGGACGGTTTCCGAGGTAGGAAGTAAAGCCTCGGACGGAAAGCAGCTGCACAGAGAAGAATACCATTTGACGGCTAAGGACGGGTTTATAAGGAGCCA
Organism: Dianthus caryophyllus; assembly: GCA_023091065.1. Classification (NCBI taxonomy): domain Eukaryota; kingdom Viridiplantae; phylum Streptophyta; class Magnoliopsida; order Caryophyllales; family Caryophyllaceae; genus Dianthus; species Dianthus caryophyllus. The sequence goes on along the minus strand of CM041526.1, from coordinate 6,960,472 downwards.
AACCGTGGTTCTAAATGGGAAACCGTTGGAGATGACAGAAAACGGAGACATTCCGAGACTCGAACCTAATCTAGTTTGTGTGGATTCACCTGTGCACATGTCTCCATTGTCTATTGCTTTCATAGTTCTTCCTAACTTTGATGCTCCAGCTTGCAGTATATGATTCTATTTTATAAATTTAGTCTTTAAACTTAATAAAAATTCAAGTAGTTAATATTATAATATCCATCAAATCTTTGTTTTCGATAAATTTTTGTGGAAGTTAAAATTTATGTTCAATATTAGACTTCCTAATTCCTATAATATTGAGCATGAAAGTTAGAAATAAAATAACAATTCGACCTTATGTGTGTTGAGAGTTTGAAAATTGCGATATAGAATTATATTTCCAAATTAAACTTTCCGCTTTCTAATTATTTCTCTTTTGATTTTTTAGAATATATGACTATGATGCTTATAATTTGTAAAGAAAAAAAAAAAAAAACCAAGTTTAATATCGACTTCAGTTTCGCAAAAATAAAAATAAATCGCACTTTAATAGAGACTTCAGTTTAGCCAAAAAAAAAAAAAAAGGCAATATATATGCGAGAGTTGTGACAGGAAATAGATACAGATAGATAACCGAAAATCCACAAGGATTCGACCATTCGTGTCCAAGAAGTTGATGTAAATAATTCGGTCTATATGGTACAACAAATATTCAGTCGTGTGATTCACATATAAAATTATGTGGATCAAAGAATGCTTAGCACTTGCAAAACCAATAAAATTAAGCAGAATTTTCTCGTCATTATCATCGAAGATAATTACAGTGCTCAGTTACGAGCATATTATTATTGAAGTCGACAGCCTTGCTCGTCTTGTCTAAGATAAATGAGCCCACGGCTGATCCTCTGGAACCAAAGAAAACCACATGCACAGCTTATCAGAATCAGTTAAGCACAAGCTACAACAGTCTTGAAGTTTAAGCTAAATTTTGTTGGTCAGTTGATAATGACTCCGCAACTAACGAGGTGAAGGGGGGGTCGTAATAGCGTTTGTGCTGAACGATCATAGCCTAGAGCCTTCGAGGCTGACCTTTTTACGACAGTAATCTACAGGAGGGTTAAATGTGTACAACTCTACCCTTGTTATATCAATACCAAAAGACCGAGATACAGTACCTATGACATGTTAGCAACAAAATATAAGATGCAAATGGTCAAGTAAACTAATTTACTTCATTTCATCAGATTACCGAGTAGAAAACACAGTAGATTCTTTATTTTTTTACGAAAAAAAAAAAAAAAAAAGAAACATAGTATGTCAGCAACAAATCCTAAAATCATGTGAGAAAAGTGGTCAATACCTCTTTAGTATCTTTCAAACGTAGAAGATCTAGTCTTTCCATTGGTCTCCTCCTGCCTAGGGTGGTTAACTACAAGGCGAAGTAAAATGTATAAGTACGGACCGATTAAATTTCAAGGGTGGCCATTAGAAAAGGGAAGCGGGGAAAAAATGGGTGTACCCAAAAACTGAAGCGCTCTGGATCGTCTGCTGAGGGCATCATTGCTTCCACATTAACAAGTTCAGCAAGTCGTCTACGTTCTGAAAATAGAAGTAGTGCAAGCATTAAAACACAGCAGAGTAATGGTTTCGGTGATTTAATTTAACCACTTTAGACATCCATGTTTTTCTATCATAAAATTTCATTATCTGCGGTCCTAGATGATCTGCGCCTCTGCGGTCCTCTTGTTGTAATGCACCAGTAAAATGGTAACGTGATCGAAATGGTTATCTTATCATTTATGAAAATGAAAACGAACTGTATAAAAATGGTTGATGTGCTAAAAGATCGAATATAAACTGTCACAATCAAGTACTCCGTAAACATGAAGTGGTTTTCAGACTGAAAATTTGAGTAAAAAAAAAATGAGAAGAAAAAAAATTTATCCCTATACAAAATAATGAGTAAAAATCTTCAACAAACAGCAACTTAAGAAGAGTATTCAGTAAAATTTAAAGCAAAAAGTTAGTATAACATCCACCTTGCTGAGCTGCTTCTTTTGCCTTGACCAACCATGTTCGAGCAAACTCCGCTGCATTATTTGTCAGTTCCTGCAGCTGGAAAGGCCAGCAAGTCAATTAAAAAACTACTTGGCTTCCAAAACGACACTTACAATGTCGGATTTCTCACGCTATATCATATCCGGATCTCCCAGCTATTTCGAGTACATTCAACTATTTTATCTATTTGATAAGTTATACGGAGTACTTCCTCCCATCAAAACCAAACTACCCCTACACAATTTGAAGTCAAACTTGCAAAATATTGACCTTGAATATATTTGATAAAATATAAAAAAATACTCCGTACTATAAACATAAACATAAACATATATATATTGAATAGTATATAAATGGAGAAAAAATGCGGTCAAGGTGTTGTCTATGAGACTGTGGAAGGTAGATTGGGTACATCGGTTTGGATGGGACATGGGAGGGAGTACATGGTATCAATGACAGGACATCAAGGACGTTCATGTACGGAAAGACACATGGGAGGGAGTACATGATATCAATGACTCCTGAGTAATTTGACTCCAACTACTCAAAAATGCCGAGTTAAATCTGCGTGTAAAAGTAAGATCAACAGAATACAAAACTAAGAAGTCCTCTTACAAGCTCTTTAAGAAATAGTCGACACATAAACAGCTTAACAACAGTTATGCATACGAGACAAGGCCACTGAACAAATAATTTCAAGCATTTATTTTCTAATCTTCTATTAAAAAAAAAAAAAAAAAAAAAAAAAAAAAAAAGACAGCCTACATTTTCAAAGTCAGTCAAGGAAAAGCGGTTTTTATAAAGTGTGCTTAACTTAAGACTTAAAAATAGAAATATTAAGCAAAATTCCTCTCGTTAAAATTTTATAGTTTTATGAGATTTTTTTCATAACATGTATAGTTTCGAATCTTTAAGTGTACCCAAATGGGCACACATTAGAGTAATCATTGTAATAATGACTTTATCAAGGGTACCCAATGTATGTCATTGCTTCTTACGATACGAGGGAGGAGTTCCACACAATTCTCAACACAATTTTAATCAAGGGTCATTCGGAAAACTGACCCCTCTCACTAGCCCCGTAGAGATAGCAATGGGGCGGGTGAAAAGTGGGCCTCGCTCTGCACTCGCTTTAGTTGGGGCAAGTAGAAGGTGATTACACGTGTGGTGGGGCGGGTGCACGTACAACCTTACGACATGTCCCCCGCGCCGTTTGACCCGAATAATTTATACCCAACAGTATTATTTTTGGGAATTAGTGATTTTGTTAGAAAAAAATAATTATTCAATCATTAATTATTTTGTCAAGCTAATACATTTTTTCACATTATACTCTTGTAAGATGATGAAAGAATCACCAAATGAGTATCCGTAGGGAATGAAAAAGTAAAAGGGTATAAATCGGGACGGGTAAATGGGTTCCCACGTGGGTACCCGCAAGGTGGTTGAGCGGGTGTGGTTTTTAAAAGTGTCACCTGCCAGTGGTGGTGGGGCAGGTGCGGGTACGGGTACGGGGTACAAACTACACGTCACCCCACCATGAAGTGGTCTCGAGGTTTTTATGGTATTGGTGTAAAGTTGTACAATTGTCAATCCTACCAAAACTACAAGTCATAACTATTATGTTCATATACATAGTGACCGATAGAGGATAGCTACTACTCCCACTCAATTATGAAAATGTAAATACCAAAGGAAGTCTTTGTTGGAGCTTACATCTATTCTCTCTGCAGTTCCTTCTTGTGGACGTAAATCTTCTACCCAATCTACTTCAGCAACACGATACCTGCTCAAAGAGTATAATAAGTAAATTATAGGACCTACAGAAACCCACCGTTAGCAGTAGAGAGAAATCAACTAACCCGTCTTGATCCCACGATTGCAGAATACGGAATCGCCTACGGCCTTCCACCTGAAGAGGTAGCGAAAAACGTAAATTTAATTTCATTGTAGTCTCATGTCTCAAACACTAAAGAAAACTCTTCAGAAGTCAGAAACAGATAAGCAGCAGCCATATAAAAATAATAAGAGGCAGCACTTGAAAGGAAGAAGCCAAAGGTCATGAGAAAAAAATCATGGGAATTACAATTAAAATGTGGAGAATACTAAGCTTAGCTAGAATCCATGCATAGTTTTAAAAATTGACTAACAGCTCATTCAAGTTCAAAACCCTAAATGGCTTAGAGACAGTGTGACACTACATCGAGCCTCATGTATGCTGAAATTTTTCCCGGTCGAACCGAATACCACCAACACACTTATTTTAGAATTCCAACCAATCAAACTAACCTATCATACCTCCTTGATTTCGGCATTTCGTGAATCGGTCATTTCTTGGAAAACTTGATTCAGAGATCAATGACTAGATTCAGTAATTTCTAACAACCTCGCGAAATTAACCAGATCTGTCGGAAACTAGATCCAATTATCTTGTGAAATTATGGGTACACGTGACAGGCAAACTGTTTAGACTTGCTAGATTAACTATGTAGCAACATGCATAATTAAATTTCTTACACAACATCAAGAATGGAATGTCACGACATACCTCTATATAGAAGCGTCCGTCAGGAAGTGGTTCACATCTGTAATAATAAAGGTGAAAAACCAATGTAACATACGTCAATAGTCAATTCTCCAAAAGAGTGTTATTGATTAATTTAAGGATAGAACTTACTCTGTTATCTCCACTTCACATGCAAAGTCAGCTATGTGGCCGGTATTGGAATCAAGTGTGACCTAAAGGATTGATCAAAAGTGTAAGCCCACGGAAAACAGGAAGCCAAAATCTGAGAGTCAAACAAAGAGGAACAATTCTCTACCATTCCCATCCGACGATTTCCTTCCATTATCCTCCTAACCTGTTGTTCAAGCAATATGAGAATACAACCACGATAATCTGAAATAACACTAAGAAATAACTAGTCAGTATCTAATTTTGAAGAGTACTGATGTGATTAGAAATTAAAACTCAAACAGACGTTCTATTCAATTTCATATTTATTGTAATATTCAAAATTCATGATATAATATCAAGAAAGAGGCAATATGAGAGTTTACTTTGAGTGCCTATCTGCTGGGTAGCAATTTCAAGAATTTACCTTTAAAAAAGAAGATATAACAAGAATACAGGATAAGACGTCTTCTAGACTATGATAAGGCTATCGACAAAGCAGAGAAGATACATTTTCATAATTTGATCTACATCAGGATTAAACCACACAATAGACCAACTAAACAGCATATCAGATGCATCACACATATTACCGGGATTACATACAACTCAGACAGTTTAGGACTACACTCAGAGTAATTATCCATCTTCACGTGATGACAGCGGTACGTAACATCATGTTCAGATGCAAAACTTAAAAGATGCACAAGCGTAGAGAACTAGAGATAAGGGTAGATGTTCTACAAGGCCAAGCTTTTAAAGATCTAATCTAAAAGCACTCCTGCAGCCACAACCAGGACATCATATATGCTGATTATTTAGACAACCACTAAAGAAATATCTTAATAGTAACAGATAAATCGACGACCCAACATTCAGCTCAAACTTAGGTACATCACGACATCCTTTCCTTTCTTTGTCAAGTGACAGAACGAAATTTATAAATTCAATGTGCTAGCAATCCAATTGAGATAGGATGAACGGTCACGACTAGATGTATAAATGGTAAAAAGCATCAAATATCATACAATCAGCAGATTGACAGCATCAAGTGAAGTAACTAGGCAAGGAGAGGTTATGATTTTACATTCATGATGATGCTAATTAAAGAAATGCTTTCTTTTTTCACTACATCATGGACTGAAAAAAGACATGCATTAACTCACCATAAGCCTGTACCGAGGTTCAAATATATTGAGTGCCAACTTCTGGCAAGGTACGACTGCATCCATAACAAAAAGTGGCATCAAATCGATGCCAGGTTTTACCAAATTGTCATTCTCTGACTTCCTCTCAGCAAATTCCTCCGGAAAATTTTTCTGTATAATATTGTTAAGAGTCACACTGGGGAAATTAAAGAAGAAAATGTCAGAGATGGTACTAAGCGTGCAAAAGTCCAAGTAGGATATTAAAATAACAAAGCCTTCATCACCTCTCTAATGGTCTATTAAGATGATTAAACCTAGATTAACTAAGTCAAAAACTCAACATCAAGCAGTCTATTAGTCTTCCTATCCTAAAAGGCAAACAACTAGTTTATGTTAGGTCATTCCTATAACTTCAAATTCTCTGAAAGTCAATTTGCTCAATTATATTCATCAAGGAAAGCTTGTGGAAACAACCATATATATGAGGCAATCAGCGAAAAAATATCCCAACATAAACCTAATTTGATACAGAGTCACATTTATCATAATTCCAGCTAAATAGCCAGCCAAAAAGATAAATCAACCTAATCTTGTATGTCATATTTTGTCTTGTTCCATTTGGTTTAAGTGAGTAGTTGATATTTAAGCACAAGTCAATACTTCAGGTCAATCATACTGAAAATGTGCTAAACAGGTTGTGGCTTGTATATAAACCCTGGAGACCTAAAGCATGTAATGTTGGTTAACCACCACAAGTCCTCTCTTCCTAACATCACCACTTTATGATCTCAAACCCCATCAGGACATGCAATCTCCATAAAAAATGGTTTGTTCCTCACGACATTAACAAACCTAATTCAATAAAAGAGGAGACGGTATAAACAAACCTGGTAGCACAAGTCCTGGGCGTTACAAATAAAACAGTTCGACAAAGGGGGCATTTATTACCTGCAGTATATAAAAGGACAAGAATAACATCTCATAGTTGCACAATAAAGATGGTAGAAAAAAGAACAGCAGAAAACAAAGCTCACTTCGGTCCATTGACTGAAATAGACACGATCGACAAAATGAATGCCCGCATGGAGTCGTAACTGGCTCATATAGTAGCTTAAGGCAAAGAGTACAATCAAAGTCATCAGTACGTTCTGGTTTTACACGGCCTCCTGTTCCGAATGGACCAGTACGTGTTTTGTCCAAAATCAGAAGAAGAGATCGTAAATGGTCACTGCAGAAAACACAAGGGAAAAAACAACACACTGTCATGTGAAACACTGTTCTAACTACAGAACTGCCAATATATACTCAATCTAGACTCCCTCCCATTATTAATGTCCACATCCCCTAATCCTGACCACCCCAAAATAAATGGTCCTTTTCAAATCTAACAAAGGCAATTAGGCAATGTTCCCATAAAGTAATACTTACATTTATTTGGAGACAAACAACTACATAAAGTCAAAGAGTAACAATGGAGTTTCATCAATAAATCTTATATATAAACTCTGTCCAGCGGGGGTAGCATAAATGGAATAAAAAAAGTATGTAAATGCTTAATTAACTAAATGGAGAGAAGAGATTGACTATTACCTAAGCGGATCAAGCTGGAGGCCAGAAATAACGGTCTTATGTGCCAGCTCGTAATTTTCTAACTGCACATTACAGTGCAATCAATATCACAGAGATAAAGAGTGCTTTTAACCAGTAAACTATTTAATGGCAGACTGAAGTACCATGAGAATGTCAAAACAAATCAACAAGATACAGTATAACACACCCAGTTTAGAAAAACGCGTATGTAAGATCAAGTGCACTGGTAAACTTGACATGAAGAAATTGTAGAATTACATCCACTAAATAAAGAAATTATAAAATGAGAATAAAATCTCAAGCCCTTTTTCCATCTAGTAACATCATAAAGTTAATGGATATGTTTCCAAGTAATACTATGAAGAGGTTGGAAGGCAGTTGCAGATTCCTCATATTTGATAAAAACATGTTCATTCTTTACTGAAAATGTGAGCAAGTACGAATTAGGCACAACGTAGACATTGACATATTTTTCACTTACCAAAAAAAGGGCATCAGCTTGCAATATATAAGATTTTACAGAATTACTTCTGGAGCTCATGACTTTCTCAGCATCTTTCAAAGCAAGCTGCATATTCAATTAAGAAACATACATGTGTAAGAAACAAACCTACCATTTATCCTCTAAAGTAGCACTAGCGTTGACATCATGTCTGATGATTATTAAAGTGCTATTGTTTCTCAGGCTCATACTAGCAGAGATATAGCTCACAAGGAAATTTACTCCTCAATCCTCTATGAACTCTACTCATATTACAGCACTACTACAGATTGATACAGTGACAACAAAACAGTAGTTCCTCCGCAAGTGCATGATTAGAAGAAAACTTTTCACACGAATATAATAAGCTAGTAACCAGAAGATTTTCTTTTGATCAAATTCAAGTACTCCCTTCATTCCACAATGTTACTTCCATTTCATAACTTTGACCGTACATAATATTAAATTATCTTACATAAAATAAAAACTCAACCAAAAAAAAGTTGCATATAGATGGAGTAAAATGCGGTCACGTATTGCATTGAAGACCGCGTAAAAGGGAAGTGGGAGGAACATTGCGAAACAGAGGGAGTACAAAACAAGGTTTGCATAACAAAGAATAAAAATTCAGAACATACTTCAGCATGCGTTGTAGGATCAAGTCCGTACAATGGGCTATATTCAGAGGTAGATGGGGACCGTTTCTTCAAAAATTGACTTAGCCTGAAAAGTACACAATGTGAAACACACAAAGTAGAAAAATCATATGCTACAAAACTCCAAAGTCGTATGAAAAAAATTAAGCTTCGGCTCACTGTACCTTATATAGGCAGCACATCTATTGCTCAAAATAATAGAATCGCCCGGTTTCATCACTATAGCTTGTGAATAACAATTAATTGCCTAGACAGAAAAGCAGTCAATTAGAGTATTAGACCACATCAGGAAAGAAACATAACAGGTGACACTTGACAGTAAACTAAACATGAGATTTGATCATGAAATACAAAAAATGTTAACTAGCTTTAATCCAATATGTCCCAGACTCCCAGTACAGCTGAATAGTAGTAAAAAGAAAATACAAATTCTACAGTGAGGCTGTCTATGAGACAATGATGCATGGTTACTTAAGAAGAATAATTACATTACTTTACATTTGTAATGCGATTACGTTTGAACATAATAGCTTGAGATCGATGACGTCATACATCGTGGTAAAGTGCTTAACGAAATTGTCAAATATGATACCGGCACGTGTTAAATATATCGTGTCACAAACATTATGGTCAAAGAATATGAGTAGTAAATGTTTTTTTGCAAAATTAGAAAAAAGAAGAGAAAAATAATTAAATTAGAGTTAATGAAAGTATTGAAATATAGTGTGTCTCATATTATGAGTCAGCCTCATAGTAGAATTACTCAATCTCCGGAAATGTTTCTTTGGTACGCTAAAAAAAACTTCGGAAATTAACAAGAAAAGATTGAATTTTAAAATGGAATATTTTTTTAAAACATATTACTCCACATGTTAAACTCTTTGACAGGTTAAGATAACGATTTTGGCTATACTCATCTATTGGCGGGTAAATATTAAGAAAAGCACTACATATGGCAAAAATGATGTGAACAAAATTATGATTTAGTATATACATTCCTTGGAAGAATTTACAAGAGAATGCAATCCCGCAATCCCAAAGCACAGAAATTCATGTTTTTATGGTTTTTCAGTGACTTAATATGTTTTGGCTATTACTTCAGAGAAAAAAAGACATAAAAATTTGTAATTATGATGTTTTTAAATGGTTCCCACTTCCCATTTGTGCAATAAGAATTCACTGGAGAGAGGAGATGGGTTTTAAGAAGTGAAGATTTAACGCATTTGGTGGATACACATTGGCCTTGACCCGCTATGTTACAATCACTTCATTTTAATACTAATATTTCGAGACCATTACCTACAGTGCGGGTTGAGACTGATACCTCATTTTCATACTATGTACTCCTATAATTGATGAATAATTCTGAAAACAGAAGACAAAAACTTCAAGCGAATTATATTTACCTCCTCAAATCGCCCTTGACGGAAGGCTTGATTACCACTCTGCACTAGCTCAAAAATCTGACGAAATCTCTCGTAAGAAACCGGCTCTTCTCCCTCACTAGCCTGCAATATCCGCAAAAATTATTTCAATATTTACAGCAACCACCACAGAACACCAACATTTTCATAAAGAAAAGGATTTATTGTTATCTCCCACCTTTTCTAAACACATCTTTAAAATTTCCCACCTTTTCTAACTTTTTTTAAAATTTCTCACCTTTTGTAAACATTTTCTCAAAATTTCCCACCAAAAACTCATTTTCACCATATTAAATCTTTATTTTCACTCATAAAAACATTAAATTCTCGTTTTATTTTTTCATATTTTGGGTTTTGGTGCACGATAGATTTCATTAGTAATGAAAATATTTTAAAAAAAATTCTTTAATTTTCACAAAAAATTGCATTTTGGTGAGAATTTTTAAGAAAAAGCTTATAAAATGTGAGAAATTTTAAGAAAAAAATTACAAAAGGTGGGAAATTTTAAAATATCAAATGACCCTAAAGAAAAGAAACAAATTGATAGTAGCAAGTAGCAACGATAATTTTGACCAATATAGCTCGAAAACCTATAATTTCTTCAACTATCACCATCATGATTTCAATCACCAAAACTTGAGAAAAAACGCCTTCGACTATCACTGATAATACTACTACTTCTAATCAATAAAACTTCAGAAAAAAAACATAATTTAATAAAGTTACCACCAAGGTCCTGTTCTTTTCGGCTTTTTAGATCTGAACTTATAGAAGTTAAACTTATAGAAGCTGAGCTGAATTTATAAAAGCCGAACTTATAAGAGCTAAAGTCTGTGTAAACTAAAGCTTAGTGGGGCTTATAAGAGCTGAACTTATCAAAGCTGAACTATAGGAGCTAAGCTGAACTTATAAGAGCTGAAATTAAGCTTAAAAGAAGCGGGCCTAAATAGTAGTCAATTCCATCGAAAAAACTCGTATTTCATAGCTTATAGCATAACGTAGTAGTTACAAACATCAATATGAATCAATTAACAAGGAAATACTAATTACGATTATCAAAACTCGCGTTTCACAACTTGTATCAATTAACATAATGCAACAATAAACGACAACAGTTTCAATCAATCAACAATAAAATCATCCATATTACTCGTACAGAATTACTGCTAATACTGATGCTTCTGATCAATAAAACTGAACAAAAAAAACACACAATTCACTAAATTTACGACTGATTGATGATCAATTCGATCAACAAAACTCGCACTTCATTCATACAACAGTTACAAAACAACAATCTTGATCAATTTATTAGGAAATATCAATCAATTCGAGCAAAACAAAACTCGCATTACACAAATTCTGACATAACACAACAATTTCAATCAATCAGCAGCAAATTCATCAATTATCTCTAAGAAAGTAGAACGAAAGAGGATATAATTACAGAGACGAAATCTTCGACGTCGACGATACCGTCGGAGAACTCGCCAGTGAACGGAAGAGCTTCGCCGGAAGACATCAGAGAGTACCTCTCACTTACACCGGAGAAATTTTCTGAGAAATTGAAGCGAAGAATAGTAGAAAAATAGAGTGTTTTGTGAGGAAGAAGAAGAAGAAGAAGAAGGAGGGGAGGAGTAAGGGAGGAAGTAAGAGGTTCGTGTTCAATTGGGAATCGTACGTTATACGATGGGACTACAATTGGGTACGTGGTCTACCTTATTTCCCCCCTTCTTCTCTTTTCCCCGCGTAGACTCATTTCCGTGGGGTCAATTCGATCCGTAGTAATTCTCCTGTGAGACTAGTATTATATTAAGGGTGTGTTTCGTGAAAATAGGACTCGAAGGGAGGAGGAAATGCGTTTGAAGGGAGGGAAGGAGAAGGAAGGGGAGGGAGGAAATGGTGGTGTTTGGATACCATTTTCCTCCAAATCTTTCTTTATTTGGAGATTTGATTAAGAACTGGAGGAGGAAAATGGATCCTCCAAATCCTCCATTTTTCCCATCCATATTTTGTATCCAAACAAAGGAAAATTAAATTATTCTCTTCCTTTCCCTCCATTTCCCTCAATCCAAACACACCCTAAGTTAATGTGAGATTAGAATACAAATTGTCGTTTAAAAACATGAAATAAATATACTAAAGTTATTTTTTGTGGTACTAAAAAAATTTAGTTACAATTAATAATAAATATGTATAAAGTGAAATGAAAACACAAAAGTGTTAGTGGTGCAGTGGTGGGAATGTGGGACTGAAAAACTCAATGGGAGGAGTTGGCTGGGGATCAATTCCCCTGGGCCTTCTTTTGATAAAAAGCATGTTACGGAGTATTTCTCATTTTTTCTCCCCTATTTTCCAATTTCTTTCGATAAAAATATATGTACTTGCAACACAATATTCAAAATATTATATCCACCAACACAATTCTAAGAACTTTAAAGGAATTAATATCATTTTTGTAAAAAACTATCTATCATCTATTCAAGTAAAATATTACTCCGTATTTAACTAATAAAAAAAATTTAAATTTCTTTTAGCGTTTGTTACTCGGTATTTTTTTTTTTTTTTTTGCACCCCCAATATAAAATTTCTAGATCCGCCTCTGACCGTTCGAAGTAATTTTCAAATTACTTTAATCCAAACAAATGATTCTCTCAAAAACTACGGAGTATATAGAGATAACAATAGTAGGATGGACTGAATTGTCATATCGTTGTTTTGAATTCTTTATTGTAAACGAGAAATTTTCTCAATTTTTTTTCTTTGATCGGTTTTTGATTATCTATATTCTTGGAAGTCCTGTTAGGCGTTCTTATTAATCAATTGGTCGTTTTTATAAATAAAAATAATCGGTTCGAAATTTGTAGTACTATTTTATGATTTTTTTTTATACGGAGTAAACAGTTTGATCTACTTGACCTTGATTTGCCATAACATGTCATCTGGTCGAGGTTAGATCCATGATACACCAATAGCAAAATAAAGTAGAAGGTAGTTTGTCGCAATTAGAGATGATTGATTGAAGGATTTTTACTTTTTATTTTCTCAAGTCAGAATATTAGTAAAAATAAGAACTTTTTAAGTCAGGATATTAGTAAAAATAACGAGTAAATTTTAGTTAAAACTAAACCCAATACGATAATACAAAGTAACTTTTATTGTTTTCTAAAAGTAGCGGCTTTAGAAAATCTAATACATGAGTCTTGTGTAAGTCTTCTGATAAATTATTGTAAGTCAATTTTATTTATCTTAGATAATATAAGTTTTGTACCATTTTTAAATAATTATGATTAGTATTACTAAATTCTCTTTAGTCTTGCTTATAAGTAAGCTTTTGTATATTTTTGTTTATTTTGCATTTTTAAAGCTGCAATTGTCTTTAGTCTTACGTTAATTTAATGTAAGGCGCATGCTCTGAGACTTATTGAAATCTAATACATGGCATAACAATTTTGATTGAACAATATTACTTCGTAAGTAAAACATTCTTTTTCTGGGGAGGTAAATAAGTAAAATCAATCTTAAAACTCATTTTTGTTGATATGTTTCAAACAAGACTAATGCTAAATTATTACTCCCTACTTCATATTATTTTTTAAATTTATTATTCTAAGCATAAATAAAAATTGATAATATACATAGTATTCCGTAGTATAATAGACATAACACATACCGAGTAATAACTCATATTGGAAAATAAAAAACAACACCTAAAAATTTCATTATTTCGATTTGCACGCACTTGAAAAACTAAGTATTCAAATAAAAACATTTGATATCATTGTGAGCAATTTTTTTTATATATAATTATTAAACAACATATAAAGCAATCTATTACGGAGTAATTAGAAAGACAATATGAGAGTAGTAATGAGACATTGTATCGATTTACAAATATACTAGATCATCGTTTTGAAATTATGTAATTAAGAATATGAGTACTTCCTACATGAAAATCGAAATATAAATGTACCAAAATCTTATAACCATTCATATGAAACATAAAACAAATCTTATAAATAGTACGAGTACAAAATTACAAAACGAGTTTACAGAACTAATAATAATAAAATTTCTACGACGACCCGACGACAATATGTTGACGAATATTAAATTGATCAACAAACTTGAGAGGATCACTAGTTTCATTCCTAGACTTGTTAACGTTTGCACTTAACAAACCTCTATGCCTAAACCCATAGAGTTTAAGCACTTGATTATCAGCAAAATTGAAGGCTCTTTCCATACTCTTTAGGCACTTCTCCACAGGGTAATCCCCATAACTTCCACAAGGTTTGCACCCTACAAAATGCGTAATGAACGGCCACCGCTCATCCCCTAAACCGGGATGATATTTCTCGGTGTACTCCTCGTATCTGTCGACTAGACCTAACCAGAACCCATGTAGGTAGTATGAGTTTTCGATATAGACCTTATTCATCCACTTATTCTTTTGGGAAAGGAATAAGTATATTAGCGCGGATTGGTCATCTGCCTCGAAAGATGGCCTACCGTTTAAATAAGAGGTGAGGACTTTCCCGGCCTCGTCCCTAATTGGGCCCTTTGGGCCCATGGGAGCCCAAGCATCGAGTAAGTCCAATGACCACTGGCAGTTCCTGAAGAGGAAACTGCCGGTGTTTAGGGCAATCCACGACTTTTCCTTGAAAAGTAGATCCGGATACCCGTGGATCACGAGGTTCGAGTCCTTGTACTTGGAAAACGGGATCTCGAATACCATATCGGTGAACAATGCATCACTATCTAACCACCAAATCCACTCGATTTCGGGGTGAGAAAGCATAAGTTTCCTAAGTAAGGGCAACTTAGCCCAATAACCAGCCATTTCTTTATCTAAATGGGCCATATTGTACACTATTTCCATCCCATGTAACCTACAATAATCAACCTTATTCTTCATACCCTTCAATAAATAGTGATCCCCTATAGGGTTGTCACACGGGTTTGGCGGTGACCCAGTGACGAGCAAAACCCGTTCTTTCCCATTCACGACGTTAGGAAAGCCTGGATTCTGCTTAAGCCAGTTCTGGCGCTGGGTATCCCAATTGCTAATTCTCGGCCCCAACGTGTACGTCACATTAGGGCTGGATTCTGGCTCATTGACGTCGTCATCTGTGTCACCTGGACCCTTGACGGAACGTATCTCCGCCAAGAGACGGTTTGTATCCTCGATTAGAGCCCTCCTCTCGGCCTCAGCCGAGTAATTGGACAAGTCATTAAACCCAATTGTACCCCTTAGGACCAAAATCGTGACAAGCCCGCAAATCAAAGTTATCTTTATGTTGTTAAATGTCTTTTGCATTTGTTTCATTCTAGCCGACGACCGTTTTGGGCTCACCGGTTTACCATTATCCGTGGTGTCACCCCGACCCATTGTTAACAAAAATAACGACCACCACCAAATATAATTCCGACTTATACAACGTATAAGTAGGCTAATACGTGTACAACTTTACTCGACCTAATTCCGATCAACTAAATATATAATCAAATAAAAACAAACTTTATATTTTGTTTTTGTTTCTTTCTCCCTTTAATCAAAGGATAGACAATACCAAAAAGGAATTTCTACTTTTAATGAGAGTTTATTTTGTCAAGACAATATATACAAAAAAACTAAAATATCATGAAATATGAAGAATTTAAGATGTAAATGAACATACATTCACACGTTGTAACATGTAAGAGTGTTTCAACATAGACGGCATTGACGTGCAAATTACAATTACTTAATCATTTTGTTAGTTGAGATTTAGACTTGTTTTAATTATTGTTAAATTAATTTGCACTAATTTCTAATAATATTGTTGTGACAAAATTGTATAAATTGCGACTAAAAATCTTTTAATTTGTGTACGCAGTTTTCGTTATATAAGACAAAATTTTAATACAATAAGAACTTATTTTATACGTATGACGGTATATATGACGATTTTTCATTCAAAAATAATTAGAATATTTGTGTCATTTTTGTTATAAATTAATACGAGTAAATACGAGTACAAGAAATGTTAAAAGGTTGTGGTCACGTAGTGCATCATTGGAAAGGAACAAACAAAATCATAGAATGGTTGTTGTTCGAACAACTTTGCACGTTGTTTTAATTGTGTGGTATGAAATTTATTGTGTGTATGTTTGTCCAATTGTTTTGCTTATGATGGAATGTTTACAAATAAAAAATTCATGAATTTGATTTTTTTTTTTTTTTGGACTTATATGTTCTGTGTTCGTAAAATTAAAGAACCTTATAACTGATATTAAATCTCGATTTCAGAGTTGATCTCTGAATAAGCTGTTGCGGTTTAATCTCGGCCAATACAGCGTTAGTCAATTTTAAAATTCAAAAATTACTATCGGTCTGCTCTTTGCTCACATGAGACCAACAAACGGGTTAAGAAAGAAAATACCGTCAAATTTCTCCACAAGGCGAACAGGAAATGGATACCTCTTCGTTCTTTTTTTGCCTAAATTTCTCGATTTAACTCGATCAACTTTAGTTCACAAGTAATGTAATTGACAGATAATGTTAGAGGCCTAAGAGCGCACGATACGAATTAAGTTACAACAACACCTTTCTCGCTTCTGTATTACATCAATTCTAGGTTAATCATCCGAAAGTTCGCAGTTATTTACAAAATCAATCAATCAATCAATATATCAATATCAATATCAATATCAATATCAATCAATCAATATATATATATATATATATATATATATATATATATATATATATATATATATATATAGTATTAGGTTCAAGCGAGACACCCTACTTAAAGCGAGGCAGCGAGGCAGCATCTACACCGTTGATTGAATATTGATCTACGGCTTATATTAATTGGGCTAAATCAATTAAAAAAAAAAGAATAATAATAATAATAAAATGAAACGGCCGAATTAATTCCAAATGCATGCTATGATTGATACACTTTCCCCAATCATCTCCAAATTATCATTCCCTTCCAATTTTCAAATTATCCTTCCCTTTTCCCAATCATCTCCAAATTATACTTCCCTTTCAATTTTCAAATTTTCAGTTTATTTCCTCTTCTCTCTTTCTTCTTTCTTCAAAATTTTCAAAATTATTCACCTTCTTCAAATACACATCAATATAATTTTTAGCATTAACTTGAATTTTTTTCCATATTAGCGTTGTTAAGTCAATTGCTCTGCTGTCAGTGGTTTGTATAAATTTCGAATATTAGTGCTCATTTGTGTCTAATCTCCATTTGTGTCTAATCTCCATTTTCTGTAAGTTTGTCCACCATTTTTTTAAATTTTAATTATGAACTTTTTTTTTTAATTATTATTTTTATCATTTATCATTCTTTTTTGAAATTTTGTTCTCTAATTTTCACTGACATTGTTGAGTTGTTGTTGTTGTTGAAGGTGGTAAACATGGAGTATTGATAAATATTGGAAGTGGATAATGGTAAGTGTATAATTAATTTCGGAATTTGTTCGTATTTTTTTCGACGAAAATCATTTATTTTTTTCAATTTGTTATGTGAAAAGCAAGAATCTTTGTCAAGTTAAAAGTTTCAAAATTTTGTTCCAAAATTTCGTAATTTGCGGTAGTAGTTACAAAAATAATAGTTAAAGTTTTATAAATTTGTGTTAAAGTTTTATAATTTGTGGTTGCAGTTTTATATTCACAATATGGGTGTGTATATTCACAGATGGAAGTGGTTGCTAGTGAGGGTTGACTGTGATTTATGATGTTAGTGCTACTACTGACGACAACCTCAAGTTGAAGGTCCACCGTCGTTATCTAATAGGAATTATCCACCTACGTGAACCTTTTCCTCGGAGAATAATGTTATTTAATTTGTAACTGCGATTTTAACAACTTAATAGTAAATCAATTGTATTTCCTAAAATGTAACTGTATTCATTTACATAAATTTGTGTAATTGTAGTTCCTACAATGTAACTGTAATTATTTTGTAAGTTGTAATGACAACATTTACATAAATTTGTTTCTGAACTATGTAATCAAAACGAAACTTTATCTTATAAACACAAAACTCCAACCACTTCAAAAGAAATTTTAATACAAATATTTTTTCATCAATGAAACAGTCATAAACAAGAACAATCATGAGAAATAAAAATGCAATACAACGTTTTGTAACTCTAAAAATTTAAAACTCTAACCCCAAAAATGTAACTATAACACAAATTTTTAAAACTTTAACTGGGGTTTACGTAGCTGTAATAATAAGTTTGTTACCACCGCATCTAAAATAATGTAGCATATTTAAAAACTTTAACGCACAATTATGTAATTTTAACCATGAATTTTAAAACTTTAGTAGATTTTATTGATAATTTGTCAGTCATGATTACAACATATTCATGTCCATCGACGTTTGATTAAACGTATACTACATTTCCCTCGTCGGCTGATTCCTCGATATTTGTTTCAAGCAAAGGAGCCTACCTTGAGAAACTTCCTATCCTGCACCACCATTGGGAGTAAATTAAATATTGTGTAACAAAGAAAAACGAAATTTAACAAAATCAAAAATTACAAAAAATATTAGCATCTCTATTAATTCTTAAAAAAAAGTTTGCTTTCACATAACAAATTGAAAAAAAAAAGAACCGAAATTCTACAAATTCATTAATAAGAAAATATCCAACATCACTGAAATTTAAAACTTCAACCGTAAATTATAAAACTTTAACACAAATTTTTAAAACTTTAACTAAAACTTTGTAACTGCAACCGCAAATTACGAAACTTTGAAACAAATTTTTAAAACTTTTAACTTTTTACGAAATTTTGACATTAATTTTATTAGAAAATGTGGATTAAACATTTCAAAATTATATTTATTTCATTAAAGATTCTTTCTTTTGACATAGAAAATTGAAAAAAATAAACGATTTTCGTAAAAAATGGAAATTAAAAACAAATTCCGACATTAAATATACACTTACCATTATCAATTTGCAATATTTATCAATCTACCATGTTTATCTCCTTCATCTTCAAAATTTGTGAAACTCTTCATCTTCATCTTCATCTCCATCTCCATCTCCATCTTCAAAATTTGTGAAACTTTTCATCTTTATTACCATCTTCATCTTCATCACTATATTCTATTAAAATAAATTTATACAAAATTAAATGAAAACAACATGCTCCATTAAAAAAAGTGACAGAAATTATAATCCTTCACTAATCGTAGAAAAGTGACAGAAATTAAATAAAAAAGAAGATGGAATGTTGAAGAGCAATTGTTTGGTTTTAGAATTTGAAAGATGCTGAAAAAAAAAATGGTTAAATGAATGTTAGACAAATAAGGAAGGAGAAGCACTAATGGGGAAATGAATGTAAGACAATTAAGGAATCTCCTCATAAATCACTCGTCCCCATTATTTTTTTATTTAAATATTGATTGATTAAATTGAGGCCTAATTATTACTTAACAAATCTAAACCTTTGATTCTTTCTTCATCCAACGGCATAGATTAAGCCTCGCAGTCTCGCTCATATTTGCTGCCTCGATATAACTTTACTCTATAGAAATAGGATCACATGAATCCCCTCAAATTTGGTGAGTCATGCATCCCTTCCTCAACCCTTAGATCTACTTGATCTAATGGTTGAGATCTTACCACATGATATCTCTCCTAATTTATTTTTAGATTTTTTTTCTCCCTTCTAATTTTTTCTTCGATTTATGTTTTTTTTTTCTTAAATTGTTTGGTCAACCTTTTTTTTAAGTTTATTTTTCCCTTTTTTTTCTTTTTCTTTTTTTTTTTCTCTCACAATTTATTTTTTTTTTTTTATTTTTTTTTTGACGATTTATTTTATTTTTTATTTTATTTTTTTTTTTTGTGACGAATTTTTTTTTTTTTTTTTTTTTTTTTTTTAAATTTTTTTTTTTTGCCTTTAATTCTTATATTACTTGATACAATGTCACTGTTATTTCGAAGTGCAATCAATGTTACTTTAAAATGTAACACATGTTACTCTAATATTTTTAATTTTAATTTTTTTTTTTTGTTTGCCTTTAATTCTTATATTACTTGATACAATGTTATTGTTTCTTCGAAGTGTAATCAATGTTACTTTAAAATGTAACACCTGTTACTCTAATAACTATCTTAAAATGTAAAACATGTTGCTCTAATAATTTTTTTTTTTTTTACTTTTTTTTTTGCCTTTAATTCTTATATTACTTGTACAATATTACTGTTACTTCGAAGTGCAATTAATGTTACTTTAAAATGTAACTCCTGTTACTCTAATAACTTAAACGGAGTACATGTTATTTTAACAAATTTTTATATATTTTTATATATTTTCTTGATACGATATTCAATGTTACTTTAAAGTATAACAACTGTTACTCTAATAGCTTATACGGAGTATGTGTTATTTTAACAAATTTTTATTGATTCTGAAGTATTTTTTGATACGATGTGCCTGTTACTTCAAAGTGTAACAATTGTTACTCTAATAACTTTTACGTTTTATTTTAACAAAATTTTATTAATCCTTCTATTTTCTTGATGTGATGTTTCTCTTTCTTTGACGTGAAACCAATGTTACTTTGAAGTGTAACAATTGTAACTCTAATAGCTTATTCGTGTTATTTTAACAAACATTTATTGATCCATATATTTTCTTGATATGATATTATTGTTACTTCAAAGTGCAATCAATATTACTTTAAAGGGTAAATAAATATTACTCTAATAATAGCTAGTACATGGTACATTATGTTATAATACTTGAGAAAATTATGGTAATAAAATTTTATATAATTATTCGTCAATTGTTACTTTAACGTTTATTTGTTATTACCTTAATATTATAAAAAAAAAAATAACAAAAACATTGAAATAATCAAGTAATTGAAAAATTAAAAGAATTTAAAAATAGCAAAAATCGTTAAAAATAACAAAACAATGAAATAATTAAATAACTGAAAAACTAAAAGAATTTTAAAAAAATTCGTAAAACAAAATCGTAAAAAAAAAAAAAAAAAAAAAAAAAAAAAAAACATAAAAAAAAAAAAAAAAACAAAAACAAAAAAAAAAAAAATTTGTAAAAAAAAAAAAAATTCGTAAAAAAAAAAAAAAAAAAAAAAAAAATCGTCAAAAAAAAAGGTAAAAAAATAATAAAAAAAAAAAAAAAAAAAAAAAGAAAAGAAAAGAAAAAGAAAAACTAAAAAGAAAGAAAAAAAAAAAAAAAAAAAAAAACACCATTAAGTGATTTCATTAGATCCAAGGGCTCTAAGAGTGTACAAAGGATGCACCAAATATAAGGGATTCATATGATCCTCTCTATATAACTTTACTATATATATATATATATATATATATATATATTAAAAGACAACTTTTTCAACTATGACACTAAAAAAAAGCCTTCAAAATGGAACAAAAATAAGAGCCCCTTCTTCCACGTCATTTTTTCAAGCCACGTCAAACACAAACTACTCATCTTCCTTACTTCATTCCCCTTCTTTTTTCTGACCTTCGACATTCCTAACCCCCTCCTATCTTTAATTGTTAAGAATTCCTATAGGCTGTCATTTATGTGTTGCAATCAATAACGAGCTCCTATTGAATTCGCCCCTTTTATTAGCCTCGCGCGTGATCATGGATGTCATTCTTCAACCGCTGCCGTCGTTACCATTGCCTCCGGGTATCGTTCCCGTCTTCATTTTTTTGTCCTCTTTTTTATTTCATTTTTGAGGGTCTGGTTTTTCTTTGATTCATTCCACGGCCTTACTGTCGCTATAATTTTTCTCTCGATTTCATCGTTTTCCTTCCTTTTTGCTGTGTTTTTTCGTAGTGTTCTGCCATGTAAATTGTTTGTGTTTTTTTTGGTTGCTCTGATGATGATGATGATTATTTGATATGGGTTTTGAGTAGTTAAGTAATCGATTGGAAAGAGGATGTACACCGTGTCGGATGTGGTTCAATACTGCTTCGTTTTTACTGTTCCGCTATTATTTCGTTGTTGTTGTTGCGGGAGCCATTGAGGTAATGATGTTGTTGTTGTTTGGCTGGGTTTATATTATGGATGATAAACTGAGTAATGGATTTGGAGTGAACTGCTCTTCGTTAGGTATTTGTATACTTACACGAGTTTCCTGTTTTAGATATATGATTAGTTGGGTTTGATTTTTATTGAGTGAAGTGTTGTTTAGTGATTGAACAAAAATGATACAGCTGATCTAGGGTGTGAGTAATGTGATACGGAGTATATGACAAGATTTATTGTGCATTTGTTTAAAAAATGAAATTATATATAAAAAAATAAAATTGCACTATGAAATTTTGAACCTATGAAATAATTTTATTTGAGAATTGTGTTTGATTTGATCATTAGGAAGTTGAATTTTGAAGAATTGTGTTTGATTTGATCATTAGGAAGTTGAATTTTGAATTTTGCTCGGAATCAAGTGATGTACTCTCTAACGTTGATACATGTGTGCACTTTTGGTTGGATTTGAGGTATATCCCGAGAATTGAAATGACACCGACTGACACAACGTTGCCATTCACGGTAAAACGTAGACAATTCCCTATCAAAGTATGCTTCTCAATGACGATTAATAAGAGTCAGGGACAAACCTTTGACAAGGTCGGAGTATATCTACCTGAACCAGTGTTCACCCATGGCCAATTATATGTTGCCGTTTCACGGGTCACCTCACGCAAAGGTTTGAAGATTAGTTTGCCAGACGACGTCACAGATACAACCATATATAGAAGAATGCGAAATGTAGTCTACAATGAAATTTACTCCAACCTATGACAGACGATATCCAAAACGCTTCTTTAGTTGCCGCATTGCAAGTACTTATTTCTTTCCTTTTTGACGGTTATGAAGCAAAACAGTTTTGTTTTCTAGGATTTGACGAACAAGATTTAACTGAAAGGACATGATAAAGTGTCTTCAATTCTGCCGTCATACATCGTCTTTTAATTAAACGTTGAAGTAAAACAAGTATTTAGAAACATTAGTGATTCGTTATATGCTGTAAACTTCTAACACTTCTTTAATAATTCATATTGGTTTGTAACTAATATAAAGTCTGTGAACATACATTTCAGGCTGTCACCGTCAATCGCGGAGGTATGTGTCAAGACTATGCTTCAAAAGTTTTTTTCAGAGCGTCATGGTACGTGATTCTGTGTTATTTTGACGTCAAATATTTGTCAAAGACCAAACTAACAAACGCAGGCTATCTTATATGAAGTATGTTTTTCATTGTTTCGGTGCTTCTGTCCGTAGTGAACCTGTCGTCCTTTATAGTAGTCATTCTTTTAGCCTGTAACATATTTATTTATTTTTTGCCCTGCTGTCTGTTGACTGCTGTCTACTGATCTATTTTTGCACCTGCCTACTAACGTCATTATAAGCAAGCCTATTGAACCTAACACATTCCGACCATTCCATATTGCTTGCCTTCACAAAGAGAATCGACGAGAGTACCTGTGACAACAAGCCTGTCAATCAATGTGAAAAAGCGAAAAACACACGGACACGACCTATTATTTCCCTAAAAATTTAATCAAGGACAAACAAAATACTCCCTCTGTCTCAGTTATTTGTTTACACTTCTCTCAAATATCCCCTCACAAAAAAAAAAGTCAAAGTATAAACAATTCACTGAAACGGAGGTGGTAGTTTAGTTCTAAATTAACGGGGCTTAATAGCAACACGGTAAAAATTGACCATTGAATACTTGAATGTCTATTGTTAAAATCGTGACTACTTTTAAACCTCGATCGGCCACATTTTACTTGACTTGATAGAAGTCCAAAAAAGTAAGTAGTAAAACAAGTACTCCGTACTAAAAAGAACAACTGAATTTAAAGAAGAAAAAAGGGAAAATGTAAGAAATATAGCATGAATAGCATTATAGCAGTACCAGTTTGTGAGCAAATCCCATCAAAACCACGAAATGTCATTCTTCATAAGCAAGTTCCCCTAAACTTGATATGAATTTTGATAATCAAGAGCAACACAAGGAATAACCTTCAATCAAAGTGACAAAGAATGGATCAGTAATTTCTGTCAGATGCTTGGATTTATCGGACAGAGAAGCCGATTGCACAACATCTGTGCTGACCATAGTCGATAGGCTGAGTGCTCGCACAATGGTCCGTCGCGGTTATCATCTTTAGGGACAGCTGAGTCGACTTCGCATTGGTTTTGGGTAACTATTTAGGTCCATTTTTTGTGTTTTTGCTATTTTGTTTTGCTCGTATAGTCCTACTGTATTGGTTTGAATCACCATTTTTTACTTTTAGCTACAATTTAGTGAACCCAATGATTAAAGGAAGACTGTTTTTGGGAAAGTTGTGTTTACGTTTTGTGTTGCTTCACCTGTTATTGCAATCGATTTTGATGCGTGGTCATTTAGCAGGATATTGTGGTAGGATCTCTTCTTAGTGCGAAAAATGAATGAAGTTGATTTGATTGATTTTAGTGGTAAAATCGAGATGGCTGATTGTAGTAGTGGCCTTCGCTATTTCGCAACAAATAATAGAATGATTGATTAAGATGGAATTAGAAAGTTGAAAATTAACGAGGGAATGATTGAACGGATTCACCTGTATGGTTCGTCTTGGAACGTGGGTTTCATTTAGAAATCTCCACTTCCAGCCACATTCATAGTCATATTTTTGTATTACTTATTACACCTTAAATTTGACTTTTGTTTCATCATTTAGAACCTGTTCTTTCGGGCTTTTTAGAGCTGAATCAATCGAATCAATTTAGCCGAATGAATGAAATAATCGAATCGAATCAATCGAATCGAATCGAATCGAATCGAATCGAATGAAGTTCAAATTTATAACATAAATAATGAATCGAATCGAATCGAATCGAAGTGAATGAATCGAATCGAATGGAATGGAATCGAATCGAATCGAATCGAAGTGAATGAATCGAATCGAAATGAGCTGAAAATAAGCTGGAAAGAACAGGTCCTTAGTCTGAAAAAAAGGTAGCTAGGGTATAGTGCCATATAGGTCAAATAGTTGATGGGTGAGAATTTACGATGCTGAACTTTGATGGTTTTGTGTATTCTTTCTGTTATTGTGAGGGATTTAGCCTAGGAGGATGAGGTTATACATAGTGTTTACAATTGACTTCACAACGATGTTTTCATATGAGCTTATAGGACCATCCAACAAGATTATATGATGAAGCAATGGGAAAAGTTACTCATACGTAACAATTGTGCTTAAGACCATATTTATCAATGGTTTCTTGGCCCTATGTTATACATTTAAATATTATATTTTTTGTTAGCCCAACCTTTTGTAGTAGGTTCACAAGGTTCACATTGAACCTTGTATTATAGTTGGGCAAACTTTTTATTAATATTTTACTATTATTTATTACTTCTCCTACCTTTTGCCCTACCCTTTTCCCCACCAATAAAATTGGTCTTAAGTGCAAATGTGGAATGCTTGATCTTGATTTGATCACATGGGATTATTCGGTTTACTACACCATATGTTCTCTAACATTTTCTTCTTTCATTTTCATTTACAATCTATTATCACATATGGCTAATATTATACTGATAATGAAAATCACTGAGAACAATACTATGATAAGTAATTGAGTTTTTTACACTATCAACATTCCAGATTTGTTACTTCAGAGAAGATGTGTGTGTTTGCTGCTGGTAAACCATTATTACGTGCGATAAACCATTATAACGTGCGATAAACATACAACTAAACGAAAATAATAATATTAAAAAAACCAATCAACATTGACCTGATTATAATCATAACATTCAACAGTCATGATTATTGATCTAAAAATTAATAAACATTCACAATCATAACTTTTTTTTCCCCCTTTTTTACTATTCAAATAAATGTGCTTGCTAAAGCACAACACTTTCATGATTATTATGTTGTTATTATAATGATTCAAAACCCTTAATTGACTAAAAAAAAAAGTTCAGTACTTTTTACATAAGTCCTGAAAAATTCGAAATTTACTTTTAATTTTTTTAAACCTTTCAATTTTTGAAAGAAGAAAATGATTTGAAAGACCATTTTCAGTACATGAGAAATCACCAATTGATGCAATAACTGTAATTTCTATAACTGTATTTTCCACTTTAATTTGATTGTGTATTATAATTGGACATTTATTGGAGGAAAATAGATAGGCTAATGAATCAATTACATCCCTAATTCTGGTAATTTGATCTTTCTAATTTTAAACTAAATATTTTCATTGACCTTTGAATTTTGTTTGAAGTTTACATTTAATCTAATGGGTTTTACTAGGGTTGATAAATGATTATTGAATTTTGAAACTTTGTATTAATTTGGGAAATTCTCAATTAAATGGCAGGTGAAATTTGTGTATGATTGTATATCGGTTGTCTAACATGTATTAATCGAACAGATGTCATAGGCATACTCACTACTATTGAAAAAAAAAACAACAACAACAACAAAGGGACAAACCCAAGTCCGGGATATATACATTGAAAATAAAAGGTAAGAAAAACAACACTCAAGGAGCAGATAGATAGTGTGGATACCCACCCATATCTGTACCCTCCCACACAAAACCCTGTGATGTAACACGGACTTTTATTACGCATGCTTTAACGTTGACTTAAACGGTTCTAACTATGTCAAATTCATTTTGAGTCGTTTTGAAATGTTAAATGATTTAGGTCGCTTCACATCACATTTAAATAAACGTTCATTTTGTCCATTTGGAGTCTAGCTTGGTCCGCGTCCTGGTTCATTTGGCATGAGCTTCGCATTTGCATTACAATTAGCCCTTTTAAACAAACAAGGTCTAATTCAGCATTTCTAATTTTCTAAATTTAGGCCCGGTGGCTAAATCCCCCCTTTAGCCCCCTCTTACACAAAATATAGCCTCACGGGTTACCTTATTTCACAAAATGCTACAAAATACACCTTTTTCACATTTTCGGGTCTCGGGCCCAAAACCGAGCCCAAACCCGCCTTTGACCCGCACTCCAAAGCCCTGAACCTCACAAAATATCTCAGTTGTTTTCTTGACGTGCAAGCTCGAGATTATACTGTATCTTTTCAAGATATAATCAAACCGGAACTAGGAAAACCAACCTAGAACCACACCCTCAAACCGCATAACCTTATGCGGTTTAGGGGTCAAACCGCATCCCGAGATTTCCTAATTTCTCCGAGGTTTTTAGTATATATACACCCCTATACCCGACCCCATAACACACAATTTCCACACAGAATTTACAGCATACACAATTCAAAACTCTCTCAAAGCCTCACGCACTCAAATCCTTGAGTTCAACACACCATCCCGTGTTAAATTCATCCTCCTTTTAAGTTCAAGAAGCGAAGCTCTGCCCAGATCTGAAACGCCAGGACTAGGTAGGTACCGATCCACTTGGATCAAAACTTTTTCTTATTTTCTATAGACTAACAAAGGGGACTACACATTAGCCCCTCCTCCCGGCTTTGGCACCGAAAGGCCAGATTCCAAGTGTTCTTATTACTTCGGGTACACTCCATATCCGATCCGATGACACGCCAAAGTCGCATAAGCAACCGACCCTTTTAAAATAAACCAATGGACAATGGAACTTTATTTTATTTGCATGCATCTTGCACCTTCTTATTTTGCATTAAAATCAACTTAAACAATGAATTCGACCTTTAATCAACTGCTGCGTTAACAAGTTAAACATGCTAAACTGAGGGTTTTAATCAATCTTTTTGCATTTGCATCTGCATTCTTTTACAAACTTTTTCGCACTTGTACGTAGCGATAACATTAGCTCAAATATCATTTTCCATGGATTGTTCTAGGTCAGTAGAGGCTATTTTTACATAGGCTTTTCTAAAAGGTTTTAATAAATCATTAATTGAACTAATCTTTTTTAAAGTACTCTCACCTCGAATCCATTCTGGTTTCACAGCCTTAGATCTAGGGGTGTCGGCGTACTCCAAAATCTAGGACATGTCTTTAGGCTTAGGACATGATAGCAGGTTCCTAATTTCCGCGATAATTAGGTGGCGACTCCAAAACAGTTTTAAAAGTTTTTTTAAATTAGTCTTTTTAACTTAATCCGCCCTTACGCAAAACGCCGAGTTGGGTCCCTCGTCGATCCCCGGGTTCCACAAATAGCAGAAAACATTTTTTAGAGTAAACAAAAGTAAGACTTGCTAAAGTATCGAAAACAAAAAAAATATGAATCGATAAGGAAACTCAAAAAAAAAAACAAGTAAACATTCACCACCACCATTTACAAACTAATCGACACACAACATAAAATGCTTAGAGACTTTAATAAATAAGGTTTCCAATTACACAAAATGCATGATCTAGTGAATCAATTTGATTCAGTAATGAGTATGGTTTACTGAAAACTACAATTCAATAATGATGTGTTAAATTCCAGGAAAAGGGCCGTCAGAGTAACATTATGGGGAAAAATAGCCGACCATGTACCCGAAAGTACAGCAACAAACAACACGATGACGAAAGATATAATACTAACAGCACTAAGGGTAACATAATTCAAAGGTAAGACTAACAAAAAATCAAAAACAATTACGCAAAGAAAATGAGTGGATCAAAAACCCAAAAAAAACCTTTATTTAACAATGTTAATAACAAACATCTATAAAACAATTGGAATCATGTGCAGGTGAGAACCAACTACAGTCAACATACGCCACCAAGGTACACTTCAACTTAGACATTCCGGAGGCACACCAAATCAGGGAAAGGTAACAACCACAAATTAATAAAAAAAACAAGCAACCACTATAAAAGACAAAATGAAACCAAACAACTAATAAAGTCTTAAAAAAAATACAGGACCGACGTACCAAAAGAAATGAAGATAGTGCCCCGCGAGAAAAAGGAAAACCAAGATCAGACAACCTAGAAACCAAAACAATAGTCCAACTTCTACATATGCTGACAGAAACAGAACAGGTAAAAAACAAACTACACGACAACTCCAAAACAAAGGTCCAAAAACACTATCGAGAAAATGAAATGTTCACAGGACAACCAATACATGTGCAGAGGGACAATAACAGAGGTGCGCACTGATGTGGACTGGAAATATGTATCCTGCCAAGAATGCAAATTAAAACGGGCCTAGATGAAGACGGGTACTGTCGCCAATGCAACAAAAAGAACGACAATCCAATTCACAGGTACATACTGTACCCCAAAATCGTTTCTACATTATTTTTATGAAACAATTTATGTCTTTTTATAATACATTACATTTTATACGTTTAAATTTTATTATACGACTTACAATTATTTAGTGAGTTATCGATTTTAAGACGAATTCGTAATTTTAAAGATATAGTTAAAATTTGGGTTTTTCCCAACTGTACCCCTGTACTATTGGGTTTTCCCAACTGTACCCCTGCGTATATCGTATTCCCAACTGTACCCCTGAGTTTCGTTAATTACTCCCAACCATAACTAATTATGTTTAAGCCGTCAATTATCACCGTTAAATGCCAATTACATATGTTTACGGCGAGAAAAGAAATAAATATAACCCCTATTATTACATATGTTTCGGCCCCCCGAAAGAAAATCTCCAAGATCCGCCACTGTTCACAGCTTGGCTGTAGTAAGACGGACTTAGCGTGGATGGTCGGTATTCGTGTGGTTTTTGGTTTTATGTACATAGAGTATGAGTTTAATGACTAACAAATACGAGATGGCAAATGAAAAAAAAAAACAAGGGACCTCACATAAATGTAAATACGACAGACACAAACTTATTCAGTACAAAGAAAAACACAAAACAAAACCAACAAGACTGCTCAAAAAACAAAAAAAGAAAAAAAAAAAATACGAAACAGCCCGTGAATACACGGGCCACACACTAGTTATATATAAATAAATAAATCTGCTGGTAAAATAATAAGTCAGACAAATGTCGGACACGTCTGCAGTCTGCAGAATCATGAAGAATGGATAACCAGTTTCTCTGCCACGAGTCGAAAGCTTGCGTTCGGCTGATAATCATACTGTTCCAAGGTGAAGAACGCATCGACTAAAGTTCCAGGAACAAATAATCTGTCAAGTTCTGCAGGATCAAATTTACTGAACACGAACTTATGTTCTGCACCGGTGGAACTCTCTCGCTGGAAAATCTCGGTACGATAGCTCGCAACATCACCTTTTACAACAGTCGGTATTCTGCAAAACAAAAAACAATAGTAGCTCAGAAGATCAGATCTCGGAGAAATAAATGGTCGAAGAAGCTGACAGTCAAACACACTTACTGAAGACGGACTGTTGAAAAGTTCGAAACCATACGTTTCCACTCAGACGTCGTGGCACCAGAGTTAACAAAACGCTGCCCGTGACTGTCACACGCGTCCAAAACTTCACACAATCTTTGAGGAGCGTCTACCACGAAACTCAACTTAGGGCGCCCTGCGTGGTCTAGAAACTTAGTACTGATTCCCAAACGCACGGTCAAACGAGAACAGGAAAGCTGCAGTGGAATATAGTTGTGGAATAACTCAATCCTTTGACTTCTGGGGTATGGGAAGGAGGATGCGGTTATAGACGAGATAGATATGTCGTCAGGGGTTAAAAACTCCGATGAACTGCTCGAACTGTCGGGTACATCCTCCATTACATTGTCATCTTGGATCGCGTCAGTCATTAGAATATTAGGGAGACTCGACTCCTGCACTCGAAGAAAAATGGGATATATATATATATATATATATATATATATATATATATATATATATATAGAGTTAAGATCTTTTAAGCCCAAGTAATGAGGGAAAGTCATTGAGTTCAGAATCCGCTTTGAGATTTTAACACAAAAATTTGAGATTTTAACACAAAAATTTGGGCTGAGAATTCAGGAATATTTGAGATTTTAACATTGTTAAAATCTCAAATATTCCAGAATATTCCAAATTTTGTGTTAAAATCTCAAATTTTTGTTAAAATCTCAAAGCGGATGTCTGGACTCAATGACTTTCCCAAAACTTAGGGCTTGAAAGATCTTATCTCTATATATATATATATATATATATATATATATATTCGTGTTAATATGTAGCACAAGTAACACAAAAGGTACACTAAAACACACAAATTATCATGTGAGACGGGTTTGAAAACATGTTATAGAAGTACGAATTAACCATAACGCTAGCGTCAACAAAGATACAATACCAGGAAAAGCACTGTTGCACAATACTTGACAACTTCAAGATTCATCAGTACATCATCTAAGCTCCTGAAAACGGTAACAAAAATCAGTTTGTAAGTTATTGTATACGATCAAATGGGAATGGAGGTAATAATAGACGATATGTGTTAAAACGCTTTGTTGTCAATTACAATTATAGAGGCCCAAATAGCAGATTCATATACGATATATGCACCCGTGAATTCAGAATTTTTTTTGTGCAGCCTTAAACCAGAAAGGAATCATGGGGTTTTAAAGACGGTGAAGTCGAGAAAAGGCGTATTACCTATGTTTTTGGTGACCCAGACCGAAGTACACGGCAAGAGAGTCCAGCTGAAAAGCATAACCAAGAACACATTAATCGGTCACATTATCTTCACCGAAATGAGGCACGGGGATTCGAACATGAAACCTCCTGCTCATAGTAACTCACTAGTTCCTCCCTGACCACTAGGCCAAAACATTTTCGGTAGGGAAAAAAATAAGATGAGAAGAACATGCCATAATTAAGGTCACCACCATACTAATTCAAATCATGTCCACACAGTCGTGCGCGCTTTGATATCATGTTAAAAATCATCTTTACAGTAATCATGATCAACGGAAGTAAAGGGAGAAGTAGAAGAGAAGAACCTTCATATTACCGGCACGACAACCAAACCTTTCAGACAAAAGAGCCAAGGTATCGATGACGCCAATCGGTTTGGGTGGCGGTCTATTAATTTGAGCAAAAGCTTCCCTAATCCTTGGATAATCAAATCTCAATATGTTATGCCCTGCCCATATCCTCCCTATATTTCATTTCAAACTTATCAATCAATTACTACATTACATTTAATTTGTAAACTTGTATTCACTAAAGTGCAATATTACCAAATTAAAATTACATAATTTTCCCAAGTTATGTGAACATGTTGCCAAAGTTTTATTTTCGCTCACGGTAAACCGTGGTTACAATTACAACAACATTTCATTGATCGGGGGATTAGAGAGTCAAATGTACGCAACTTTATATTTCAACTAAGGACCTATTTACCACCTCGTAATAGTTTTTTGGAATATTCTACACGGTATACCGTGTTTTTTCGAATTTTACAAGATACCCTGATTTTCTAAAATATCGGTGGTACCTAGAGTTTAATGAAAATATCTTAAAATACCCATAAAGGTCTAATCCGCCTTAATTGGATATTAATTTTTTGCATTTTTTATTCATTTTATGACAATAATTTGGCATGCAATTAACGTAAGTACCTTTTATACAATTATAAACATCACAAATTTACCGGTTTAAAAACTTCATTTTTAGTAGTTTGGGTATTTTGTAAAGATTTTGTTAAGTTCAAGAGTACCATTGATATTGACGAGATTTTCCAATGAATTATTCAAAGCACAAAACCAAAAAAAAAAGGGGGGTAAAGAATGTCAAACCATTAAGGATATCAAAGACTTTATCAGCAACAACAGCAAAGGGAGGTGCAGACAACACGTCAGCGCGTGTAATACCGTTACAACGGTCCGATGCACCGGAAATGAGGGAGAGATCAGAAGGGCATACAAGAGTGGAGTAACTCTCACTCTCAAGTACACTAAGCGTTTTAGGGCTTACTAAAATCGCCCCGAATTCTAGGATCGCGTGCTTTTCTCCTTTGCTCGGTATCGTTGTCTCGAGGTCGAAAAACGCAATCTCGGGACGCTGTTCCGCCATTAATGGAGGTTGTTTTGGTGTTTTTTTTTTTTTGAGGTTGTTGAAAACAGATGAGTTTGTTGATTTTGATCAAGTTGTTTAAGTAAAGGCGCCAAAAAAAGGTACAAATAATTGTGTGTGTGTGTGTGTGTGTGTGTGTGAAAGGGGGAGGTTGCTTAATTGGAGAGGTTAACCAATTTTGTGGGTTTTGTAATTGGTATCAGTGTATCACTTTTCCTTTTGGTATATTCTTTTTTAAAGTTTGTTTTATCTTTTACTGTAGGTCTTTTAAAAAATCGTATCACGATGTGATATCTCTGGCTCTCTGCATAAGATATATTCAGCAGGGATATCACTTAAATAGATATAAGTGGATATAATTGAAAATCGCAACGTATTTGTCTTAAGGCCTGTTCTCCTCATCTTAAGTTTTTCTCTGGTTCAGAAAACTTCAGATAACTTCGGATAATTTCAGAAAACTTCAAATAGCTTTAGAAAAAGATTACTTCAGAAAACTTCAGATTTCTAAATAAATGAATTAACTAATAATAATAATAACTAAGTTATATATAACATTAATGTTATTAATAATAGTGATAATAATATTATTAAGAATAATAATTATAATAATATTGATAATAATTTGAATAAAAATTAGTTCAAATTAAATATATAGACCGTTAATAAAATTTTCATAAATATTTATCAAATATTAATGAAAATAAATGCTAAAATATAATGCTTGCTATTTTTTCTAAAAGAAGATAAATTTAGGCGAAACTCGTTAAAAATAAAAAATAAAAAGTAGCAAATATAATAACAATTACAGTTACCATAATAATAATAATAATAATAATAATAATAGTAATAAGAATAATAATTATTATTATAATAATAACTATAATAATTATAATTATAATAACAATAATAACAATTGTTGGGGTCGAATACCCGATTACGCTCACGACAACAAGACGACAAATAATAGGCCTAAGAGGCCCAAGAGCCTAAACAACTCTATAAATAGCCCCTAGGGGGGCAAAGGTAAGAAGATTGGTTTTCATTCACTCTCCAACTCTCTCTCTACTCTCTCTCTACTCTTATACGGAGTATTTATCACATAAACACTATTTTTATATATTTCGGTACTGACTTGGGTGTCGGAGGCTCCGCCGGGGGCAAGCCCCTCGGGCCCGGAGTTCACCTTGCAGGGCACACATGGAGCAGGCCTAGACCCTGGAGGCCACCCATGACATCACTATTAAGACCTCGAATTTACACCCGAAACAATTAGCGCCGTACGTGGAGAGAGACATACAATACCCATTGATAAACCACGTTAACCAACCATTATTCCGAACAATATCGAGTAAGGGGGGATGACAGCAAGTGCATACAAACTCATTTAGATGAGAAAAGCAAGGCCAGAGTGGCCGACAAGCACATTCATAATAATATAATAATAATAATAATAATACAATAGTAATACAATATAATAATAGTAATCATGAAAAGAGTAAAAGAATTAAAGAACCAATAAAAAGAAGACAAGGAGAAAAGCAAAGACCTTCTCTGGGTATTCAACACAAATAGATTAGATTCACAAAAACCAATACTTCCTTCATTCCGTTTGATTCTATACATATTCTTTTTTCGGAAATTCCAATCAATTCTATACATTTTTATTTTGGTTCGTACTTTATTAAACTAAAAGACCAATATACCCTTCATTAATACCTCACCCAACCCACTTGCAATGTCCTTTTTTAAAGAATAAAATAGGGGTAGTTTGGTAATTCTATTGTCTACCCCACTTGATTTTCTTTTACTTTAATTACCGTGTTTTGGTCAAATGTATAGAACCAAACGGAATGGAGGAAGTATATTTTAATGTTTAGAAGAAGACAAAATAATTCATAATGAAAGATGAAGAATCAGGGCCTGTTATCTTCACCTTATTTTTTCTGAAGTCTGAAGTCTGAAGTCTGAAGTTTTCTTAAGTTTTCTGAAGTTTTCTGAAGTTTTCTGAAGTTTTTTATAAGTTCCTGAAGTTTTCTGAAGTTTTCTGAAGTTGTCTGAAGTTTTCTGAAGTTTTCTGAAGTTGTCTGAAGTTTTCTTAAGTTTTCTTAAGTTTTCTTAAGTTTTTAAAATTTTGTTAAGTGATATGGTTTTTTTAGAAAATTTTAATAGTTTTAACATTTTGAAAATTAAAATTAATAAAATTAATAATAATAATAAAATTGAAAATAAAATAATTACCAATATATCAATATAATATATTATTTAAATATTAGCATTTTATTTTATTTTTACTATTTTATTATTAATATTAATAATAATATTTCTAAAATAATAATAATAATTATTATTTTAATTTTAATTTTAATTTTAATCTTACATTTGTGGTGATTTGAGTTTGGTGTGGTCAATGCACTTTGGAGTCCGTCACATAATGTACTTAGCAAGATTTATTTGTATGAAAATAAAACGTGGATTTCATGAAAATATTCATGGCTTAATTAAAACTTGAAAAAGTATATAATAATATCCTTCTTCATTCATTAGATAAAAATACGTAATTAAGTTGTTAAAAAAACTTTGTAATATATCATAATTAAATACTAATAATACTAATAATAATAATAATAATAATAATAATAATAATAATAATAATAATAATAATAATAATAATAATAATAATAATAATAATAATAATAATAATAATAATAATAATAATAATAATAATAATGTTTCCTACCGTTCTCCTTCTCTTCTCTTGGGGAGCTTGATTTGGATGTTGTTGCGTTATTGAAGCGGATCCAAACTTTCTCTGCATCCCATGTGATGCAGGGCTCGTGTGTCATTTATATTTTTACTAGGCTTAGCTTTGCTATTGCTAAGGGGGTGGGGGCCCAGATTGTATCTCGGCTGCCCACTAATTTTGTGTAAGCATTGTTTATAATTCTTTAATAAAATTGGGTTTATAATTAAAAAAAAAAAAAAAAAAAAAAAAAAAAAAATAATAATAATAATAATAATAATAATAAAAATAATAATAATAATAATAATAATAATAAGGGCCTGTTCTCTTCGTCTGAAGTTTTCTGAACCAATCTTAAGTTTTCTGAAGTTTTCTGAAATTTTCTGAAGTTATCTGAAGTTTTTTGAAGTTGTCTGAAGTTATCTGAAGTTTTCTGAAGTTATCTGAAGTTTTTTTAAATAATATGAAATTATTATTATTATTATTATTATTATTATTATTATTATTATTATTATTATTATTATTAAACGCAAATACAAAATTGACAAAATTACAAAAAATTAGTGGGCAACTGAGACACAATCTGAACTTTCACTCCCTTAGCTATATCAAATTATATATATGTACTTTTTCCACTAATATTTAATTAATATTTATATTTAATTTGTTTGATTTGATATATAATAATAAAAATAACAACAACGACAACAACAACAACTAATAATAATAATAATAATAATAAATTTTAGCATTTATTTTCCTTAATATTTGATAAATTTTTATGAAATTTTTATTAACAGTCTATATATTTAATTTGAACTAATTTTTTTTATTTATGATTTGCAATAAAATGGTTTTGGATTGGTCTTATTTTTATTCAAATTATTTTGATTATTATTAAAATTATTATTGTTAATAATATTATTATCACTATTATTAATAACATTAATGTTATATATAACATAGATATTATTATTATTATTATTATTATTATTATTAGTTAATTTATTTATTTAGAAATCTAAAATTTTCTGAAGTAATCTGAAGTTTTCTGAAGTTTTCTGAAGTAATCTGAAGTTTTCTGAAGTTTTCTTAAGTTATCTGAACCAGGAAAAAACTTAAGATGAGGAGAACAGGCCCTAATAATAATAATAATAATAATAATAATAATAATAATAATAATAATAATAATTAATAATAATCTTATTATTAAGTTTTCTGAAATTTTGTGAAGTTTTCTTAAGTTTTGTGAAGTTTTCTGAAGTTTGTTGAAGTTTTAAAAGTTTCTTTGAAGTTTTAAAGTTTTAAAGTTTTAAAGTTTTTATAAGTTCCTGAAGTTTTCTGAAGTTTTCTGAAGTTTTTGATAAGATAAGTAAAAATAAGGTGAGGAGAACAGGCCCTCATAAGGCAGTAGGAAGGAAAAGCAAAGATACCCCGTGGTGGAAAAAGCAAAAATTCAAGTGAAAAAAAGCAAAAATTTAGCTGGAAAAAGCAAGTAAAAATGATTGAAACTAAACGAAAAGCAGCGAGAAGAATAAAACAGAGCTCAAAAAAAGAAGAAAAACTCCCGGGAGGATTATACGAGTACACGGCCACAACCACCCGAGCCGCCTACCTCAACCATGTGGTGGCCGGTCTCAACTACCCATCCCTCCCCGGTCTCAAGATCTTGGCCGAGATCTTCTACGGTCACATTCTTCCCGGCCCCGATTGCCTATCCATTTTGTGACCAATTCAGGGACGAAGCCAGGATATAATTTTAACCCGGCCCGAAAATGTTAGCAAAACTTTAAATGCATGGACGGTATAACTATTATAGGTAGGGTGCACAAGGAATAAAATTAAAGGATTAATTGTCAAGAATAATCCGAACTGGTCCTCTTATTCCATAAATAATCCGAACACTACTACAAAATGAAGCTATTGCAACATTTAGTATGCAACACTTACTCAAATTGTTGCAATTTACACAAATTTTATTACCATAGCAACACTTTTTTAAAAAGTGTTGCACTAAGCTATCTAATGCAACATTTTTCTAATAGTGTTGCCAAATATTCATCAATGTGCAACACTTATCTAAATATGTTGCATTTTTAAGGTAGAAAAAGCAACACTTTGGTACATTGTTGCAAATTTCGAAAAAGTTTGCTACACAAAATTCTAATGTTTTCATATGTAGTAAAAAAAAATAATAATTTGTATATACCACGTATTTTAACGCTACAAAATAGTGTTGGTCATGAATGAAAGTTTGGCTTGAAATTTAAAAGTTATTTTACTTTTTTATATAGATATGTAATATTTACACGTTTTTTTTACTAGAGTTATTTACCTTTTTTTTTTTTTTTTTTTTTTTTTTAATTCCATACATTACCTTTTTTTTTTTTTTCAATAAATAATTTTTGATGAAAAAGAAATTTCAAAAACCTTAGTAGCTTATTACTCCAATACTCCCTCCATTCCAAAGTAAGTGTCACTATTTCCATTAAATTTTTCACTCAAATTTTTCTCAGAGTAAGTGTTTCATTTTTCAGTAATTCTC
This sequence comes from Dianthus caryophyllus, assembly GCA_023091065.1. NCBI lineage: Eukaryota > Viridiplantae > Streptophyta > Magnoliopsida > Caryophyllales > Caryophyllaceae > Dianthus > Dianthus caryophyllus. The sequence goes on along the minus strand of CM041526.1, from coordinate 6,922,212 downwards.
CTGTAAGCCACAACTCACACAAAATTAATGTGAGACCAAAGTACAAATTGCAGTTGAAAGGGTACAAAATCATGAAACAAATTTACTAAAGTCACTTACAGGGGTACTAAAAAAAAATAGTAACAATTAATGTAATACCCCGTACTTCCGTATATTAAATATTTGAAGGTCGAACTTATACGAAATTAAATCAAATAATTATGCTCAGTTTCCACATATAATTAATTTCTAAAACAACCCTTATTCCTCTTTCTATTTATTTTAATCACGGAAAATGACTAAAAAGGGAACGAGCAGTGTTGTTTTCGTTGGTCGTTCTATTTCCCACACTCGTCTCCTTTCAGCCATCATCATTCGATTTCATCATCATCTTCATCATCCCCGTCATCATCAGCCATAGTACCACCACGGTCGGCCTCCGGCAGCAATAGTCCCGCGACTACTACTGGTGCTCTACTTTCCGGTGTTGTTTCCATCAGCCTTGAGTCGATTCCTAGGGTTTCGTCTTCAATTCATCAATTTTATTTCAATTTGAACCTTCCTATTCGATTAATTAAGGTATACTTCGTACGTCAATAAATAGTGATCCCCTATAGGGTTGTCACACGGGTTAGGCGGTGACCCAGTGACGAGCAAAACCCGTTCTTTCCCATTCACGACGTTGGGAAAGCCCGGATTCTGTTTAAGCCAGTTCTGGCGCTGGGTATCCCAATTGCTAATTTTCGGCCCCAACGTGTACGTCACGTTAGGGCTGGATTCTGGCTCATTGAAGTCGTCATCTGTGTCACCTGGACCCTTGACGGAGCGTATCTCCGCCAAGAGACGGTTTGTATCCTCGATTAGAGCCCTCCTCTCGGCCTCAGCCGAGTAATTGGACAAGTCACTAAACCCAATTGTACCCCTTAGGACCAAAATCGTGACGAGCCCGCAAATAAGAGTGATCTTTATGTTGTTAAATGTCTTTTGCATTTGTTTCATTCTAGCCGACGACCGTTTTGGGCTCACCGGTTTACCATTATCCGTGGTGTCACCCCGACCCATTTTTAACAAAAATATTGGAGATATTGTCGAGATATCGACAATATCGTAATATTAAGAAAATATCATAATATATCGTTAGGAATAATATATTACTAATTGGCATAATATATAGTGTTGCCAATAATAGATTATGGCTAACTTTATTATATATATAAATTTTATTATTGTAAGGTTTACAACACAACATCAATAATATCGACTCGCTTTATGAATTCTCTCATCAGAAATACTTTATTGGTATCGTAGCCTCACGCTCTTGGCGCCTAAATAATGATTCCATTGTCTTTATAGGATTAATGAATTATAGTGCCTCGTGGGATTTCCATCGAAAATTAATTTTCGATGCATTTGCATATATTATTATTATCCAAAAAAAAAATCCAAGTAATTTTGTTTTGTTAAATCCCTTCTTTGCTTCTCTAGGATGTTGGGGATTTCTTTGATTTTGATTTCAATTGAATAAAGTTTTTGAGTACAGTTGCGTTGCATCCCCCAACCAATCTTCACAGGTGTTAAAACTTTGTCTCGTGTGTCCGACTTATTATTGTGGTCTCTTCGGGTCTTTTGTTTCCTATTAAATTCTTTTCAAGTTGAGTGATTTCGAGGAATTCGAGTTGATTGGTTTGCGGCCTACCTAAGTGTCGCGGTCATTCTACCAAGAAACACCGTTGTTGATGGTTACCTACCTAAGTGTCGCGCGGCCATGACCTACCAAGTCACCGTTGTTGAGGGTTTGCGACCTACCCAAGAGTCACCTTTGTTGATGGTGTGTACGCTGCCAAGTGGCGCCTGCGTTTGTAGCGCTGAAGTCTGCGATTGTTGACAAGATGACGAAGAATCAAAGATGAAGCACTTTGAATTTTTTTTTTTTTTTTTTCGTCCTTTTCATTTATTTTATCTTATTGTAATGTCAAACTCATGGTAATTTTTGCAAATTACCATAAGTTTGAGGGGGGATATTGGAGATATTGTCGAGATATCGACAATATCGTAATATTAAGAAAATATCATAATATATCGTTAGGAATAATATATTACTAATTGGCATAATATATAGTGTTGCCAATAATAGATTGTAGCTGCTTTATTATATATATAGCTTATTATTGTAAGGTTTACACAACACAACATCAATAATATCGACTCCTGTTTATGAATTCTCTCATTGTAAAATACTTTAAAAAATTTGCCTAAATTTCTCGAGTTAACTCGATCAACTTTAGTTCACAAGTAATGTAATCGACAGATAGTGTTAGAGCGCACGATACGAATTAAGTTACAGCAACACCTTTCTCGCTTCTGTATTACATCAATTCTAGGTTAATCATCCGAAAGTTCGCAGTTATTTACAAAATTATATAAAAATAAATAAATCTGCTGGTAAAATAATAAGTCAGACAAATGTCGGACACGTCTGCAGTCTGCAGAATCATGAAGAATGGATAACCAGTTTCTCTGCCACGAGTCGAACGCCTGCATTCTGCTGATAATCATACTGTTCCAAGGTGAAGAACGCATCGACTAATGTTCCAGGAACAAATAAACTCTCAAGTTCTGCAGGCTCAAATTTACTGAACACGAGCTTCTGTTCTGCACCGGAGGAACTCTCTTGCTGGAAAATCTCGGTACCATATCTCGCAACATCACCTGTTACAACAGTCGGTATTCTGCAAAACAAAAAAACAATAGTAGCTCAGAAGATCAGATCTCGGAGAAATAAATGGTCGAAGAAGCTGACAGTCAAACACACTTACTGAAGACGGACTGTTGGAAAGTTCCAGTAGTTTTCCTTTCTCGAAACCATACGTTTCCATTCAGACGTCGTGGCACCAGAGTTATCAAACAGACGCTGCACGTGACTGTCACACGCGTCCAAAACTTCACACAATCTTTGAGGAGCGTCTACCACGAAACTCAACTTCGGGCGCTCTGCGTGGTCTAGAAACTTACTACTGATACCAAAACGCACGTTCAAACGAGAACAGGAAAGTTTCAATGGAATATTGTTGTGGAATAACTGAATCCTTTGACTTCCGCGGTAATATGGGAAGGAGAATGCGGTTATAGACGAGATAGATATGTCGTCAGGGGTTAAAAACTCCGATGAACTGCTCGAACTGTCGGGTACATCCTCCATTACATTGTCGTCTTGGATCGCGTCAGTCATTATTTCTTCAGAAAGCTCTTTCATGTTGACCGATGCTGCTTGAGCTTCAGAAGGTTCAACGGAATTCAAAGGTTGATTTTCATTGTTTTCGACGGTCCCATCATTGCATGTTCTCGTAGATGTTCCAGGAGATGCCCAACTGTCGCTCGTTAGAATATTAGGGAGACTCGACTCCTGCACTCGAAGAAAAATGGGATATATCATATATGTATATATATATTCGTGTTAATATGTAGCACAAGTAACACAAAAGGTACACTAAAACACACCAATTATCATGTGAGACGGGTTTGAAAACATGTTATAGAAGTACGAATTAACCATAACGCTAGCGTCAACAAAGATACAATACCAGGAAAAGCACTGTTGCACAATACTTGACAACTTCAAGATTCATCAGTACATCATCTAAGCTCCTGAAAACGGTAACAAAAATCAGTTTGTAAGTTATTGTATACGATCAAATGGGAATGGAGGTAATAATAGACGATATGTGTTAAACGCTTTGTTGTTAATTGCAATTATAGAGGCCCAAATAGCAGATTCATATACGATATATGCACCCGTGAATTCAGAATTTTTTTTGTGCAGCCTTAAACCAGAAAGGAATCATGGGGTTTTAAAGACGGTGAAGTCGAGAAAAGGCGTATTACCTATGTGTTTGGTGACCCAGACCGAAGTACGAGGCTAAAGTGGCCATCTGAAAAGCATAACCAAGAAGACATTAATCGGTCACATTATCTTTGTCGAAATGAGGCACCAGGGCATTACAATGAGGGAGGGGGATTCGAACATGAAACCTCCTGCTCATAGTAGCTCACTAGCTCCTCCCTGACCACTAGGTCAGAACATCTTTCGTAGAAAAAAAAAAGATGAGAAGAACATGCTATAACTAAGGTCACGACCATACTAAGTCAAATCATGTCCACACAGTCGTGCACGTTTTAATATCATGTTAAAATCATCTTTGCAGTAATCATGATCAACGGAAGTAAAGGCCAGGGAGAAGTAGAAGAGAAGAACCTTCATATTACCGGCACGACGACCAAACCTCTCAGTCAAAAGAGCCAAGGAGTCGATGACGCCAATCGGTTCGGGTGGCGGTCTATTAATTTGAGCAAAAGCTTCCCTAATCCTTGGACAATCAAATCTCAATATGTTATGCCCTGCCCATATCCTCCCTACATTTCATTTCAAACTTATCAATCAATTACTACATTTGATTTAATTTGTAAACTTGTATTCACTAAAGTGCAATATCATCAATAAAAATTTACATAATTTTCCCAATTTATGTGAGCATGTTGCTAAAGTTTTCTTTTCGCCCACGGTAAACCGTGGTTACAATTACAACAACATTTCATTCATTGGGGGATTGGGGAGTCAGATGTACGCAACTTTATATTTCAACTAAGGACCTATTTACCACTTCGTAATAGTTTTTTTTTTGGAATATTCTACATGGTACACCGTGTTTTTTCGAATTTTACATGGTACTCTGATTTTCAAGAATATCGGTAGTACCCTTGAGTTTAATGAAAACATCTTAAAATATTCACCTAATCCGCTTTTATTCAATATTGAACTTTTAAATTTTTTATTCATTTTATGGCAATAATTTGGCATGTCATTAACATAAGTATCTTTTATACAATTATAAACCTCACAAATTTACCCGTTTAAAAACTTCATTTTTAGTAGGTTGGGTATTTTGTAAAGATTTTGTTAGTTCAAGAGTAACATTGATATTGACGAGATTTTCCAATGAATTATTCAAAGCACAAAACCGAAAAAAAAGGGGGAAAGAATGTCAAACCATTAAGGATATCAAAGACTTTATCAGCAACAACAGCAAAGGGAGGTGCAGACGATACGGCAGCGCGTGTAATACCGTTACAACGCTCTGATGCACCGGAAATGAGGGAGAGATCAGAAGGGCATACAAGAGTGGAGTACCTATCAAGTACACTAAGCGTTTTAGGGCTTACTAAAATCGCCCCGAATTCTAGGATCGCGTGCGCTTCTCCTTCTTTGCTCGGTATCGTTGTCTCGAGATCGAAAAACACAATCTCGGGACGCTGTTCCGCCATTAATGGAGGTTGTTTTGGTGTTTTTTTGGGGGGGTTTCTTTATATTTTTTTGAGGTTGTTGAAAACAGAGGAGTTTGTTGATTTTGGTTAAGTTGGTAAAGTAAAGGCGCCAAAAAAAAAGGTACAAGAATTTTTTTTTTGTGTGTGTGAAAGGGGGAGGTTGCTTAATTGGAGAGGTTAACCAATTTTGTGGGTCTTGTAATTGGTATCACTTTTCCTTTTGGTATATTCTTTTTTAAAGTTTGTTTTATCTTTTACGGTAAGTCTTTTAAAAAAACGGGTATAAGTGGATATAATTGAAAATCGCAACGTATTTGTCTTAGGATCTGTTCTTTCGGACATTTTAAATTTGAATCGAATCGAATCGAATCGAATGAATCGAATCGAATCGAATCAAATGAATGAATCGAATCGAATCGAATCGAATGAATCGAATCGAATCGAATGAAGTTCAAATTTATAACATTGTCATTGAATCTTTGGAAGTAATCGAATCGAACTAAATGGAGGAATCGAATCGAATCGAATCGAATCCTGAGCCGAATCGAATCGAAATGGAATGAAAATAATTTGGAAAAACAGTCCTTGGATTGAAGGTGAGTATGAGTATAAGTTTGACAGGTGATAGAATGACTATAAGGATCAAAATTATCATCATATCATATGTGTTAAAAATGTATAGGGAATTCAAATTAATACTCTTTCATTTAAAGTACTCCAAATTGAAGCTCTCTCGTTAACATTTAATAGGACGATTTTATAAATATTTAAGACCTTTTTTTTAAGTAAGATGGTTAATAACTTAAAACATGTCAGATATCCAAATTAAACCCAACCCGACCTCTGATCGAAAATGGATAGTCAATAATTCTAATCTCTAATATTCCTGTAATTGACATACTTGCTGAAAATTTATTCGAAAACAATCAAAATGGATATGACAAATTTTATTTAGTTTGGATTCATATATACGTATTCTCAATGTTTGTACTCCGTAGACCGTATTAACATATTTGAAGTCAAAAAATTTATTAATTTAGCTTTGATGAGCAAACCTAGGCAATTTACGTAGTACGTAAAAAACGTCACCCGAATGTATGATGCTCTAATTTTTACTCCGTTTTTTTGGTTCGAGTTCATGCATTCGTGTTTAGGGTCGAATGTGGTCTGCAAATTCGAGGATTTAGCTGTTAATTTTACTATAGCTTGCTAAATTATACTGCTTCCATTTGTCATTCATTTTGTCTATGAGTTTCGTAAAATCTGTTTAAGTTCGCTTGTGGTACTGCCAAACTGATGATTTCGACTGAATATAAACTCCTTGATTTTGACTGCTTTTTCTGCGTGTTAACTCTGTTTATGTTCCAACCTTTGCACATGCGATCAGACATAAGCACGAGATGAACCAAGCTATAACGTTGTTCACCAGTTTTGCCCGGGAGCACTCATGCTTCCACTAAGAAGCACTTGTCAAAATTTAAGTATTCTCCTTCTTTGCTCGGTATTGTTGTCTCGAGGCTGAAAAACGCAATCTCGGGACGCTGTTCGGCCATTAATGGAGGTTGTTTTGGTGTTTTTTAGGGGGTTTTGTTTTCTGAAGTTGTTGAAAACAGAGGAGTTTGTTGATTTTGGTTAAGTTGGTTAAGTAAAGGCGCCAAAAAAGGTATAAGAATTTTTTATGTTTTTATGTGTATGTGTGAAAGGGGGAGGTTGCTTAGTTGGAGAGGTTAACCAATTTTGTGGGTTTTGTTAATTGGTATCACTTTTCATTTTGGTATATTCTTTTTGAAAGTTTGTTTTATCTTTTACGGTAGGCCTTTTGAAAATCGTATCACGATATGTTATCACTCTGTATAAGATATATTTAGAAAAGATATCACTTAAAAGGGTATAAGTGGATATAACTGAAAATCGCAACGTATTTGTGTTAGTTGAGGTGAGTATGAGTATAAGTTTGACAGGTGATAGAATGACTATATGAGGATCAAAATTATCATCAAATGTGCTACAAAAGTATAGGGAATTCAAATTAATACTCTTTCATTTAAAGTACTCTAAATTGAAGCTCTCTCATTAACATTTAAAAGGACGATTTTATAAATATTTAAGATTTCTTTTTAAGTAAGATGGTTAATAATTCAGAACATGTCGGATATCCAAATTAAACCCAACCCGACCTCTAATCGAAAATGGATAGTTAATAATTCTAATCTCTAATATTCCAATAATTGACATACTTGCTGAAAATTTATTCGAAAACAATAAAAATGGATATAACAAATTTTATTTACGAGTAGTTTGGATTCATATATACATATTCTCAATGTTAGTACTCCGTATTTACATATTTGAAGTCAAAAAATATATAAATGGTTACCTTTTTACACAATTAGAAACTAAATTAGGGGTACAAATCAATTACGAAATACACTGTATTTTTAAAATACTTAAAAGTTGTTTTTAGTTTCTCAATAATAATCTCCCTTTATTTAGTCTCTCTTCATGGGAGTTTTGTTCCCATCTATTGATGGATTTACTCCCATCTTTTGGTGGGTTTGTTCCCTTTATGGGTGTTCTCTTATGAGTCAGAAGATGCGGAAGATCAGCATTGTTATTGATCGTTATATGATTATACAAATATTGTCCGATTCATGGCTACACTTGATCACGTCAGAAGAAATCGATACTCGTCAAGGAAGATTCGGAGACCCTCTTATGGATGAAAGCCTGTTGAGGCCAACCGATGATAGAGACTCTGTTGCAGTGGATCAGTCTTTGAACAAGAATTTATTTTCTATGATTGTAATCGATTTGTATCCATTTGAGTTTGACATATGTTATAGATGTCGTATGACTTTTTATTAATGATAATGATCTTTTCTTAAAAAAAATAAAAATAAATAACAGCATATACTATATTCATAACAAGAATTTTGAACGTTCATAATTCTTACGGAGTATTTATGTTCATTTATTTTCATAATAAAGAATTATCTCGTCCATAATAAGAGTAATGAACATACGTTGTTCTTACTTATTTTCATAATAAGAATTATGACGTTTATAATTATTATACTCCGTAATAAATAAGAATTATGAGTTTATAACGTTTTGTGTATAAAATTGTTGGACTTTTATATTATAGGACGATTTTATAGGAGTAAAGTAGTAAATCACAAGCATACATTTTAAAATATTTTTTTATGAATTTATGGTTAAAATTTTATAACTTTAATGCTAAAAAAAAAGTAAAGAGAAAATAAAATAAAATTTAAAATTTGTCGAAAACTCGAAATGACCCCCATTATTTATTTTTATTTTTATTTATTTTTTTATTTTTTTAATTGACCCCCATTATTCACAATTTGGATCATCTCCATTTCTTTCTCTCCATTTCCTCTCTAATACACTAATATTTTAATATATTTTCTCTCTCCTTCATTAAAACATTATTTTTACCAAATTATTACAACCTTAAGATTTTCCCAAGATCCAATTCTAACCGTCCTTACGAAATGGATGTCCATGAAATAGAGAGGATCCTCACCCCCATTATTCATGCTTGATTTCATATGATATGATTCCCAACAAACTACAAATACCTTGATTTCTCAAATTCTCATCTAAAACCCCCCAAAAGTTCAACACTTTATTCTCCTTCAGGTAATTTCTTCGCTACCCACTTTCTTATTCACATCATATAACAAAACCCAGAATTTATAATCATCCATTTTCATGTCTTTCATACAAAATTTGATCATCATTTGTTGATATTACAACCTAATTATTTCACTTAATTTCTGAGCAAAATGTTAAAACATTTTACCCCAAAGATTACATTTTGTTTTAGTAGACAAATGATTTGTTTTAGTAGTAGTAGTAGTAGTATTAGTATTAGCTATGATTGTTCTGATTCAAGTGATTACATGAGCAGAATTGTTAGTAGAATTGTTAATAGTAGAAACCCTAGAGAAGCATTAAACTATTTCGATTCGGTTAAGGATCAGATTAATGTGATGAACAATCGTCGAGTTCATTCGACGATTGTTCATGTTTTAAGTAGGGCTAAATGGTACTTGGAGGCAAGGTGTTTGTTGAAATGCCTCATTAAAGATCTTCTTAATGCTTGCACGCCTCGTCGTGTTAGTGAGATGGTGTATAGTGATTTGAGTAGGGTGGATGAGGGTAAATTTAGTGGGAATGTGTTTGGGATTTTGATGATTGCATTGTGTGAAATGGGTCTTGTGGATGAAGCGGTTTGGGTTTATAGAAAGGTTGGGGAGTTACCGTCTGTACAGTCTTGCAATGCACTTCTTAATGGGTTGGTTAAGTTGGGTAGAGACGGTTTTGTTTGGGAAATGTACAATGAGATGGTTGGTCGGGGATTGGCAGCGAGTGTTCATACCTATGGGACGTTGATTGACGCATGTGGGAGTGATACTATGAAGTCTCGGAAATTGTTTGATGAGATGGTCGGAAAGGGCATCAAGCCAACTGTCGTTATATTCACGACTTTGATACGTGGTCTGTGCAACGAGAGTAAGATGTCTGATGCAGAGGATATGTTTAGGGAGATGAAAGAGTCGAGTGTGCTTCCTAATTTGTACACGTATAACACTTTGATGGATGGGCATTGTAAGATGGTGAACCTGAGACGGGCCCTAGGGTTATTTAGGGAAATGCTTGACCAAAATCCGAAGCCCAATGTTGTTACATTTGGGATCTTGGTTGATGCTTTTTGTAAGGACGGTAGATTAAATGTCGCGAGGGCCTTCTTTCCCTGTATGGTGAAAGCTGGTGTTCCTCCCAATGTATTTGTGTACAATAGTTTGTTTGATGGACTATGTAAAGCTGGAAATTTCACTGAGGCTTTGGCTTTGTATGTCGAGATGGGAAAACATAGTGTTCTTCCTGACGTTTTCACCTATACTATACTTGTAAAGGGTTTGTGTGAAGTAGGAAGAGTTACAGAAGCGGATCATCTACTTTTAAAGATGAAAAACGAAGGGATTCCTGCAAATTCTGTGACATACAACTCGCTGATAGACAGTCACTGCAAACAAGGCAACATTGAGAAAGCTTTGAGATTGTATTCACTAATGGGGGTCGAGGGCATAAAACCAAATGCGCTTACCTTCTCCGCCTTTATACATGGATATTGTAGAAACGGGAAAATGGAGGCTGCAAGATGTATATATCAAGAAATGATTATGAAAGGTATCACTCCTGATGTTGTCACCTACACGGATCTAATGAATGGATATTTCAAGAATGACGATAAGGATGCTGCTCTAGGGGTGTATCGAGAAATGCAGGAGGCTGGGGTGATCCCGAACGCTTTCACTGTTTGTTGCCTAATTGATGGATTATGCAAATATGGGATGGTCAATGATGCGGTTAAACGGTTTCTTGAGTTCACGAGCTCGTCAACTTTGCAAGGGAATGAAAACCAGTTTGACATTAAAAAATTTCCCGTGAATCATATTGCATATACAGCCCTTATATGTGGTCTCTGTAAAGAGGGAAGGATATTGAAAGCCAGCAAGTTTTTCTCAGATATGAGAGCATGTGGATTACGAGCTGATCGCCTAACCTACAGGATTATTACTTTCCATTATTCTCGTGGGCATCATGTCTGTAGTTTACGGATGCTCCAGGCCGATATGCTCAAGCTAGGTTTCTTGCCCGACAAATTCATATATCCCTTCCTATATAGAGCCTACCTAAAAATTGGGGATGAGAAATCAGCTCTGAGATGTTCAGAGGATTTAACGAGTTTAGGGCTTGGGCCGCAGGAGAGGATTCTGCCTTTGTCGACGCCTGTGTAACATAGCAAACAAAATTTATTTTGTGAATTAGAGTCTCTTTTCATGGGACGAAGGACAATTAGTCCAATGACAGATGTTCAAAGTCTTGTCCAGGTATAGGACGGTCTTTCTCTCTATCACAACATCTGCCATATGTTGCATGCATATCGATGAGTCAGGACTTGAGAGAAAGACCCATCATTTCTCCACGTATGATGAAAGTCAGCCGTTTAGACTGATTCGACCTGGGGATGCGAAAGTCGACCGAAATATGTTCTACGGACTACAGATGTTTGAGATCCCTAGCTCCTTAGCTTACATGGTGAGTTTTTGAAAATTCTCGTATGGCATTCAGCTACTGGCTACATATGATAATTTTTCATAAAAGATTTTTTTTTGTTTTTTTTTTTTTTTGTTGTTTTTTTTTTCTACCCTCCATTCCGTTTCAATTTGTGTTTTCCTGCTCCGACAGCTACTGCTCTTTAGGACGATCTGATACTCTCGCGAGTCTCGACTACTTTAGTTCACTAGGATTGATTTGAACTGAAATTCTAGGAGATGCAAATATGTGAGAAAGTTGTGGGTACACACACACACAGAGTTGTGTTTGTTGGTTATAACCTTATGTCCCGACAATTGGGGTGATAATTTGGTACCATCCGAGTGAGTGCTTCCGCTTTCTCTCATGTCGGGGTTTTAGGCAATTATGCTTACAGCCAACTACCTCATTTTAGCAGCCGCTCCTGGTTTAAATCAGATTGCTGGAGAGTAACTATGGTGGATACGAAGCTATTATGGAATAATATTTTTTGTCCTTGGATGTGCTCTGCTTAAGTTAGTGTATGCCCTGATACTTATTTACTTCTAAGCTTGTACAGGTCTTTCAGGGACTACCATCATAAAGCTACATGATGAGAGCGCCGCTATGAATATCTGGGTAGCGTCGCTTTTGAATATCTGGGTTGACCAACCGACATGCGTCTCCATGTCTCATTGTCTCCAACAGAGGCTGGAATTTACGAAGAATGTAAAGTTTAGACTCACGCTTCTTTCATACAGGCTCACGCTTCTTTCATACCGCCCTTGTACTGTTGATGGCAATGACAGAGCCAAAAGGGACCTCTGAAACTCTAGCTGGACCGACAAACAAGTTTGTTCTATACCTCTAGATATCTTCCAATAAAACTTCAGCAATTCATCGTATATTTAGTCATATGCCTTCCCTTGTGGTTGATAGTTGAGGGTTATTGAGTGGTGACTTCACTGCGTAAATCCTGGTATCTGTGAACTGTAACCATAACTGATTAAAGAGAGGGAGAACGCAAAGAAAAACCAGCGGACTTATGATCCTCCACACGTAACCAGTAACCACATTAATATGTGGCACCATCTTTTTGCGGGTATTGCCCTCTTCTGTATCGTACACGACTTTTTTTTTTTTTCTGGTAATTTAACCATAGTCTAAGATAAGAATACTGAGTGAATGGACTTTGCGGGATTTTGGAGTAGGCAAAACTGCGACTTGCTGGCCTCATTGCAGTTGTAGATGATGTTGCCAGAAATGCGTCGATGAGTGGCAAAATCACTTTCTGCGAGTTTTCCTTTTTTTTGTGCCTTTGGTTGAAGATATAAACCAGTCACTTTTCAGCCAATCTAGCACACATTTAATTTGTTTAAGATGAAACATGAAGCCAAAAACGAGACAAGGGGACGAAGAATTCAAACCAGCGGCTTATTGTACACAGGACTCGAACTTTAACCACTCGGCTAAACGCTCGTGCTTATTGGACTGCAGCTTAAATAAGCATAAAAACCAGATTACATTTAACCTTGGAGGGTCTGCAAGCGATACGGATCATTTACAGCAATGACATTTAAGACGAAGTACGTTATACACCATTCTATTAATACTACACCATTTGCTGGATGCCAACACCATCAATCTGCAGGTTGAAAATAATAGCTCAATGTCAAACATCAATTATTTTCACCGTCTAATTCCATTACCAAGCACGAAACTAACAGCAACAGGCAACAGCACGAAATGACGACAATAATGGCAAAGCTATACCCGTGATCACAATGAAGTAAAAAGGGAACATACATGTGAAAGAATATATGGACTTCATGATCCCTGATTTACACAAAAACTTTACAGTCGGAATCTCAGACTGCCACTGGTTCTGGCCTTTTGCTGGTTTTGATCCCTCTTATAGCTGCGTAAACGACACCATTCAAAAGTTACAACGCTGCACGTATATTAGCGGAATAATAAGGAATGTAGGGAGTAATCATTAATGCATGCCTTCAGCATAATCTTTAGCGCCAAAGACGGCAGAGCCAGCAACAAGGGCATTCGCACCAGCTTCGATAACCTGATGGAAGAAGATGAGAAATTACAGAGCCGTCCTAATATCGTGAAAATGAAGTTTTACTGAGTGTTCAGATGCTCAGAAAGTAAAGGTTATAAATTGAGCCGTCTTAATCTCCTGAAAATAATGTCAAGGGCTCAAATGCTTATACAAGCTTCGAAGTAGAGTCGACATATGCAAGCTCATGCAGTCATTGAAGGATGATTCTCATGACTTAGGTTCAAGAGCCGTGACTTCGAAATCAGTCAATTCAAATGTCTTTCTAACTATCATTATACAAAAATGAGATATAGTTGACACATAGAACTTCACCGTTGTGTTACACTTGAAAGTATTATGTTTAGTTTTAAAAAATGCCAGAACATCAGCGAAAGAAAACAAAGGTCGCTATCAAAAAACACAATCGCACAATCAGGAGCATGAGCAGGGGAAATGACCTAACAAATCTCTTCGCCAAGAAACACGACGACTTCTTACTTTCTCAATACACTCTCCAAAATGGAATAAGAATACACATAAGCATCGTTATACTTATTACTGTCTAAAACGAGGTAAATGAGATACTCAGTAAGTTGGAATAGCAGTACCTTGTATGCATTCGCTGGACCGACTCCACCATCCACCTCAATCCATGGGTTCACCCCCTGCCAATTAAGATGTCCACTAAGAAATTTTTTCCAAAGATCACTTAAATACAAAAATCGATAATCAATTAAATCCGTGAATACCTTCTCTGCGCACAGTCTTCTCAATTCGGAGATTTTCTTAACCTGGCTCTCAATGAAGCTTTGTCCACCAAATCCAGGGTTTACCGACATTATCAAGACTAGATCAACCACTGTTTTGAAGCAAAATCGCCGTATAAGAAAATAATCATACAAGATAGTACAAGGACAAGGACATCCACCAGTGCCGGTTAATTTGGTTCAATCAAAAAACAAAACACAGGTGTGTGTGTATCGGACAATCAGGCGATGATGGTACATTGCATTTATGCTTCGAATGATTAATGTTCGAAGCATATTAGCTAATAAAGTGATGAAAAAGCAAATATGTAAAGAGCTTCTACATCAGCTCTCGAAAAAATTGAAGAGTATCGACTTACCATCAAGAACGTACTCGATGGCAGTTAATGGGGTTCCTGGGTTCAAGACAACTCCAGCTTTAGCGCCCAAACTCTTGATCTGAACAACAGATCGGTAAAAACAGAAATTTACCACAAGAGAACTGACGGTTAAAATTTCACAAGATAAAGGATATAAGAGTATAAGACTGTGTAAAACTAATTACAGGTGAAGATACAAATAATAATCAGACAATGTGCTGGAACTCCTTGGCGCAAAACAATGTTTCTCGGAATTTTGTGGCAGTATACATGATTGAACGAAACCGTACAAATCAAATGTACCTAAGATAAGAAAATCAATGTTCTTTAGCAAGCGGTAACTAATAGCAGAAGCTTGAGTAAAAACTCATTATGGACACAATACCAAACTACATATTCACGAAACATGAGAGCTAGATTTAATTAGATGGCAAATCTCACAGTTTCAAGAAAATCAAGGTTATATAGTAGCATCGATTAATGTGTATCAAAGGCTATAAGCTGTGACAGTTTCAAGATCACGAGAAGTACATTCCAAATTATCAAACAGCCAATGGAGCAGGAGCGCACTTTGCACCAACGTCTTTTAGTGGTGCTATCAAAATCCTTATATAAAAGGAAACTGAGTCTCTTACTTCCTTATTTAAGTGAAGCGACAATTCTCTGTGACACGATTGCTACTCTTATGGAAGTATGAGGTTACAAGCATCTCTAACTTCCCGACTCACCATCAAATAAATCGGAAGCATTCTTGAAGATCATTAGTCGTTTTTTTTAATAAATAACCAAAAAACTGTGGCGTTGATAAAACTACACTCTTTATTTTATGTGTTACGTGTCTCTACCTTGGCAGGCAGCAATCCTACATAAGCAAAATGCATAAGCAACGAGATTCAAAGGGTTCAACAGTTCCTTACTTGGTTTACAGTCCTATGTAAGTGAATGGTGGATGATTGCTCGCAGTGCACACTCACTATATCTGCTCCAGCCTTGATGAAGTCGGGGACACGTTGATCTGGTTCTACGATCATCTATATAACATGACAAATACCGTGTTAAAATCATACTTTCGTTTCCTTTCCCTTTAGATGAGGAGCTCGAAATATCAAGGCATTTAAATTTAAGATTACCAAATGCACGTCTAACGGGAGATCTGTCACAGGTCGCAGAGCATCGACAATCAAAGGTCCGATGGTTATATTAGGAACAAATCGACCATCCATGACATCGACATGAATCCAATCACAACCAGCCAATTCAACTGCCTTCACCTAGAGGCATTTAAAGCAAGCACAGTTTAACCATCACCGTCTACCAAAAGAGATAAGGAGATTCCTAGAACAAAATTGTTTTTCTGTACAGAATACTTGTAGATAAGCAAATACCTGCTCACCCAATTTTGCAAAGTTAGCAGACAAAATAGATGGAGAAACTATAATGTCGGATTTTGAGAACTTGTCAACTCGAGAAGTAGCCTTCACCACAGTTTGAGACTTTCTCCTATTGTGTTTCAAGTAAGAGGAACAACATGAGCGCATGACTATATATCGACCTCCGTACTCATAGATTGTTAGCCTTATACACAACTACAAGATAACCCCGCAACACCAACATATAAAGCATGCACCGTACCAATAAAAGGTAAAGATTCAACTCCCGTAATTCAACAAACCTATGCAACAATTACTAGCTCTTAGAATACATGTAACCCGCATAAGAACAACTCTCTCTGTTCCATCCATTTCTTTACGTTTCCTCTTTAGGTAAACGCTTTATGCTAAAATTCAAAGTAAGGATCACTTTCGCCCACTTGCATATAGTCTCCTAAAAAACCGATCCAAAAGAAAATGTAAATAAATGGGTGGATCGAATGGGGACATGGGGTATTAAATAGGCTTCGGCTATCAACTTAGACCAACTTAGACTTTTGGTTGAGATGCTCTAACGCGGTACCAGAATTTGCACAGCACACAAACAGAATTTCAACTACTTCGAATCGAGACGGTTCCAACAGTAACAACTAAAAGCAGGAGTCTTTTGGTAACATTGGATAACTTCACACAACATTTCCCAAATCATACTCACTAAAGTCAATAAAAATATCAACAACCCTTCACAAATTAAAGCTCAAGAGACAAAACCCATGTACAACAACCATCAAAATAACATCTTTAATAATCCCTAACAATCAAACTTATGAACTACACAAAAATTGAAGAAACCCAGATGAAATCAAGCAATTAAAAAAAAAATTATCAAAATCAAACCTTGTAAAAGTAAGAGAATTAGGGTTAGAAGGTTGAAACTTGTTGATACTAAGACCTCCACAAAACCCATTAATTTTAGAATATTGAAGAGATGATTGACACAAACAAGCACCTGTCATTTCTACAATTTCTTTGGTTTTTTTTTTTTTTTTAATTGATTTTCTGCAGAAGAAAATGGTGGGTAATATTTTCTGGGTTTTGTATAATTGTTGTGTGTTTTTTTTATGGACAAAAGAGTTAAAATAAAAAAGAGGAAGATGAGTGATGAATTGATGGCCCTATATTTGTGATAAGAGCCAATTTGTGTTCATTCAAAGCTTGGGAGGGAAACTTTGAGATATTTGGACGTTTAATAAGACGGTTTTGTACAGTAAATTTAAATTTCACAGCGATAATTTATTAATTTTACTTTTGTATGATTTGTCTTTTATAAGTAAACTTAAATTTATTTATACGGAAAACTATAATTGTATTGTTAGACGAGTTTGTAAAAGACTGGTAGATGTTTGATTTGAGGACGTTATGTTTATTTGTTGTTGAATTGTGAAGACAAAACAATGTTTTGGGGATTTTTTTTATAGTTTTGGTCTTTGGTAAGGAATGACTTGTGGTGCTCATACGCCTTTAGGGGTTTCGGTGTTCCACAAGTGAAAGCGATACTCTGAATTATTTTAAATAATACGTAAGTAAGATGCTGCCGCGGTAATAAGGAAATGAATGAATCAATACGATGGTTGTTGTGTCGACAGAGAGTTGGTGATAATTGATTCAATTCGAGTACTCTCTGACACTCGATAAATCCCAAAATTCAGTGAACCGTAACTGTTCGACAGCATATGCATCAGACATTCTGTGTGCAACTCCGACAGTACCAAGTCCTTTCAACTGATAACAGAACCGAAATAAATGGTGTGGCCTACAGCCATGTCCTGATGTTTTCATCCCTTTTACTTATTCGATCCTTCAGAAAGCAGTAAACAGCCTCTTTTTGGAAAATGAAACGCTGTCTGATGTACTATACAGCTATCGATTTCATCCAACCAGTTCGGTCTTGACAGCTGATCCCGCATAATTATGACGCATGCTTATAAAAGTTTACGATATCGTGTTCATGGCATGTAATTTAGTAATTAAGTTCAGAAATAATATTCGGAGTATATAACAAGTTCATCAATATCATCAGTCATGTCACAACTCAAAACATGCAAATTCGCAGAAGGGGAGCATTTATAAAATCCTTGCTTGGTCAAACAAAGACGACTTTTGAAATTTTGCAGCATTTAACCCCTTCGACCTTCACATAATATTATGTGATATCCATGTCTGCGACAAGAAAACAGGAAACAGATTACCATGAAAAGCCTGATCAAAGCAAACATAGATGCGTTCCGAAATTTATATAAATTAAAATAAGTGTTCAGATGATTACGTAGACTTGAATGGTGCACTGGTAGCTCCAACAGCAGTAGCAAAGGCAACGTCCTGAAATGGTCCGGCCATTTTCCCACGTGGGAACCATCCGAGGTCTCCACCCTTTTTGCCCGAAGAGCATTCCGAGTATTGAGCAGCCAACTGTGTTTTAGAAAGAAAAACAAAGCCCCTAAATCATCATCTGAAAAAATAAATGTAATACAAGCCTCGTAAAACATGAATTAATAAGTTCAAGACTACGACAGGAAAGGGCTCGGCAAAATCCATTATCTTAATATCACCATGACGACACAGTGAAGCTCCTTCAACATTTTTCCATGACATATCAAAATCGGAACAATTTTTGCGCAGTTTGAACTTTGAACATACCTTTCCGAACTCAGCTGGTGGAACTTTATCCCCATTGTCAAGCCAACCTTCGCGCAGCTTCTGGTATACTTCATTGATCTTCCCTTGTTTCTCACTCAAAATATGCCTAGCTGAAACCGACATTTAAAGCAGCGTATAAGCACAAAACTAGAAGACTGACGCCGCGTGAGAAAACAAGCGGAAAAAGAGAACCGAGCAGTAAATTACCTTTGACGAATGAGCAAGTGCCGAGTTTGTCACCCTTACCACCCTTTTCCTTTGAAGCACCTTCGTCGCTGCCACCAGCTGGCTGTTTTCCCTTGCCTTTCCCGGCAGCCTCTTTTTTCTTTCCGTCCTTTCCCATCGCTGCAAAATTCGCACTACATCGAAGCAACAAATGCATTCCATAACCCAAGATCAAGAAGAAATTTCGGAGTCATCTAATTTAAACAACTAGGATTACATGCATTAAAGCTTACATGTTACAACAAATCCAAATACGTGCAGATAATTCTAGACAGCAATTGAAAAAGATTACGATTTATTCAACTCAAAGCCTTAACCAACGACCAGATATCACAACCAATACTCGTAATTCTCATGGGTCCATCCCCAACAATTAAAGAAAAAAAAAACGCCTTGAAAGATGATGCCACATGGAAATCTAGAGTACACATGACTTCGGCAGGAAATATGATACAGAGTAACTTTTTGCAGATTGATGACGGGGGAATCTAAGAACGAAGAATGTGTTAAATAGTGAACTGGCAATGTAATTGAAATGACGTAAAACACAGACGCAGAAACTACGTGAGATCTGCAAAGTTTATCTAATTACTCGCAACAGTTTGCACAGAAGCATTCTCATTCCTGACATTTGTTTAATCGTAGAAACCATATACGAAGTACAGCATTCAGCTATCGCCTATCGGATACCCTACTCAAATAAAATCAGCCCGAATTCTGCTCCCAAATTTCGAATTCCTCAGAAATCGTCAACTAAGTTGAAGATTGATGAGTAGCAAATACAATGCTTAAAAATTGTTCGACATATCGACATCAACAACCTCAAAAACTGATCTTTACAACCTTTACAAACTCAGAAATCGTCAACTAAGTTGAAGATTGATGAGTAGCAAACACAATGCTTAAAAATTGTTCGACATATCGACGTCAACAACCTCAAAATCTGATCTTTACAACCTTTACAAACTCACCACTCGAACGACGTTCTTAAAACCCGTTACGTCTTTCGCAAAAGACCCTTAGGGAAACCCCTTAAATCCACTAAAATTCAGCACCACAACAATTACTACAAACTACAAATCATGAACAACAAACATCATAAAACAATCAAATCAAAAAAACAAACCCATTATCATGAGTTTCACTATAATTGACCCAGGAAAGGTTCCACAATTGAATCAAAAATCATGAATAATAATCAGTTCTAATTGAAGCAAAAGCAATAAAAAAATGCAACAGAAAAAGACTTAAGCTTTAAAATAAAATAAAAAATAGAAAACCCAGAAAAATTATGAGTTGAAAAAAAAAACCATAAAAGAATGACAAAAACAATGGAGATGATAGAGATTAAGAAGATAAAGAGTAAAGATGAAACCTTTGTTTCAGTCTTCTCGATGTAATACGAGAGTAACTAATAAGGTAGCTTTGTAATTACGATTTTGGATCCCATAATTTTATTATAGCTCATCACTTATATAGTTATAATAATAAAATAAAAAAAATAGTTGTGTTATTTATTTTTATTTTTTTAGTGCATTATTTAATTAAATATATGAACAAAAGAAAACGTGCATCGACTATCTGCAAAAGATAAACGTATAAAATTCAATGGAATGGGAAAATATGTGGAAAAATAAAGGTTATAATGTTTTTTGGACGAATATTATAATTAAATTACAAGCATTGTAATTATAATGCTTCATATAGTTTACAAAGTTTATTCATATTCATCTCAATTATTATTATTATGTGATTGCAATCCCTATTATACATGTTATTGGGGTTATTGTTGATCACAACGATATAAAACCGCTTTCACGCGCTAAACGAGATTTCAGAATTAAAATGTGTCTACTTTAAGGTTTAAAGTGACTATTTTAACGTTTAAAGTGACCATTTTATGGAGTTTTAAAGTTGTCACATTTAAAGTTAAAGTGGTCACTTTAACCATTAAAATAGTCACATTTTACTCATAAGAACTTCGTTTCACGCGTGAACAGGGGCGGGCCTAGGGGGGGCCCGTGCCCCCCTACCCATTTTCAGAAAAATTAAATAAGTTTTTAAAGGTGCAAAATGAAACAAAGGGTTGGAGTTGTGGAGTTGGTTGATGACTTACTTGTAAGACAAAGTAATAGAAGAGGTCAAGGGTTCGATTCCTTAATCCACCATTTTTATTTTTATTTATTAGATACTCCGTACATGAATATTAGGACATAATATAAGAAAAAACCATAATTTGGACGATAACACTAATTTGAGTGATTTTGAAGACTACAAAATAAAAAAATATTTACCTAAGAACCAATTTATTCAGACAAATTTTTTGTGTTGCCCCCTACCGATAATTCCTGTAATGTGCAAACTGATTTATGCAAGACTTATTGGTTATTAATATATACTCCGTAAATGATACGGAGTAATTTCAACACTCATCAAATACAGTACCATTTTCGTACTTTTTGATGGCGTTTTAATTTTTTTTTTTTTTTTTTTTTTTTTCGTTCTCCATACTCAACTAGTTTCACCTTAACTTTTTTGTAAGACTAAAAACTGCCATTAATACATGTACAAGTTCGTAAATTTCAAACAATAGTACTCCGTATAAGATAAACGTTAACAGAATTATGTCTTTTTTTTTTCTGATATCGGACAATATCATGATTTGCATTGTGGCTGTTTGTCCATTTTGTTTAAATTAGCTTTACACTAAACAAGTGGTCTTCCATTAATTGTCCGAGTCGTCCATTTGATAAGCGTCATTTGGCTACTCGTCACTCACGGCCATTGGCGGAACTACAGCAGATGAACTGTTTCTTCTTCGATTTCTCCATTCTTCCGGGATATCTTCCTGCCATAATCAACAGAGATTGTTTTAGAAGTATTCAGCGCAGGTGAAGGTCATGTTATGCTAGTTATATAAATCTATTTATTGAGCGCAAACTGCATACCTTATCATGTGTTTGTGGGCTGTCACTCGAAGAAGTAGGTTGACTTCGGCGAAGCCAGATTCCACCAAAAGACAGCAATGCAATAAGAAGTAAAACTGGACCAGTTCTCGGGTCATCGGAAAGACTGCGACCTCCAGAAATGATTCTGCGAACTTTATTTACTATACTATCACTTGCGGAAATAAACTTTTCACTGCTGGTAGACCATAGCGGATTTGGATTCTCGGGAACTAACTCAGGTGTATTTGTTCTCTGCAAAATGGAAATGTAATCAAACACAACCGTACACATTCATCAGAGGATACCAGTTAGGATCGGACCTGCCATTAGAAATAACTCTAACCAACCAAAACAGTTGGCTCGATTTTCAGAATGTGACTCGACGGACATGTGTAAATAATTTGCAGTCAAAGGAAAAGCGATGTTTTAGAATGTGACTGTCAAAATAATACTTCCTCAGACAGGCCGTCTACATTTGCTTTTGGATCATCTTTTTTAAACAAGCACAAGCAGCCAAGGCTATCAGACAAATAGCCAATTTTACCTCTCTCCCTCCTCATCTTTCTCACCCATTACCCCACTTCTGATCAGTGACTGATACGTAATTCGTATCATTCACCCGGACTTACTTTTAACGGAAACAAACTATTCGAGGAGAGGCGTGCGATGCACTAAAACAAAATGGTTAAATAAAACAGCCTTGTGGACTATAAATTTGACTTACAAAGAAAGGAAGTTGGGATGAATCGCCGTCTGTCACAATCTTCGAGATCCATTCTATCATCTGCAGTTGATAGTTGAAAGAAGATGGTGAAAGATTAACTTTCCAAGTGATGACGCAGAGGTGTGTATGATTCTGCAGCGAGTGTGACTGAGAAACAGAACTTTAGAACAAGTCAAAACGAACCTGTGAAGGCTCAGGAGAGCCATTATATCGTGCGACTAATTGAGATACAGGATCAACATCATCTTTCAGGACATCCAACAAACTGTTTGAGGCTCTCTTATCTTGAATATCAGCGGCAGAATCATTTCTCATGTAACGAACCATAACCATTTGTGGTGTTTCTTCCATGCCTCTTCTTGGCCCACAACATTCCAGGCTATGCTCACCACCAATATAAAACATGCAGAGATTCTGGAATAAAAAAAAAAAAAAACTAACGAGGTTCATTATTGCTTTTGACTGAAAAGAGAGTCTCCAAAAACACAAAAGTCAAGGCTCTGAAAGGGAACATATGAAATTATCTACGAAGTATATAGAGTAGAACACGAAAAAACTTCTTCAATTTGTGATTCCTCACCACCCATGTACTTTCTAAGTTTCTAATCAGTTGTTCAAGTAAATGTAACGATGACTAACCTTTTGGACTTCTCCATCCATCCAAGTAAATGTAAGCCGCTTGTCTTTAAGAGCAGTTGCTGGAGGTTTAATCAACTCATCAGTATCAGGTGTATCCTTGACATTCACATTCTCAGCTGATAATGTTCGTTGAACCCTGAGCAAAACCTACCCTCAAAGAAATTCTATAGGTGTCACAATCTGCTACCTACTTTTGTTTACATGAAATTAATCAGAATTTTCTAATTTGTTTTCCGACCGTGTCAAGAAGATAACTTTATTATAGTAATAACTGCAGCAAATAAGAATCCATTCATATTTACATTTACCCCCATTTTTAAAACATATTTGACCAATTCAGTGGATGATAAATTCAATGTTCACTAGGATTTGAGCATCCCTATGTGAATCATCCAAGCACTAAAGTTTGAAAACTCCCTACGTGACTATAAGTGTATCGAGTTTTGTTCGTGGTAGGCATATGCATTACAAAGCTAACCTCACGCATTTGGTTCATTTCTGGGCTTGGCCTTCCAATTACAATGACACAATACCAAATCTTATTATCGCTTCCTGCACGAGAGTAGCCGCGTGCATCACAACCCAACTTCATTGACGTCACGCTCCTCAACTGAGGAAGCTCTGGAAAAAAAAAAAAAAAAAAAAAAACACAGATAATATAAGTTAGAATGCCTCAGAATGCAACAATGTACGCCAAGGTTCTTAAAACATATAGCACAAAATATAAAACATTAAAGGCCTGCCATATGAGTATAGAGCGAAATGCTCAATGACACAAAATTTGCTATTATAATCATGATTAGACATCGTAAACGTACAGGAGTAGTTCTACGAATGAGCTATTATGAATTTTCCTATCACAGCTTGAAACTCTTGACAAAAGGAATTCAACAACATTAACTCGTGTCATTCCGCATTAGGCGGGATATGAAAGTAGCACGTACGCACCCTTCCCTATGTGTTGACAACACAAGAAACCGCTTCATGACATAAGGAATGTCGAGAATTGAATCAGCCAACTGCTGAAGTGCAGTGTGTAGAGGTCATTTTGCTTAATTTCAACCCAAATTTCAGCCAACAGATAGAAAAGAAATTATCATGTTACATCTACTAGGAGAGAGGCTCTATCAAGACTAGCATCGTTTTTTTCAGCAGATGAACTAATTTGTGTAACCAACTTGGATGGCCAGTTTGACTGACACACATTGACATACAGCACAATATTACTATGGCCACTGAACAGGTATGGTCTAATATTACAGAAACATTACCGTGGAGTTTATTATCTTCCATAACATCCAGAAACCATGTAACATTTGGAGAACCTACAGTATATGAAGAACATGAAGATATTGTATTCAAAAAAAAGTTTATGCATAACTAACAAATCGATCATTCATCATTTGAAACAAGAAATACCATAGTAAATCAATGGTTTAGTGCCTGGGTCCTTCAAAAAGACGGCTGCAGGAGCTGATTCCACACCATATCTGTAACCAGTAATAACATATTTAAGTTTACCACAAAGAAAAATGTCATGTAAGGCAAGCTAAGACAGAAAAACACGCTATTTATTGTTGAAACACATGCACATGTGAGAGTCCCACATTGATTGTGGAAGAGAGGTTTGAGTGCTTTATAAAGTCCAAGGGTCCTCCTCCTATCGCCAATTGGTTTTGGGAAATGTGGATCTCCCTTGGACTTATGAAGTGGGTTTGATCTCTCTCCACTTGGGTTTGGCCAGGCCCGTTTCATGATTATAACATTTATATACTTCAAGTGAATACTATTAATAAGCAATAGCTAGAATCATTTTATCATGTCAACATCATTCAAGGACAATGTCGACATGCTTCAAGTACAACGCCATTATAAGAAACAGTAGAATCTACTGAATTCCTAATCAAAGACAACCATTAGCTAGATGGACTCATTATCTAATAGATTCGTTGTACTACACTGACCGGACACAAAATTATAAATCTATCAGTGACCACCTGCTGCACTTAGCCAAAGCATAAGAGTATATGTCATATGCCCCTTGTCCCTTCATAACTTTCGCACTCCACAAATTAAAAAAAAAAATCTATATTTCCTTGTTCTTCCTTGTTTTCGCATTAATGCAAAGAAAAAGCGATAAAAATTCACTTAAAGATGGAACAGATCTGATAACTCCAAAAACTGACTATGCAAGCTCAAGTAAACCTAATGGTGCCACAAGATACAGGCTATCCACATGCTCATGACAAGCTACTAAGCCACAAATCTTATGAATATAACAAATACCACAAAAATATCAGATGCATCAACATAACAGAAACATAGAAATCATACGCTGTCCACCAAATTGAAGACTCCTCCTCTCTCCACAGAACACACGCGAAGGACGCATAATCCTGATATTTCTTGGCCAGTTGACGCACAAATGGAGTCGCACGCATCCCCGTATCTGAGAAGATCAGGACTTTTACCTTTGAAGCAGATACAGGTTGAGAAAATAAGTTGAAGCATTTAAAAAAAAAAAAAAAAAGAGCAAGCGGGTGATCATTAGTCTGCACTCAATGCCAATGCAAATTAATATCTGAAAACAGTTCCCTGAAAATGCAAGGGGGGCGTGTTTCAAGTAATACACCATACAGCTAAAGCAGAATATGGGAGCTCTTGTAACTAATTCAACCTATCCTTTCAAGAGAAAAGAAAATCACTGAAGTAAATAAATGACCTACCATGTGATAACTACTCTTAGCTAAGAATCTTGGCCCCTGAAATCCATAACCAAACATTAGTAAAGAGGCGTCTATATAGTGTCATACAACATACCAGCAATAGCATCAAGACTTGATTACAACTGAAAATAGCTTTTTTTTCTTATAAAATCGCGATGGCAGTATAGATAATCATCCAAAAAAAAGCCGGTGAATGCTACTTGAAGGCGCAAAACCTTACCCATAACTAGTAAAGAGGTTGTCCTACAAAATAATGACAGGACTGGGTTGAAATTTGGTTGAATACTAAAATCTCAAACCAAAAATAGGCAGTAGGACAGAGAGGTCATACCCATTTTTTAAATCCATTTTTTTCATTGAGACCTTGCGTCCGTAATTTTGAATCAGTGTCCCAAGTGGAAGAGAAAGGACTTGTGTAAGAGTTACATCGACTTATTAAAGCACTAACTTCCCAGAGAATGAAATTGATAATCTCTAACAAACATCCAACGCTTCCAACTGTTATAGATACCCCAAGAAAATAGAGTGGGCCTCTCCTGTTTAAAATTCAATTTCCTGACCTCTTTATTATTACTTCCTTTGATACAGTCAATGGGTTTCCTTTCATTTTTTACTTATGCAGTAGCCACGAAGATATGTATACGAGGAGGATTTGCGGCTTTGCTCATCTGTGTATCTTATGTGGTGAAAGTGACGGATTCATTTTTCATAATTTTACTTCATTGCCATTACATCTTGTCTTTATGACACTGCCTCTCTTTGGCATGAGTTGGGTTCATCCTTGTAAGTCTACAGATGTCTTATCTGATTGGAAGAGAAGGATTAAAAATCTCAGAAATAGTTGAATTGGCGAAGTTTGGAAGCTGGTTCTCTAACTATTGAGTAATGCATTTGAATTTAAATTATACACACGTTGATCTAGCTTCTAGCCTTCTACACATCAAAAGCAGAGTTGATATGCTACGCAGTTCATTTGCATAACAATTTGCTCGAATATTAGAAGTTAGCAAGTTACAAAGGGATCCCAACAGATAAAAATTGTGAAGAAAAGACCAAATGTTCGATACGGTGCTAAGTTGATAACACAAAGAAGAAAAATTATATTCGAAGACTACTAAAACCACATGCATTAACATGCTATGAATTAGGCATACAGGTCAAGCAAATAAATTTTACGGAGCACTTTTCAAAAGCTGTGCGCTCCTCATGTATAGCGATTGACTTTTGCTAACGCTTCTTGATTCGTATATTGGCATAAAATCTTTGGTGTCTTTTAAAAGTTTAAATCAATATTCTCTCTTGTCAATAAGCGACAAGAATTTATCATATGACGATACGATAACATGACCCCATGTCTCAAGGGATCCCACAAATAAAGAGGTAGTTGGGGTGAGATTAAGGAATATTATTAAACAAAATATATCCAATGGTGTGACGATACCAACATAAGAATATTGTTAGCCAATCAAGAAAGATGACAAGAAAGTACCAAAGTATTTTGAGTATAGTACGGAATGCGAGGTAGCTTCAGTATCTTTGTCGCAAACCAATCTGTAACAGCATCAACAGAGAGCTCTCCTTCATACCTATGCAAAATAATAATACATAGTAGAAAGAATTCAATAAGAGATTCAAGCAATGGGATTTTTTAAGAATATATATAAGAAAAATTAACAAAGTCTCCTTTATATTTGAAAACTTTTATCATTCAAAGCTTACCGGACAATACAGTTGAGATCTCTACAACCTTGAGGGAACGCAATCAGAGAAGGGAGACCTACATGATTCACATTCAAGCAAGCATTTAATTAAGGAAGCAGCAAAAAAAACGTAATCAGAGGGATGCAAAAGGTCTGAACAAAATACAGACAGAGAGCCCTCTTTCAAAGAAAATATACCCACTGGAAGAAAGGAAAACAGCATCAATAGCTTCTCAAGCCAGCCCAAGTCCATTTGAGGTATTTAAGTGCACTGATACTCCGGTAGGAAAAATAAAAACAGATTGCAGTACCATAATTACCAGAGAAAGTTCATGGTAGACGACAGTTTACCATATCGGAAGAAAGGTTGCCCGGTTGCTTTCCTCTCGGCAAGGTGAGAAGCAAGATCAAAGTCACCAAGTTCCACTACCCCAGAGCCAGCAACTTCTCCCAGAAAAGTGGCTTCACAAGAGAAAAAGTTTCTCATCACATCAAACAGATAGAACACAAACAAGCTACAGATTATAAATTCTGGAATACAGCACTTGCAAACAAGAAAACGAATGAATTTTGTTTTTACAGACGACAAAACATTAAAAAGCAGAAAAACTATAACTTGGCTATTAGCATCCTACATCCATATTTCGTACTTGAAAGCAAGAGTAAAGCAACAATCTGGGAAAACGTGGACGTTCTAGAAGGTAATGCAAAGAGAGCATACCAATTTTTCGCCATTTGGTTGCAAATTGCAAGCATTGTTTGCTCCCACTGGAATAGATCTAAACATAGATTCAGAAATTCTTCAAGTTAACACATGAATCATCACCAGCGCATCTCCTACAAACTATATAATGTGACTTTGGAACAAACGATATAATAAAAGTGACCATGTGGTGACTTGTCCACTGTGATTGAGATACAGAACAAAATCTTCCCCGTTTCATTTTTAAATTTATTGCCACCATATAAGTACATAAGCACTAACCTGCACTAAGAATGGCCTTTGCTTCCCTACGACTGACTCCAGATGCTCAAAGGAGATATGATCAAATTCAACATCATTAGCATCTGCATAAAAAAAAAAAAAAAAGAGCCAATTGAACCAAGAAAATCAAGGACCGCTTCTAAAAACTGGAGCAATTTAAAAAGCAAGGATGAGATAAAGTCATAGCTAACCCATAGAACCAGCATCAAGTAAAGGAAGCTTCAACGCAGAGTAGTCCTCCCCAGAATTTACTAACGTAAAGTTTTTCAGAACATGCTATAACCAACAAAATTCAAAGTCAAATGAAAGCTAAAGGTGAAAGTTCAACGAACTAAAAAAAAGAAAAAAATCAAGATAAACCCACTTGATGCTCATCAACTCCAAATAAGTCATAGTCTCTCTTCCATAATGGATTAGTTAATAGCTCATAAGCATATCGAATCTGCAGACACCAATTTAATAAATATATTTTCAGGTAAGGTAAATAGAGTAACTTAGAATACAACGATAAGACAATTGCCATGGTGTATTGTATGGTACACCGATCAACAAAAGTAGCCAAACACTAGGCCAGTAGAAAAAACAAACTTGTACCTGAATGTGATCAACAGATAATATAATGGAAAATCAGATTGCTGTAATCTCTACAATTCAAATTTTGATGACCTATAATCAGTTGTCAACTTGTCACTGAATATTTTAACAGTTACATGAAAATTCAAATAAGAAAAACACTATTCAGGTGAAAATTTAACAAAATGTTGATACACTATGCCATATTATTCATATATGTTGTACTCGATCTAAAAACTAAATATTAAGATTGTTCATGTACGATATGACTCGTTTATTACCAGGTATGAGCACATATCACTCCATCCTAAACCCTCATGTGAATTCAGGGAATGGGATGTATTCTAGTCATTCAGCCTTAAACTTAAAATCAGCTTTTTTCCAGCATTTGTAGAGAGTTCTTTAATACTGGTTCAACTAGACTAGCCCAAAAGTGAAAAAAATAAAAAATAATAATAATAATAATAATAATAATAATAATAATAATAATACAAATAAATAAATGAAAAAATAATCAAATAAAATAAAATCAACTATGGAACTGTATGATTGAAGATTGACAAGGAAATGAGGAATAGCTAATAACCTTAACGAAGTCATTTGTTACAGGATGTTCGGCGCCTGAGTTCCTGAATATACCAGAGTTATTTATTAGAACAACATTCTTCAGTCAAACAACAATGAGGAGAGCTTGTAAAGAAACAAGAAATATAATAAGAGGCTAAAAGGAAGAGATACACAACAGGCTCAAGCCTGTAAAGACTTGAAAAGTACATGTGCACAAAGAAAAGCTAGCAGCTAGTGCATCATCGACTCGTTCAGCAAACATCAAGTATGAAAGATACATAAATGACTACTTTAGACATGGTTCACTGCAAATGGACCATCGACTTAGTCATTAGTGGGTCTCTAGATTGGCACCTAATAAGAGGTAGAAGTCATCAGATCCTAGACAGTTATCCATTTTTTGGCCGAACCACTTACGAGCTATTTTATTTTGACTCTTCAGATGACTTTGTGAACCCGTGTCTAAGAATCAATACTTCCACATTGGTATTACCATTCGACACTTCATTTCAACCGAAAAACTAGGATATTTCATGAGATAGTTGAGACCGACACTTGGATACACACCCATGTTATCAACGTACCCAACAAAGTAGCTGACTAGCCGCACTACTGCTTCTCCTCCACCCAAAGAAACTAGATCATCTTCTACATTAAAAACAAACCCCTTAAGTCCTACTCCGTATAAGCTATGCCTCTTCTCCACCACTCCTGTGTACTATACGGCCATATTGGCCACTTCATAGACCAAAATATCGGGATTTACTCATGAACTTCACCATGTCCACTTTATTTTTTGTTAGGTATCATTGTTTTCCTCCGTCAATCGACATTACAGTGTCCATTTTCAATACTGCCGACCAGACACGTATTCCATGTCCGTACCCATGTTGTGTTGTACGGACACAGGTACGCCAGGGCATAATGTCGAGCCTGAACACCATTGCACGCATTTATAGCATGTCTCACTTTTTTCTCTTTCACGATAGTCTCACACATTACTTGTTGGAAACCACAAGCAACAAGATGTCATTAGTGTGAAGAGGAAGTACCCGTCGCTTAATTGTGTTAGAACAAAGATGTTCAAGTTCGTGCCAACTACAATGGTTTTTATATATCAACGTAATTATAAATTGTTTCAGACAAAATTCCCTCAAACATCATCAGTAGACGACAATTTCAAAGCAAATTTTGAATTTTGATTGTAACTAACTATAAGAGATACGCCAACTATCAACTAAAGCGTCACTAAAACTCCCTCAAAAAGCATTGCTATTAACTACCCCCTCTCTTTCAATCAAATTTTGATGTAGCCAACTCTACAAAAATACTACAAAGTTATTATCAACAAAAACATCACTAAAACTCCCTCAAATAAGGCGTAAATTGAATTTATCGTCTAAAATTATTGCACGCAACCGACCTCAATCCTCCTCATTGTTTGCTATGGATCATTTTACGTCAATTTTCAAAATAGAAAGCTAAACAAATGATTGAGACGGAGAAGTAAAAATCATCCAAAGTTACCACTTAGCAGCAAGATTCTCGTACGCCTCGACGACTTCTTCAGCCGAACTACGCCATCCAATTCCAAGCACTGGCAAATTACACTCAATTAAATGATTCAATCCACAACATCACATCATTGCAATGTTCCAAAATGATAAATTATACTCAATAAGTAATTCGTATCATAAAAGTTAGTATGAATACCATCGTAGTGAGAAGGAGGAAATGATTGAGGTAGAAGAACTACTTGAAACACCAGAGATAGCAGAAAAAACGTCGTAGGAAACCAGTATGCTTGAATTATCGACTTAATTTGAGAATTCGAGGGTTTTTTCGGTGATATTTTGGGTGTTGTGGATGAATTATTCGATGAATTTTGAGTTAGTGGAGTTGAATTAGGGTTTTTGATTTTCGCCATTGTTGGAGCTTCGAAGACCGCTGTAGATTAGTCAACTCTACTCTTGTACGATGTCGTTTCACTGTGGGGTGGGGTCCCTGGAATTATTATTTTATTTTATTTTATTCTCTAGAGTCACGGTCAGTACAGGGGAATCGAACTTAGGACTTACGTTACATAATACTTCAGTCGATCATGATATCTTCGGTGGGGAGTCTGGGGACCCTAGAATTATCCAAAGAAATGTAAAAACTACTCTTCTAGTTAGAAAATTTGATGAAAAAAAAAAAAATAGCTCGTCTTACTCTAAAACGTAATAAGATAGTCTTACTTATAAGTTTGTGGAAAAAATAACTAAGAAAGAATAAAAGGAAATAATCAAGTAATGTCTTAACAATTTTAATATTTTATTGGACGATTATTCTTATGCATTGTTGGGTTGATCGAACAACCTCGACATTCAATTTATTCGTTTTTCGTACTAGAAAGAAGAATCATCCAATCATCGGTTTTTTGCCAAATCTTTTACTTACCATCCATGATACAGAGTACTGTAAATAGTCAATCTTGTATATGGATGTTCAGCTATATTTTTCACTAAAATAAAACAATACGGAGTATCAATTATACTCACTTCTTATCATAATGTTCTACAGAGTAGTCATTTTCATTTTATAAACTTAGGGATACATATAAAGAGGGAAAAATGAACTTAAAATAAAAGATCATATGAATATATAATTTGGACAGAGAAAATAAAAATCTAGTACTCCTAAAAGATTGTTATAGTGGTATTTGCTCATTATGCCATTGATTTTTGATTTGATGTTTAGAACCTTAAGATGTAAATATTTGAATCTTAATCGTAATTGATTAAAAAAAATTAAAATCTAATTGTTAAGATAAGGGCGTAAATGCATATAGACTTGATTTGATAAACTTTCATAATTATATTGGTTAATAGTAGCCCAGTTTTAGTCAAAATGATTTGAAAAAAATTCAAATCTAATTGTTAAAATAAGGGCGTAAATGAAAAATAAGGGCGTAAATGAATATAGACTTGACTTGATAAACTTTCATAATAATGCCACACTGAAATCGAGTCAAGCTCGATCTCGACTGAATTCGAGTAATGACTCGAGCTCGATAAAGCTTCGATCAAGATCTTAATTTTGAGTTCATTTTTATTATAAAAATGCAACTTTTATAAAAATGAAAGAATTTTTTTTGAATATATTCATCACGAAGGTGCTTTATCGTCAATCAAAAATCAAATGTGAAAAAAGAATAAAAAAAAAAGGGAAATTCTCATTTGTGCCTCTAAAGAATAACTTTTCTCACTTGTACCCCTACAATCCTCATATTCTCAATTATACCCTTAGGGGGCGTTTGGTTTGGGGTCTAAAACAAAGGGAAAGAGAATTAAAAGTTATCATTCCCTTAGTTTGTATTTGTTTGACTCAAACAAAGGGAATAGAACTCCCTCTCTCTCCCCCCAAGTCCTCTATTTTCTATCCCCTCACCCACCCCTCTAAGCCATTCCCTTTCTCTTATGATTCAACTGCTACCATTCTTCCTCACCACCAACACTCACCACCCGCTGTCGCCGCCAACTGTCACCGCCACCACCCATCACCGTCGCCCCATCACACCCACCCGCCGGCTACCGTCACCGACCCCTCACCGCCGCTTCCTCGCCGGTGCTTGTCGTCAACACCGAACACCATCAAATTGGTAATTAACGACCCGAAAACCCCTCCCACTAATCGAAAATACCATCCCTATAACCATAATCACTAGATCTTGGTGTTTTGTGGGGTAAAAGAGGTTGTTTCGGGGTTGAAGGGAGGAAATCTTATGGGTGAGGCTTTATTTTGATGGTGGACTTTTGGATTCAACAAGGGTAAGGTCACATCAAGGTGGCTAGTGACGGAGACACGGTGCCAAGGGCGTCGCCGTTCATGGTGTTCGTCTCGGTGGTTATGGATGTTGGTGGTTTATGCGGTGGTCGTTGGTTTGTCATGAAAGACTTATTTTTTGTGTTTTACTAACCAAACACCTAATTAAATCAAAGGGAATTTGATTCATTTCTCCTTATTTCCCTTTGTTGATTCCATTCCTTTCCCCTTTCCCGAACCAAACGCCCCCTTAATCTTTATTACTCCGTAATGAATATTAAGTATGATCAAAATTGATTTAGATGTTAATTGGAGTTAATTAATTACCATCTTGACACTGATTAAGTACATGACATGGATCCAAATTATGCTCCAACAATTAAGAAACTTATTTCTCTAATCTTTCCCCCCCCTTTTCGCCAAAATTAATTGGATTTGAAGCTGACACTTAACAACTCCAATTAACATCTGAACCAATTTTGGTCACATTTGACCTTCACTAATAAAGTCAAGGGTATAACTGGGATTATGAGAAAAGTCATTCTTTCAGGGATATAGATGAGAACTTCTCCAAAAAAAAAAAAAAAAGAATTCAATGTTTTTTCATGAGTCAAAATTAACGTTTATTATTGTGAAAAATTCAGTTTTTGTGATAGTTTTTAGAGTAGAAATGTTTAAAAAAAAAAGTGAGAGTTTTTTAAATAACTTTAATGCCTCAAAAAAAAAAATAACTTTAAAAAATATACTCCGTAAGAGTTTTTAAAATTATATTTAAAAAATGTGAGAGTTAATAATTAATCTTTAAGTAATTATAAAACTATCTTATAGGTTTTTCTTTTTTTTTTTTTTTTTTTGGTATGAATGAGGCACAAAGGCCGTTACAATGGGGGAGGGGGATTTGAACCTGAGACCTATAGTTCAGGGTACCTCCGTCCTGACCATTAGACCACAACATCTTCGGTAAAACTATCCTATAGGTCGAGAGAACTAAGAGTCTTTATTCTCGTATTTTCATTTGACACTTGACTTTCTTGTTTTAAGTGTGATATATAGATCTCACGACAGACGACACTATAAGTTGAGCAATTATCGAGCATTAGATGTAGTGCACATCATCATTGTCAACCCAAAGATATAGGCAAATATGTTGGATAATATTATTAAAAAGATATATGAATGAGTCGGCCATTTTGTACATTATGGTAGATTACAAAATTTGTAACCCTTGATTTTATGAAGTTGATCTTTCTTTTGTTCTTTTGCTATGTCACCTTATTTATACTTCCCCATTATATTCTTTTTGGAATAAGTTTGAAGAAAATAAATTTATATTTGCTAGAAATAACTTTATAAACTAATCATATATTATATATTACATATTATATAAAGTACAATTAATTACTCGTATAATAGAGGAAACTGAAATATTACCGTTTAGTTTTTACTCGTATAATATTGAAATGTTATCTATATATTCACAACAACAACTTAGTCAGACTATCAATATAATATTTCAGCTTTATCTACTAGACTACTAATATAATAACATTTACATGTTACATACGATGTGTCAACAACGTGTTATCACAATGTAGAAATGCTGTCTTTCTAAGCAATGAAAAACGAGGATGAATAATGCTAATTTTGTAAGCACACTATTGACAAGTTGAAAGTTTTTGTTGTTCTAAACCCTTCATGTTAAATTTGTACTAGTACAATAATCCTATTAATTAGAAAAATATCGTTTTTAAATGTTTTTTTTTAACGCCGATTACCTTTTCTTCAACTCAATTTGATCTCATTTTTCTAACACAAATTCTTGTTTAAGACCAACATACCCGTTTTAAGCTTAAAACGGGTCAAGTACCCTCCACTTGCACATAAAAAACAAATTTATTGCACCTTCTAACCCCACTTGTCTCTTGTCTTATTCTTAGTACTTGACCCATCTTAACTTAAAACGGGTTGATCCGTTTTAAGAGAGACTAATTGTTTTTCTAAAGGTGTGGATGATTAAACAAATATCATACATACATTATATAGTAACTAGCTTTAATTAATAACATAGATTTAATTTATTTTTTTATTTTTATCAGTAGAATAAAAAAATACCTAATTATGTCGTTTAGCAATATCTATATTCCAAATAAGCCAAACTTTTGTGTTTTTCACAAATCTTAGTTAGGATATATAACAAAAATTGGGTACACTTAACTAGATGATCGATTGTGGTACAAATTTAGACCATTTCTCCAAATTAAAATTATTTACAGCTTTATAAATAAATGTCGTATAGATGTTAGAAAACATATAAACATACTCGTCTCGATATGATCGATTTCCATGGTCATTATGCTTCAACCATACCATTCATACATATATTATATTCCGCATATAATTAGATCATTTAAATTTCATGATAAGTGATACGGAGTATATATAATGACCTGATCTGATATTTATTTCATATTAACAAAACATAATATATGAATGATAATTTTATCATGCACTTATTTATATGAGTATCTCACATTATTTTATTAAAGAATCAAAGTCAATTTCATAAAATTAAAAAAGCTCACTGGTTACCTAGGTTGCACCAAAACGGACACGGACACGACACGCGACACGGGACACGGGACACGTCAATTTGATTTTGTAGGACACGGGACACGGCAAGAAAAAACCAATATACATGTTAAAATAAAGGGAATTTATTACCCATACCAACTAACATGTATACTGTGGTCATTTATAGCTCACAAAGGCATAAAAAACAATCAATACGTAAATACTTGTTTATGGGCGGCGGTCGGAGGCGGCCGATGGCATTGAAGGGTGGTGGGCGATAGAATGAAAGAAGTGAGAAGAGGAGAAGTTGAGTGACAATTTCGTTATTGACTACGTGACTATCGTGCTTTTTTGGAATTTTTTTCAATTTTGTCATCTTTTATAAATGAAAAAGTTAGTATTTTGGGGTGTCCGTTAGACACGGGCCGTGTCCAAATTAATTGGGACGTGTCCGACACGTCTTATTTAAAAAATAAACCAAGGACATACGGTTCGACGCGTGTCCGACACGTTTGGAGGTGTGTCCTACGTGTGTCCGTGTCCGACACGATGTCCAACACGGGAACGCCAAATATTAGAAGTGTCCGTGCAACCTAGCTTGTTACATACATATGATAAGAAAAGGACATAAGATTGGATCGATGAAGGCCAAACAAAACAGTTAGCAATTTGGAAACGGTTGGATTCTGGTAGGACCCGAAATTACACAAATTTCTTAGCAAAATCCTTACGTACGAAAACAGCTTATATAACCCAAAAATCATACGTGGTCATATATAACATGAGTCATGAACTCATATTATGTTAATTATATATACTCCACTAGTTATTATGTATTTTTTTCACAAATTTTAATATAATCTTATGGTTCACGATTATATGAAAGTATAAGATTATTATACTTACGGAGTATATTTTATTGTCATTATTTATAGTTTTAATTTGATCATGATAATGTTTTATCCCGTGAAGGGTTTGCTATATCTGTAATTATATATATAAACGTTATATGTGAATGAAATAATGACGACTTGAGTTTACCTAATTTAACACAGTATCAGAACTCATGATTGTATAGTATGACTTGGGCTCGATGAAAAACAAAACTGGGCAGATGAAATTAACAAAATTTCTCATGGTCGTGTGATCAGGTGACCGATTTGTGACAAAATATAAGAGAACTTACATATATATACTTAGTAAGTCAAGGGTCTATTCCTTCCATGTCCAATTATTAGTTTTGGAACCTCTTTCGACTTATGAAGTAATCTCCTTTCTTCGACTTATAATTAGGAGTATTATAGTTAGCTCTAATTGATTACATAGAGTTAATTAACTTACCTGATCCCAACTAGTTAAGTAGCTTCTTTCATTTTAACGGAACTGAAAGATGCAAGTATTGTTTACATAATTTTAAGCAAAATAAATATATACCATAAGTATCAATTTTTTCATTGATCTAAATTACAATTTTATAACAATACGGAGTAAAATGTGATCAATAAGATTATTATGTCTTGGAGAAATTAATTAATTAAGAAGTGAAAGATAATTAAGTTGAAATTAAGAAGCAAAATGTGAAATGAGCAAGAATATTTAGTGAGGTGTCATGAGGTACCTTCAAAGGGAATGAAGGAACTTAACCACCAATTAGCGAACTCCTTAACTAATTAAATGCTCGTAGTTTTAAGTATGGGAAATAATCCACTTTGTCAACGTTTTCTACTTTTCATCCATGGTTTAAGGGTGGTTTATTACTTGCTAATATATAATTTTTTTTTTTTAATTTTTTGTTTTGTTTTGATATTTATTTTTTTAATTTCTTAAAGAATATATATTTTATAGATTTATAAAATAAGTTATTTTCATTAAAAAAGATTAGTTCAACATATGACAGAAAATTCTGAATATAAGTTGAGTATATATTGATATCACCTAAAGTAATCCAAAATAACTTTTCGAAATAAATATGTTCATGTATATATATGTTACCCTGTTATTTCATTTATTTGGAAATTTGGAAATCGATTCTCATATTTTGTTGCAGTAATTTTCAGAATTTTTATGATTATGTTGATTTCATCGCGCTTTTTACCTTTTTAGATTCTGTGTAGGTCCATTTAATTTTCTACTTCGACTTAATTACTACTCCTTCCATAGCCCCATTATCAACGACTCTAAGTATTCATTTTACTAAGGTAAAAAAAAAGAGTCATTTTCCTTTTAATTTTCTTTTCCATTAACTAAAAGCATATAATACACTATAACAATTTAAAATAATAATTTTTAATTTTTTAGACCCCTTTATTATCTTCAACGCTCATATATTTATGAGTCAATCAACTTTTCTTTTAAATCGAAGAAAAAAGAAATTTAGATTACAAAATAATACAAAAATATAAGGATGAGTTGGAAGATAAGCCATCTTAAATTCTAGATTTCCAATAATAACATCCCCTTAGCACCATTATAACTTTGTTTCTCAATTAATTTGAGGGGAATATAGAGAATGAAAGAATGAAATGCATGAGTCTATGTCATGAAAGTAGTCATTTCACCAAACTTTATCTTATGATGGTTGTAGATTCATGCATTCTAATGTCATACTATGAAAAAGACTTAAAAATTGTAACAACATATATACATCTTATACTCTTAAGTCTTAAGCACTATTATATGAGTCAAAAAAGTATTTGAAAGCAACCCCTTTTTGAAATATTGGTAAACTAACACAATTATTTGTAAAATCACCTTTTTCTACAAATTTTAGAATTGGTCCAAGTTAATAGGTTTTAGGATTTTATCGTAAACAAATTCTTGTTTACGACAAACATATCCGTTGTAAACATAAAACGAGCCAAATAAATAAATAAATAAATAATACAATAAAAGTGAATTTCTGAAATTGAAATTTTATAAGAGTTAAATTTATAGCAACTGAAATCTGTTGAAATTAAAGTTTGCTGGTGCTTATAACAATTACGTCTCACCGTACGTGTTATTGTAGCTGCATTACTTGCTCGTGTTAGCTTCCTAAAATGACGGAGGTGAATATGTGATTGACATGGTAACAATTATATATATGTCCTTGTAATTTGAAATTCAGTGTGAATCCACCTAAGAAATTAGACTCATAGTTCAAAATCTTCTTGAATACCTTAAAAATTATCTTTATCATTAAGATGTGTATATTAAGCCGCATGTTTAAATTTCGCTTTCATTTATATCACATCATAGAATTATCTTTTCAAAATTATGAAAAATAATTAAAAACCAATCTAAACAAGATCAATTAATACACTACATTATAATGTATCCTATACAAATATTATACTAAAACAAATACAAATTCAAATATTCAAATCACTATCTCAATCCTTTAAATTAAGAATATATAACTTTATAATATAAGTGGAAATATAAAATCATTTTTTTTTTTTTCTTTCTCCAAATTTAAGATGTTCTCCCCTGTTTTTCTTCTAGTCTTGTACTACTAATGAAATATCAATTTTTAATTTCAAATTCCATCAATAATAATTCAGCGGTCCAGCGGATGTCGACGGACCACCACAATCATCAAACGGCGGCCGAGCAATGTCGTAATTTGATACGATTGACGAGTCTTCAGCATGAATGTCACTGTTTAAACCAGTACTTTGTGATGCACTATGGTTAACATCCTCTGTTTTAATTCTCTCTTTCGTCTCTGTTACGCGATTCTCAAGAATATCCCTTAAAACATATTGCTCTGACATAGCATAACTCCCTTGAAATTGACCCCTTTGAGGCTGTAAATAATCGTCGTTACGATAATTCAAAATGGACTCAATTGGATTGCTAATGAACCCGTCATAATACGATTGATTAATGTCGTAAAAATGACAATTTTGTGAAGAACTAGTGGAAGTATCCATAGGGTTGGAGAAGCAGGACACGCGAAGCACGTCGTTGTCGTTGTTGTTGTTGGTGGTGGTGGCGGCGGCATTGTAAGGTGACGATTCCATCAACGGTGGCAAAATTCCGGAAGGATTATACTCAGTTTCGTACGATTCTTGTCTCGTACATCCTGGGAAAGGGAATTTTTTCCCTTCTTCATTCTTGTGGAACACCCTACATATTGTCCATTCATTCTGTAAACAACACAATTGACCATAAAATAATAAAATATATAGTCAAAAATATGTTGAAATGAAGAGAAAACATATCAAAATCAAGGGAAAACATAAGATGTAGTGATAAAGTTAAAAGGAATTGAGGATTTAAGCTGATGGTTGAAGGTCCAAGATCGATTATATACTGTAAGGCAATAATTTCAAAGCAGATGTAGTACATTCGGATGTATAAGTCATTAGTTGGATTCTTACTTTGGAGTTAGAAGGAAGGTTTTGCAACGACGAAGGACCGTCTAAACGATATTCGTGGATGACCCAATTCGTTTTCTCGCCTTTGGGAGCTCTACCTTTGTAGAAAACCAAGGTTTTCTTCATACCGATTAGGGTTTTGTCTCTGAAAATTTCCTTGTCTTTTCCGGTGGCTTTCCAATACCCGGCCTCCGTTGCTCGGTTTGTCCTCAACCCGGTTGGGTATTTTCGGTCTCGTACACAAAAGAAGTACCATTGCTTCTCCCTCAATTTTGCAAGCCCTATGATCAACCAAAAACATCATCACCTCATCAATATAAACAAGTAGTAAATCAAAATCATAATAAAAACCAAACTACTCCCTTTATCTCAGTCATTTGTTTACACTTTTAAGTCAAACTGTAAACAATCACACGATATTGACTGATTAAAATTTAGTAGTAAAAAACATACTTGGTAATTCCCAAGGTTCACACTTGTTCAAGTCAACCTCTCCTATAGCTCGAGCAACAAAACCAATGTCAAGAGCCTTAGGTTGAAGGTAGTTAGTGATCAACTCCTCGTCGGTCGGGTGAAACCGAAACCCGGGTGGTAAATCCATGGCTTCTTCCTCATCTCCAACATGAACTACTTCCATGTTTTCCATTTGTGTTATAATCAATAAACACTACAAAGTTTCTAATAGAAAATTTCTAATTTTGCTTAAAAAATCATGAATTATTCAACCTAATTAAAATTGAAATGGTTATAAATGAATGAATTTATTATGTATCAAATGGTAGATTTTATGACGATTATATTAGAAAACAAAAGAATTAAAAATTAAAAATAGAAGGTTAGATTTATTTTTTGAAAGAAAAAAAAAAAAAAAAAAAGGTGGTATAAAAAATTTGTAAAAAATGGTGTATAATACATCCCTAAATACTAGTGTGGCCAAAGAAGAAAGAGACGTGAGATGCAAGGAATGTTAAACACTTGTGAGTTGAGCTGTACGTTGTGATTACATTTTTAACTCGTTTTCAGTAATCATCAAATCAATTAGTCCACTATTAACTTAATTTTGTAAGCTAATTAATATGGATTATAGTATAATAATTTATATAATATACATTTAATTTAGATTTGTAATTTGTAACTCGTTATTATTTTGTGGGAATATTTTAAATAGGGCCATGTATTTAGCATAAAGTTTGTATATATATGTATTTTGTGTTATGCATGTATATGATGTGAACAATATTTATTATACATCTATATGAAATTAATATTAGTTATGGATTATATAATTTATTATTATTATTATTATTATTATTCTGATGTATATGATGTGAAATAAACTTTTTTTTATATGAAGATGACTGACTACAATTGAAAAATTCATTTTATAAAAATGTTGATTTTGCGTTTTATGTATATACATTCTATCAATAATTCAAAGTTAGAAATTTTGAATGGACATATTTGGTTAAACAAACGTGTCCAAATAATTCATTGCTAAAATGGACGTAAACGCTTATTGACAAGATTTCAAATCCATATTATTCGTACGTAACTTGTCGATTTATTAAACGCGTGCTTGTTAGGACTCAACATTATTTATATACTTTTACAGATATTCCTATATCAGTAATAGTTTTACGGTATTTTTGTGAAAACCATACTACTTATTTTATATTTTCGTTACCCTTTCATTTCGATTAAATATTATTATATGGAGTACTTGACATGTTTTGTAAGCATCCATGCCTTAAGTATGTACAATTAAAAATTGGTTAATTAACAAAAGTTTTTAGCTAAAATCCGAAACCCTCAAATAAAGTTAAAAAAAGAGATGTCATTACGTCCTTATTTTATCACAAGTAGTTTATAAAAACAAAATTTCAGTCTAATCCAAAATTTGGCCTCTTATAGAAATTTACGAGACTTGACTCATAGCAAACGAAAATCTTTTGGATCACTACGTAATAAATCAAAAATATTTTGACTTTTGTTTACTTTGATAACCAACTAAATAAATAATTAAATTAGACTGAACAAATGGATGATGGAAAAATAATGTCAACTCTAACAATTTCATAAATTTCGTATCAGACTTTCTCATGATATATTTATCGTAAGATTTCTTACATGATAAGATAGTTAGTTATTTTATTTTTATTTTTTTTAAACTTTTAGTAATTAGTAAGTCTCACAGGGTGAGACGTCACACAAAAAAATAATCGACTTACAACAATTTTGCATATAAGGACAAAAAGGGTGAAATATTACTAATATATACGGAGTATTATTTTCAAGGGCTTCATTTTGTTGTTAATTACTATTACTATTACTATAATTACTTCGTATCTGTGTAACGTCATAATAATCCCAAAAGTTTTGCCACCAAATTAGGATAATTACAAAGCAATATGTCATAGTAATCCAAATATTATTATTACTCGTAGAGTCATAGTGAATTAGCAATGTTACGATATTATACCTTGAAATGGTATAGAATATGTTAAATTTAACATGGTAACAAAAATGCATATACATATTA
Source organism: Dianthus caryophyllus (assembly GCA_023091065.1). Taxonomy (NCBI): domain Eukaryota; kingdom Viridiplantae; phylum Streptophyta; class Magnoliopsida; order Caryophyllales; family Caryophyllaceae; genus Dianthus; species Dianthus caryophyllus. Next base: position 6,879,201 of record CM041526.1, on the reverse strand, counting down.
AAACGCCCTCAAATAAATAAAATATATATAATTACATTGTACTTTGATTGGTCACTTCACCTTTTTAAACAATTTAACTCTTTGACTACGTTATCCTTCCAAGGTAGGTTAAAATGATTGTAGTTTATATGGATTTTGCGATATCATTTTCATCTAATTAGGGTCTGTTCTCCTCATTTTAAGTTTTTCTCTGGTTCAAAAATTTAAGAAAAATTTCAGATAACTTCATATTACTTCATACAACTTAAGAAAATTTCAGAATTCTAAATAAATAAATTACCTAATAATAATACTCCGTAATAACAACAACAACAACAACAACAATACTACTACTACTACTACTACTACTACTACTACTACTAATAATAATAATAATAATAATAATAATAATAATAATAATAATAATAATAATAATAATAATAATAATAATAATAATAATACCTAAGTTATATATTACAGTACATTAATGTTATCAATGATAGGGATACTAATATTAATAATTATAATAATAATTATTATTATAATTATAATTATAATAATTTGAATAAAAATAAGAACAATCCATAACCATTTTATTGCAAATCATAAATAAAACAATTACTTCTAATTAAATATATAGACTTTTAATATTATCGTAAAGATTTATTAAATATTAGTGAAAATAATGCTAAAATTATTATTATTATTATTATTATTATTATTATTATTATTATTATTATTATTATTATTATTATTATTATTATTATTATTATTATTATTATTATTATTATTATTATTATTATTATTATTAAATATTAATTAAATATTAGTGGAAAAAGCGAATATATAAAGATTTAAATATTTTGGATACTACAAATATTGTCCCCAAAATTTATCGTGAATGAAACAAAAAGTTCAAGTTAATAATTCTAAAAGAATATAAATTTAGGGGAAATTCGATAAAAGAAAATAAAAGTAGCAAATATAATAACAATAACCATAACAATAACCAAAATAATAATTTCATATTATTTCCAAAAAAATCAGAAAATTTAAGATAATTTCAGAAAATTTCAGATAACCGCAAACAACTTCAGATTAATTTAGAAAACTTCAGAAAAATTAAGATTGGTTCAAAAAATTTCAGACGAAAAGAATAGGCCCTTAGTAATTTAGCTTTCATTATTTATCTATATTATACTTGCGTTTTTTACTGTATAAAATTAGTGATCTTTATACTAGTGTATGAGATTGTTTCCAGTTATAAATCAAAATTATTCGACTTAATACATGACAATTTAATTTATTTTATTTCCGAACAATTACTTTTGTAAAATATATATCAAATCTAGTAATGGTTGCATGAACGTACTTTTAGTATTGGGCCATTGTTAACAAACCCTACAATCTCTCAATCATATTACTTCCTCCATTCCATTTGATTCTATACATATTCCTTTTTCGGAAATTCCAATCAATTCTATACATTTCTATTTTAGTCTCTACTTTATTAAACTAAAATACCAATATACCCTTCACTAATACCCACTCAACCCACTTGCAAACAATAAAGTAGGGGTATTTAAGTAATTTCATTATCTACCCCACTTGATTTTCTTCTACCTTAATTACTGCTTTACCAAACGATAGAATCAAAAACGGAATTATAAGATATGGTAAAGGCCTAAAATGATTTAAATGAAAGTAGTCGTAATATTTGAAGTATTGATACATGATACATCCCCCCAAAAAATAATATTGGAAATATAATAAATTGAATTTAATTGAAGTTTTGTAATAATGACTTAAAGCATAACGATATATGGCAAGGCGGCTAACTTCTTTTGATATTATGTGTATAAATAATAAAAGTAATAAAAGTAATGTTGTACTATAAAAATGGTGTTGAAATTTCTACAATTGTAGGTTTTGCATCATCGTTTTGCAACTATTGTAAACTGTTGTCCTTGTAAAGCGAATTAAGTAGCATGCAACTCTACTATCTACTCATCTTTTTAATTAGCGTGTCCTCCTAATATTACTTTTGCGATTGAATTGTTACGACCATATTCGTATCGACTAATTCCTAGGGATGTCAGTCAGGCGAATGAAAACAAATCTCGCATTGTATCTGTTCCAGTTGGAGTGGTTATGGAGGGTGATTACGTGGGTGGTAGAGCGGAAGTAAATGTTAGATGTTTCCCCCGCTGCGGGTGGTGGAGTGGAGGTGGCTATGACATGTCCTCCGCCCCGCTTAACCAGCATATACATGATACTTTTGTTTAGAAAAGTAAGGTTTTGTATATTTCGTGGTAAAAAGTAGTGATTTTGTTTGGAAAAAAAATTCAATCGAATATATTATTAAATCATTTCATTGTTGTATGATTTATTATTTAAAGATGATGAAATGGATCAGAAATAAGTATTTTTCGGTTATGAAAAATGTACGGAGTAATAGATTAAATTGAGTCTATGCGGAATGGCCGGCTAAGTGGATACCCGTGTGAATACTCGCAAGGTGGTGAGACGAGTGTTTCGCCACAGGTCGTGGGACGGGTGCGGGTTTGCATTTTAGTTCATGGATGCGGAGACGAGGGACCCTTCCTCCACCCCCGCTCCACCCCAATGACATCCTAGTAATTCCCCATCGAGATCATTTGCACTATAACATTATAATGCATATGTCAAGACGATTTTTGTAATGATAATATTTATAATTACATTTCATATGAAAATATGTATATTTGATATGAATACTGCATTTATGTTGTCGTCTACAAATATGCTATTGAAAATTACTACTCCTTGACTCCTACTCCATTTAAGTTCATTTGCAACATGACGTTAGTTATAGTGTAAATACTGAGACAATTTTTTGTAACGATAATATCTATAGTTACACATTTTAGAATATATATATATAAAAGTGATATAAGTATTGTATTTAGAGAAAATGAATCTAACAAGATCACACCCGTGACCCGACTACACTGTCACATACATATGGTTTACAATTTCAAAAATTCTCTAAGTTCTTGAATAATGTCAAATAGTAAAATGTGGAATGAACTCGATCGAATGGGAAGGTTGAAGGTATGAATATATATTTATGGGTATTTATTTATTTATTAGACATTTAATAACGTTTTAGACAGATTCAGACGAGAGACGAGAAAAGAAAAAAAAAAAAAAGTCTTAAATCACAATTTTGGTGATAGGCCCCATTCAAAAGGGCTATTGCAACAAGGTTTTTGGGTCCAAACCAATTAGCTATTCCAACAAGTTTATTGGGCCGATTGATATACACATATCAAATCAATCCTCCACTAAAAAAAAAAAAAAAAAAAATGGCAATTGATATAATCAACCTTTGTTGTCACTCCAATTACTCCCCCGACGTATTCAAATCGAGCCACATAATCGTCGTTACGTTGCGCTACTGCCTTACGTACCGCCTTGTGTACTACCAGTTCGACGAGGAACAGTCGACGACTATGTACCATCCTACAGCAACACTAATATCTGTTTATTAGTAGTTAATTGCTATGTATGTTGTACGATTATTATTTTTTGTATTTTGTAACTTTGTTCAAATTAATTTGGGTGGTTTATTATTGAAGACGATACAAAGTTTAAAATAAGACCATTACGTGCATATAACGGCTTATTGATTCAACATTGTTACAATATGTACTTCCATATGTTAGTAATTATTCAAATATAGTGATAATATATGCCTCAATATATCGAGTGAAATAAGAAACGCATATACTTGTATAGGTAGGTGTAGCCGAAAATACACAGAGTTAAATCAAAGATAAAAAGGCAATTCAATGTGGTAGTTAAAAGTGACATTTTATTTCATTAAACACTTAATACAACAATGGTTAATGAAGAACACTAATTAACTACTAGTAATTAACCCTTGGGTGATGAATCAATGAATGAAGAGTGTTGGTACAAACTCCAGTCTCCATCAACAGTTGTAACCTTGATTAGTCTCTCCGAATATGAACCCGTCTCGAAACCATCATTATCCTCGTCACAGACACTACTCTTGAAGTAGCAATTAAAACCGTAGCGAACCTCCTCGAGACGAGGTCCATTGTGGTGGGAGTCATACTTAGAGGAGTCAACGAGTTGAGAGTGGGTGTGGTGCACGCGCTGACGTAGAGAGTGGAGAATGTGTTCGGCAGAGAAGTAGGAGAGGGGGAGGTGAGCAGTAAGGTGTGTTAGCAGAGATTCTTCACACTTTTCGCAGTATGGGTTGATTGGGCTGTACCTGCCGATCCCGATTTCCTCCACACGGTTTTCAATGTCAGGGAGGAGGCGGTAGTCGTGACGGAGGAGGGTGGCCAGAATGACGTCGTGGGTGAAGGATGAAGAAGAAGAAGGGACCCCACCACAATTGTGGATGCATGCTACAACTACTGAAGATGATAATGCCATGATATGATTAATTAATACTCCGTAATTGAATGGAGTAACTCTGTAATTGTTAATGAGTGTGAAGAATGTGTGATTTGGGTGAATGAGTGAGTGACTATATGTGTTTGGTTTTATAATACAAGTTCAATGGTGGCGCGTAAGAGTTTAGATTATGGAAAGCGTTAAATATTTCCATAACTTAATTACATATGTCGGTCATTATGAATCTTTATAATTTGTTTTGTTAAGATTATGGAAATTTCTTTGCAACTACTCCATCTATATATGCCCTAATTCTTTTGACTAACGGTCCGTTAGAACCTTCAAATTAAACTAAATGGGTTTGAATTTGAATAATTGATTGATTGATTGATAGCATGTACGATTTTAACGATAAGTTAAATTATTTCATTAAAACTAGATTATAAACTGTTTCATTTATATGTTAATTTTTACCGTTGAAATTATAAGTTTTCAAACTATTTCTTATAAGTTTGTGAAACAATTTCTTATGACAAAATTAAACAAATTAGTGTAACGGCTTTAGCACTGAACCAACTAACCAATGAAATCTTAACTAAAAAAAACAAAAAAAAAAACGCATGGGATAATACCCTTCAGGCCTTCCCCATGAAAGTCACGATTATTATTTATCATCTAATTTTATTTTCGGGTGTATTAATGAATGTTTATACAAATGAAATTTCAATTTCCATTTAATTAAATACTAGGACTTGATTCAAATATACTCTATAATGAAAGAATATCAAATAATCGGGACAAAATAAATAATACGAAATCACAATTTAAAAGTTTATTACGGGGTACAATAAATAGACGACCGCGAATTCAAATAATTTCAACTTAGAACGACAAAGAGGATAGTAAACGTCAGGAAGATAGTAGGTAATCGTCCCGCACCACCATGCCTACCACCATCAACCACCCCAAACAACCCTTATAAAATCAATAAATTACTCCATCCTTATCATAATATTTATCACATTTACCATTTTGAGAGTCAAACTTTTAAAAGTTTGACTGTTAAAATTTTAAAATGTATAAAAAATGAGAATATAGTAATAGGATATTCACCTTCGTCGTTAAAATATTTTTCCAAAAATTATATTTTCAACGAAAAACGTCATCTACGGCCAAAGAAAAAGACGGTCAAACTATAACTTTGGAGACCGTGTATAAAGTAAAAATGATACAACAGAGTAAAAGTCGGATACATTTAATCAATAACGAAAAAAAATAAAAAAAATAAATCATGATTCCTTAAAAAAAAAAACGAGAATTTTTTTCCCAAACATACGGAGTAGATAATTAGGTAATTCCAAGTTTTGGAAAGTTTTTCCCAAACCTATTTAAGTATCTCTACATCTCTATATATATTCACATACATACGAAGTAATTAATTATCTATTTCACCAATACACCCCCACATTCTTTTTCATCTCAAAAAATTACAAAAATCTAATCATATCATATTAATCATTAAATTAAAAAAAAATGGCAATTGGTTTTATCAACCTTTGTTGTCACTCCAATTACTCTCCCAATGTGTTCGAATCGAGCCACAAAATCGTCGTTGCGTTACGCTACAACCTTACATACCGTCTTGCTTACTGCCAGTTCGACGAGGAACAGCCGACGACTTCTTACTATCCTACATCAAAAATAATAACTCTTTCGAGTCCTTTAAACCCCCACTGCCCACACTGCGTGTACGAATTGGAACACGACTTCATGTCCGGTGTGTATGGCACCCTCCCTGTTAACACGACCGTTAACGACACGGTCTGCCAAATTTTGCAAGCCGTAGCCCACAAGGTCCAAAGTATGGCCCACAAGCTACGCAACGAGACAACACCGAGGATACTTGAAGGGGTTACGAGCATCAACAAGTGCCAGAACTTACACTGGATGGACCCGAGGCAGGTAGCAGAGGCCGCCTTCTTGGAGTCGGGGTGGGCTGGGCCGAGGCCCAACCCGGCCACCGAGTGGGCCGTGGAGGAGCTCGAGAGGGTGGAGGCGGATGATGATGTGGCGACTGACGAGGATTGCGTGGTGTGTCTGGAGGCGTTGATGATGAGTGATGAGAAGAATGTGGAGTTAGTGAGGATGCCATGTGAGCATGTGTTTCATAAGGAGTGTATTGTCGAGTGGCTACGTAACAGCCATGTCTGTCCACTCTGTCGTTTTGAGTTACCTGTTGAGGATGATTAATTAATTCATAATTTCGAGTTTATTAGTAGTTTTATAAATTGCTTGCTAATATAATGTATGTTGTAGGATTATTATTTTGTGTATTTTGTAACTCAATTGGGTTCAAATTAATTTGAGTTGTTTATTGAGGATCATAGTCACCATACAAAGGTGTAGACTGTAGAGTAATCTTTTATCAGAAGATTCAACATTGTTACATTAATTATGTACTCTATATGTTGTAATTGTTAAAATATTAACAAGATTTGTTCTTGTGTTTTCTCTGTTGTTTCCACTCTTTGATGTTGTCTTCTACCATTACTTTCACCTTGGCATGGAACCCTGGATACGGCTCGTATCCTACCGTCATTTGAAGTGCCTACAAAATATTCGTCCCACGAGTTAAAAAAAAAAAAAAAAAAAAACACCAAATTTTATGATACAAGTATTTCCAAGTCTCATGTGAAAAGTAGGTCAACTACCCTGTATCTGGTTAAACTTTTGGTTGAGTTAGTGTCTTGACAATACGAATACCTTAACTTAATAGTCCGGTGTTGACTAAGATGTACTCCGTATGAACTATGAAGTATTGTAGTTTGTAGTCCTCCATAAGTATCAAGGTAAGCACACGTTTTAGTCAGCACGGCAACACCGGACAATTACACCCTCGATTAATTAATCGATGCTTAGGAACTAGGGTGAAGCAGAGTTAAATGATGACGACTTTGTATCAGTAACTTGTTCGAATTTCGTTAGAATCAAAATAGGATACCGTACGTACCTCGAGCAAGACAAAGAATGGAGCCATCAAGTACGCTTGCAAGAGACTGTCCAAAAGAGCAGGCTTCCGTTTCTGGTAAAAACACGTAAAAATAATAAGAAACGTCTAAACGAACATTCAAGCATACGCTTCTTGTTGCAAAATTAAACAAAACGTCTTATACGACATCAAGTTAATAACCTCGAAAACTCCATGGCCAATGAACTGAGCTGTCCAGCAAAATAGTTGAGCTGCCAAAACCACCTGAATATCGTCATAGCGACTAAATTTAAGTCTCAGATTGTAAGATCGACGATTATAAGATATTAAAAAAAGGGGAGAAAAAATGACCTTCCAAGTAAAAGAAAACCCGAGACGAATAGCAAGAGAAGAAGCAGCAAAAGATCCAGCTTTTCTATCCAGAATTACGAAGAAGGTAGCGAAAACGAAAGTCGAAAATAATCCGACATTGGGAAAGAGCAGCATTGGCAGATAATAACCAAGCATGAAACCAGAGAAGAGAATTGGCCAAACAAAAACCATGTGTATCAAAACATTGATTTGGTTTCTATGATATGCACCATAGAATGCAAATTGCTTCTCTAGATTCAATAAATCCATTCTTTTTCAACTAATTTGATCTGGGTTTTTGTTTGATTTTGTGTTCAATTATTGCTGTTTGTTTTTTTTTGGGTGGAGTTGTTGAATTAGGGTATGTGTTTTAGGTGGAGAATTAATTTAAAATTGGAGGAAAAGTTTGGTAGTGTTGACGATTGCAACCATAGTTTTAATCATTTAGTTTGTCACGAAAAACTTTATAAATAAAATTTATCTGCTACATTATAAAGTTTGTTCTTAATTTAAAAAACTCAATTTTAAATTAAGAATTTAGTTCTTATTATAGAAATATGTAGAATGCTTAAAACTCTTTAAAATAGCTGAAAATACACAGAGTTATATCAAAGATAAAAAGACAATTCAATGTGGTAATTAAAAGTGACATTTTATTTCATTAAAAAATGAATACAAGAATGATAAATGAAGAACACTAACTAAATTATTGTTACCAGTGATTAATCCTTGGTGATGAATCAATTAATCAAGAGTGTTGCTACAAACTCCAGCCTCCATCAACAGTAGTAACCTTGATTAGTCTCTCCGAATATGAACCCGTCTCCAAACCATCATCATCGTCGTCACAGACACTCTTAAAGTAGCAATTAAAACCGTAGCGAACCTCCTCGAGACGGGGCCCACTGTAGTGGGAGTCATACTTAGAGGAGTCAACGAGTTGAGAGTGGGTGTGGTACACACGCTGACGTAGAGAGTGGAGAATGTGCTCGGCAGAGAAGTAGGAGAGGGAGAGGTGAGTAGTAAGGTGTGTTAGCAGAGACTCTTCACACTTCTCACAGTATGGGTTGATTGGGCCGTACCTGCCGATCCCGATTTCCTCAACACGGTTTTCGATGTCAGGGAGGAGGCGGTAGTCGTGACGGAGGAGGGTGGCCAGGATGACGTCGTGGGTGGTGGATGAAGAAGAAGAAGAAGGGGACCCACCACAATTGTGGACGCATGCTACAACTACTGATGATGATAATGCCATGATATGATTAGTAAATGTGTTATGTGTGTAATTAATGAGTAATGATAGTTAAAAATAATGTGTGATTTGGGTGAATGAGTGAGTATATGTGTTGGTTTTATAGAAGAGTTAAATGGCGCGTAAGAGTAGAGAATATGGAAACCGTTAAATATTTCCATAACTTAATTACATATGTCGGTTATTATGATTCATTATATCTGTTTTGTTAAAGATTATGAAAATTACTTTCCAACTACTCCATCTATATATATGCCGTAATTATTTTGACTAACGGTCCATTAGAACCTTAAAATTAAATTAAGGAATAATTATAAATAACAGTCTGTTAAAAACCCAAATTTTGAAATTACAGCCACATTAAAGTTTTTTAATATTTTACAGCCACAATCGGAGCTCCGTTTAGAATTTGCAGCCAAAATGGAGCTCCGACACACTTAAATGAATTAAAAACTCATAAATTCAAATTCAAATTAAAGCCCAAATTTCATGTGAAGAGACGAAAATGCCCATTCCTCTAATATTACATCAAAGTAGTGGATACATTTTTTCATAAAGGTTCATTTTCAATCTCAAATCAAAAATTAGGGTTTGTGAAGGCAAACAAGAGACCAGCAATGAAGGCATCTAAAAGGACCTCTAAGAAGGTAGTAGAGAAGACACTTGTGAGAGCACTCACAGTAGAAATGGCAAAAGTGACACGATTACCTAAAAACACCATACCTAACCCGACACGAAATAAATGGGTTTGGGTCACTATGTGATGACCCATTTAAGTAAGTGGGTTGACACGAACCCGACACGAAATTTAAATGGGTTGGATTTGGGTCAAGCTTTCCAGACACGAATCTGACACGAAAGACCTATTTAATTAAACGGGTAGGTTAACCCGATAACCTATTTAACCCCCATATAATACTATTATACTTTTTTTTTTTCCTCTTGAATTCAAAATCAAAATAAAAGATTACGGAGTAATAAAATATTTCTTTCTTTAAAATTTTGATTTTGACTATAGAGTTATTTGTGGTGTTTTAATGCTTAAAAATTTTAAATGGGTTATACATGTTTAATCGGTCAAACAGGTCGAGCTGGTTAAAATTTAATCTATTTATTTAAATGGGTTAAACAGGTCAAGTCAGGTCATTTAAAATATAAACGGGTTGGGTTTGGGTCAAGCACTACTGACCTATTTATTAATTGGGTTGGGTTTGGGTTGAGGGGTGAGTGACCCATTTATACGTGACACGAACACGAACACGACACGACACGGCCTGTTTGCCAGGTCTACCTGCGAGGGCTTCTAACAGAGAAGTGTAGGTGTGAAGGAGGGGTAGTCAGGAAGTCTGAGAAGCTAGCTGGGAATGAGTCTGTGAGGGCAGACAAGAGAGCAGATCTGAAGGAGGTTGACAAAAATAAGGGAAAACAAATTTGTGAAGGTGTTAGTGAGGAAGAGGGTGATATTGAAAGTGAAGAAGTTGAATTTACAATTATGATGAGGTGATTTGTTTGACTTAGAGGAAGACATCTCAAATGTTGATGAGGTGTTAAAAAGTTTAGAAATTACTGAATTAGCATTAGCAGTGGTGAACAATCTAGAGGACCTAAGCTATTTGGTGTTGATGACATAGAAAGGAGATTTGATGAAGAAGAGAATGACCTTAATTAAAAAAAGAGAAGAAAAAGTCAAATAATCAATGGATACAACTTAAATGAAGGGCAAAACGGTCAGTTTGTCCTATTTTTGGTCGGAAAATGAAGTTGGATGCAATTTAAAAAAAACACGACTTTTGTGGCTGTATTATATTAAAAAAATTTAAGTTGGCTGTAATTCATAAATTCGACTTTTTATGTGGCTGTAATTGAAAATTAACCCTTAAATTAAGGAATAATTATCAATTTGGATAATTGATACGAGTAATTAATTGATTGATTGATAACATGTAGGATTATAATGTATTATACTGATAAGTTAGGTTACCTCGTTAAAACTGGATTATAAACTGTTTCATTTATATGTTAATCTTTACCGTTAAAATTATAAGCTTATGTAACTATTTCCTATGACAAAAATAAACTAATCAGTGTAACCAACTAACCAACAAAATGTTAACTTTAAAAATAAAAATAATAAAAAATAATACGCGTTGGATAATAGCTTTCCTCATCAAAGTCACGATTATTATTTATTATCGAATTTTATTTTCAGGTGTATTACTGAACGTTTATACAAATGAAATTTCAATTTCCATTTAATTAAATACTAAGACTTAATTCAAAAATACTCCATAATGAAAGAATATCAAATAATCGGGACAAAATAAATAATACGAAATCACAATTTAAAAGTTTATTATGGAGTAAAATAAATAGACGACCGCGAATTCAAATAATTTCAACTTAGAACGACAAAGAGGCTTCTTATTAATCAACTACAGTACTTGAGAATACAATCATCTTGCATGTATGTCACTCTTCATTTTAAACCCTTCCATGTCTTCAACCTTCAGTTTCTTCAAGAGCTTCCTCAACATTTTTAAAGTCTTCGATTCTGGAACTTTGTTTTCGTGACGCACAATGGTCACAGACAGAGTCGTGGGTCGAGGATTCGACTCCACGTAGCTAGCGATCCTACGCTTCACTTCTCTTCTTAAGTCAAATTCATACATAAGTTGCAGGGGTACACAGAGCGAGAAGTCAATGTTGTTCGCTTCGTAGATCTGGTTAGGGTTAAAGGGTAATGGGTATGACTTATGAGTCAACTTTGAGTAATTGTAGTCAACACGTTTAGACGATGTTGAACTGCACTTGATTTGTTTCATCAAGGAGAATTCGATCTTAAAATCACCAGGGTGATCCTTATTATTGCGAGAATTGTAAATGTAACCGGTATTGCATTCTTGGATGTGGATTTCGGTAGGAACACCGTTGAATGCAAGAGAAGTTTTTGATGACATTGTTATTTAATAACTTGTGTGTGGTGTTGTTGATAGATGAGGTGTTGTATGAATGAATGAGTGAATGAGTGAATGAGTGAATGAATGAATGAAGCTAAAACATTGTATATATAGTGAATATTATTTCCATAATTTCTTATGGTAAGATTACAATTCCTACTTAGAGTTGGGACAATATTTTGGAAACCCCGTTGCTCGATAGTTTCCTAAATCATATTGGCAACGTCGACAAATTGACTCAAAATCACTACTGGATTCGACACCCACCCGGATCTTCTCCACGACGAACATTACCATAAGCAGATAATTCAAGAAGGTCCATGTCACGACCTGAGTACACTCACAAATTTATGAAACCAATAAAAGAAAACGATTGCTGTTGAATAATGTGACAAAAACTAAACGTCAGGAAGATAGTAGCGTACCTGAAACTCGGCAATACGAACTCCTTCGTATTAGCTCAGATCTCGGTATGTCAGTACGGTTTCCCTTTGAGCGATTAACAGTAGCCTGAAACAAGAGAGGATCGCAATATTATAAGATTTCAACAAAGAACTACGTATTACTTTGTTGCTGCCATTTTACGTTTTTCACGCGTCTCCATCATAATATCTTCTCTGAGCACCATTAAACGTGGAACTTCCGTTTGTACGGTGGTCCATATTTAAACTTCTTATTATTGAATCTAGTCAAAGATTCGGGTTAAAGATCGTAGAACATTGCACTATTTAATGTAATTAATGCGACAAAGGGATCTTCTAGGATGTCGACTGGGTAGAAACGAGTGTAGATGAAGTGATGAAGGTGAAACTATTCGCAAAAAAAAGGGCAGAATAAAGTTAAAGTACCTGCAAAACTTGGCAGTTGTCCAGCGTACTCTTTCCACCCTGAAAGCAACGCAGTTGAAAACATATCTAGTTACGATTTATTAACACGGAGTTGACATATAGAACAAAGTTATTCTAGTGTACAAGAACAGTCCCAACAAATTTCCGCATCACAAGAACACAAGATTCTAAGACACGAGCTCACTCCGCAAGCAAGAAAGATTGTCATACAGGAACAGTGAAAACCATTTCCAACAGATTATCAACCTGAATTCCTTTCGACCAACGAACAGAAACGACACTCCGTACTTTATACTTCCTTGACTGCATTTCGATTTACCTACTACACAGAAAGATTACTAGTTTCATTCGACGTAAGAAAAACATGCCCATGAAGACAATTACTGCCGCAATTGCAAAGAAAATGTTACTGCTGGAAACAAATTAACAATGCATCACCGAAACTGAAACAAGTTGAAATTTTGAAGAAAGTCTTTCACAGACATTTGCGTTATCTAGGAGAACATATTAAGAGTTCAAGACTAAAAATGTAGAAACAATTAACATCTAAATTCATGTTCTTTAGGACTTTGTAGAGCTAAACCGAACTAGCATGAATTGAACTTAAGTGAAGAACAAAACTGTACTGAAAAGACGTTGACCTGCACTAAAAGTGAGCTAAGATTAATTCCAAAAGAAAAGCGCCTTCAAATCAAAATAAGTTACTCGTAATTGAGAACCAGAGCTAAAGATTATAACTTGATTCAATCCAATAAAAACGTTAAACTTGATACAATCCCCAAATACCAGCAACAACCAAACTCCTTAAAAACCGATTAATTCTCCGATGAGATAGTTTTATGCCTGCAAAATGCGACTTGTAACCAATTAACCATTATCACTAATTCGTAATCATTAGGTATTAAAATGGTGACCATTTGGTCTGATTCGAGCATTTGTGAAACCCTAAAGATTGTTGAGTCCTCCGCAACGGGCTTACACAACAAATGAGATGACCAAGCCCACAACCAAGTGAGGTTCCATCCTAAAACCAATTGGTGATGGGAGGAGTAGTCCATTCACTTATAAACATGTAACCTCACTATTAATCCGCCGATGTGGGACTTTGTTTACTCTTAACACACATGGGAACCAAGCTCAACAGCAGCTATACAATTCAGTGACACCCACTGACCCACAAAACCATAATCAACAAAAACACCAATTATTTCCCCAAAACTGAAAATTCAATCAAATCAAAAAAGACCCAAAACAACAAACAGCAGTAAAAACATCAAAAAATTAGAACTTGATACAATCCAAACCAAAAAAAACCCTAAAATAGAGCCAAATCAGAACCTTGGAGTAAGGAAGAATGTGGTCATAATCATGACACAAACAACCAGGACAACCAACAAGCTTACGAAAGATGGTGTTGCCAAGAGGGTCTCTTCTCCAACGTTGTGGGTCCCTCCCTTTGATTTTGTCTGCTTTATCCCAGCATTGTTGCTTCACACTGTACGGAAAACTCCTTGGATTGTTGTCATTATTGTTATTGTTATTGTTGTCTGAGAAATTGAGGTTTTCCAAGTCAAAGATGAGTTCAGTTGTTGATGTTGCAGAAGGTGGTGGAAGTTTGGAGTTGTTTGGAACTCTTGTTCTTCCATTACTACTTGTTCTTCTTCTTGCCTCTTCTTTTTTCGATTGCATTTTTATGTGGTTTTGGGTTTATCTTATTTTTGTTGTGGTTTGCATGGTTGAAAAATTAAGTTGACTCAACTCGTTTTTATCAGATCATTCTGTCGATTTGGTCGGTTCGATAAAATATTTAAAATGATGAAAAAATAAAGGGAAATTCTCATTTGTGCTCTTAAAGAAATGACTTTTCTCACTTGTATACTTATAATCCTCATAATCTCAATTATATCCCTGACCTTTATTATTGAATATTAAGCATGACCAAAATTGATTTAGACGTCAATTGGAGTAAATTAATTGCCTTCTTGGCACTAATTATGCACATGATATGGATTCTAATTATGCTCCACCAATTAAAAAACTCGTGTTTATGATCTTTTTCCTAATTTTCGCCAAAATTAATTGGATTTTAAGGTGACACTTAACAGCTCCAATTAACATTTAAACCAATTTTGGTCACATATGACCTTTACAAGGGTATAACTGGGATTAGAAGAATTGCAGGGGTACAAGTGAGAAAAGTTATTCTTTCAGAGGCACAGATGAGAATTTCCCAAAAATAAATAAATTTAACTGTCAAGAATAATTTGATCTGATTATCTTATTCCATAAATAATTCAAACTTGAATTACTACACGAATAATCTCAACTATTGAAAAATCATTCCAATAATATACTTTGAGCTAATTGTGCTAATTTAAGGGATGTTTAGTTGAGTTGAGATGAATATAGCATACTCCGTACGGAGTATTATGTTAAAATTTGAGCTTAATAGATTTAATCAATATATATATATATAAAAGAGAGTTTTTTCGAACGCTCTCCTTAATTCAAGGAGATTTAGACCAATCATAAAATTACATTAAAAAAATAAATTAAATTGTGAAAATATAGTAATTTGGAAAGAAATAATTATATGAGAAAATAATTGCCTTATTTAATTATGAAACATTAGAAAGTTTTTAGCTAAGTCTTTGATTATTATGTTTTATAAAATGTATTTGTCGAAATAATATAAAGATAACATCATTAGTTTCGAAACGAAAAATGCTATCAAATGAGTATAAATATCAAAGTATTTCATCCACTAAAAAAATTCATTTGAAAAATAGATTGAGTATAAATATCAAAGTATTTCATCCACTAAAAAAATTAATTTGAAAAATAGATTAAATAATTTGCATTCAATAAAATAAAAAATTGGAAAGAAACAATTATATGACACATAATTTATTTGTTTAATTATAATACATAAGATATTTTTTTAGGTAAGTCTTCAAACCTTTTGTGTGTATATATATCAAAAACTGTAGCTTTGTCTTCCAAGGTACCAGGTTAAATAGTTTTAGTTTATTATGTTTAATTATGATTACGATTTGTGTTATTTTTATTTTTTTACGTGTATTTGATTTGATATGTATATTAATTTGAAAAGTTTTATTTCTTAATTATCATGTTTGTTATTTAACCATAAATCATTGAATTCATAATGATCTTTTTCCTTTCAGATATCAGTAGATTTATATTTTAAGTTCAAGATCAAGACTATCATTGAATAAACTTGGTTACAAAATCAATCGAATATGTATCGTGAAAGGTAAAAGAAATATACATGATATACTGATTATCTTATTTTCATATCAAATCATTATTTATTGTTGTATAATAATATTTACTATTCATCATACTTGATCTTTTAGTTAGTTTCATTGTATTAAGTTTAGATTTAATTGTTCATGTCAATTTTGTATGATAATATCTGAAAATTAGGTATAAAAAGAATGAACATGGTGTATTAGTTTGATGACAAATGTACAAATTTTTATTTTTTACTATCCCTTTTAAAGAGTTACTTTTAATTCTTTTATAATTAGAAATCAAACTATATATTTCATATCTATATACATCTACATAAAAGAGAGTTTTGCTAAGTGTTTTTAGAGTGCCCACACCATAATTTATTAAATTTGTATATACATTATTATTGATGATTAAAATATTTTTTAATTATTTATTAATAAAAGTGAACAACATTTACCATTATTATTTGATAATCTAATAAAAAATAATTATTTGATAATTTAATAAATTCAAAACAATTAGTTTTGTATAAAATTAAAAGAAGAACTCTTCTAGAAATAAATTCAATTAAGAGCAATTAACTTTTACCAAAATTTAAAGAACAAAAAAAGTAAGCTAAAAAATATCGAGACCAAAGATTTTTCCTATTGTTATAATACTAACCTTTAGTTTTTTTCCTAATGTTTTTTATAATATTTGAGTTCTCTATAAAAACTTACTTAAAAATATTAAGACTCACCTTAGGAAAAATAGTATTTTATTTTAATTTCCATCTGATACACTTACATTTTCATATAAATTAGAGAGATATTGAGTAACACTTATCATAATAATTTGATAATTTAATAAAAATAATATCTTGATAATCTAATAAAATTTAAAGAAATTAGTGTTCTATAAAATTAAAAGAAAATCTCTTCTAAAAAAGAAATTTAATTTAAAGTAATTATCTTTCTATAAAACTTAACAAAACTTACCTAAAAAAATTAAGACTAGGAAATAAAAAAATCAAAAACTCACTAAAAAAATATTAAGACTAACCATTTTCCTACTTTTAAAAATTTTAAAAAATAATCTAAAAAATTTCCTTATTTAGTTATCATACATTAGATAATTTTTAGGTGTGTCTCAAATCCTCTTTATACATACAAATAGGATTATGTAAGTCCACCCTATCTTTTTAAGTCCTACATCTTAATCTCAACCGTAGGATCTTAAAGATCAAATGATTCAAATCAAATCTCACTAATTAATTTACAATTCATGCTTATTTATATATACATAAAAAAATTAGCTTGATCTTCTTAAGTATTAGTTTAAGTTTAGTATGTTTTTGTTATGAGTACGATTTGTGTTATTTCTATTTTTTACGGTGTATTTGATTTGATAAATTTTTTTAATTTTGAACAGTTTTATATTTTTTAATTACCATGTTTGTTATTTAAACATAGCTTGATTGAATTGGTGATGATCCTTTTTTCCGTTGTATATATTGTAGAATTATATTTTAAGTTCAAGATTTTTTGTTCTCATTAAGTAAACTTGATTACAAAACCAATAGCAAAACTATATGCAACATGAAAGGTAAAATAGATATACAAGATTTAGTGATTGTCATATATCAAATAAAGTCATTAATTATCGTTATATGATATTTTTTTTATAATTTATAATGTTTGACCTTTTAATTAGTTTCATCGTAATAAGTTTTAATTTAATAGTTAATGTCAGTTTTGTAGGAGAGCATCTGAAAATTATGGAAAAAAAGAAACTAATTTACATGGCGTAGATGAATATTGGTATTTTTTTTCCAAAATAAAAATAATTAAGGCAATACTTTCCATTTTAAAAATAAATGTAGCATAAATAAGGTAGTTTTGTACAATATACCCAAATTTTACATTCAAAAGTATTAAGTCGATAATATACAATTATATTATTCGTATAATATATTACCATTAAATTAGGTTATAAATTATTATTGATAATTAAAAATATTTTTTAAATAACTTATTAATCAAAGTGAGCAACACTTACCATAATTATTTGATAATTTAAGAAAAATAATCATTTGATAATCTATTAAATTGTAAATTAATCTAATAAATTCTATTAAGAGCAAGCTTTCTACAAAATTTAAATGAAGAAAACAAAGATAAAAAATATAAAGACTAACATTTTCCTTAATTTCATACGACTACTCATTAACATTTTTCCATATATTATTCAAAGTAATCAATTCTATAAATAATTTGAATAAAAACTTACCCAAAAATATTAAGACTAATATTATGGAAATTAAGTTTATTATATTATTTTCAACAAGATACATTTACCTCTTCATATAAATTGAACAGCTCATGGGTAACGCTTACCATAATTATTTGATAATCAATCAAAACAATATTTTTATAATCTAATAATATTTAAAGCAATTAATTTTTTTCTATAAGATACAAATATTTAAATAAAACCCTCCTAAAAAAAAGTTTAATTCAAATCTAAGTCTTCTTTGAGACAATCTCAAACTAATTTATCGTGCATCTAAGAGAATAAATCATAGTTAAAGGGGTATATGAATATAAAATTAATCAACTAAAGTCACAAACAAGTTTACTAAGAAAATTTAGGTATAATTAGTAATGAAATACAAATACTATGAAAATAATAACGACAACATAGTATCATAATTCATAAATAAAGTTTAAAACTGCATAAATTTATATAAACATTTTTACATTTATATAATTCTATATTCCTCAATATTTTTTTATATATTACATTACAATGAACATGATATCAATAACCCTTCTTCATATTTATTGATTTTTTTAATATTCAGATCAATCCAAATTAAAAACGATAAATCATGAATTAATTATTAAATACACGTTATTAAAACCCGTGCATCGCACGGGCTTTAAAACTAGTTTGTAATATTACTATGGTTAGAGATGTACTCCTATTTAATTAGGCACTTCTCTTTTATTTTTGCTTCACATTTTCGTGCCTATTATTCTCTTCGTTGTAATAAGACTTATTAGTTTGACTTTTACAGTAAATTTAAGCAGTAAGCTAGGTAGAATAAATTATAAATGAGTCCATGCTAAAACTTTTAACACAAAAAACATGCTAACATGAAAATATAAATACTCGTATGAGTGTTGTCAAATTTTTAGTTTCCTTACTAATATTAAGGGTTTTTTTTTTCTTGTTTTTCAAATTTAAACTCATACGAATTAAGTTCAACTTTTATATGTTTAACTCACCCTAATAAATACTCCTTTCATTCAACTTCATTCACAACATTTCACTTTTTCATATCTATCGAGACGAATGTCGGAACAGAATTGTCTAATACTCCGTATTTCACAATATTAATATTGTACTCATAGAGACACTTCAAACAATATCACACCTAACTACTCCGTATATCACTATATTTTCACTTATAGATTGTCAAAAATTTCAAAGATTTCCGACATAAGTGAATAGTGTAAAAAAATAAATGTAGTGAATGACAATATCAAGTGAAGTAATCATGAGTTAATGACACAAGAAAAACAATTAACAACAACAACAACAACAAGAAATTAAAAAAAACAACGCATAACATTTCTAACACCTTCCGATTCTCCTGCCTACCCCGGATTCATAGCTCTGCCTGTCACCCTTTCATATTATTTCTTCCTTCTTTTTTTTTTTTTCTTTTTTTTTTTTTTTTTTTCATTTTTTTTTTAATTTTTCTTTTTCATGTAAATTCTTCTTCCAATAATTTTTATTATTATTTTCTGTTAATTCTGTTTTTTTTTTTAATTGTTTTTTAAAATCATCCCATATTTGGATTTCTAATTTTTTACATTCCCCTTTTCTGGGATTTACCCTTTTTGGGGGCAATTGTTTTTGCCTTTCTTTGGTATGTTGTTTAATGTTCCCCTAAAATTGTTTTATTATATTTTATATCTTCAACAACAATTTCTTCTTTTTTATTTCTTTTTCTTTTTATTTATTGTGTGTGTTTTATTTCACAACAATAATAATAATTGCAATCATTATGAATCACAATAACCTTAAAACACATGTCCTTCATATCTTTGTCAATCAAAGTTGCATTATTAATTTATTATTATGCATGCATTTAATGATAAGACGTCACCAGATGATTCTTACACCCTCTCACATGGTCGATGTGGTCCTCAAATTTGGGACGTATATCGTAACCTTGTGAGAGGGTGGTATGATGTCTCCTATGTGTCCTCGTATTTAAGGGTGTTTTTAAGGTTCTTTTAACGTGACCCTATTTATTTTTGGGCTTGTTTACGTACGAGTTCGCGCATATGGTTTGAAAGGCTCCCAAAATCACATTGTACGACCTTTTTCGACGATTGCCTAGAATTGATGTAATGGTGTACAATTTTCTGCTTAAAATTTTATGGAATGTTGTAAAAGTTGTGTGTATTACATTGAAATTGCCTAGAATTGATGTAATGGTGTATAATTATCTGCTAAAACATTTATGGGATGTTCTAAAAGTTGTGTTGTGTATTACATTGAAACAATGAAACACAATTTTGAAAGTGTTTTTCTGTTTTTACATTTCAGGAATCGTTCTTCGCAAAGTTGATTGTTTGGTGTAGGATAACTCGGGTTTGATTAAGAGGTTCGGGTTATTGTCGAAGAATGGGGAGGGTTAAACTAAAGATTAAGAGATTGGAAAGCAGTAGTAATCGTCAAGTAACGTATTCAAAAAGGCGCACTGGAATCATAAAGAAAGCCAAGGAATTGGCCATTTTGTGTGACATTCATATTATTCTTCTCATGTTTTCTCCTACAGGGAAACCGACGTTGTACCTTGGTGATCGTAGGCAGGGTTCAAAATCTCGGCCGAGTTGACTCGTCTCGGCCGAGAAGTCTCGGACTCGGTGGCCGCCGAGACGAGATAGGGCGAGATTTCACGGACCTTTCTAAAACAGTCCGAAATCGTCCGAGTTCGCCGAGTTGACTCGGAAATCGGATTTCTCGGCCGATTTTAAAGATGTAACTCGGGCCATCTCGGTTACCTGTAACATTTCTTTGTTTTTCGTTTTTTTTTTTTTTGGTGCAGAGGTTGGTACTTCACTTGGTAGGGATGAAGTTAGATTGACTTTTGAGAGGGTTTGGCTTTTCATGTGACTGTGAGAGTGGGCATGTGGTTATGAGAGTGTAACGTGTCTTTTTTTTTACTGTTATTTGATTTTTTTACTTTTTTTTTTTTGTTTTTTTTGTTTTTTAATTGATTTATAGTGTTTGTGTTACAATTTGGTTATCCCACCTAACCAATTACTTCGAAGTACTCCGTATTTTGTACTCCGTAAAATTACCAATCCAATTAAATAAAATTATTATTTATTTATTAGTTAATTTTACATTATATAATTTGTAGCCAATTTCATTTACTTCTTTTTACCTTCATAAAGGTGTCAACTACTTCTAATCCATGTAGTTTTACTCATTTCAACGCTAAACACATATATCGACTCCAACCGAGATTTTCATTACACTTTTAAAAACATCATATGCATATTTAGACATAAAATAACATCATAAATATGTTTATATATAAATACCGCTAAAAAAGCTTCTAAAACAAAAATCAACCGCGACGAGCGAGTCATAGTCCGAGACAAGCGATTCAGGGCCGATACCGTGACACCGCGACCGCAACCGCGATCGCGACCGATACCGATATTTAAAACCCTGATCGTAGGTATATGTCGCCTTTCGTTAACTTGCTGTGAATTTCTGTTTGTTGAATGTGCTATTTATGATTGTAGTTGTGTCGAATGTTGAAGCGTAAGACAGTCTACTGATCTGAACAATTTTTCGTTAACTTGTGAGTTGTGACTGTTACGTCTTTGTTCCTATTGAAGTGGGATTAATTGGAATTTGGTTGTAGTTTGCTGAAAAACAACTGTAATTTCACGACATGAACAGAACGATGCTGGTTGTTTAAAGTTTGAAGTCGTTCTCTTTGTTCGCTGATCAACGACATGTTTCTGAAGTGATCTTTCTGATTTTGCAGCACTCTAGAACAAGTCATTACGAAGTTTGCTCAACTAACTCCGCAAGAAAGGACAAAACGGTGTGTGTTTTTAGCCTATTCTCCATTATTAACTGCCCTATTGTAGGTTTTACGGTTTGAGAATAATTGGTTCTGATTATGCCGCGTTTCTTTGAATCAGGAAGTTGGAGAGCCTTGAAGTAAGGATCATGCCATCGCTCTTCCTTAAACTATAATCTCCCTTTTATTGACATTTTCCGTAGATGTTTTATATTTTGTTTGATCATAGGCGCTCAAGAAAACGTTTAAGAAGCTCGACCATGATGTAAATATAGACGACTTTGTAGGTACAAGGTATGCACTTCTCGAACTGTGTTTAGTTCATCCACATATAAATCAGAAATTGCAGACATCTAATTATTGTTTTGTTTCTTCTGTTTTACTCGTGCAGTAGCCAAACAGCCGAGGTATGATCTCTTCGTTGCTATAAACATCAACCAATAGTTCAGTTGACGGAACCCTATACTTGTTTTTACTGCGTTCTTAATTTGGTTCACGGAATTTGGAATTTAGGAACTTATTGATCAAGCGAGGCTATTGCAAACACAAATCAGTGATGCACATAAGCGACTTAGGTATTATAAAAGTCTCGACTATTAATACGTTACTTCACTCAAGTGTGACAAATTTACAACTTCGTTGATGCCAATTTTATTTTTATTCCTAAGTTGTTGGAGCAGTCCTGATAAAATCGACAATGTGGAACATCTTCAACAGATGGAAGACTCGTTAACAGAATCACTTAACCAAATTCGGTTACAGAAGGTATAAAAAAAAAAGTTTTGGCATTTCTGTATTATTTTATCGATCAACAATTGTCGTTACTATAATGTCAATCCCTTGCTATTTTACGTCGCAGGAAAACATTAGTAAGCACCAGTATATGTCGTCTTTAGACTGCAGTAACCAGGTACAGAACAATTTCAACCTCGCCTAGACTGTCCTATATCTTTCACAACTTCCACTTCGGGAGATTATATTAGTGATTGTGTTTGCTTCAGTTCCAAAATGGGATGCATTTTCCGTTAATGGTAACAAGTATGCAAGAATCGCAGCAGCTGTCGTGGCTTCCGAATAATGATAATCAGCAGATGATACTGCCTGACGACTCAAACTTTTTCCCACAGAGGTTAGTGTCATATAAGTATATAACTGCACAACATTTGGAACTGTCGCCAAAAAGTCGTTAAAAGTTCTCTTTTCAGTCTCATACTTCCTTTGCTTCGCTATGTGCAGAGATATGAAGTGTGGCTCCGATGCTTCACTTTCGGGATATCCCGGGTACTACGCCAACGCCAAAACCGACATAGACAATGCCCGACAACAATGCGACAACACTAGACCAGACTGCGCTACCCTAAACGAATTGACCGCAACCACGTGTATGGGAGTTCAAATTGGCGAGCAGTATCCCTACTCACCTTACGGAAATATAAGTCTGCCTGAAGAGAAGAAGACGATCACGGATAACACATTGAACTTTCCGAACAATCCCATGGATTACCAAATTCCCGGTCATTTCGATCTGTCACGGTCCATCTACGACACAAGACCTCAACCGTGGGTCCCAGCTGCTTTGCCATGCCCCATTCCTATGTTTCACGATAATTCATTTCCGCAGGTCAGTCACGCATATCTATGTTTCACGATAATATGTTTCTTAAATATTTCTCGTGTGTTTACGAGACTGTATACTTAGTATATATTAAAACCTTGTTCTTGTAATCTTGTTGCAGCCTAACTAAACAACGGCCAAAAACCAAGAATTTGTAGATGCACCCGATATTATAGGCATAAAACTCCCACACTACTGCTTACAAAATCGCGTATGGTGGAGCACAAAAGCTCAAGTAGTCGATTTCCGAAACCCAGTTTATAACAGTTTTGGCTCAGTCTTTTGGGCACCAAAAGATTTGATGTATAGTATTAAGCTGTATAAAATTCTGAAGTATAGGTTCATACAACAAACAATGTAGCAACATTCTTAAAACAAAGTTACATAATTAAACTGTGAATAGATTAACTCCAATTTTTCGATCTTTTTCCCCTGTTTTGGCTCAGTCTTCATTTTTTCATCATATCATAATTATCGAAACAATAGTAGCTACATTGACGATGGTGCTTCTAATACGCATTATATTATCACACGATAGTGAAAAGTAGACGTAATTTACACAGAGGTTGTATACCATACTCCGTCCATAAAAGATTGAAAGGATTACAAAAGAAGTATAGCATGGTAACTCGTTTTTTCAAGGAGATCTATGGACCGCTAAATGTCTGAACAATGGTGTTGTGCCATGGGTCGGAAAGGTGCTGCAGAAGGTTGTCAAATGGCCCCTTTCCCGTCACATTGTGCTGAATTAGAAATCCCAAGAATGCCAACATTGCCAATCTCCCTGCCAAAACCGCAGCACATACAAAATTAATTCACCCGAAATTCCTATACTGCGCTTTTAAATCATCAAAACAACCACCAACGATACAAAAAAAAGACGGAAAGTAATACCATTAGCAAGCTCTTTCTCCTTAGCTTCAACGGTAGGAGCGAAGTTGAGAGGGTTGAAGATGCCACCAGGGTACCCGACTTCATTCGGAGGCAAACTATATTGCTTGAAAATCGGGTCTTGGTTCACACTTCCGGGGTTTTTGATGTCTTGCCATCTTCTAATCTCCACATAGTGGAATAATATAAACTCGATCACAAACAATGTCGACGATGAAGCAAAGTACTGTGACTTTCCTGCCTCATACCACGCAGGTACGTTTATGATTCCTATCTTTGTGAACACCTCTGGGAGTAGCATTCCTGCGACCCCTAGCATCGCCCACCTCCCATTCACCAGCTCCGCTTGGACGAACCACTTTAGGTTCTCTGGGTCCTCCGCGAGCCCTAGGGGATCAAATCCATTGTCTCCTGGTAGACTGAACCCGGTGTGTATATAATAAAGTTATTAGCTATATTGAAAAGTTACGCTTATCACTTGAATTCAAATTTTTCGGCATTATAATGTTCAAGCTAGCTCTTATGATTTGTTTAATCAAGGTTTTTACTAAGGATTGATGACAATTAGAAAACATAAGTCCATATATAATGTGCATGTATTCTGATCATTTGTTTACTGTATTATTAGTATTTAATTCAAAAACGTGTGTAAATAAACAACTGAATCGGTGAGTATACCTTCCATTAAGGTAGTTAGGGGAAGCCAAACCAGGCAACCACTCGCCCTCCTTAGCTTCGACCTTAAATGAACAAGAAGTCAAAGTCGATGGCAACCTAACAGGGTACTCCTTGGTAAGTTTACCGGAACCACCGGTCAAAAACCTCGTTTTCGACACGCATGGCCGGAAACCGGCAATGGAAGCCTGTGTTGTGACTGCTGCCATATTTTTTTCCCCCCACCAAAATTATATAAAATTATAAAAAGACTCAAGGGAAGAGTGTTATAGTCAAAGTATGTAGTAATGTTATGTTATGTTATGTTTGTTATTACAACCAACTATATTTCATTTCAATACTTTTACTTGTGGTTCACGTTTAATGAGGGACAAAATTTTAGATTTTTTTTTTGGAAGTAATTGTGTGCTAGATTTTAGGGGAATCCAACGGCTAGTTTTATGGGTTAGATGTAACATAAACTAGCCAATAAGAATTGGTGTAACATATCCTTATCTAATTCCCATATCCATATATCTTTTACTTCATTTTTGTTGGTTCTAATTCATCATTTTGGTCCCATGTTATATGCCATGGTGTGAGTTTTTTGTGCACTAGGATCTTGAGAACCAATCATCGACCGACACATATTGGTTTCGTATATTGTACTGATGTACTCTGTATATGTTACAGACAGTTTTTATATAAATAATTTCTTATATTTCGAGAATTGTTATTTTCTTAGTTCTAATTTGTCTAAATGGTGATCTTTAATAGTGTCTTATGGAGTATTAGCTAAAAATCACGAACTTCAAGTGGAGTTCCTTTGAATCATATTTGTCCTACTTATAATGTTGCTCGAGAAGACAACTTTCATAAACTTGAATGAATTATGTAATTATCGTCTCGACACGATTTCGCTTAAATTGTTGTTTAAAACTATCTCATACTAAAATAACAGCCCGGACAATGGTGATCCAACATTTTTCAATAGTAACCTCAAGTTTTATGTTGAAAGGGTTTTCTCGTATTAAGTCCATCTTATGGTATAAGATCGTATTATAGGAAAGTTGTTTTTTATATTCATTTTGTGAAGGCAAGTACATGAATAATAATGGGTTATGTGGTGTGGCCCAAATCATATCTTCTATCCAAAATGAGCCTCTATGAGTTGGAATGCGGGCTTGTTTTTTACTTCAGCCCAATAAAAAAAATATATATACTCCGTATTTTAAAAAACTAAAAGTAAATTTATATCCAATTTACTAATGCAAAACCTTTTATTTTTTAAAATTACTTTAGTTTTAAGAGTTTTATTACGTACCATCAGTTCAAACGTATACTATCAAAGAAATTCAAAACTCACCATTAGTCATTAGATGACATTGTAACAATATTTTAGTAGCGTGCTACCATCCTTGTATCACACGATACAAATGACCAAACAAGTAATAATAGTCCTACATGCAACATACTAGTCCCTTATTCAAGTATATAAAAGCATACACTTATTTTATAAGACACACCCTTAAACCGTACAAAAACATGAAGATGAACAATAATCAAGTCAAATTGTACATCTATGTAATCTTATTAGTTACTGCAAGGATGAGCCTAGCATTGTCGAGTGACGACACGACAGTTAAAGTATGCGTAAGCGAGTGCGTAGGAGGTTTCGTGGGGTGCGTAGGCAAGTGCATGGGTGGTGTCGTCGACGACATTGTAGCTTGTGTCACTGGATGTGGCGATATCGACAATATGTGTCTCGACATATGTGCGTCACTGCCCTCACAATTTCCTTCCTTTGATAGCCTTGCATAGTTGCATAGTTGCAAAGTTGCATATGGCTATTAATTACTTACTCCGTACTACTTAGAAATTAGAATCTAATAGTATAACTTAATTTTCTCCTATGATACTTTCTTATTTATCAATAAATTTCTCTTAAGACGGGTTATCAAATGAGTTACCCCTTTGTTTTTACATTTTATAACGTACGACCAATTAGATTAATTGAATGAAATGGAAAAGTGTGTTATGAACTCTTTTGTTTCACGATTTTCTTCTCATTTTATTTCGTCAGAATTATTCAAATATATTAATTGAGTTTTGACAAATTATCCAAGGTATCCCTAATTTTAAGTTTCTTTTTATGGGACCCCTGCATTCTGGTGGTTCTGTTACCATTTGTAACACATCGACCCCAGCTAAAAGATTAAATGTATTCCTCATACCAATAACAAGATGTATCTTCTTTTTTGATAGCTCATCTTAGGAGCTCTTTAGCTAAGCGTACTTGCTAGAGAGTAATCTTGAGATGAGATCACCTCCTGAGAAGTTTTTCAAGATGCACACGAGTGAGGATAAAGTGCGCTGAAAATGACTCGTGTTGGTTTGTAGGCGATATTTGTATCAAGTGGATCAAATTTTTTCGGATTCTAGTAAGATTGACATCCCTATTCGAGCCAAGTTCGTGTCGGAGTCGAATTATTTCGGGTCTGGGTTACGTAATTTGAAGTTATTCATGGATAATGTACTCGTTTTGCCGCAGTAACACATTCAGGTAGGTTTATAACTGGTTGGGTCAATTTATGTTTTTGGTAAAGTTCGGGTCTCAAATTCAAACGTCGAATTGGGTGCATGTCAGAGCATATAAAAACTAATTTTGGGCTTTCAACCATGCTTTTGATTGAGTTGGTTTCTCACAATACAGAACAAGTTATTCGAGTCAGTTGGATCTTTTGATACGTACTCGGTACTCCGTACATAACAATTTTTAATAATCTCCTAAAAATTGATTAGGTATAAGGACAGAAATAGGGCATATCCGACAAAGTTCCAACGTTGAAAAATACAGTAACGACTAACGAGTAAGAGAATCCCATGATCCCACTAAATAAATAAAAATGAAAAATAGTACGATTACATAAATGATGCGTTAATAATTTAGTTGTAGGGTTAACATGAGTACTTTAAATAATGGATTATTATGGTGTCCTCGTCACTTCCACGGTGTAAAAAAATCCTATATTTGACTTACATTTAAATTTCATAGATCTGCGTGAACAACTCAACCAAAAGCCAAGAGTTCGATGGTTGGGCCCAAGAATCGGTTTATATCTCTAACACGCCACGCCGAATCGGGCAGGCGTGACGCAACTACTGACCGCCTCGCAGTGCGAAATATACCACTTTGAAAGTGAGGGGTGGTGAGATGACCTTTTGTCACAAGGCTTTGATACCATGTCAGGAACCAACTCAACCAAAAGCTTAAGCTGATGGTTGGAGGCCCAAGATCGGTTTTATATATACTCTAACAGCATCATATGGACCCTCTTTTTTTTTTCTATATTTGTAACAAAATTTTGTACGAACTCATAAGTCGTAATAAAAGTGATTAATTATACTGCTACAAAAAAAATGAAAAAATAGTCATTTTTTTTGTCAAACATCTTAGTGGCATGTTCTTTTCGACTTAAAGGAGCTAAACTTATAAAGTTATAAGAGATGATGTTGAACTTATTTTTCGTGTTAGTAATGTCATAGCTGAACGCCTGAACTTATAGAAACTGAGCTGAACTTATAAAAGTAAGCTGAACTTATAAGATGTAAAGTTAAGCTGAAAAGAACAAGTAATTTGTAATTACATTTTCTCGTGTTTTTTTTCATTCATTTTTATAGCTAAAGGCCATCTAACCATCTTTATTTTGGGATCTTTTTGCTTTAATTTATGTGGCAAAGGACCACAAAGTGTTCAGGTTGGGATGGATATACCGTAAATAATAGATTTTGAGTTTTAATTTTATTTTTCCTCCCTCAACAGTAATGGCATTGTGTTTCCTCGTGAATCCAAAAAACTATTTATAAAATTTATCTAATCTAGTAATCTCAACCGTATTGAATAGATCCAAAAGAATTTATGAGATTAGATAAAAATGCCCTCCTTTTTGTTATAATAAAAGTTAATTCAAATAGATCAGTAATTTTCAAATGTGGTAAAAATGAGTTGAGATCCTCTATAGTTACAAAATAACTCTATAGGGTAGAGTTTACCAAAATTAATGTAGATTTTATTTTCTTCATTTTTATTGTAATTAGAAATATATTCATATCTTATACTTTTACTCATTTATGGTAAACTCTTTGAACTCCATCAAAAAATAACTCTAGAGGATCCGAACTCGGTAAGAATATTATTGGATGAAGATATGGATGAGCTTGGCTGATTCAAAAACGGCATGAAATCATACAAGCTGAGGTAGCTGACTATGCAAGATAGTGACTGTCTAGTTATTTTTTTTTTTTTTTGGTGACGAGGGGTTTAATCCCCAAGAGATTCCGACGCCACCACTTGCACTACGTAAGCCCACCCTTTACCGTGCGTGATACCAAACTTGCCCAGGGATTGAACCAGGACCTCGCAACTCCTCGCCAAAGCGATGGCACTTTAACTCCACTCGCTAGAGGCAAGTAGGTGACTGTCTAGTTATTATTCATTGAAACATACAGCTGTTTTTTGTACCATCTTATCCACTTTGTAAATTTTATTCATCTCCCTCACTAATAATTCAATCTACTGTAAATTAATGAATACGTTACGATCTAACGGTCGGTTATAAAGAAGGTATTTACGATTATAGAATTGAGGTATTCTAAACAGTATAGTAGGTCTTAAATTCTAATCTTTGCCTCTCATGGTAATGACTTGTACCTCATTTCAGACAAAAAAAAAAAAAACAAATAATATACGGAGTAGTCAATTTAATTGATAAAAGATTACTACAGATCGAGTACCATGTATTGGAATAATCGTTTTCAAGTAACGAAAAGATCGCCTTGGACAATCATTTAGTATAATTTGATAATAGGGCTTAAAAAAACCCAAAACTCTTCCATTAGATTAAATTTTCGCATTATTTACACTTGACATTGAAGAAAAAAAATACAAACTTCGTGGACATTGTCTATCAAAATAGATTATACAAATTTATCCGTTTTAAACATAAGACAGATTAATTTTACCGACAATTTATCTGAATTTCACTTATGCTACACCAACATTGCATTATTTCCTGCCATACTCAATTGATTAGAGTTAGACATAGCAATGTTCCTCAGATCGAATTCCTCCAAAACCATCCCTTCATTAATCAAAGGCGGTTTCGACGAATTCCTCGATAATTCACCAATCGATTCCAATTTAATCAGTTCCGATTCATCTAACCCCTTTGCCGGTCCAAGGCTACATCTATCCGTGCCATGCTTCGCCAACGCGTCCTTAAATTTCTTAATCTGCGAACAAATTACAACACTTAATCAAATTAACACA